>CM051527.1:64746871-65375735 GCA_028017165.1 Herpetospermum pedunculosum | reverse complement strand
ATATGTCAATTTCTATCACTGATAGTATGGTCTATTGCTGATAGTAGTCTATCACCTCAGTTTTTTATAGAATTTTAATTGATGTCGTCTACTAGTGAATAGTCATATATCAACAATAGCTTTTATTAGTGATAACCACTAATTTTTGGTCATATTTGCAAAATGTTTTAAATTTTACTAATTTTACGATTATTTTGAGTTTGATTATTGTGTTCAACCAACCCTATATTTTTAAGGTTTAATGTACTATTTTTTTTTTTTTAAGTCGCATTAAAATAAATAAATATATATTTTAAAGCTAAATATATATTTTAGTGTTTAATATTAGATATTTACTTAATTTAGATTCTACTATTGTAAGACTTTCATTTCAGTCTAGCCTAATTTAATTTTTTATTTAATTATATACATGGTTAACAAAAATTTAAAATTCACAAGAGAAATTAGACCCTCTCAAAATTTGTCCTCTATTTTTTTTTTTTTTAAATTATTTAATTTGAATATTGAGTGAGAAAAATGAAATAATTTCAGTAAAGAAAGACATTGGTTGAATTGAATGATAAAATTGTAACGTACAGGACGAGTTGCTATGGGCGGCGGCATGGCTATACCAAGCAAGCAACAATCAATACTATCTCAAATACCTCGCCGACAACGGCGACTCCATGGGCGGCACCGGCTGGAGCATGACGGAGTTCAGTTGGGACGTCAAATACGCCGGCGTTCAAACCCTAGTCGCCAAAGTAAAAACCCTAATTTCAACAAATTTCCCCTAATTTCTCCGAATTTCCCCTTTCTTGGCTCTAATCCTCCGATCTCCTTCTCGCAGTTCTTAATGCAGGGCAAGGCCGGCGCCTACGCTCCAATTTTCCGGCGGTACCAGGAAAAAGCCGAAGAGTTCCTCTGTTCGTGTTTAAGAAAAGGGAATCGGAACGTTCAGGTTACCCCCGGCGGCCTCATTTTCCGGCAAAGATGGAACAATATGCAGTTTGTTACCACCGCCTCCTTCGTGGCCACCGTCTACTCCGATTACCTGACCTCCTCCGCCGGTTCCTTGAAGTGCCCCGCCGGCTATGTCCAGCCATCTGACTTACTCACCTTCGCTAAATCTCAGGTGCGTTTTTCGTTTTCCTCTGGAATTTTAATCCCTATAGTTTATTTTAGTCACCGACTTTTTTTTAATCTACATTTTTTTTAAACGGTTCATCTATATATTTACTTTTTATCAATGGTATAGATAATATAGTTTTTTTTATACTCTCAAATTAAATCCGAAAGCATAGTTTAGCGTATAAAACATTAATTATCTTTCTAAAAGTCCATGATTCGATGAACGCCTATAATTGTTAAATTTTAAAAAATAGTATGAATTTAAATCATATGAGTTATTTAGAGCAAAGTATTATTTGGCAAAACAAAGGCCAAAATTATTATTTTTTAAAATCTAGATTCTAAATAGATCTAAACGGAACAAAGTTTAGACTCTTGATAACCTTTTAGTTTTTATTTTTATTTTTATTTTTAATGAAAAATATATATATATATATATATATATATTTTTTTTTTTTTTTATAGAGAAACAATAGAATTCTTAGTAAAATTTGAAAAAAAAATAAAAAATAAAAATTATTTTTGAAAAATTAAACCAGTGGTAAATTTAGATTAAAATAATTTAAAATATAGCATTTGTTTTTTTAAAAGATTTACAAATATGACAATTTTTATCACTATAGTCTCCTATCAGTAATAATAGTATAGGTGATAGACTAATATACCTCTGTTTTTTTATAAAATTTTGTCAATAACTATCACAGGTGTCTATTAGTGATATCTATTAATATACTTAGCTTGAAATTAAAAAAAAAAGTTACAAAACAAATGACCCAATGACCCATAGTTGGAACTAATATAGAAGATAAAAATAAAAAAACTACATAGTTATTCGAGAAATTGTAACAGATGTCAATTTAGAATAAAATAATTAAAAATATAGCATGTTTTTAAAAAATTTGCGGATATAGCAATTTCTATCGCTGATATCTTATGGTTGATAGAAGTGTATCGCTGATCACCTCAGCTTTTTATAGATTTTTGTTAGTGATAATAGTCTATCACTGATAGAAGTATATTAGTGATAAATAATTATTTTTGCTATATTTGTAAAATATTTGATTGAAAGTTTGCTAAATTTGCAATTAGTTTGGGCCTGATTGTTATTTGTGCGACTGACCCTAGTTATTCCAACCTTAAAAATCAAAATAATTATTTTTTTTTATTTATTATTATTATTATTATTATTATTATTTTTTTTTTTTATTTTTTTTTTTTATTTATTTATTTATAGGTTAGAGGTTGGATTGCCCCTCATCTAAATTTCTAAGAAATGAGTAGAAATTAAAAAAAAAAAATTCATAACATTCGAAAATGTTTGAATTGAGCAGGTTGATTACATTCTGGGCGACAATCCAAGAGCCACAAGCTACATGGTAGGATACGGCAACAATTTCCCCAGCCGTGTCCACCACCGTGGATCCTCCATCGTTTCCTACAAACTCAACTCCAAATTCATCGCCTGCAGAGAAGGCTACGCCACCTGGTTCTCCAAGAACTCCGGCGATCCCAACGTCCTCACCGGCGCTCTCGTCGGCGGCCCCGACGCCTACGACAACTTCGCCGATCAAAGAGACAACTACGAACAAACAGAGCCCGCCACTTACAACAACGCCCCTCTTCTCGGCATCTTAGCCAGATTCCACGGCGGCCACTCCGGCTACAACCAGCTCCTTCCGGTGACCCTTCCGGTAGCCCTTCCGCCGCCTCCCAAAACAAACCCAATTCCCCAAAATCCTCCCTCTTCTTCTTCTTGGAGCCCGGTTGCAATTTCCCAGAGGATTACCAGTTCGTGGAAAGCCAAAGGGAGAATTTACTACAGATATTCGACTGTTGTTACGAACAAATCGAATAAATCCGTGAGGAATCTGAAGCTTTCGATTTCTAAGCTATATGGGCCTTTGTGGGGGCTGATGAAATCTGGGAACTTCTACAGTTTTCCGAAATGGGTGGATTCGTTGGGATCTCAGAAGAGCTTTGAGTTCGTGTATATTCAGTCTGCTTCAGAAGCGAATGTCTCTGTTTCAAGCTATAATTTTGCTTGAAGTTTATGATTTTAGAAAGAAAAAAAGAAATGTGCAGATAAGATTATAAAGAGATGATGAAATTGAAGGAATGGAGGAAGGAAAGGAGTGAAGAGATGAAGATTTTTGCTCTTTTGAATTTTGAAGAGAAAAGGGTGCTCTGTTCATCCTCTCTTTCTTTCCTCTGGTTGATTTCTGTTTGTAACTCAAAGAAAAAGGGTATATTTTACTTTGTTTGTAATTGGTAATTGGGTAGTGAGTGCTTCATATTTGTGTTTTGTTTGATGTTGTAATCTTTGCAACATTGTTTAATCTCTCACATTTATAAATTAAGCTTTGCAACAGATCTCTCTGTCTCTTATCAGCATGATCGCAGAACAAAACAGAGTATAATAGGGTTAACTTCAAGATACATTACATTACAAATTAGAAATAATTGAAAGCAGGGATGATAGGAACCTTAATTTTAAGGTTCTTTCACTAAACTTTCGAGTTTGTTTCAAATTGATCCAAATTTTAAAAGTGTCTAATAGGTATCTTTAAAATATTTTTCAAAATGAACAAATCTATTCGACATTTAAAAAAAATATGAACATAGACACAAAATTGAAAGTTTAATGTCAAATAAGACTCAAAACTCAATTTTATGTCGAATAGATTCATTAATTTTTTTCTTTATAAAAAAATGTTAGAATATGTCAATTATCAAACAATCACTTGGTGCAACGGGTGAGTGAGCACATCACCTAGATAGCCCAGGGTGGGGGTTGATTGATCATGCACCGTGCAAACGGGGCATGAATGATTTAAAATATTTAACTGCATTATATACCGCCTATAAAGGCAAAATTTTGCCAAACCGAGCATAGCTCAATTGACATAGGGTTGTGCCAGTGACCACAAGGTCATGAGTTCAATCTCCGCATTAATTAAACTACCGTTGCAAAAAAAAAAAAACTTTAAGTTGTATCAATAATAATAATAATTATTATTATTATTATTAATTCAAATAGGTAGCACAAAACACTATTATTTTGTCAATAACAATTAGTGATAATCATTTGGTCATTGAGTGAGGTTGAGTTTGTTCATGGTATCAGAGCATGCATTGTTGTGCTAGAAAGAGAGACTTGCTTCACCAAATTTTGAAGAAAAAACCCTCACAATCCAATCTTCCGTCTCATTTCAATCAAACTTTAACATTGGAAATTATCTCTAAAGTCTCCTATGGAAGTCCCAAGTGTTACCTTTGATTAAGAGTATCGACATCGAACGTCATCTCATAACAGAAGAGATTAGGGTTGGTGTGCTAAAAACAATATTTTACTTATTTGCTCCCTACGTGGAGTATTTTAAACTTTTCATTTTAGCATATTGGAGAACATAACTTAACTGACATGATTATAGTTGATCGACTAGTGACTAAGAGGTCATAGAAAAAGAAAAGATCCATCAACTAGTGACTAAAAAGTCCTAGAAAAATAAAAGATCCAAACTCAACTGACATTATATATCAACTAGTGACTAAAAAGTCCTAGTTCAATTCTCCACCGTCATATGTGGTAAAAAAAAAAATCTTTTCTTTTCTTTTTCTTTTCAAACATGAGTTTTGGAAGATTTATTTCAGGGTTGATTTTATGCATTGATTAAGAAATAACACATTTCAAGAGATTCTCATGTAATTTTTTTATTAACATGGAAGATTAGGGATAAAAATTGAATTTTTGACCAAAAGATTGCTACTCATTACTATTAGAAATTTTAAAATGTAACAAAAACAAACGTAAAGAATAAGCTGACCCTTGTAATAAAGAAAAATATCAATGGCTAAGAGAAATTATAATGGTCTGGTTTGAATCCAATAATACCACAAACAAATAAGCAAGAAGAAAATATATATGGTAGTTGAACTTCCATAGAAATATGAAACTTTACATCCATTGCCATCTTCAATCTTTCTTAGGCAGGTTTGTTCCCAGCCTTGTACATTTCGTCGATCTCTTTCTGTTCACAAAACTCGGTCATTAGTCTATATTATACGTTCCGTTTTAATTTCGCTTACAAGTTTCATTATCGTCTCTATAATTTGAATAGAGCTTACTAGATATCCTTACTATTAATGAGTAATGAAAGTCTAATGTGATAAATTATTGGTTGCATTTAAAATCTTACCTAAATTTGTCTTTATACTAATATGACTAGGTAGACTAGACATTTAGCTCGTTAGATCAAAATTTCATATTTCATTATCGTCTTTATACTCGTAATAACTTATCACATTTGATTTCTATTACTCATTAACTCTAGAGGCGTGTGATAAGTTTTATCCAAATGGTAGAGACCATAATGAAGCTTCTAAAAGTATACCGGGATTACTTCAACACGATGGTTAAAACATAGAGACTACAAATGTAAATTAATAACATCGAGTGTTTTAGAGAAGAACCTGATAGTATTTGAGCATTTGTGGTCTCCTCTTCTTAAATGATGGAGTAAGAAGATCACGCTCTATATCGAATGGAAGGGGATCGAGATGAACCGCTCTAATAACTTCAAAACCTTTTAACTGCAAAAGCAAACATCACACAACTTGAATTCATTTTACCTTCAACAAGTTCATAATCATAATTATCATCATAACAAGAAAGAAAAAATGAACCTTTTTGTCTTTGGAAATCTTTGATAGTTGTTCAAGTATATAGTCTTTTGCCCTTTTGTCTTCACAAAGAGCATTAAAGTCCCCTTTTATTCCATTGTCTTCTGCCCAATGTTCAAGTGCTTGTTGTTTTGGGTTAACAACAGCAACAAGGAAGGACTCAAAGCTATTTCCATATACCCATATCTGAAAAACATCAATCAAATATTATCAATGTTTAGATTTTAGTTAAATTGTTTCCCTTCTCAAAAAAAAATGTTTAGATTTTAGTTTGTCCCCAAAAAACATTGAAATAACCACTACAAAAAAAAAAAAGTTAAAAACTTTTAGCGACGTTTATACTTTGTGTCGCTAAAGCCTCACATTTACATGGTTTTGATGTTTTTTCTTAATGCTAAAAGTTATAGCGACATTTTTGGACTTTCTAAGACTCTTTTGGCATTGTAGAGTGTATGCTCTCTTGTCATGAATAATAATAGGAGCTAGAATTCATACCATTTCGATGTCGGAAACAAGGCCATAAATCAGCTCTAGATTTTCCACAGCAACATATTCACCTTGAGAAAGTTTGAAGATGTTCTTCTTACGGTCAATAATTTTCAAGCTTCCATCTGGTTGCCATTCGCCGACATCCCCTAAATATGATTCAAAGAATGTAAGAATCAAACCTTCTATTTTGTAGATTGTTGCATCTCGATCAGTCCAATATATGAGCGATACCGACACGCTTTTGAACATCAAGAGACGGAATTTTCAAAAACTTAGGAAGTACCTGTATGAAACCATTCACCAACCAAGACCTCTGCGGTAAGATCTTCGCGTTTGTAGTATCCTGAAAACAATGTATCTCCCTTGATGCATACTTCACCTCGAGGCGTGCTAGCGAGCGCATCATATCCCATTTCGGGTACCGATTCGAGACAGACATCCACATTAGGCACTGGAGGGCCTACTGTTCCCAACATTTGCAATTCATTTGGTAGTGTGACAAATGTTCCACCACAAGTCTCGGTCAAACCTGCAGATAGAAATGTATGATATTTGGTTCTACTTGCTTTGTTTTGTGTAAATGGAGACAAGGATGATTACCATATCCTTGTAGAACATGAGCACACGATACGACTCGAAAGAAGGTTTCGATATGTGCTGCGAGAGGGGCTCCTCCAGACAAAATGATTCTTACTCTTCCACCTAATCCCTTCTTCACCTAAGAATATACTTGCAAGAAGATGAATGAGACTGAAAATTTTGAAAATGATTTTGATTGAAGTGAAGACTCAATATTGTATAAGTTTGTTCTTTTCCCTTTTACCTTGTCGAAGACAACTTTATCGAACATTGGGGATGCTTGTTCATGTTTTTTCCCCTTCTGCATTTGGCTATATTTACTGCATAAATACAAAAAAGAATATAAAGGAGAGAGATAGAACAACATGGAAGAATTCAAAACATAGAAACTTGAATCTGAACTTTGTCTAATCACTCAAAAGTATAGTTATGAAGTGAGAAAAACAGCAAAATGTTGATAAGAAGTTCCCATATTTTTTTAGGCATATTTACTTACTACGACTGTGCAAAGGTAAACAATGATTTTTTTAATAAGCCTCCTGTCGATATCTTCTGGTTCAAACCTAACCATAAAAAACTTTTCAATGTTATCCACCATTCAAATAAATAAAAAGTTAACTTTAAACGGTTGAATTACCACCAAAATATTCAAAAGCTTAACTTGATTGGTTCGTATTAGTTCAATCTTTTTTACATGTGTTGGCTCAACTATTAAGTCCAAAGCACAACACAGATTGTTAATATCAAATGAGGAGTAAACGACATTTCAGAGGTTTGAATTAATGACTTCTTATTCTATACTATGTTAAACCAATATCAAACCCAAAAGCAAACATATCATCTGCTCACCGCCATAAATTCTTTCAAGCACACGAGGAACTGCACAGAAAATAGTTGGTTTCAACTCTCCAATGTCTTCAACTAACAATTTCACATCCTACAAAATTCATGGACATGATATGAGTTCTTCAATTTCTTTGCCTTAAAAAGGGAAAGATCAAAATATGATTACTCACCCCACGCCAGAATCCGATGGAGCCACCGTTCAAAATGAGCACCTCCTCGATCACCCGGTCGAAGATGTGCGCAAGCGGAAGATATGATATATAAACATCATTTTCTTGAACCTATAACAAGAAACACGATCAAATATGCATCTCATTTGAATCAACAAGCTTGAAAATTGAGTTGTCATTTTGTAGAGGGAAGGGAAAGAACAGAAATCACCTGTACATTAACTGTTGTAAGCAAATGTTGGACACCAGCTATAAGTGCTATAATGGCATTATTGGATAATAGTACTCCCTTGGGATCACCAGTTGTTCCACTGGTGTACATGATAGTGCAAATATCACTTTTACTTTTCACTGGAAGATCAAACTGTTGGCTATCTCCCTGTTTCCAATGGTAAAAACAACATTCTGAGAGGAGAAAAAGGTATGATATTCACTTGTTCACAAATGACAGTAATTTTTTTCTTTCTAAAATGATCTTAATTGTCAACCAATATTGTATGATTTTGATACATCCATACTTTTGAGTTAGTCAAATACACAGAGCATTTGCAGGCTAGATTTGTATAGTTTTTTTTTTTTTTGCTCAACAACATGTGGGGTGGGGAGATTCAAACTTCTGACCTCTCGGTCGAGGGTACATCTCTTAACCAGTTAAGCTATGCTCAGATTGGCTGCTAGATTTGTATAGTTTGGAGTAGTGAAACTGAGTCCATGTTCAGTAGGTAGGTTAACGTATCCTACGTTATAGGTTTGCTACACAAATCTAGACTTCTAAAACCTATTTAAGACAAAATTACACTCACAAATCAAACACAGACCTAATAAACTCAGATTTTTGTAATCACAATCCAAACACAAAATACAAAAATCCAGGCCTTTCAAATCCATAGACTTCCTAAAACTGTGAGCTAAATATGCTGTGTTTATATTTTTAAACAACTTACCTTTTGCAGAAACTCTTCCCAAGAATATATTTCCAAACCAAACTTGTTAACTTCTTGCTTGTGATCATTTGAAACTTTACCAAAGCTCACAAGTGCTGCATAGCAAAAGTAAAATTTTGTTAGCCACATGCCATTTTTGTTGGTGTATGAAGAAAAAGAGTAAGAGCTTACTTTTAAGAGTCTTTGATGTGTTGGGAAGTGTTTTCAACAGCTGAATGAGAGAGAGTAGAAAGTAAATATCAGAGACATTTTACTTAAAACTAGATGGCTCTTAATTAGTTGCAAAAAAGATGGCAATGAACCTCAGAGATCTTCTTCTCTTCTACAAAAGCAATGGAAATCTCTGCATGACATATTATGAATTCTATGGCACCAGCACCTGAAACATATTATAAAAAGTTTGAATCCAAAATAGCTTTCATATTGTATATGAAACGGAGCAGGCCAAACTTGACAGACGTGGTTAATAGAGAAAACGCTCAGAGAAGGGTTGTTCATCATTTTAAGGTTCAAATCCTATTTTAATCCTTAGACTTTCATACTTATTCCATTTTGATCTCTGAACTTTTAAACATTATATTTTAGTCCCCAACCTTGGCATAAAAAACTATTTTTTAATCCTTATTAAACTTATGAAATTTAACAAGAACCTGTATCTATACGAAAATTGACACCTAACCTACTATACGTGGGTTCAAACACTTACGGAGGTAGAAACGAACAAAAGATATACCTACATCCGATTTTGCAGATAGTTTATTAAAATATTAACAGCAAAGAGTAAAGGGATTTCTTTTAATGTAAAGACATTCTACAAGTTTAGAGACCAAAATAAAATAAACATAAAAGTTGAGCACCAAAACAACACATTTAAACCAAGTTTAGAGACCAAAATAAAATAAACATAAAAATTGAGCACCGAAACAACACATTTAAACCGTGACTCTTACCTAAAGTATCATATAAAGGAACACAATAAAGGCCATGAGCATTGCAAGCCTGCAAAAAAAGAAACAAAAATGTCACCAGATAGAATCTAACATTACTAGATTCTGCTTATATAACTGACAATGAAATTAAAGGACATAATGAGCTAATTTTACCTGCATGCTAATGATCCACTCAGTACTATTAGCACCATAAATCCCACATTTTTCTCCCTGCAGACTCAAAACAAAACAACAAATCTAAGCTCCAAAATTACAGAGCTCATTTTACAAACCCAAAAATCTTCGAAAACTTACTGTTCCATAACCCAGACTGCGCATTGCATTTCCAATTTTCAACACCAATTCATAGACTTCTTTGTAAGTTAGCCACTCATATTCACCAGCTTTAGCCTGCAAATGCACAGCAACCACCATAAATTTTTACCCTCTTCAGTTCAATGCCAAAGCAATTTATTTATCAGTAACTTACTAGATTGCCTTCAACTATTTTTCGACGCCCAAGCATCCGGTTTCCAGGATTCTTCTCCACAGACATTCTGCATCAAACATTACGGTCACAAGTGTTTAGAGCGCGTTTGATTTACGAGGTGGATTTGAATAGTTTGGAGTTATAAGGTCGAGCTTTAGATAGATTCACAAACTCGTAGTTTGAGATAAGTAAATTCACATAACAACTTGTAATTCTTAAATCAGTTAACATAAATCAAATTCATGAGTCAAAGGCCTTCTTAAAAGTCTTACAAGACCATATGTATGTCCCCCTAACTTGAAGCAAAAGTTATTCTTTTTTTTTTTCAGTTCAACAACAACATGGAAGTGAGAGATTCAAACTTCTGACCTCTCGATCGAAGGCATATACCTTAACTAGTTGAGCTTCACTCAGGTTGGTAATATTGATTCTTTTTTAGAAACTATAAATGCTCAAGTCAATTTTGCACATACTCTAGACAATTACCTAAAGGCACTAAATAGAATATTAGAGCAACCCCATTAAACATTTGCATCAAGACACTAAATAGAATATTTAGTAACTAAAATAAGTGGCATCATAGTTTACAGACTATAACCCCAAAAACAACAAAGTTCAGAACTTCTTTGACACAATCAGATCAAAAACCATTCATTTCTCCTATTAGGAATAAAAAAACATTCAACAAAACACAAAGAAAACAGAATTTACACTCCAAAAACAACATAAAATTTAGATTTTTCTTCATGGGGTTTCCCATCCATTGATTTCTCATCCATAAAAAAACAGATTAACAAACAAAAAAATAAAACCATACCGAAAAATATCCCAGCAGGTTTCCAACCCTGGAACCGGCGGCGGAAACCCATCTTTAGCAAAGACGCTCCGGTAAACCGCCCCGACCGACGGGCGTCCGGCGGTGGCTTCCTTAGGCTC
This sequence comes from Herpetospermum pedunculosum, assembly GCA_028017165.1. NCBI lineage: Eukaryota > Viridiplantae > Streptophyta > Magnoliopsida > Cucurbitales > Cucurbitaceae > Herpetospermum > Herpetospermum pedunculosum. The sequence continues at coordinate 65,364,562 of CM051527.1, read as the reverse complement.
CTCGACCTGAACCAGGAACTTCATCTGCATTTTTGTTCTGAAATTTCAACAAGTTCCCAAAATCTGAGAACTTCTAAAATCGAAGATTTCAAATCTTGAGACGACGTGGGAACGAAGTTACTACTATTATTGGAATGGAAATTTAAATATATGAAAGCTTGAAGATAAGTCCGTTTACTTTGATTTTGAAACGCAAGGCTGGCTCTGACTTCATTTTCGATGTCATTCTTAAATGGGATCGCTTTGATTTCTTGAGAGAATGATTTTGACTTTTCAAAAGCACACAGAAGAATTGTTCAAATGGGGATGAGGAGTAGTTGATTTGATTGGATATGGCTTCGTGAAAATGGGACCTTTTCTAAACCGTACGATTTGTTTTTGAAATTGTACAATTGTACCCGCAAGATCAAAATTTTAAAATGGAGAAAAAAATACTACTTTTCTTCTTTACTTTGTTTTTGTTTTTGATTTTGATTGTTTAGATTATATAATTATTATGGAGATTATGTTAATTAGTGTTATTAACTTATTAGCTTTCTTCTAGTTATTCAATTTGATTAACTAGTCAACTCGTATTTTTTATTAAAAAAAAAAAAAGTTTTTTTTTTTTTTTTTAAGGAGTCGGGGATTCGAAACTTCTTAGTCATCAACATATACATATGTCAGCTGAGCTAGGTGGGGCCTTACTTGGTAATCCTTCTTAGAAGAGTAATTAATGAGTTGAGACTTGAGTATCTTGTTTACACGAGTAATACTTAGCTGTTAGTTGGACTACAACCTAGCTTTGCAGCCCTACACGTGGCTCAACCATAGATTGTCACGTGTTAAAGAGTTTTGCAGACATGTGGCTCAACCATAGATTGTCACGTGTTAAAGTTTTTTTTTTTGTCATTTTTTTAAGAACACTTTTACTGGTTGTTACGTTGGTGAGTTAAAATAGTGGAGGATTATAATAGTTTGTAGGTTATAATAGTTTGTGCATAGTAAATACTATTTAAGTCAGTTACTTTGATCGTGGGTTATAATAGTCGGTGGGCTAAATGTAGACTAAGTTATAATAACTCAATTTACTCAACTCCATGTTGATGTTCCAAACACTCCTTGAAAGTTTATGATTTAGGTTTCAATTTTAAAATTTAAAGTTTGAGATTTAGAGTTTTAGTATTTAAGAATTACAGTTGGAAAAACATTCTTAAAACAAAAAAAAACTTTGACATGTGGCAACTAATGGTTGAGTCAGGGCTAGAGATATGGGTTATAGCCCAACTATCGGCTTACTCGACTATCGATTTTACATGGTCAGATGATTGGATGTAGGAGAGAATTTAAAAGAATTTATTGTTAAAATCACAATTTTTTTTAAAGGGTTTAGGGTTTAAAATCACAAATTTGATGTTTAGAAATCTTAATTTTAAAGTTTGAATTTAGTTGTTATGTTTTGAGCTAAATTTTATATAAGTTTTGATTTAGTTGTCATGTGTCTTTGAGTTTAGTTTTAATTTAGTTCACATAGTTCTAACAATTTTAATTTGCTAAATCGAGCATAGCTCAATTAGTATAAAATTGTGTTTTTGACTGATTATAGGTTCAATCTGTGCATTAATTAAAATAAATAATTTTAATTCGGTTCATAAGTTCAGGTAAAATCTCACAAATTATATCTAAATAGTTAAATCCTAAATCCTAATACAAGTAACTAACATTGGAAGTCAAATTAGAAAAATAAGAGCTCATGGCCAAATAAATATAAAATATGTTTAGTATTCAATATGAAAACATTAGAAAGAGTTTACAAGATTCTACCAAACAATAGAGATCAAATCAAAACATTTAAAATTTTAGAGACCGAAAATTGAAATTGAGCTCGAATCATAAAGATTAAATTAGAATTTTTGTAATCATATAGACTAAATTGAAAATCAACCCAAATCTTAAGGATTAATTTTTTTTTTTTTTTTTTTGAAATCTACTAAGGATTAAATTGTTAATTTAAACAATATTTTTTAAATCATGCATGTATTGGTTGGAAGAGTGTCATATCATGGTGACCATATTAAATAATTTTTTGGGTTAATTGCACAAACTCCGTTGAACTATGAGATTGTTTGTTACAATTACACTCATAAACTTTTAATTTGATCCATCACCCCTAAAATTTGATAAATGTTACGATCCGCTCTTGAGTTCAAATTGAGTGACTCTAGACGGGTGTAGGAGAAGGGGACATTTTTCATATGAAAAAGATGAAGAAAAAAAATGGAGTACCTCCAACCTCGGGCCATTTGGCGCTCTCTCCTTTCGGCGGCTCGACTCTCTCTATTCTTGAAGATTTTCTTACAGAAGAGTACCATTGTTTTTGTGCAAGATTAGGAATAAACAAAGCACTTAGATATTCAAAACACTTTCTTTACTCATATAGCTTCAAGTCAAACAATGAGAGGAAGAAGATGAAAAAACATAGATTGTAGAGAAGAATAGATATGTGAAATGAAATACAAGTAGCTCAAAAACAGATGGTGTAATAATGAGGAAGATTAAATAACATTATTGGGTTTTGGTTGATTTCATTATTATTTTTTTCTAGATGGTAAGCTTAATAGTTAATTTTCAAAGTGGAGATTAATTTACTTGTGTACCTTGAGCTCATATTTAATTTTTGTGGGATTTTTAGTTAGGTACTACATCCACATCCAACACGTGTCAAAATTTGATGAGTCAAGTTTTATATTATTTTTTATTGAGGTTTATTTAGTAAAGTTGTTATTGAATAAAGTGAAATACATTTTTTTATACCCAATCTCCAATAAACCAAGAACCCATGACTATAGGATGTATACTTGAACTTTATGTGTGACATGATTGTGGATCAAGTTCAAGTAAATAGCCACGGTCTATAATATACGGATAGGGTTGGGTACCTTATCATGGGGACACTATTGGACGTGACTCACTTTGTATAGTACAAACGATGTGATCCGAAATCGTTCATGTGGAGACATCCGAGTGTGGGCGTCCTATGTAATGAGTTTGCATAAGACTGAACCACGAAATCAAGTCACTCTTTCTTTTTAACCCCGTTTACTATAAAGACTGATTTTTTCATATGATGACCTATGAAACTCGATCTGAATCATGAACACGCTATGAACTCTTGTTTATTAGGGCTTATCCTTTGACTTGCATGAGTGAGAGTGGCCCGAGATTGCCGACTCAATAAGCCTACCATCTTGGGGATAAGACTAGGTAGGGAGCTGGGAACATAGTCCTGCGAGATGAAATTCACTCCTACCCGCCTTTAGGTTTTAGTAGAGAGGTTGTTCTCTTAAGTGTTGACTCCGGGTCTTGAACTAGGGATCCCACCCTCTCATTGGCTCGAGAGGGACTCGGTATAGTGATTAGATCACATACCAATTCGGTTTGGTGGCTGAACCACAAACCAATAGTTCATTAGAGGATCAGTGAGACTTAAGGAACAAAATGTAATTACGGGGGTAAAGCGATTATTTTGACCCAACTGTAATTATGAGCGACCTATGAAGGATCGACTTACTAATCATGGTTATATCTAGAGGAGAGGAATATATCTACGGTGAGGAGAGTGCAACCTTGGGCTTTAGTAGAGTCCCCGGGGGTTAACGAATGTTGGTTAGCTTGGCTAAAAAGTTTGACCGGTTAATCTCGTATCGTTGAAGCTCATGATCTATATAGGTCTTTTAGGCTCTCCTTGCTAGCTCGGATTAAGTGTAACAATATGAGAGAAAAGAACTTGAAGGTATTCAAATTCGGTTTTGGAAGATAGTTGGACATATTTAAATGTGATTTAAATATGAGATCGGTCTAAAACATGAATAGGGATTCGTGTGTGATTATTCGATTTAAGAAACCGAGATTAGTCTTATTATTTAATTAATATTTGATATTGAACTAAATAATAATATTAATTAATTAAAATTTATTTTGTTTATTAAAATTAATTATAAATTAATTTTAAAATGACAAAATAATATAAGTGAGATTATACAAGTTGAGTGGATTTATCCAAGTTAAGTAGTGGGATTGTGAATCACAAACTACATGCATAAACTCATCAATTTTGGTACACTTATGTGATGACTAATTCATCCTGATGTGTTATGCTAAGCAAGCTTGTTGATGCATGTTAATCCACCTATAAGTGAGGTGTCAAGCTTAGCAAGATTGTTGATGCATGTAAATGCCTTTAAATAGGAGAAACTCAAAAGATTTGAAGATTGATGAAAGTTGAAAATTTTGAAGCTTGAATGTGAGACATTCTCTTCAAAAGTTCATCATCAAATAAACTTCATCCTCCATCTCTTCCAAAGTAATTTTATTTCATAAAAAGGTCTCACGGCCTTGTTGTTCGGTCTGAGGATAGCTCGAACTACACTAGAGGTGGTCCTCGAAGCGTTCGAGAGGAGATCCGGCTGCTGCAGACTTGGAGAAGTTAGAGACTTGAAGAAATTAGAGAATTTCAAGCTAAAAAAGTATGTTTTTAGTTTTGTTTTTTTCCATCGCATAGGTAGCTTCCTTTAAAACTATGCGATCGCACAAATAACTATGTGATAGTTGAGCAATCGCATAGGCTCTCTTGTGATGCCTTTGAGTGCCGAAGATCCTCTTTTATTTTCCACTGCACGGAGTGCTCTCGGCCACTCGTTCCATCATAATTAACAAGTAGTAAACAATAATAGAGTACTAAAACACGGGTTTTTTGTACGAATGACCCACCCCTCGGGAGGCGTAAATTTTTTTGACCTTCTCTTGAAATTTTATGTTTTTTTTACCTTCTCTCGGGATAAACAAGTATCATTTCCCTGTGAAAAGTCATTTATACCCTTCGTTTATCACGAGGACACCATAGTTGTCTCCTCGTGATCGTGCTCAGTGAAGGGTACTACAGACTTTGTGCACTTGCTTATCACGAAAGAATGTTAAAAAACATAAATATTAAAAAATTGGGTTAAAAAACCTCACGCACCTCAAGGAGTGGGTCATCCGTACAAAAATTCATACTAAACATAGTAATTATAATTATGGTTTAACAGATAATACTCTTAAATCAATGTCTTCATTTTACATTTCTAAAGCTAATTTCGCTACTTAAGGTAAAGTCGTTGTGTTACCTTCTCAATTGGTGAAACTGAAATAGGTAAGCAGTGAGTGAAATTTGCGTTTAAGATCATGTCTAAATCTACTACTACAATCAACAATGAATGAATTAGAAATAAAAGTGATTAACTTTCGTTTACAAGGGTTATTTAGTTCTAAACTCAAATTTATTTCTTTTCGGGGGCACTTGAGTCAGCCGCCGGCGCCCGACTGCGTCCGTCCCGAATAGACGAACAGGAACAAGCTGAAGAAAGGCACGAGAGAGAGTTGAAGTACGCTTGGCCCCTTGTTACATTGCATTTTTCTATCCTTATGGTCTGAGACATCAAGCCGCCATAAAGTTAGTTCAGTTGGAAGCCTAAGTCAAGAAGGTACGAACGAAGTGACGAACCCTTTTAGAGTTTTAGAGATAGGATAGGAAGGCGGCTTGATTGCATTGCATTACCATAACGAAAATAAAAATGAATGTACTTTTGAAATTCATTCAATGTTATTGGTGCCTAATCTATCAAAATCATGCATGAATGAAAAAGACGTACATTTCTAACCAAAATTCATATGTGGCCAGAACTTCACCTTTGATTGTTTTAGGGAGAAACCAATTTGATTTTATTGACTTTAAGGTATCTAAACCAATCATTTAGATTCATATAAAAAGTTGAATTCAATACTGAAAAGGATGAGTAGTAATAAACGATGTTCATAAAATCAATATAAAAGAAGAGTCTAGACATAAGATTTCGTTGATTGACCCTAGACATAGGACAACATTTATAGGATAAAAGAATATTGTATGCTAGTTTAACTAAGTCCAAATTTACTATAGAAATATAAGATTAATTGCTTTTCGAACCACAGACTTCGTGGTTATCAAGTTCATACATATGCCAGCTGAGTCATACTCGCTTTGGCTATAAGATTAATTGCTTAGACTCTTAAAATAAGAGACAAATTTGATTCACTACACAAGATAAATTGTGGTAGGCATGTGGTGCATATTAATAACATCTTTCACCCGGGCAAAAACATAAACATGATTGAATCCCCACATTTCGATTGATATATTTACTTTTACTCTGTCACTTACAACATCCGATCAATAATCTCTTGGTTACCAACTTGTTGAAATTTGATAAAGTTTTTCACTCAACACTAAAATTTATAGTTAGTTTTTGTGGGATGGATACTTAGAATACTTTCATATATTACTTGTTGGTAGTGTGTATTTATATTTGGCTAATTTTTTTTCAAGGATTCCAACTATTAAAAAAAAAATATATCAATATTCAATTTAAAGAAATTTTTTATTATATGATATATCATTTCTACATCTTCTTAAGAAGTCATAGGTTCGAAGCTCAAATATTTGTGAAGATTATAAAAAAATAAATATTTGAGCTGACCTTGCCCGCAAAGCCAAGCACTAAAAACAACTAAGATATTTCAAAAAATTAGACAATTTTAGAAATTAGGAGAGGGAGAGAGATTATAATACAACACTAGTGAATTAGTGTGGGCAACTTTTTGGTTATCTATGGACCTCCCAAATATAAACGTTGTTACATTAGGATCAATTTGAATCAACCTAAGAAATAGTCTCGTTTGCATTTCAATTTTTTATTTTTAGTTTTCTGTTTTTTAAAAATAAAAATTATATATATTTAAAAACTTTATTTTATATAATTCAAACTTGTTTGCTATTTTTTTATTTTTAATTTTGTTTTTTAAATTAAAAATATGAAGAGAAAATAATGTATGAAAACATGAAAATGAAAAGTTAGAGACATGGATATAAACGTTTGGTTGGTGATCGTGCAAAATTATAGGAGCATAACAATAAAATGTTATACTTTTTTTTCATTTTTTTTATGAAAATCTAAATCAAAAAATTTAATTTGAGTGATTTCAAATTATTTTGGTTCCAAATGCAAGTAACAATATGAAATATTTTCATCTTTTTAAATTTTAAATTTTGAAATTATTTTTACCAAAATTCATACCCAAAGGGAGCATAAATGATTAAAAAAAAAAAAAAAAAAATATATATATATATATATATATATATATATATATATAGTGTCTCGATTAAAATAAAATATTTAAAAGACCAAAAGGAAAACAATAGCATGGAATATTTGAAATTAATATTATTATTAATTTGCATTTGATTTTCCTCTCATATTCATAACTTTTATTCTTTTTATTTTCTCAAAAAAAAAAAAAAGGTAGTTTTTTTGCCTTTCTCTTATTTTAACGAATAAAGATTCAATTTCAAGAACTCTCTTTTTTATCTTTTGGTTGAGCCCTAGCTCCTTGTGATTCGTCTTCATCTTCCAAATTCCTCTCGCAAATCACTTCCCCGCAACTCCAATTTCCGAATTTCCATTCTTCAATCGGCAATCGGAGTACTCCGTCCGCCGCGTCGGAAAAAAGCTCTGCACAAATCAGATGGAAAATGACAACAATAACGCCCTGAGTATCATTTCACGGGAGAAGCTTGATCAGGTTGCGGCCTGGGTCGCCGCCACCATGTCTTCCGCCTTTTTCTCCTCCTTAGAACGATTCTCCTGCGTCAACATTTCCACCAATGATCTTGACGATGACGACGACGACGATATCCTTCTCTTGTCCGATCAGCCGCTTTCCGATCAATTTGCACTCCCTGATCAACAAGACGGGTTTGTCAATCTTCCTGTCTGATCAATCATAGATCTCTAATTGTGGTTTTATTCTTCTTTCGTTATTTCTGGTGTTATCTTGAATTTGTGTCCTTGTATGTGTTTATGATATGCAATGGTAATGTCATAGTATTCTGTGCTGCCCTAAATGACGGATTATATTTTCATTTCAATTCGTAATCATACAGAAAATCGAGATTGATTTGTTTATATCTGTTTTCCTCTGCATTGCTTGATTCATTGGGATCTTATGAATGTTATATGGAATATTGAGCAAACAAATATTATTGTAGGCTTCTGTTATTTACTTGTTCCTGAATCTTCATTCTCTATCTAAAAATTAAGCAATATCTCCAAGTTCGAAGAACTGGGGAGGATTATCAAGTTTTTAGTATTTGATAGTTTAATCCAATGTTTTGAAAAGGGGCTTCTTTTCGGGCTTTTCTTTTTTGGATGCACTTGTATTCTTTCATTTTTTCTCAATGAAAGTTCGGTACCTTATCAAAGAACAAAAAAAAAAAAAAAGTTTTGAAATGCTAAAACATTCTAATGTTGTTGAGGGTATGAAATTAGTTGTGTGCCTGGACTTTAAACAGATAATCATTGAAACTGATTCTCTTCAAGCAAATCAGATGAGTCTTGGAGAGAGAGAGAGATGATCAATGAAGATGGTACCTGGTTAGAGGATATCTGGCCTCATTTTAATTAAAAACATTATACAACTAGTAATAGTAATAGTTCAAATTGAAGAATGGGGCAAATTAACACTATTCTTCTATTCATTATAAGAGGCGTAGGGACTTTAAGCCTCAGTGCGTTTTCATAGCGTCGTAAGCCTCTCACAGGAGAGGCGTACGTAAGCCTCTTATAGTCCAAAGAAGGCGTAAGTCTCGAGGCTAAATGTTAGAGCCTTGCCTCTAGGCGGGTAAGCCTCAAAAGCCTTCTAAACATTGGTTTAGTCTACTTTTCTCCCTGATGATGATCGTTTGGAGCATTGCATTCTTGAACTTGATGTTGTTTGTTATGAATTTCTCTATGGATTTTTTCATTTTCCTATGTCTTCTGCAGTTATATTTGTTCTGGCTGATACATATATATTGATAGTGGAAATAATTGTGTATGCAGGATCTGATCTATCCTTTTAATATGTTTCAAAACATAAGTCAATATATGAGCATTGCTTTCAATTACTTAGGTTTGGTTATGCTCCATTCTGGACGATCAATACTTATAAGTCATATAAACATTGCATCAATCATACAATAAAATGATAAATACTTGGGAAAACTTCCTTCCTCAATTCTGTTCTGAATATTAGCATCCTCATTGCTCTGGAAACAAAATCTAATATGTTTATAAGTTCAAGTTCTAATAGTTTCTTCAGAAAACTTTTCTTTACCTGATTAGATGAAGAAGTTAGTTAAACCAAGAACAAGAGAGGAAACCAGTTTTTTTTTTTTTTATTTCAAACAAAACTAATTGAAAGAAATTGAAATTTGAATTGCAAAGCTTACACATGATGGATGAAAGAAAACTGAGCTTGCAGTCAAGGATGAAAATATCTGTGGATATGTCGATATATCCGTAAATCGAAGGGTTCGATATAGATATTAAGGATAAATGGATATCTCTAATATCTTTTATAAATACCTGTAAAACATAAAGAATATCATCTATTAATTTCAATATGGATATAGATACTAATAATAAGATTTATAATTTAGTTTGGAAGTAAAATAAACTTAATTATTAATTTAAATAATTTTTTTGGAAAAATTGATTTACAGAATTATCCGTCGATATCGATATTTCACCGATATATCCATGGATATATCCGTAAAATTGAACTTCCAATATGGATATCGATATTTTCGTCATTGCTTAAGGAACATGTTTAGTTTTGGTGACTATATAATAATAATAATATATATATATATATATATATTTATTTTATTATTTTTTTATTATTTTTTTTCTTTCCTGTTTGATCTTTTCTCTGAATTTTGGTGTTCTTGAGGTTGGCTGAGTTTGTCCATTTCTTGGGACTGAATTTTAGGTGATGATTAGGTCTTTTTTTTTCTTTTTTTTCTTAAATTATCAAAAATACTCTTGAACTATGGGTTTTGTTTCAAAAATACCCATAAACTATAAAAAAAACGTTTCAAAAATGTCGTTGTAGTTAACAACGGACACAAAATTCTAATGTGAGTGGTTGGTTAAATTCTAATTTGTACTTGTGTGACTGGAAAAAAAATAGACGTTTGAGATGTTAAAAAATTCATGAAATTAATTAAATACATTTAAAAAAAAATTATGAAAACGTAGACATTTGATTTATTCTCTACCAATTTTGTCCTATTTTTGTTCTATTCTTTTGATCTTTTGCATCTACGTTTTCATTTTTCTATGTCATAGAGGAGGTACAAGCTAGAATTTATTTTGTGTATGTTGTTAAGTGCAATGATATTTTCGAAATTTTTTTCATAGTTCAAAGATATTTTTGAAATTTTTGAAAGTTTGATAAATTCACTCTCAAGATTTATTATATATATAAACAAGATCCAATGAAAATGGCACAATGTAACGAAGATGAACCTATTTTTCATTATAAAAATAGGTTCAACATGAAATGTTTCCAATTCCATCTACTCTTTCTGTGGCCCCATCAACAAAATTCACCTCCAAATCTAACGATAAGAAATTGGCCACTTAGCAACAAACTTCTAAATTTCTAATAAGGAAAATTATTTTAAGTGATTTTTCTTCTTCTATTTTGTTGGATATTTTCTCTGAATTTTTGTGTTCTTGAGGTTGCTTTAGTTTGTGCATTTCTTCTAACTAAATTTTAGGTCATCATTGATTTTTTTTTTTTTTTTTTATGTTTATGAGAGGACTAGTCTCAACTTTTAAGTGCAAAAAAAATTATATTTACGTCTTGTTATTTGACGTAATACACACTCTCCTACTTGTAATATTATATTTACGTCTTGTTATTTGATGTAATAAACAATCTTTGACCCGTGAGTAAAGTTATTTCAAAAAGTAAAGTGATGAATATTTTACCAACTAATTGTTTTACACTCAAAGCCAAAAAAAATAAATATAAATCATTAATAATGTTCAATAAGATAGACGAATAACCTCATTCACTATATAAAAATGACACCAACAAAACTACATTTGTAAACTTTAAGTCATGACTATGATTTCGTAAATACTCAAAGAATCTTTATTACATACACGTCTTTACCTAATAAAAATATTTCGTTAAAAATATATTTATCTAACATTTTTTTTAATACATTTATTGATTGATTTTTAGGTAAATATGGCTGCCCTTGTTGTTTTATTAATTAAAATCATGATTGAGATAACTTATTTCCTCCTAAAGAATTGTTGATGAAACTCTAATGAAATTTCAATTGCTTGAAATTGAATAAAGTTGTTCTTTTTCAATATTATCTTATTTTTCTAGAGATTATATTGTTAGAAACACTTTTTTTTTAATCTATAAATTATGTAGACAACATGTCAACACTTGAGCATTGTGGTGTCCATTTTTTTTAGTATAAAATTATCATTTCAAGGAAGAAAGAGATGAAATAAATATATCTCAAATACAACCATTATAAAATAAATAAATAAATAAACAATTTAGTCAAATAAAAGACGCGAGTTACATAAATAGAAAAAATTATGTCACATATTCAATTCAATCACAACATCGAAATTTGTGAGATTTAACTAAATTATAATCATAAAATTGGAACATTTAATCACTAAATCACAAAGATTAAATTATTAATTTAGATTTGGTTCGATAACCATTTGATTTTTAAAAATTAAATAAATAAACCTCATTTTTATTTATAGGTTTTTTTTGTGATTTTTTTTTTTTAAGGGTTGAATAGATGAAAACCATTGTAAAAAATTAGGAGAAAAAAACACAATTTTAAAAAAATTAAATGGTAGCCTAGGGCAGTTGTTTATTTTGACATATAGATAATGCTTAGTCAACAACAAGGTTTAAACTTATCTACTAGTGTGGTCCACCACCTACCTCATTTTTTTTTTTTTTTTTTTTGTAATCATGTATCGTTAGGATGATAATTAGTGTCTTATTTATGAGTGTTAATTTCACTTCTATTTTTTTCCGACAAAATTCTGAATTCTATTGACTCATATATTATATCATTTGTGTTCATATTGACCATCATTCCAAATTTTTCAATCATAATTTTTTTTATTTTTTAATATAATAAAGGTTAAATAAAAAAAAAATTGTCTCCATTTAGCTTGTGGGAGATTCTTTTTTCTCGAAAACTTGTCATCTCTATTCCTGAATCTTGATGGTCTTTTACGAGTTGATTTTAAGGAGAGTTTTCTAATTACAGAGGATTAATTAATGTTTTTAAAATAAAACAAATTAAAAAATGTGATATGTTTTTTTAGTATGAAAATAAAATATTAAATCAATATTAACCTAGTCAATACAGACATAGCTCAATCGGCATAGTCTAGTAACACTTTTGATTCTTCACATGTCACATCTCACTTTATGTCACATGTTGTACAAAAAAAAAGTCAATCTTAACATAGACAACTGTAATGACACCACCACTCGAGATTTGGTACAATTATTATTATTATTATTTTTTAGAAAAATATTTAAATTCTTAACTAAAACCTATAAACACTACTCTTACACATGATTAATTTGATTTGTGTTTTTAAAATATAAGATAAGTTTTGAAAATTAAAAATAAAATAAATAATTTAATTAAAAATGAAATTCAGATAATTTTCTGCCAAAGCGAGCCTAGCTTAGCTGGCATATGTATGAGTTAACGACCACGAGGTCTGTGGTTTGAATCCCCCCACCCCTAATGTACTCAAAAAAAAAAAAAAAAAAAAATTCAGATAATTTTGTTTTTGTTTTTAAGATAGATTTGATTGGATTAGAATAGAATTCAAATAATTTATTTAAGGATTCAAATCACTATTAATTGATATTTTTATTTATGTATTAATGACGATAGATGCATCTGCCATAAATTTAGCTAAATTTCCGACTTCTTTTAGATTTCGTTGACCGTACCAGCCCTTCAATTTTTTTCTCTACAAAATATATAGGGAAATTGTAGTAAATGACAATTTAAGACTTGTTGTTTGCAAATATAGCATGTTTTTAAAAATTTTGCGGATATAGCAATTTCTATCGCTGATATCTTATGACTGATAGAAGTCTATCGCTGATCACCTCAACTTTTTATAGATTTTTGTCAGTAATAATAGTCTATCAGAGATAATAGTCTATCACTGATAGAAGTCTATCAGTGATATAATAAAGTCTATCAATGATAGAAACGAGTTTTTTTGCCATATTTGCAAAACATTTTAAAGTTTGCTAAATGTGCAATTAGTTTGGGCCTGATTGCTATTTGTGCAACCAGCCCAAATATATATATATATATATATATATATATATATATATTAAAATTATGTTATATTGCATGGAAAATATATTATAATAAAACCTATAATATAAAAAATACTTTATATTATAATTATTGAGATTAGAAACCACAAAATTATAATATAAATAAATAAACAAACTAATATAAGAATAGATGAATTTAATATTAATTAGTAATAAATTCGTTACGTGAATTTCTCTATAAGAAGCACTATATTCTGAATATAACTAAACTGATTAGGACATATAAAACACTATAATCAGAACATAACTAAACTCAGGACATATATCTTTAAAGTTCATAAAGGTTATAAGTTTGAATCTGCCACGTACTCTTTATCGAGCTTCAAAGTTTATAAGTTTGAATCCGCTCACTCGATTTTTCGATTATTTAATTCAGCAACTAAAGTATGTAAAGGAGAATGGTGAAAAAAAGAAATCAAACTCCAAATTGAACTCCAAAATGAATCCAAAAACAAAACTCCAAAAAGGGTATGAAAATGAGTTGAAGAGCACAAGAATCCATTGGATACAAATTCAAAATTTCCAAAAACAAAAACAAACCCACTGTTCTTCAACTTCCAGGCTGCAGTTTTTCCTTTCTTCTCTTCAATCTCTCCATTTCCAAATCCTTCAATGAAATTTCCCATCAATCTGACTCATCATCTTCTTCCTTCCCGCAATTCTCTCTCTCTCTTTCCTAATCCTCACTCCGTCATCACCATTTTCCTTCCATAAATATGCCCTTCTTTCAACTCCATTTTCCTCCCATTCATTCTTCTCCTTCTTCTTTACCAACCCTTTTCCTCTTTTTCCTTTTCATGCCATTGATCCCTCCCTCCGCCATGACTCTGCCGGAGCTTTTCTCGCCGCGGTTGGCCGATAGGGGTCCAGTTATTCCGGTCAGCAATCTCGTCAACTTCCTCGAGCGTCTTCAAGTTGTAGCGCTTAACTCGTTCGGTAAAGTGGATTTTGATCTTAAATACTATGTCGATTTGTCGCTGAAATTCGATTTGAATTCCACCCAAATGGCTTTCGATTCCCTTACACGATCCTCCAATGGCTCCGTTCCGGTTGCGGATTTGAAGGCGTTTATTGGAGAGTATTTCGATAGTGCCGGAACTGATTTGGTTTACTCCGACCCGGTGGATTTTGTCCCCCTGCCTGTTGGGTTTTTGCCCAAGGTTAAGAATGTGGAGGTTAGAGCTTGGGCTTTGGAGATTCATAATTACTGGAAGAATCTTAGCCGGAGAGTCTCCGATGATCTCATTCTTCGGCCGGATGCTCACACTCTGCTGCCGTTGCCGGAGCCCTGTGTCATTCCGGGATCCAGATTCCGGGAAGTTTACTATTGGGATTCCTATTGGATTATCAGGTATGGCGGCAAAACTTAGGTCGACTAGAATTCTTTCTGTTTTTTTTTAACTTTGCAACATTTTTTAACTCGTTATTATAAAAGAGAGAAAAAAAAAAGTCTGTTTCTTGTTGAATTTGGCCTTTTATGAACTATTTTTTTTATTTAGTTCTTATCTCTGCCGAACCCTTTTATTTTTTATTAGGAAAGGAGAAATCTGAAATTAAACCATCATTAGTTTAGTAGGTCAAATGTAAATAATAGATAAAGGGCTCGGACAACGAGGCTACCTAATCAAGATTTAATATTGTAAGAATTTTCTGGCAACCAAATGTAGCAGGACGGTAGTCAAAACGAGCATGACTTAGCTGACATATGTATGTGTTGACGACCGAGGTCTGTGGTTCGAATCCCCCACCCCTAATGTACTAAAAAAAATGTAGTAAGGCCGTCAACTAGAATAGTCGAGCTGGATGCAAGTGGACCCCTGCGGGCCCAGTCACTGAAAAAAATCTGAAAGTAGAGTGAAAATTTTATATTTTATAGTTTTCTTGAATTATGACAAACTAGGTGGGATTGTTACCTCATTTGTTTATCTTGGCTTTGTTCTGCTTAATAGTGCTTTATTTTATTTTCTGTGCAGAGGTTTATTAGCTAGTAAAATGTATGATACTGCAAAGGGAATTGTTCTCAATCTCATTTCAATGATTGATGAGTTTGGCCATGTTCTGAATGGTGCTAGAGCTTATTACACTAATAGAAGGTAAATTAACTTTTGAACTGCTTTACAATAGCTCATTAATCCCCTCCTCAGTGAAGAATGTCTTAGAATTTAGTTTTGGAAACTGATTATCAAACTGTGGATTACATTTTGCAGTCAGCCTCCCCTCTTGAGTTCCATGGTTTATGAAATATTTCTTAGGACAGGGGATTTAGAGTTTGTGAGGAATGCACTCCCAGCTTTGATCAAAGAACACAAGTTTTGGAATTCAGGTACGACGAGACGCCGATGCTTCTTACTCAATCGACTACATCGTTTTATCAAGTTTGTAATTTAGTCTTTCTCTGTTGATTTTAGGATTCCATTTGATTACTGTCCAGGATGCACCTGGTGGAAATCACTCTTTATCTAGGTACTATGCAATGTGGAACAAACCAAGGCCTGAATCTTCACTGCTGGTGTGTTTTCCTCTTTGATCTCAATTACCTGCATCTGAAATAATAGTATGCAACCTTGAATTTGACTCTGTGATTTACAATTTGCAGGATGAGAAAGTTGCTTCAAAGTTTGTAAATAGCTATGAAAAGCAGCATCTATACCGAGAAATCGCGTCAGCAGCCGAATCTGGTTGGGATTTCAGTTCGAGATGGATGAGGTATAACACATTATGATCTGGAATATCTGCTGAGCTGAGAGTTTATTCAGTTTGAGATTCATTTTTAAAGCATTACAGCAATGGAATTTTTAACATTTGTGAGTTTGCTTCTTAAAGGGACCCAACAGACTTGTCAACATTGGCTACAACTTCAATCTTGCCAGTTGATCTCAATGTATTCATACTCAAGGTATGGCTTGGATGAGTTTTTTCGAAAATCACGACGTTCCTTTTTATCGCCATTAGCACAACTGATATATGTTCTGATTCAGATGGAACTTGACATTTCCAACTTGGCAAGAGCTGTTGGAGATTACTACACTACGGAACACTTCTTTGAGGCTTCTCTAGTTAGAAAGAAGACAATCAACTCTATTTTCTGGAATTCAGAGAAGGGACAGTGGCTTGATTACTGGCTTGATAATGGCTCTTACAAGGTAAAATATATATACAATTCTGAAATTTTCTCAGCTTTTGAATGTTATCTTTTACCAGTTATGTTGATTGAAACGTTTGGTGCTTTCAGGGTGCTCATACGTGGGAAGCTCGGAACCAGAATCAGAACATATATGCTTCAAATTTCATTCCGTTGTGGATCGATTCGTTCTACTCCGGTTTGTAGCTAATTCCCTCTTGATCATAAGCATTTTTCAGCCAAATTTCTCTGAAAGTTAAAGATTAGAAATGCTAAGATAAATTTAAATTGTCATCTTTTCTATAAATAGATGACAGACAGATGAAGAAAGTCTTGAAAAGTTTACGGAACTCAGGCTTGCTGTGCAATGCTGGGATTGCAACTTCAATAATTAATTCAGGAGAACAATGGTTAGTAGTTAGTACTGAACCTTAGGAACTTGTTTTTTTCCCCTTCTGAATGTCTTTGTTTGGCATCCATACTGAAACCATTCAATTCTGTAAAAAACTAAAGGGATTTCCCAAACGGTTGGGCGCCGATTCAGCACATGATCGTTGAGGGACTGGCGAGGTCCGAATTGAAAGAAGCAAGGGCATTGGCCGAGGATATCTCCGCGAGATGGCTTCGAACCAACTATGTAGCTTACAAGAAAACAGGATATATGCATGAGAAATATGATGTCCAAAAGTGTGGAGACTTTGGTGCAGGAGGTGAATATGTCCCTCAGGTACATGAATCACCTTGCATTTTTCTCTTCTCCTCATCTGATTCATTAAGGCCGCCCTATTTGATAACCACTTGGTTTTTCGGTTTTAAATTTTTGAAAAATTAGCCTTTAAACACTATTTCAAACTATGAGTTCCTTCGTTTTGTTATCTACATTTTACAAGTGTTTTCAAAGTCTTAAGTTAAGACTTATTTTTTGGAGAACCATCCCGAGTTGGCCTAGTGGTCATGAAAGGCATTGAGACTTTTAAGTGCTTTTAGAGGGAATGGGTTCAATCCTAGGTAGGCTTGTCAACTAAATGTTGTAATGTTTTAGGGCCAGAGAGTCTGTCCTTGTCCTGTGAGATTAGTCGAGGTGGGTAGGCATGGTGAGAAAAGAAGCACAATTTTCAAAAACCGAATGGTTATCAAACGGGGTCTAAGAAATTAAAGTTGTTTTTTTTATTATTATTATATTGCTTGCTGATCTGTTTGTGTTTGG
Organism: Herpetospermum pedunculosum; assembly: GCA_028017165.1. NCBI lineage: Eukaryota > Viridiplantae > Streptophyta > Magnoliopsida > Cucurbitales > Cucurbitaceae > Herpetospermum > Herpetospermum pedunculosum. Next base: position 65,346,926 of record CM051527.1, on the reverse strand, counting down.
TGTTTGAATGTAGACTGGTTTTGGATGGTCAAATGGAGTTGTTTTGGCATTCCTTGAAGAGTTTGGATGGCCTGAAGATCAAAAGATAGACTGCTACTTAACTTCTTAAACACACAAAGAAAGATGACTATTCTTTTGTTGGGATTACAAGATAGATAATGGTCATATTTTCTGTTTTTTTTTAGAATTAGTTTTAAACCTCCTTATGCAAAGATCATATCATTCTGTTAACTTTTACTGTTATTTTTAACGGAATTAACACTCTGGCTTATTTTACTCGTGCCACGTGTATCGGTTCCGTTAAAAATAACAGTCATTAACAGAGGATGCAATTCATAAGAGTGTTTAAAATTGAGGGATTTGCCTATCTTACCCCTTTGTCAAATGTTAAATTTACAAATCATGTCATTAAAAATTATAATTTCTGTAATTACAATAAAAATATGGTTGTTTAATATACTAGTCTAACATTTTATTTAACCATTCAATTTCATTATCTTAAGATTATTATGGATTTAAACAAATTATAATGTTTTCTAGTTAGTACAAGGGTTAGGATGTAGAAAAAAAATAGATCCATATTGTAATATTGATTGGATCAAATTAAATGTGAAGCCTTTCTTAAATACATCTAACATCATTCAACAGAGACATCTACTTCTTTTCTTATCTTAAGTTCGGGTTATTAATTTTTCACATCTACATTTGTTGGACTAAACCAAATTAGAGAAGAAAAAAAATCAAATTTTATCAAATTACACAGGTCAAATGTTGGATGTCTACCTTTTATTCAATATCCACAAATCTTCGTGGGGTTGCCAATTTCAATAATATCAAGTTTTTGCACAAATTAAGCATGGAGTAACTTTATCAAAACTCACAAATTTTAACCCAAAAAAAATAATTGTTCTAATGTTATTTTTCTTTGAATTTTTATCAATTTTGTAGTATACACATATTTTATAATTGGTTGAAAGCATATGGGAATATTTTTATTAAATTAATTTGCAACATTTATTAAATTTGAGTAAAAATTGCAAACTATTGGAAGAGGAAAGAGACAGATGGGTTTACTAATTAAATAATTTGGTAGAGATTTTGATGGGAATCAATTTAGGTACATTGTAATATTGTATGGATGAGCCAACTATTGTTGAATGTTTCAACAGGGATTGAAAATATCCATTTGGCAACTTCTTGTTTCTTTGCTCTTTAATCTGCCAAATTTTTTAAATTCAAGAAGAATAGTTTTCATTTTGTTCGTTTTTAAATTGGAGCCCAAAATAATAATAAATCTAGCCCAATTTAAAAATATTTGTAAATATGACAATTTATCTATCATCGAAGTTTATCGATAGATTATAAAATTAGTCTATTCACTGATAGACTATAAAAATAATCTATGAGTGATAGAAATCTATTTATGTCTCGCTAATAGATTATAAAAAAATTGTCATATTTACAATTACAATTCTTTTTTAAATGTGCTATATTTACAATAGAAAAAGTGAAATAATCATCCATCCATCTTAAGTCTTCCCCTTAACTTCTCGACAAACCAACCTATATAAAATTAGTTAAATATTTTTTAAATATATTTATTAATGGGAAAAGATTCATAATAAGATTTTTTTATTGCTGGATATGGGGTTCGAACCCATGCGCACTTATGTGCAGAAGATCTTAAGTCTTCCCCCTTAATCTCTCGGGCAAACCAGCTTATATAAAATTAGTTAAATACATTTATTTTAGCAATAAAAATTTAAGTAAATTGTACATATTACACACTCAAACTTTGTATTACAAAAATGAAATCTTTGTGGAAAAAATTGCTGGCTATGGGGTTCGAACCCATGCGCACTTATGTGCAAAAAATCTTAAGTTTTCCCCCTTAACCTCTCGGACAGACCAGCTTAAATAAAATTAGTTAAATATTTTTAAAATACATTTATTGTAGCAATAAAAAATTAAGTAAATTGCACATATTACACACTCAAACTTTGTATTACAAAAATTAAATCTTTGAGGACAAAATTGCTGGCTATGGGGTTCGAACCCATGCGCACTTATGTGCAGAAGATCTTAAGTCTTCCCCCTTAACCACTCGGGCAAACCAGCTTATATATAATTAGTTAAATATTTGTAAAATACATTTATTTTAGCAATAAAAATTTAAGTAAATTGCACATATTACACACTCAAACTTTGTATTACAAAAATTAAATCTTTGTGGAAAAAATTGCTGGCTATGGGGTTCGAACCCATGCGCACTTATGTGCAGAAGATCTTAAGTCTTCCCCCTTAACCACTCAGGCAAACCAGCTTATATAAAAATAACTCAACATGTTTTATATACACTTATAGTAACAATAAATATTTAAGTAAATTGTACATCATACTCAAATTTTGTATTACAAAAAATTTTAATCTTTGTGAAAAAATTGCTGGCTATGGAGTTTTAACACATGCAAACTTATATGCAAAAGATCTTAAGTTTTCCCTTTTAACCTCTCAGACAAACTAGCTTATATAAAACTAGTTTAACATTTTTTTAAATATACTTATTGACAATAAAAAATTGAAGTAAATTGAACATATTACACACTCAAACTTTGTATTAAAAAAATTAAATCTTTGTGGAAAAAATGCTCGCTATGGGGTCCGAACCCATGTGCACTTATGTGCAGGAGATCTTAAGTAATGTGTAAGAAGACTGAAATGTACCACTAAAAAACTCTACTCAAGAGAAAGATGGGTTGTGAGAATATAGGATAGGCAGTTGATCATATCTAGTATGTGCATCGTACATTGATAATAGTTGGAGTCGATAACTTTTTATGGTTCCTTCAACTAGGATCCCTTACGAGAGGATAGAGTTGGCCCTTGTGAACAACATATTGATGCACCATCTTCCTTCAAACCTTTGAGCAAAATGTGGAAAAATGAAGGAAAATTCATGAATTGACCTCATCGTCTCCACCATGTAGCACCTACAAAATCACTTTGGATGTCTTTGGTATCCAAGGGTCATGGACCGACCATAGAGCCAAGTGCAATATGTGGACACATTAGCTATTCGCTCGTTGGGAAGTAAAGGCCGGAGAAAGTCAATCACTCATTCTTAAAACAAATATTCTTAAGAACAAAGAGGCAAATGGAAAAGAAGGAAAACTCCTCATTCCGATTTTCCTATAGCTAGATTCATAACCACGAGAATTCTCCGTTAGAATGAAACTCCAACTCAATACCTGTTGAGATTTTGAAAGTTATAAGTTGTGTTTGGAAAAGTTATTTTTGTCTATCGTTGATTCCTATGGTAGAATCACTTTGAAGCCCTTCTAAGAAGTGAAAATGTGAAAGGTTTGTCGTTCATTCATGCATAAGAGAAGGTATGTTAGTTACTTTTTATTAATTGGTTTTAGAATTTTTTTTCCCTCTTTTTAAGTTAAAAGTTTGTTGGACAAGCCAAGAGCATAGTTCTAGGTTCAATCCCCAATCCCAACATGTTGTAAAAAAAAAAGATTTGTTGGACAAAGTGAGCAACTAATATAAAGTATATGTAATCAAACTAATGGTTCAAATTTGATACCAAATAAATTTGGATTTGATAATTAAAAAATATTTAAAAATACTAATCAATAAATAAGTTGATCTAAAAGCTCAATTTGATGTGTGGATTCGATGGGCCAAGCCCATAAATTGATTTATGAGCTTAGCTATTAGAAGTTGGACTCACCCCAGTCACAAACAATACTAAACTTTGTTGAGCCTAAACCTGGGTCAAGCCCACGCTTTTTTGGGCTGTGGGCTGACCCAACAATGATCACACTTAAGACTTATCATCACCAACTTTTTATCCTTTTTTTTTTTCTTTTTTTTCTTTTTTTTCTTTTCAGTTTTCAATCCTTATTATCTTTTAATATTCCTTAAAATTATGTCCATAAAATGTATGAAATTTGGATTAGATGACAAGAAAGACCCCTCATTTTAAAAAATGGCCAAACTCAAATTCTAATGAAAAATTGTCAACTTAATTAGGAGGTCCCACTATATTTGTTTTCCTTTTTTCCCTTGTAGAAAAATTATTTAACATAAAGTTAAAATGTAATTAAATTATTATTTTATCAACATGTTTAGACTTGGGGACGTGTCGAAAAAAATTGATTTAGTTGATACACATATCAAATTCGATAAGATATTCCTTTCATTCTTCTTCTATGGTGTTTACGAAATTTGGTTCTTTTGGAGTCGTTGATACACATATCAAATTTGATGATGCATAGTTTTTAAAAGTAGTATTCAACTGCCATATGCACATGCAAAAATATATTAATAAAATAATAATTTAATCATACATAAATGTTTTGTTAACAAATTTTAACACTAATTTAAATGATAAATTTAAAAATTTTAACTGAGAATTGCCTAAATTTAGTTTAAGCATACATTTTATTAAATGTAGTCTAAGCACACATTTTAAAAAAAAAGTTTGTCAAATGGTTCTAAATAAACTTATTAAAAAATAAATTAATTTTTTTTTTTGAAAAAAAGAGGTAATAGCAAAAAATCATGTGGTTGAGATTAGAAGAAAAGATGTTGGATTTGCTTTAACTCAAAAGATAACATTTAATAAAATGTATCTCAAGAGCTTTTTGGATTATTGGCATAATTGTAATAATTATAATAATGATTCTAAAGTTTAGTTGATTTAACTTAATCAATTTGTGTCAACATCTTTACCGATAAAAAGGTTTGGTTTGAGGTTTTGCATCAATTTAATATAAGCTGTCTTATATATTGTCAAAAGAAAAAAATTATCAAACAACCACTTGGTGCAGTGGGTGAGCGCTCCGCCTAAGATAGCAGAGAGTGGGGGTTCGACCACTTGGTGCTACGGGTGAGTGATCGCATCAACTAGATAGCCCAGAGTGGGGGAAAATATTTAACTGCATTATATACCGCCTATAGAGGCAAATTGTTTCGCCAAACCGAGCATAGCTCAATTGGCATAGGGTTGTGCCGGTGACCAAAAGGTCATGGGTTCAATCCCCGCATTAATTAAACTACCGTTGCAAAAAAAAAAAAAAAAATATTAATAAATAAATAACTTAGACCCTAAATTTAGCCTCTGGTAATATTTTTAATTTTGAACTTTCAATTTTATCAAATTGAATACCAAACTTGCGTTACAATGTATTTTTTTTTATTATAAATTATTAAACAATAACTTGACAACAGTTAGTGCATCGTCTAGATATTTTTTAAGTAAAAAACTTAAATTGACACCGGTGCAACTTTTTTTTATAAAAAACTATAATATAATAATTAAAATAAATCACCTTTTTAAGTATTATTTAAGTTTAAATTCTATTTTCGTTTTAACTTTTCAAATATAATTATTTTAGTTCTGTGTGGCTCTAACAAATGTTTAAACAAACATTATTATTATTATTATTATTATTATTTTATTTTTTTTTTTTATTATTTTTTTTACTAACATTTGGGGTGAAAGATTAAACCTAAGATATCATAGTTAGGCTATATATTATGTCATTGAGTTATTCTCTTGTTGGCACAAACATATTAATTAACATATTTGAAATCTTCATTACATATATCTTAAACATTTAAAAGAAAAATAACAATGAAATTTAGGCCCAAAATGAAATAAATTTAAAATTTAGAGCGGGTTTGAGATTATTTATAATTAAAAATTTAAAATTTAAAATAAATATATTTATTTTCTTTTCATTTTTTTACCATAATTTTCATCATTCTTAAGTAAATATTAAAATTATTGGCCAAATTTCAAAAACAAGAACTATTTTTTTAGTTTCAAAACATGACCTGATTTTTGAAATCAACGGTAAAAGATAGATAATAAAAAGTTAAAATAAAAAAAAAATACCCATAAACTATAGTTTGTGTATAAAAAATAACCATGAACTTTCAAAAGTTTCAAAACTATCATTTTTTTTTAAGAAGTTTCGAAACTATCATTGAATTAAGAAAAATGTTTCAAAAATGTTCTCACTGTTAATAATACCCATAAAATTTTGACGTAGACGGTTAAATTTACGTTGAAGTATGAAGTGGTAAAAAATCATGAAAAGTCTATTTTATCGATTCAAAAGACCGAGAATATAATGTCAACATAAGTATAACTCAACCCGCGTAGTGTACATATACTAGTGAACAAGATGTCACAAGTTCAATTCTCACCCCCACATGTTGACTAAAATAATAAGAACAACAAAACTAGGAGAAAATTAGTGGAAAATAAATCAAATGTCCACGTTTTTTATGATTTCATTTTTTCCATGTCACACCTGCGTATGATGCGTACAAGTTAGAATTTAATCACTCACATCAAATTTGTGTGTGTTGTTAATGACAAGGATATTTTTGAAACGTTTTTCATAGTTTAAAAATATTTTTTAAACTTTTGAAACTTCATAAGTATTTTTGAAATAGAATTGATGGTTCATGAGTATTTTATATATATATATAAATAGTTTAGCCATAATAAAATAAAGGAACTCATAGAATGAAAGTAATGTTTATTAGCGGTGTTTTTAAAAATAAAAAATAAATAATTATCAAATAGAGCTTTAGAAATTTTAATAGGCCTTTTAAAAGTTCATGATTTAAAATTGTATAATTTTGAAAGTTTATGGACGAAAAATGAAATTTAAAACTATGATTTATAATTAAATTTTTTTAATTAGAGAAGAAAAAAAATTATTGTTTGCAAATAAAATGTAAAAAAATAAAAATCATGAGCATAACTCAACTAGCATAATTAACATAATGTATGAATTATTGATAAAAAAAAATCAGATGTTCGAATCCCATCATGTTGTAAAAAAAACATTAGCGTAACTACGTCAATTATTGATCATTTCTGATTATGTCAATTATTGATGATTTCTATCAGAAATGCGAATGTGAAAAAAAAAAAATAATAATAAATAATTAATTAATTAAGAGAATTAAAAAATTGAAAATTACATGCATCTGGTTTATAGAACTTATAGTCTAGTCATAAATATTAATAAAAGGATATATGGTTTGCAAATGAAGATTTAAGCCATATGGAGGAGTTTAAAGCTCTTATTTATATATATATATATATATATATATATATATATATATATATATATATATATATATATATATATATTTATCTAATGTAATTAAATGTGAATTTTTTTACCACAATATTATATCTTGTAATTTGCAAATTAAGTGACATTAGTGTTTTAAGACTATTTCTATATTATTGAGATATAATTTTACAAAGTTCACAAACAATCTTTCCATTCTAACTAAATGATTTTTGCCTATTACAATATCATGTGTGGTATATTATCAAAGCAATTATTTGTGCTATAAAGATATGATTTTAAAGCTTATAATAAAGCTATATGATTTTTGTCTATCACAATATGTATGTCTTGTATATTGTCAAAGCAATTGTGATTGCTACATTAATTATAGATATTGCTATCTCTCCACACACATGCTCAATTACATCAAAAGATATGTATTTATAATATATGAAAGGAATGGTTTAACACACCCTTCCATATCAAATATATACTTTATTCAATTTTTTCATAAATGAATTATTTCCATTAAAATGAGGGAAAATTGAAGTTTAATTTCAAATATAAAGAGATAAATATTGTCAAATAGACCATAGCTACAAATATTGTATCTTTTTTAGGACCAAAATTTATAATATATATGTTGTTGAAAAAAAAAATTCGTAATTAATGTAGGAATTGAACGAGGACTTTTTAGTCAAGGGTACAATCTTAACTCACAATTGAGTTATGCTCGATTTGGCGGAAAATTCATAACTTATATAGGTTTGTGGTTTTTCATGGTTTTTATGGTTTATAAATGTTAGTGTAGATTTTATAAGTTTAAATTCTCTATAATTAACGAAATTATATTTTGAGATAAACATAAATATATAATATATCGGGAGTTCAATTTTACAAATATATCGATGGATATATTGATGAAATATCGATAAAGACAGGTAATTCGGTAAATAAATTTTTTTAAAAAAAATATTTAAATTAATAATTAAGTTTATTTTACTTCCAAACTAAGTTATAGAACTTGTTATTAATATATATATATCCATATTGGGATTGATAGATGATATATATATATATATTATGTTTTACGGGTATTTATAAAAGATATTGGAGATATTCATTAATCATTAATATCTATATCGAACCCTTCGATTTATGGATATATCAACATATCGACAAATATTTTCATCCTTAGTCTAAAGTAAATGTAGGCATGTATCGTATCAAATATAAACTCGATTTTTAAATTTTGTATTACACTTATTTAATCCACGAATCAACTACTTTGATAGAATAATATGTTAGAGGGAATCAATTAGAAGATTCCAATGGTGATGCAAATGCAACTCAAATGGGACAATTTCCATAAAGAAAGGGGGAATTATCAATTAAGCCAAGAAGTGAGTAGTGGCCATCATTTAATTAATACAAAATCCTCCAAATTAATTATAATTTCTTTTGTTTGTATTCACATCTTCTTCCATTGCAATCAAATTATTAAACCCATCAACCGTTTCTTTAGAACAATTGACATTTAACAACATTATTATCTACGAATCAAATAATTAAAAGAAGAAGAAAAAAACTTTGTCATAAATATATTAATTAATTAAATCAAAGAAGATGCATGGGATTGGTAATTCAATAATTTAGAGCAAAAGGGGATCCAAAAATTAGGACCCAAACCCCTAATTTCAAGGGTGAGGGACCCTTCAAAGATTCGTAGCCTCCCCCACATAAAATGTGTACTTAGTGGCAATCATTGAACGTATTCAAATCAATATTGTGTGTTTATATTATATAACCTAAGCTTTTGAGATTATTATATAAAAATCAGTGGGCATGTTTTATTAAATATGTTTAGGTTGGGAAAGAAGTGAGTGGAAATGAATGGCTAAATTGGATCATTTTACATCACATCACACATCATATTGATCATAATTCATAGATTAACTTTAACCAATACCTAAAAAAAATAAAAAATAATGTCAAAATTAACTTCTTCTTTTGATTTTGAGGACATAACATTATTCTCTAAATCGGAGGTATATATTTTATGTTGGCGTTTTTTTCTTGTTTGGATCCTCGAACGTCGAGTGAAAATTTTTCGAAGGGAGTTTTGAAAAACATGTCTATCCATTGGCAGGAGATGTTGAAGTTGCGCATGAAGTAGTCTATATCTTCCGGTCGGAGATAAGAGAGGGATGTCGCTAGGCTAGGTCAACTCTATCATTGGTTTCAATATTCTTATAACAATCACTAAATAAGGATATGTGCTACTACGAGACCGATGTTGCGAAGCTAGGTGGTGTTATTATGGCGAGAGATCAAGAGTCAACTTCTGCTCTATCATAATGTTTTTTTTTTGTGGTAGGTCTTTCTATTACCGATATGGACCTCACTAACGAGTCTCGTTCAATATCACTAAGGTATATTAATAGTTCAAAATTGACTTCTGTATGTAGAATATTTAAATTACAAAATTTAATTATTAAGGATGAATAATTATTAATTTGACAATTTTTGAAGTTTGAGCTTCAAAACTAATTATTTGAAGAGTAAAACTTGGTTGTTGCCTGACTACAAGTATCTTTTATGCAGCCCAGCCACCTCCTGATTTGATTGGCTAATATTTAAATCATTTTTAAATAATAAAAAAAAATCCACGCCATTTATTGTTAGTAAATTTCATTTTCTTATTCCAGCAAATTAACAACTTTTTCTATTTTCTCTCTCTTCATTTCTCTACCTTCCAATTTCAAGGCCATGAAATTTCAATTGGGATTATTTGAAATTTACAGTGTGTTATATAGACATAAATTTTCAAGTGGGTTTTAGAGAAAATGAAGGAAAGAGTGGGAAATTTGACGGTTGGATATGGATTCATCTGAGATTGGTAAAGGGGAAGGTAGATTGGATTTTTAGATTTTTAGAGCTTTATTTGAGCCCCTTTATATTTCAAGCATTATATATTTTAGTTTTTAGGTTTGCATGAAAATAATTTTAGTTCAACCGTAATTGACATGTACTTCGACCTCAAAAGTTTGATCCCTTTAATTGTTAAACAAAATAAAACAAAATAGTCATCTAACCCCTAATCTTGAGATGACTTTCATATTTGTTCTTGTTCATGTTGACAACTAATCATCGGAATTTTGTAAAATAATTGGTAAAAGAAAACCAAAATAGAGTAAGACATCAAGTTTATAGACAAAATAGTTTTCAACCAAACCTATCTTATAACAATCTTGAAATATAATAAATCATGGATGGAACATGGCTAAAATTTGAAAAATCCATTATTATTTATACATATTATTTTAAAAGAATCATGATTATTTTAAAAACAACCATCCACTACAAATTTCTTAATAGGTATCTTACTAATCACTCTCCTTCTCCCTAGATTAGATTAGATTAGTCAAAGATAGTTGGCTAATTAATTAAACTCCCAAATAATGAGGGGATTAATGATGGTTTTAGGAAAAAGACACACAAAATCCAAGCTTGGGATTCCATGGGCTGTATCCATATCTTGGAGACAAATCACAATCCATTACTATATTAATATATTTATATTTTTCTTTTATAATTGTGGTGGAGTTGGAGTTTCATTTTAATGGAACTTTATTTGCCTTTAAACATTATAAATGTTTTATTATTATTATTTATAATTTAATTTGTTTTAGCTTTTTAGGGTTTGTATGTGTCAAGGCGCTTATCCTCAATTACTATGCAAATTAACGTGATTAATTAATTAATTAATCATAATGGTTTTAGAAAATATGGGTTCATTAATTACTTGCTCCTTAATTATACTAAACTCTTTTTTGTCTTATTTCTTGGTGATATTTTGTTGATTAATTTCTTCTATTGTCCCTATCAATAAAATATTCAACATATTTTTCCTACTCTAGAGAAGGAATTCAAACATCTTATTCCTAATCGGAGATTATTCTTTATTTTAGTTACGTTAGGCTTATGTTTGCAATATTATTAAACATTTTTTTTTTTGTTAAATACTTTTCAAAAGTGAATTCAAACATCTTATTCCTAATCGGAGATTATTCTTTATTTTAGTTACGTTAGGCTTATGTTTGCAATATTATTAAACATTTTTTTTTTTGTTAAATACTTTTCAAAAGTGGATATAAACGTAGCTTAAAATGTCAAATATTAAATATCACATCTAACTAGTAGTAAATTTGAATCATTAGGGAGCGTTTGAGGCTCAAAGTGGTTATTATAGTTGGTGGGTTATAATAGTCTGTATTTGAGGTGCAAAGTTGTATAGTTGAATTTAGTAAGTCTGTGTTTGGGATGCAGAGTTGTCTAGTCTGAGTTTAGAAAGTCTGTGTTTGTGATACAGTTTTCGAATTTGAAAGATGTGTTTATGGTAGTTTATTTTTTTTACAACTTTTTGTTGTATGGTATAGTTTAATATATATTACATATTAATTTTTTTAAACTTAAAAGAATAAATATTATTTAGGAAATCACAAATAATTCAGTACAAGAGGCTTCAACGTTGTCCGTGGAGAGAGAAATTTGGGATGAAATCGAAGATAAGCAATCGTGAGGTGAGGAAGACAAAGAGAGAGGAAAAATCGACAAATTGAGTGGAAAAAAAAAACAAAACAAAGAGAGAGGAAAAATCGACAAATTGAGTGAAAAAAAAAATCCGCAAATTAGGTGTAAAAAGAAAAAAAAATCGAGTGGGTTACTGTAGCAACTGGGGTTTATAATAACCCCAAACACCGACTTTCTAAACCTGTGTCCCAAACGTGGAGTGGGTTATTTAAGTCCACCCACCCATGTTGGGGCCAAACATCCTCTTAGTTTTTAAAAAATTAAAAAAATATATATATATATATATATATATATATATATATATATATTACACAAAACTCTTGCTTTAACAAAAGAATGTTTTACTATTAAACTATGTTTAAGTTTTACTTTTTTATTTTGTAAGGTAATATTGTCACAATAAAATAAAAAAAAATAAAAAATAAATATATATATATATATATATATATATATATATATATTGTAATGATTTTTTTTCAAAGGTATTTTTATTAATGTGAGGATTGAACCAATGACATTTCAATCAAGGGCACAATCTTATGTCAATTGGGTCATGCTCGGTTTGACAGTGTCTTTTTTTTTAACCTTCAATAAGGAGGATAGTATGAAGTTGATTAATTGAGTAGATTTTGATTGATTTAAATATCATTAGTCTCAATAATAATTCATCACTTGATCAACTATTTTTCATTTATCTTATCCATTAGGTTTGGCAAAGTCAAATATCTTGATCTATTGTTGTTTCCAAGATATACTCCAATTAATTTATAGACTAAGCTTTATTTTAGGCACATGATTGACCAATTATTCAATTATCATGATCATATTTGCATGTAATTTGATCCTTAGAAAGCTTGATATCTTGTTTATCACTTTGCATTAAAATATATATATATATATAATAAATATTAACGACATAAAATATTTCCAACAAAATATTTAACTTACCATCCAAACCCCTCTCTCTTGTTGTTTACTTGACTATTTATTGTTATTCAAACAAATCATAATTGTTTTTAGATTTAGGTAGAAAAATATAAGATCCAAAGTTTAAGAATGTCATCAAGAGGTAAAAAAAAAAAATATATATATATATATATATATAATTTTTAAATCAATAATAAAAAAAAAAAAAAAAGAGCAATGAGAGATGTAAAGATAAACTAATCCATAACGTTAAAATATAATTTATGAGTAAGAAATTGAAAATATAATAATCTTTAGCAAACTTCATATTTCAGTTATTAAAAAATTATTTTTTGAAGTAGAATAATCAAGCTTTTTTTTTTTTCAAATAAATAATAAAACTGAACTTGCGATAGAGCACGTGGCATTTAGGTGAATAAGGTTGTATGAAGGTGTGATGCATAGTAGGTAATTATATCATAGCTCAGTGGAGAATAAGATAAAGGGATTGTAGAGTAGAGAATATGATGTCACAGGGCAGGGTCCCCTCCTTAGGGCACGGGTTTGTGAGAGAAGTGCTCCAAAAAGCTTCCTTTTTTTCCTTTTTTTCTTTTTTCTTTTTTCTTTTTTTAATTCCAACTTTTGCCTCACCATAAAAATAATATAAATTATTAGTATTATTATTATTATTATTTAAAAAAAAAAGACCCTACCACTCCACCCAATTACTTTTTTCTTTCTACTCAAAAGAAAACTATTGATTAAAATGTAAATCATATGTATATTAAACATATGACTAAATTTTAAGAGAAAAAAAAAAAGGTGGGTTACACAAATAGCAATCACATCCAAATTAATTGCAAATTTAACAAACTTTAAAATATTTTGTAAACATGGCAAAAAAATTCATTTTTATCACTGATAGACTTCTATAAGTGATAGATTATTATCACTGATAGACTATTATCAAACAAAAATTTATAAAAAGCTGAGGTGATCAGCGATAGACTTCTATCAGCTATAAGATATCAGCGATAGAAATTGTCATATCTGTAAAAAATTTAAAAACATGCTATATTTTTAATTATTTTATTCTAAATTGACATCGGTTACAATTTCTAAAAAAAAATGTATTTTCATATTTTGTTTCTTAATCTTGTTTCTTAATCTTATTTTTAAAAATTCCTTGACATTTTGTCTTCTCCTTTGTAATATGATGTGAGGGTCATGTATATGTGTCGTGACTTTTTTTTTTTTTTTCTACCAAAAATGTTATATGAATTATCTTATATTATTTTGAAAAATGTAAGTAATTCTTAATCTAAGAATTTATATAGGAAAATCAGCCCGCCCCGAGGAAAAATATGTGTCTAGGAAGGCTATGTAAATTAGGGTCTTTAAGCCCTCACCCAGCACCTATTAGTTCAATCAACATACGTTTCAAAAATCATTTTGAAGCCGTATAGCCATTTCAGCCTGACTCCCTATTCTCTCTTAAATAAAGCTATGAAAAAACGGGAGTAATGTGGAATGACTCCATTCCTGTGAGCAGTAGAGTTAGTTATCCCTTATCATCCCTGGTATTCCTCCTCTCTATGAGATGTGGGATCGACCTCGCTGTTTCTACATCCTTTTGGATGTATATTTGTTTAAGTTTAACATTAGAGGTGGAGGGATTCAAACCTCTTACCCAATGATCGATCACACGTCTTTATGTCAATAGAACTATACTCGATTTTGATAAAAACTTATAATCTTTAATTATGTTAAATTCTTATTGAATTTAAAAATTTTATTCCTTAAAAAAAAATAAAAAAAATCCTAATTCACTAATAAAAGTGAATTCTATATATATATTTTCCTTAATTGATTTTTTTTGTGGTAAATATAGAGCCAACAATTTATTGTGAAAAAGTTCAAGCGAAAAATAGTATATATATTTTTAAATGATTTAGGTAATTACGAAAAACGCCTTGAGAGATTTGGATTTTACTTTTTAGCACGTAAACCCTACTAAAGTGAAAAGAAGAATGAAGGCGACTAGGATTGTGACACATGCATGCCCACGTGACATGTGACATGTGACATGTTGCTATTGATAATTCATTATTATTTCTTCTTTAATTTATTTTAAATTATTTATTTGAAAGATTTGAACTTCTCAACCAATGTTTTAAACAGTTTAGTTAGGTTTAACTTTACAAATTATTTATTGATATACCAAAATTTTAATTTTATTTATATGCTAATGTTATTGTACATATATGAATTAAATTTTAGTTCAGAACACTAGAGCGAGCATAGCTCAACTGACATGTGTATGACTTGATGACCAAGAGATCTGTGGTTCGAATTCTCCCACACCCCAATCTGCTAAAAAAAAAAAAAAAAAATTTAGTTCAGAACTCACTTTTTATCTTTCGTGAAAAGTGGCCAACACGTAATAATTAATTTATTTGTGGACTTTCTTTCAATTACATTAGTTTTTTTTTTTTATTTATTAGATAATATTATATTTGTATGCTAGAAAATGGCTAATAAAGTTTATTTGATAAAAAATTTCATTTTTTAAAAAAATTATATTTATTGATATTTTTTTTAAGGTTAAATTACAAGTTTAGTCTCTAAACTTTTGAGATTTGTGTTTATTTAGTTCATGAACTTTCAAAAGTATCTAACAAATCTGTAAAATTTGAAATTTTTAAAAGACAATTGATATCTTTGATATAAATTTAAATTTTATATCTTATGAAACTTTAAAATTTTAATGGTGTCTTGTATATTAATGAATTTTAAAAAAATCGAATCATCACACATTAAATTTGTAATTTGAAAAGTTTTGGAATTAACTTAAAAGTTTATGTACTACATTTATAATTTAACCTATTTTATTTAACTATAGTAGTATTTCTTAATTTTCCAAAAATCACAAGTAAATTTAAAAATAATTTCAAGTTTATATATTTTAAATTTTTAAATATATATATATATATATATATATATATATATATATTTATTTATTTTTTCTTCAAGCCAGCCTAATTTTGAAGCACATAATACTAAAAGACAATCATTATTGTTCGAGGGCTTAATATATTTATTAAAATTATGAGTTCAAAACACTAATTTAAAATGAAACAACTATAGATCTCGATTCTTGTTGGACTCAAAAAATAATAATAATACTACATATCCCAATTTTAATTTAAAAATCTAATAAGGTCCCATATATCATATATCATATATCATATATATATATATATATATATATATATATATATATATATGTCAAACTTAAGAAGACCCATCAATAACAATATTTATCAATCATAGAATAATGAAGGCAAGTGGACTCATAAAAGAAACAATAATATCCTAGGATTTGAATATTTTTAAATTAAATATAAAATAAAACAATTTACAAATTTAAAATAGTTACCATGTTTTTTTTTTTTTTTTTTTTTTTTTAAGAGCAAAGCTCAATACAATAATTCTAGGTAGAAGCTAAATCATGTATGTATATAAGACACTCAATCTCGAGAAGAAAATCCTCCAACTTGACCACATGTTGTCGAAAAACCACATCAAATTGCACTAGCCAATGCGCAAACTTCATCGGTCCTTGAAAGGCTAAATTGCACTAGCCAATGTGCATACTCCATCGGTCCTTGAAAGGCTAAGGGAACTGAGAGCATATATCCGCAATCATCATTCAAACCTCTGTCAAATCTTCATCATCCTCCTGAAACAAGCGATAAAATCGAGAAAAATACGTCTCTAACACAATCGGAGATAAGCCCGCCTTCCAAACTAAAAGAAACCCCTCTACCATCAGTGCATTACACACATTCAGAATCCATATCATTGTCGCGAACATAATCCGACCCAAAAAATGGAAGAAACATATAGATTTTCGAGTAGAAAGAAAATATTTTTTGAGAAATTATTCGATGAGATCACCATAATATGACTAATAGTTTAATACTGTTAGAACTTGTACATTAGGAGAAGAAGAAAAAAAAAACCTTAATCCTTAAAATCTACCATTTCCCATTCAATATAATTTAGTATCTTTAAGATTAAGATACTATTTTGGTCTTGTAGTCCCACATTAAGTTTATGGTTAACTTTTCCATAAACATTTATCTTCTATTAAAATTTCCTCTATAAACTTTGAAAACTTTGAAAAAATATATTCACATTGTATTTTTTCTTAAATGAAAAATATTGCATTAGTATCTAACAAAAGTTCGATTAAGATAACTTCACAATAACTAATTTTAAGATTTTTCGAAACTATATGAACTATTTTTTTTTTTAAACACTAAATTTAGACATTTAAAACTATATAGACAGATCACCAAGTACTATGAGCAAAATAATATTTTAACCTATTCCTTAATTTGGCATTAAAAAAATGTCTAAGAACTTGGAAATTTGCCATGTAAGAATTGACCAATTTTATTTATTTTTTATTTTATTTTATTTTATGGGGATGACAACTAGTTCAGTTCAATTAATCTCAAACCATGTGGTGTGGTGTTGGAGAACAATAATCCCAAAAATATAACTATTAACTAAAAATTAAAAGATGCCTTTTTGACGATTAATGATTAGCCAGCTGGCATTTTCCTTATGTAAGTTTACGGATTCGAGGCCGTGGAATTGACCCTTCCAGCCGATCTATGCCAACTCTCACGTGCACTCTCTACGACTTTTTTCAACCCTTTAAATTAATCGCCGACTCCTCGTTAAGACGTTAACCAATCAACTCCTCATAATTCTCAATTATTTTATTCCCTTTTCCTTTTTTTTTTTAATTTACATGGCTACTAATTCTCCAATCTAAAGATTTTTTTTTTTTTTTTTTTTTGAGAACTCCAATCTTAAGATTTTGATTAGCTTATAATTTATTCTATTTTTTTTAATTCTTTATATATATATATATAGTACTTGAGTGTACTTAGAAGTTTATATGTACTTTTTTTTGTTTATGAACAAATATTAATTACTTGGCTTCTAATTAATTCTATTAAATTTTTGTTTGAGAAAATAATGAAAAATGAAATGATTTGTTTTATTGTCATAATAATAGCTTATGATATAATTAAAGGTGACACCATTCTCATTTTATACATAATTTGTATAAATTTCTATTGGAAATAATAGGAGTAAAGGCTTGGATATATAGTAGTATGTTATGGAACAAAGAAAAGTAATAAATATTTTGAACATTATTTGGACAAGACTAGAAAAAAGTAAAGCGGGCTCGTCTAGTTAGATAAACTAACATTTTTCTCTTAAATTTTAATAATGTGGGGAGGGTACATATTTAAATATTTTACAAAATATATATATATATATATATTACCTTAATTAATTGAGTTATGTTTAGACCATCAATCAAAATTCAATATAAACTATGTGTAAAGATTAGATTTGTCAAGTATCCTATAATAATAGTGGTTCTATTAAAATTTGATTAGTTGAGTAAAAAAAAAAAAATTATAAAAAAGGTTTAAATTTCATTTTAGTTTATAATTTTGTCGGTCTATTTTAACCAATTTGATTCTTTTATTTTAATTTTTAAAATGTTCTAAATTAAATTAAAAAAAATTAAAAAAAAATAGTATTGTTTTGTCACCTAATGTCAACATACTCAATACTCCATTCAAATAGTCCATGCAAATGTCTCTTACAAATAAGTTTAAAGACTGAAATAATTTAGAGGTGAAAATGTAACCAAGATTGAAATACAACATTTCAAATTTTAAATACCAAAATAAACCAATCGAGTTCATTAAAAAAAAGATTAAGATTGAAATAAAATAACAACCAACATATGTAAATTACGACATATGTTACCCTAATATCTCAGTCGCCCACGACACCCGAAACGTCCACAAAAACATCAGGTCGATGAGATGCGTTCTCGACAAAAGTGTTGGTCGAGTCCGACCAGACATGGCCAACTATCAGATATGGTAATTTGCCCACTATATAATACTTGATGGTTGCTTCCTGGCACTAGAAAATTACTTTGTCGTCGCGCGCCTCAATCGTCAGATCCGATATAATCTTACTTATAAAAATGAGGTCACAACCTCATATGAAAGTACGCAACACTAGCTAACTTCACTTGAGTTCGAATTTTCATAACTCTTTGATTGACTTAAGCACCAGAGCGTGTTGGGTCGAGCCCCACACCGATGTAAGTTTCTCTTACTCCTTTCTTGCAGGTTTACTAGGTCATCAAGTGGATCATCTGAAACCGACAAAAAAAGAAATAAAAAATCTTGCCTCAACAATAATGTATATTTAAAATCTTCTAAAATATCCCCTTTTTTGACCCAAATCCATTTGATCTCATCATAGAAAAAGTAAGTGAATCGTAAAGGGAGTGTACATCTTTAAATCTATGGTTTTGGAATGGAAGAAAAAATTGTAATGTCCCTCAACTTTTCTTTAATGTTTAATCAAGGTGGGATTCATTTATAAAGTGAAGGATATATAAAAATCACATATTTAAAAGCACTCAATTAAAGAAAATGAGTGAGAACTAACAACTTTGGTCAGGTTAATTTGGCTTGGAACGTCGTCGTTGCTATCTAGATATGCCCAATAAAGCACTTGAGATTTTTCAATATTAAAAAATTTAAAAGTGAAAAAGGTGGCCATCTGTCACCTTTCATAATTCTACGTTTAACTAAAGCTATAAACCAAAGAAAAAAAGTTTTTTCATATCTAAATTGAAGAAAATATAGAAAAATACTAATAGATTTTACCACTTTATTAATTTAATTAGGCAAAGTGAAGACAAATATCAATCTATATCTACTTTTTTGTGTGTCGAAATTTAGGATTAAAATTGAATCTTATAAAATATAAAATAAAGGCTAAATTATAACCACTATTCCTAAATTAGGATTATGTTTCAAGAATATTCCAAAACTTTTAATAGATACTCATAAATTATTAAAAAAAATGTTTCAAAAAGGTTTTCTCTGTTAACATGACTACACACAAAATTCTGACATAGACGGCTAAATTCTAACTCGTACATGTGTGACATGGAAAAAATGAAAACGTGGACGCTGAGGTATTAAAAATTCACGGGGCTCTGTTTTATCAATTCAAAAGAGATATTAGAATAGAACAAAATTAGGACAAAATCGGTGGAGAATAGATAAAATGTCTAGGTTTTCATGATTTTTTTTAAAACTTCAAACCTCAAATATCTACATTTTTTTATTTTTTTCATATCACATAAGTATAAGTTTTTTTTTTTTATTATTTATTTATTTATTTATTTATAAGATAAACAAGTATAAGTTAGAATTTAATGGTTGATGAAATATTTTAAATATTTTTTTTAATAGTTTAGTGGTATTTTATAAAATAAACTCATAATTAGGTTTTTTTTTATTTAATAATTTAGCCTAAAACAAATATGAAAACAATATGAAAAGATAATAATTTTTTATTCCATTATGATCCTTATTTACTATACATGTAAATTTTGAGAAAGAGAGACGCTAGTGAAATTTTGGTGTTTCTACACATTTGTCGTTTTTGATGATTACCCAATCAATCGCCTATACTTTAATATACTCATTTCCACTTATAAAATATAACCAATACTCCACCACCAAAAGTTTTAATAAGAAAATAGTAATTTAAATATAGTTTTCTTTTCAAATACCAAGTTTTTTTTTTAATTAATTAATTTATTAACTAGATACAAACAAAATCTTAAGTCGCACAACATCATGAGTATACAAGTGAAGACAACTATCTCCAATGAAATGAGGCATTTTGTTTGAAACCCAAAACAAAATCACGAGGGTTATGCTCAAAATGGACAATATCATGTCATTATCCAGATATCTGGAGTCGCTCCTTGTACTACCATTTTGATTGAAGTTATAGTGTCTTAACTAATTGAGTTAGGTTGTCAAAAAAAAAAAAAAATTAATTGAGTTATGTTTAAGTTGATAATGTACAATAAATCTCAATTCTTTATAATAATACAAATCAAATAAAAATGATAAAGTGCCAACAAGAGCATAACTCAATTGGCATTATGAATCGACTAGTGACAGTGACGATGGGGTCCTAGGTTCAATCCCCCACCCCTACATGTTGTCAAAAAAAAAGGATAAGGTTCAAAATACATTTTTAGTCCGTGAGATTTGAACTTAGTTTCTATCTGGAAAATGTGTTTTAAAAACTAACACTTTTAGGTTAGTTTGATAATCATTTGGTTTTTAGTTTTTAGTTTTTGAAAATTAAACTTATAAAGACTACTTCTACCAATAACTTTCTTTGTTTTGTTATCTAGTTTCTACCAATGTTTTCAAAAATCAAGTCAATTTTGAAAACTAAAAAAAAAGAGCTTTCAAAAAGTAGTTTTTTAATTAGAAATCACTTTCAAACTTTAGGGACCAAATAAAAATTAAATTTAAATCTCAGACACCAAATATTTTATTTCTGGAACCTAAAAATCAACTAAAAACTAAATTCAAATCTCAAGAACAAAAACGCTAGCTTTAAAAATTCAAGACCAGATAAAAACTAAATGCAAACCACAAACACCAATAATTGTCAATATTCTTCTTTGTCAAACACAACGGCAGAATCTTTTCTTTTGACACTATGACAAGAGACGTATGCTCTATTAATAGTCGGTACAAAGCAGCGACTTAGGTGACTTTTTCATCAACGAGCCAAATGTCAGAGTCTTTGGAAAACGCTTTCAGGCCGGATGATCCCTCCAAAATTAAGATTTTCATGTGGAGGACATGTTTAATCTCTCTCCTCACGTACAATAATCTTTCCATTAGGGGGTTATGAAAAACCCAAGGTGTCGTGCGGTAGGCAACATATAGAAATTGATGTTCATGTCCGTTGGCACGACAAGAGAAGTAGACACATTTGAGAAAGTTTGTCTCCTAGCTCCAATTTAACTTCTCTTATTTTCTTTGATGTTTTCTCTTTGTATTTCAGGGGTCACTTAAGTGTTGGATACAGTCGAACTCTGCCTCTTTGTTCTTATTGCCTCGACGGTGTGGAAATGGAGGAACATGTTCGTTCATGGCGTAAAAGGACACTCAGGACAAAGATCCGGTCACATCCGCGTTGAATATGATGAAGAAGCTCGAAGGTTGTACTCATGGGCGACGTGCTACCACAAATAACTTTGATGTTTTTGTGTTGGATTCCACGTGGGTTTTGGTGCTATTGTAAGAAACTCCTCAGGTTAGCCAATACTAACTTCAGAAACTTTGCTAACTTCAAAAACTTTTCACCCTATGAAGGTTTCATTTAAACTAATAGAGGTTATGACGCTCTCGAAAGACTTTTTCCAAGGCCATTGATGTTGGTTTGCATCATCTTTTGAGTGAAAACCGATTATTTGATCCTTTAGAAGTTATTGACGGGTGAATATTTCTACATGAGTGAAGTACAAGCTTTTTTAGACACGATCATCTCAAAATATCGAAGTAGTGTAGTTCAACGACTTGATGCGTCATGTACAAAATTTCAAACATTTCAAAATATAAATTGAAGATCACCCATCCTTAGCGTTAAATGTTGTCCTTCAAGACTTTCTAACTTGTGGTTTTTTTTATATGCTTTTCTTGTTTGCTTTACTTAAAAAAACAAAAAATGTCAATAATATTTTAAAATCAAAATCTAATTTTAAATTTTGAATCTTTAATCCACTAGTTTTTAGTAACTTTAATCATAATTGCATTTCAGAACAAAAAAAAAAAAGTAGCAATAAATGAATGGAAGCTCCCAATTACCCAATTGAATATACAAATCTCTCTCTCTCTCTCACTCTTCACACACTCCATTCTGAAATGACAAATATGTTATCCCTCTCTCTCTCTCCCCTCTCCCATTATAAATTCTGGTTCAAACCCCATTCCCCCTTCCCCTTCTTAACCCCAAACTCAATCCTTCTCTGGTTCTGAAATTGACAGATGAAGAGCGGCGTGGCCTGCCATTTCTGACACTTCAAACATTACCCACACCCATAAAACCCCTTTTCTCACTCCCCAACTCCCTCAATTTTACTAAATGTTCGATTCCATCAACTACCTCTCCGGCTCCCCCGGCCCCTCCGGCTTCGGCTCCAAATCCACCGCCGCCCATGTCACCGCCGCCGCCCCCCTCCACCTCCCTTCCCTCACCGCCATCATCACCGGTAATTCCAAACAAACCCCCCCATGCAATTTTATTATTATCGTCCTCACGTTTCGTCTGGTTTTAGGTGCCACCTCGGGTATTGGAGCCGAGACCGCCCGGGTCCTTGCAGAACGTGGGGTCCGCCTCATCCTCCCGTCGCGAAACCTGAAAGCGGCCGAGGAAGCTAAGGCAAGGATCGTGTCGGAATGCGCGGATTCAGAGATTATTATTATGTCACTCGATTTGAGCTCCATCTCTTCCGTTACAAACTTTGTTGCCCAATTTCAATCCCTCAATCTCCCTCTTAATCTCCTCATGTATATATAATTCAACTTCCCCTAATTTTTTTTATTAATCTTTAATCCCCTCTATTAATTTTTTTATTTAATTTTAGAAACAACGCTGGGAAATTCTCCCATGAGCATGCACTTTCGGAGGACGGAATCGAGATGACCTTCGCCACTAATTATTTGGGTAATTACAATTTATTGTTTTAAATTTTCAAAAGGAATATAAATTAAATGTAATGATATTTTGTTTTTCAGGTCATTTTCTGTTGACGAAACTGTTGGTGAATAAGATGGTGGAGACGGCGAAGGCGACGGGGGTGGAGGGCCGGATTGTGAACGTGTCGTCGAGTATTCACGGCTGGTTTTCCGGCGATATCATCAAATATCTGGGCCAGATAAGTAGAAATAAAAGGTAAATTAATATAATAAAGTTTTTTATTTTTTTTATTTATTTTCTAATAAAATGAATGCGGGTGAATCCCCAGCAGGAATTACGATGCGACACGTGCTTACGCGCTCTCTAAGCTTGCTAACGTTCTGCATACCCACGAACTTGCTCGCAGATTCAAGGTTCTTTTTTTACATTATAATATTCTCATACCTACTCTTCATTTTTAATTACTTTAATTCCTGTTTTTCTCCTCAACTTTTACGTTTTTTTTTCTTCCTCTTTTCCTAAATTATAAAAACTTAATTTTTCTTTCAATAAAAAAAAATATCTATATCCTTTCTAATTCTTGGTTGCACAAATAGCAAATTTAGCAAATTTTAAAATATTTTGTAAATATGGTAAAAAAATTCATTTCTATCACTAATAGACTTTATCATATAAGTGATAAGACTTTATCATATCACTAATAGATTATTATCACAAACAAAAATCTATAAAATACTGAGGTGATCAGCGATGGACTTCTATCAGCCATAACATATAGCGATAATTTTTTTAAAAAACATGCTATATTTTTAATTATCTTATTCTAAATTGATATCCGTTACCATTTCCCTTCTTTCTATAGTTGCAATATTTATTTCGATGTCTCGAAAACATTTCAAAACTACTTTAAAAAGTTACTAGAATGTTGGATTGAAAGTCGACGTACTAGTGATCTTGAACGAAACTTAAACAATTGTTTGGAATAAGTCTCGTTGTGTCGACTTTTCATCTAACATTCTAACATATTTATATTCTAGGGTAGTTTTGAAAAAAAAATTAAGAGACTCTTTGAGACGTTGAGTCAATTATTATAGTCGGTTATTAACTTTAAAAGACTGTTCGAGGCGATGTGTTAATTATTATAGCCGATGGTTAACTCTAAGGGACTGTTTGGAAGTAATGAATGAATTATTAGATCAAATTAATATGGTAACTTTTGAAAGAATATGACCATTCTTAAATAAAATTTTGTTTTTTTTTTCCTTGAATCCATAATCTTTATTTGGATAAAAAAAAAAGTTTTTTGTATTTTTTTTTTTTTAAAAATAAATTGTTTAGGGATATGGGGTTGGATTTCTTAGCTTATGGTGGAGGAAATAAGTTAAAACGCAGACTAATTTTTTAAATTTTGGTTATATTTGTTTTGTTTTGATTTAGCAAATGGAAGCTAATGTTACTGTGAACTGCGTTCATCCGGGAATCGTCAGAACTCGACTCACTAGAGATCGTGAAGGTTTCATCACTGGTATGAATATTTTATTTTTTTCGGTAATTAATCTGAATACGAGAATAAAAAATAATTTGAAAAAATAAAATGCAGATTTGGTGTTCTTTATGGCTTCCAAGCTGTTGAAGACAATCCCTCAGGTAAACAATCCCAATCTCTCAATAATTTTGGTTATATTATATTTTTAATTTTGGCCTGCCTTTTAATGGACTTCTTATAAAAAAGTATCACAAACTAATAAGCTCTTTAGATTTTAATTTTTCTACCATATTTTTTTATATGTAAAAAGTGTCAATAATTATAGGAAAAAGACTCACAATCTAGCTTTAAACAGTGGCCTTAGATCTTACAATTTAAATAGATAAAAAAGATGTATTTTTTGCACTTTCTATCTCTTAATTCAATAGGTCAAAGGAGTATTCATATGTATGACCCGCTCTATATTTTACCCAAATATTTTTTACCGTTTTGCTGATGTCATCGAAAAATCATTCTTACCCTTTGCTTGCATCCTCCCTCTCCTTCTAGATTCTTCAAAAACACGTTTTTTGTTTTCAAATGATCATTGCAATTCTCAATTATCGCGATTCGTAGAGAAGAAAAATAGTGAATGTACGAATTTAGAGAAAAATGAATATGAGGACACCATAGATTTTTCACGCTATTGATAATATTGATAACGGAGAAAAAAAAATTATATTTTTTTTTTTTTTTTTTTTTTTTTTGTTAAAACTATCTGTGATATTGTGACATATTTTTCAAAAGTCACTAGTCCTTACCTCGAGTTGATTTGTTGACATAAAATCTCTACCATAGGTTTTAATTAGTTTCTAAAACTTGCATTTAATAAGTCAACTCCTTTCAAAATTCAAAGCCCTAGTGACAAAATTTATTAGACGTAATTTATTTCCTTCGAATTTTACGTTTTCTGTTTGTTTCCCAAGAAAGAAAAAAGCAGAAAAAAGGCTATATAATAACAGCACTGACACACAGCCCATTCTGATCTTCTTCTTCCACAGGCGGCGGCAACGACATGCTACGTGGCGACAAGCCCGAGGCTAAGCCACGTCACCGGCAAATACTTCGCCGACTGCAACGAAGCCTCGCCGTCGAAACTCGCCGCCAGCGCGGCGGAAGCCGCCCGTCTTTGGTCCGCCTCCGAGATCATGGTCAACGCAACAAACTCAAAACTCGTTTTCGATCCAAACAATGCCTTAGACTAAACTAATTTACTTTTATTTATTAAAAAAAAAAAAAAAGGCTTGTTTGGTTTGGAGAGAGAATCTTAGTCAAGAAATCAAATATAAAATATATTGGTAGATGGTAGGTAGACAAAAAGCAAGAAGCTAGCTAGCTAGTGGGGAAAAAAAGAATATATTTACAACAAATATAATATATAGTTTTTATTTTATGTGTAAATATATAGTTTTTTTTTTAATTTAAGTTTGGTTGTCACATATGAGCCAAGTTAAGTGCTCTCTTTACACTTTAATTATATCATTGGACCCATTAAGTATTGGAGGATTTGGCAGTGTGTAAGATCATTTAATCATGATCATACTATGATTCTAGGGTCAGACTTAAAGCAAGGAAAAAAGTTATTTTATTTTTTATTTTTTTTTAATATAAGAAATTAAAATTAGCAAATGGGTAATATGCAATTCCAATTATTTGATAGACCCATGCTTTTGTTTAGGTATAGAAGAGGAAAACGACGGCGTATTGTATCTTTGGACTTTGGGGATGTGGGGTAGGTTGGTGGCAGATTTTCATGTGGGTGGGATTATTATTATTATTATTATTATTACTTTTAATAATTGAAAGAAAAAAAAAAGATTTCACCTTAGGGTTTTGATCAATATAGGACCTACTAACATGTGCCCTTTAGTTTTAAAAAGACCCCTTTGAAGACATGGATTTAAATTATGGGTGGTCTCCTAAGTCCTACCTAAAATATAAAATATTTTATTGAGTTATTTAATATTTAAATTTAGTAAGATGGAATAGTTGTCAATGTGAATGGTCAAAGTATGGTGCATCTAGCTCTAGTATCAACATTTATTCAAAACAACTAATTTAATAATTAATTTTATAAAAGGTTGTAATTACATTCTTAATTTTGAATTATGTATAGAGGTTTTGTTACCATAATCATTAATACATAATTAATTATTATTATTATTTTTAGAGAAACATATTGAAAACTTAGTATAAAAAATAGGTATCTAACGATATAAAAGACCTCTAATCAAGGAGATAAATGACATAGAGACCGACAATCTAAACATAGCTCAATTAGTGAAGGTATAATCTTCGACTAAGAAATCAAAACTGTGAATCCTCACATCATCACATGAGCTAATAACAAAATGACATACGGACCAACATCTATCAATTTTTTCACTTAATATTAACTGAACAAGAGTATGAGCCACAACGTTGACATCTTTATTTACACAAAAAAATTTAAAAAGGAAATTAATAAATGTCGTTTAGGGCTTAATCTTGATGACGATCATATCACAATCTCTTCCTCAAATAAATTATTGCATATGGAGCAATTTGATAAGATGACTATGCTATCGAACCCATATCTAATGTAGTATTCAAACTTGTTAACAATACCAACAAAACTATTTTAACTAAACAATAGCGTTTGTAGTCCAACGGTTAGGATAATTGCCTTCCAAGCAATAGACCCGGGTTCGACTCCCGGCAGACGCATAAAAACATTTTTTTTTTATTTGGACTGAGACCAATTCTTGGGGAGGTACCTTCTAATGGGCCCGCCCACAATAGTTGGAGAACAGATGAGAAGCCCAAATATGGAGGCCCATTCCAATTCCAGAATTATTCGTTGCCAGATCATGCTATTTCGTCGACCGGCGTTAACCGGTTCGCAAAGTTCACGGTTCGGTTGACCCAACCCATCATCTCCGTCGTCGATTCAGAACGGAATTCCGCGAAATGCAGTGAAGTTCATTCCAATCTCTTTCGAACTCATCAATTTCCATGATTTTTTTTTTAGTTTCGATTTGAACATTTTGATGCAGTTGACAGTCTCCTGTTCTTCCTAATTCCGCCATGGAAGCTTCCCTTTCCCCAGCTGCTCCAAAAGGTCTGTTTCTATATTCCTTTTTTCGTCTTCGAATAATCCATCTCTGTTCTTCTTCTTCCTTCTTCATCCGATTTTACAATTGATAAATATTGTCCTCGAATTCGCTCTCGATTGATGATTCTTCTTCATATTGTTGGTTGTAAAATTGCATCCTCAAATCGATTGTTGATGTAATTATGCAACTGCGTACATGATTTGAGATCTTGTGTAGTTTTCTAGTGATGGAAACGACTATTGTTCATCATTATTCACAATAGTTAGTCAACTGAAATGTCTTGTTGCAATTTCATTTCAGGAATAAATTTATCTGCAGAATTTGTGTCTTTCAGAAAGGGAAAACTTGTACCAAGAGATCATAACTTTCTGTCATTCAATTCAGCCTATAATTATCGACCACTGCTCTATGGTCAGACTAAAGATTTCTGTAGGAAGAATAAGTGTGCGACGGTAAATTCCATTTCTCTTTCTCTCTGCCTGATTCTTTTTTTATATGAGAAATGTCACTGTTGAATCTTCCCCTTTTCCAGTTTTTTTGCAGTCAAAAGAGAGAGTTTTCTGTTGTAGAGGGCAGGTACGCTAACAAATTACCTTGTTCAATTGCGATATTTGTATTTCAACTGATATTTCTATGGTTTGAAAAGTGTGAAATCAAAATAGGACTTCAATAAATTTACAGACTTGAGGATACTGCTTTTAATATCTTAAAAACCTTCCATCCTGCAGAGGAAGAATCATGCATTTTACTTTTTAAATATAGATTTCATGATATTTAGGACACTGCAAATATTAATGGACAGAAGTGAAGTAGAAAATACTAATCAAATTGTTTGGACAAAAAGACCAACTCACAAATATTGCACATCCCTTTTGTTTTTTAAATGAGAATTTCACATTACAAATAAAGGATGAGAATCTGAACTTATGACCTCTTAAAGGAAGTGAAATTCCTTAACCGCTCGGTTATGCTTATGTTGACGTTCAAACTATAGAAGTTCTCTTGTTCATTTTTGTAGAGTTGGTAAAAGAATTATGGATTGCAAGAACATGCTCCTTTTGGGCCTAAGAGCAGTTACATTATGCAAAATCTTTTTCTTTTCTTCTTTCCTCATGATTTCTGGGGCTGAAGCATTAATTAATCATAAAGTTCCATTTCGATTTCATAATATTTGACAGTTGGAGGATGGTTCTGGTTCTGGTTCTTTGGTCTTACAAATAAGTATGCTGCAGCGTCCCAGCATTTACATCATCGACAAAATTTGTTTCTTCGGTGGTGAGGATCAATGGGAAAAATGTTAACAATCATTTTAGTCTAAATTCTTTAAAGCTGCATTCTACACATGATTTAAAAGAATGATTTCTGCATTTTAAACATAGTTATATATTTGTTTCTCTGTCGATATAAATAACTAATATTTTTTCTATTTCTACTTTTCTTGTGTCCATTTTGATGTTCCTTCTATTATCTCTCAAGGTGTATAGATGATATATATGATGATTTAGCTAAACGTCTTCTTCCAACAGCAGCAGCAGCTTCAGATCCTGATCTTAAGTAAGTCACACCTTTCAAGGCTGTAAAAAGAGGGGGTCGGGGCGGGACACTAGATAATAAATACCTTTTTAGAAAGAACTTTACAACATTGCATGTCAACTAAGTCACATTATTATCCATTTGGTATTGTTAATTTTATTGCCCCATCAGAAACATTTAAATTTATTACTCCAACCAGAGCCATTGTTTTAATAGACAAAGAAATAACCTTCTCTGTAGAATTTCAATGATGATTATCTGTTATTGAAAAGCATCCTGGAAACTCCAATAAGACATCCGTTTTTTCATCTTTTGGCTAAAACTTTTCACTCATTTCTAGTGCCCCTTGACCACCACACCAAGGAGATTAATTCCATATTTCTGTCAAGAATTAGAGATGTGTGTCCAAGTATATATGACTTTTACAACTTCATGTATGGAAGAGGTTGATCACCTTTAAGTGATGATTATAAAGTTTCAAATTTGATGTAGCATCTGTGTACTCAAACATTGTTTTCGTTGCTCAAACATGAACGACTCTGGAGGTATTGTCAGATAGCACAAATGACAACCGATGTTATATTATATGCGACTTAATTGAAAATGCCTTAATATACTTAGAAAGGAGGAAAATAAAGACCGTCCATTTATATTCAAGGGAATGTGGTTAATAAAGCAGCTTATTTTATTATAAATTTCAGGATTCCTGGTAGCCTCTTTTATTCCCTCTTTCAATTTTCGTTAGTATATTTAATACTTGTGCCAATCCTGCCTAGTATTCACATTTTTTTTTTGTATTTACCTGATCATGCAGATATATTGTAGGTTTGGCTGGTCCTCCTGGTGCTGGAAAAACCACTATAGCATCTGAAGTGGTGCGGCGTTTAAATAAATTATGGCCCCAGAAAGCTTCTTCAATGGATTCTCAAGTAAAGACTGCTGATGTTGCTGCAGTTCTCCCTATGGATGGTTTCCATCTTTATCGTTCTCAGCTTGACAAAATGGAGGTGAGTTTGTATTTGTTGATTTTCACGGAGCTCACGCTGCCTCTTTTGTTTGAATAATCTTCACATTATACACAAACCATCAGATTGATTTAACTTGTAGGATGATAGATCACATGTGAAGTTTTAGTTGTTTTGTATTCAGTTCCATTTTCTTGACATATTAGGTACGTGAATTGTAATTGCTAGTCTTGTTTTCTGCTAGTCGTCCGTTCCAGCCATCTTTTACCATTTTCAGTCAAAGTTTGCTATCTGTGACTGTATCTTTTAATGTACATGATCTGAGTAGGGATTCGGCACCCTACAGCACTTCTTTTCCCTGAAGAGATTGTCATAGACTCATAGGTTTATTGCGGTAATATTCATCAAGTATTTTATGATTCTAGTACTTGCACTACAAATAACTTGCATAGTTACTATTACCATTTGAGTGATTGGTGAGCTTTTGAACTAAAATTTTCTAATAAGCTTTCCATGTTGTATTATTATGATGTGTTATCTCCATCTCTAATGCAAGTTACAACTTACATGCTTTTGTCAATGTCGTGCCCTCCTGGCTTTGAGCTCAGATATTGATTCACCGCGATATCTATCAGTAAATCTTGTCTGTCATGTATGTTGTTTTACTTGCACCTAACTGTAATCTGTGTTCTCATCTCAATAGAATCCGGAAGATGCGCATGCAAGACGGGGAGGTGAGACCTCAAGTTAAATTAATTGTTGATTTTATCCCTTGCAAGCATCAGGAGGGTTGATTTCTAATTGATAAATCAGCTCCTTGGACATTCAATCCTCAGCTGCTTCTCACATGCCTCAAGAAACTAAGAAGTCAGGTAATTTAGTTACTGTGGATGAAAGAATATTACTTATATGTTGATGCTCAATATTGTGGAGTTGCAATCATAACAATCTACTTCTCCGTGTCGAAAAAGAGCTTTCTTTTTCTATCCCTACTTTCTGTTCTGTTTGAGCTCCCATATTTTAGTAAGATAACTTCATCTTCGATTGCTTTCTTTGTGTTACAATTTGAAATGATGGTTTCTCCAGGGATCAGTATATGCACCATCATTTGATCATGGTGTCGGTGATCCAGTTGAGGATGATATCTTCGTGAGCCTTCAGTAAGTGATTTTTTTTTTACTTGGATAATACAATCAATGGTTGCTTATAATTTGGAAGACTACAAACATTTCCCTTGTTGACATGATTATAAGTTATAACCAATGGAATTTTTTTTGGATGCACCTGTCTGGCCAACATAAACTAGGAAAAGCTATTAAAATCCAATAAAATATAAATGGATTCATTATAATCTAAGATGGAACGCTGATACCAATCTCAACTAATCTGTTGAACTAGGTTGAAAACTTCTATCAATTGGCTGCCTCAAGTTTAGAATATCAAGATTTGATCTGTCTGATTTCTGCAAAATCATTTCATATGATTTTCAAAAACATTTATGGGGTTTTCTGCTTTATTGCTTAGATCCTTCTTTTGCTACAACAGAAAATTAAGGAAAGTTAATCCATCTTTAATTTTGAGATTCAATATTTTTCCCCAACAAACTGTTTCTGAAAATGGTTCAATTTCATTATATTACAGTGTCGATTTATATAATTATATTCTTTCACTATCAAGATTTGATCTGTCTGATTTCTGCAAAATCATTTCATATGATTTTCAAAAACATTTATGGGGTTTTCTGCCTTATTGCTTAGATCCTTCTTTTGCTACAACAGAAAATTAAGGAAAGTTAATCCATCTTTAATTTTGAGATTCAATATTTTTCCCCAACAAACTGTTTCTGAAAATGGTTCAATTTCATTATATTACAGTGTCGATTTATATAATTATATTCTTTCACTTTCAGGCATAAGGTCGTTATAGTAGAAGGAAATTATTTATTGCTGGACGATGGGGTTTGGAAAGAGATCTCATCAATGTTTGATGAGAAATGGTAAGTATACATTACCTTGAGGCTTCCATTAGATAGTAACAAAATTTTGTTCAATTAAGATGATTAAATTTTTACTACCATCTTGTCATTTGGTGATGAAACGTACTTTTTCTTGCTTGGTATGGTCTAATTGTTGTTGGATTTAAAAGATTCTGAGACAGTTAATACTTGTTTTTGTCTAGTTTAAGATAAATATGAGAATCTCTTAGTTTCATCAATGTGCTTGTTCAGTGAGAATTGTAAAGGTTCCCATTAGACTTTGATTTGCGAAACGACCTCCATATGAAGATGATGCAACTGCTTGTTCCCCTTTGCACTGAGAATCTTTTTTTCATTCTTATTATTAATGATTAATCTAATGGTATTTGATGGTCCAGGTTCGTGGAGATAGATATCGAAAAATCAATGGAACGAGTGCTCAAAAGACATATTTCAACAGGTATGGTGTCTGGCTAGACTTTTTTTTTTAAATAAGATGAAAAATATGGGAGATGGTCAATGTTTATTTTGGTTAAACTTCTACACCTTCACCTTTCTCATCAACATTTGTTGAAGAAATAACTAATCTGTAGATTAACATGTCATACTACTCTTTCCTGCATGATATCAATTACAGGAAAACCTCCCAACGTCGCGAAATGGCGTGTAAGTTCCTCCTCATTGTTATCTTTTAACAGATAGAACACATATTTTCCTTCTCTGTTTACACTTTTTGCTGTTCCTTGATAGCATATCCCTAAACTATTACATTCATACAAGTATACAACAGATTGAGTACAATGACCGACCGAATGCCGAGCTCATATTGAAGTCTAAGAAGAATGCAGATTTAGTAATTAGGTCGGTCGATTTCTGAATGTAGAATCTTATTATCCGTTTTCGTGGAGGGTCACTTTCATCTCCTGCAACCCTTGGGATGGAATTTTTCCTTTCTTCTCGTCTTTTCTTTAAGACCTTCCTGCTCTGGAGGTGATTGATAAGTAATTGAAATAAATTGGAAGCCCTGAAACTCAGAGGGTATCTTTAACAAGAACTCATGATCTTGGTGTTGAATATGAACCTTCAATCCTTTAAGTTGTGTTCTTTTACTTGAAGGAAACAACTAAAACCACACACAAACAAACTACATGGGTTCTGTTTGAATTGTGCTAAAAATTGCTCGATTTAAGCATAACTCAACTGATTAAGGTAATCCTTGACCAAGAGATTAATCTTCATTCCTACATGTTAGAGGAAGGTTGTCCGTAATCTTGATGACAAAATTTTGCTTTTCTAGACAATTCATTTCTTGAAAGTCATTTTTAGAATCATTCTTTACTTAAATTATAGATGATTTTAAATACAATTATTTTTAACTTAAATTATAAGTTTAGTCTCAAAATAGTTTTGAAATTTTATATAATAGGTCATTGAAATATTGAAATTTAAAAAGTGTCTAACAAGTTCTTTAACTTTCAATTACTTATTAAATTTTTAATTTTATGCCTAATAATAGGCTCTTACCGTATTTTGTTGTCAAAAAAAAAATAGGCTCTTTGACATTTTTTTTTAAAATTCATGAACTTATCACATACAAAATTGAATTTAGTTTCTAATAGAATTCTGACATTTCAATTATGTGTCTGATAGGTTCATGAATTAAAAAAAAAAAGAGGTCAAATAGATTTGAATTTAGTTTCTAATAGAATTCTGACATTTCAATTATGTCTAATTTTTTTGTTTTTGATAAGAAACAATTGAATGTATAAAAAACAGCGTAAGAACCAAAAGGAAACAACCTAAAGGTAAGGATAAGAAACAATCGAAAGAAACAATCGAATGTATAAAAAACAGCGAAAGAACCAAAAGGAAACAACCTAAAGGTAAGGAGAGAAAACTCTCCAATTATATGTCTAATAGGTTCATGAATTAAAAAAAGAAAAAGAGGTCGAATAGATTAGTATCTATTAGATACAAAATGAAAATTTTTCTAAATAAGAAAGTAGACTTGTAATTAACTCTATTTTGAACCTTTTTTTTTCTTTTGCAAAGGTAATATGTTATTTGGAAGGGAGAGACTTTGGTGAGACCGAGAGAGAGAGAGACGTCTTTTTTTGAACGAATTTAAGAGTGTGTTCCAAACAAACTTAAGAAAGAGACACTGTGATCCTTCTACAAAGATTATTGCTTCTTTTCGAGGATTTAAATATAGAAGTCTCAACTTAAAACTTGAAATCTTACTTTTATGAAAATATTAAAATGTTGATGTTCATACTTGTTAACAATATCATGGGATATCAATGAAATTCTCATATAGTTGTCAACCCCTAAAATGTTTAATAAAGCTACGCCACACTTTACCAAATTCGCTAAATTAAATTATGTCAAATCGAACATAGTTCAATTGGTATAAAGTTGTATCATTAACTAAGAGATCAGAAGTACAATCCCCTCACCCAACATTAATTAAATACCTCTACAAAAAAAATAAAAATAAATGACTAAATTATAAAAAATACTCCTAAACTTTGCACTTTGTTTAAAAAAAATGATCTATTCTTTCAAAAGTGGAACCATCACCATTGACCTTTTATAAATGTTTCAAACCTAACTTTAAAGTAGAAATCTATTGGAATGTTTGATGAAAAGTCGACGTGGCAAAATACCGTTTTTTCAAACTTAATCCAAACAATTGTCTCTGTCACTACCATATCCTTCCAAATCACAGCCACATTGATTTTTTTCCAACATTCTAATGAAATTCTACTCCAAGAGTAGTTGTTGAAACGTTAATGAAAAATCAAGAGTATTATTGCAACTTTTGAAAGATTAGGAATATTTTTTAAACAAATGGCAAAGTTCACAGTATTTTTTATAATTTAGCCTATTTTCATACCTATTCTAAGCAGCTACATTATTTAAATGCGTAAACATAAAGAAGTCCTCGTACAAGGGCTCCAAACTAGGGGTGGACATCAGAACCTCGAGAACCGACCCGACCGACCAAAATCGATCGAACCAATGTCGGTCGGTTTAGAAGGTGAGTCGGTTGGTGTATGCAAAACCGCCCAGTCTTGGAGTTAAAAAAAAAAAGTCAAATCTGAATCCACGATATAATCATAAACAAAAAATAATAATAAATAAATAAAATTAAAGACATTATCATCATTAGTAAAGCATTTAATGAGGGGTTTTGAGAAAATCAAAACCACTTGTAACTTTTTAAAACAATTTAATTTTTTTTTTCTCCTCTCTCCCTCTCCTCCCCACCATTTCACTTCCACAAACCTCATTCGTTTCTTTTCACTTCTCTCCTCTCCTCTCCCTACTCGTTAATCACTCTTCCTCTCTATTATGTTCTTCTTCAAATGTGAAAAAGGAAAAGAAAAAAACGTTCTTTTTCCTCTCTTCTCCCATAAACCGACTGACAGATCGGTCGATCGGCGCAACAAACCCTCTCAAAACTGAATAGCACCGACTGATGCAAACTGACCTATCAATTTTTGGCGTCGGTTTGAGACCAAAACCGATATGTCCACCCCTACTCCAAACAATAGTCATCTACATATTAAAATCCTAAGTTTTGTGACAACCAAGTGTTTGAAGGATCAAAAAATTGTTCTAGAAAAATAGTTCAAGGAGACATAAATTAACCAGACACACATGGAGATAAAAACAAATGGTAATCGCCAAAATCAAATTTAATGAGGAAAATAGGTCATGTAGGGCATGTTTGAGAGTGATTTTGAAATGGTTACATCATATTCAAAATCACTCTAAAGCACGTCTTTAATAATTCAAAATCAATTTTGATGGTATGAAAAGAGCGTTTAAAAATATCAAATCAAATATCAAATTGATTTTGGATGATTAAATGCATGTTTTAAGGTGATTTTGAACATAATAAAAGTGATTGTAGCCATTTCAAACACTCCCAAACATATAGTACACGGAGTGAGCAATACAATCCATCAGAAATAGGTCTAGCATATATTAGAAACAGGGTCTGAAACTAAGTTAAATTTACAGCTTAACTACAGGGGTTGGCACCTCCGGTAGTTAACAAGGTTTCAAAAGCATAATCTAGATCTCAAATAAAATTAAGTTTCATAGTTGACAGTTTTATCAGACAGAATTCTAAAGAAAGCAGCCCTAGTCTCTAGAACAGTATATTGAATAGTCAGGAAAGCCTACTTGAGAAATCCTAGACCAGCTGCAGACTACTTCCATTTATAGATACTGAAGCTCCTAAGAAAACTTCATTCAGTACGACGCCTCTTTTTAGCTAGATTCTCAAAAACCTGGTGGATATCTGCAGATGTAATAGGCTTCGACGAGTCGAACGATTCCTGCAAAGAAGAAAATACATATAACCACACAAAATAGGAAAACGTGCAAACATGCGTTGACATGTATTCATCGTTATAGACACGAAAACAAGGGAATAGTTGACTTATTGAACTGAGTAAATACCAGGAATGTATGAATCTCATCCTTCATATCTGCAATGCCATTTAGAATCTCAATTTTCTCTACATGGCCAAGATTATCAAACATCTTTAACTCATCACCCTCTTGTTGCTGTAACTTCTCTTCCCTCTTCTGCTTCGCTATTTTCTCATACTCAGCAATGGAGTCCTCTTCATCAAGCAGGAAACTAATATTCTTCAGCTTGTAATTATTGATGCATTTTTCACATCTGCACAAGGCACCCCTCCAGTTCTTTGAAAGAAACATTGGCTTGTTTTCAACGACTGTGGAATCAGATGACTGAGAAGTTCCAAGCACACAACTATCAGTTTGATTGGTATCTTTAATAGATTCATTAGAACTAGAATTGTTCTCAGAAAGTTCACTAAGCAAGCTGTTTTTGCCAGCAGATTTTTCAGGAGCTACTGTAAGGTCCACATTGGCGGCGGCACGAGGATTGCCATCATCATCTTGCTTTACAGATGTACTAACTGAAAGGGTGGGTTCTGGAGCATCATTTTCCGTGCTAACGTCCAAGGAGATATCAGAGGGCCTTCCCACAGCCCAAATAGAAGAAGGATATTGACTCAGAAAAGAACAAACTGCAGAACATGCCATGCATATGAAGTCCTCGTACAGGGGCTCCCCTTCTTCATCTCTTGGAATCTGCAAAACAAGTACATGTGATTCAGTTAAATAACCATCAACAAGTGTTATGCTTAAATCCCACCGTAAGAAAGTTCCATCATCATAGACAAAAGGCAAGGTAATTTTCTTGTGAGGATAAAATTTAACTCGCTTCACATTTAAGAGATTATTGTTTGCAAAAATTGTTTAATTATCCATGCTATTGCAAGATTCACTAAACCCAGAGACCCTTTTAACAATAAGTGACAAGACATTGTATAACAACAAAAATGGAGAAACAAGACAAAATAATTGAAAACTTATGAAAGGTTTTTGTGCTAACACACCTCATCTATGGAACTGAGACCAAGATGTTCCTCATGGAACCAATCCTCACACATACAGCACTGAATCATCTCCACCTGCTCTTCAACATCTGGATCAGGATAGGGGCGATTGCATATGCAGTATGATCCTTTAAAGTTATGATTATACGAATTGGTGGCATTTTCTACATCTTTGTTTGATAACAGCTTGCAGATGAAATTTCCAAATTTTGAATTTCCACAGTCGCACCTGAAGTTCCTTTTGGTCCATAATTCCACAATCTTGCCCAAGAGAACAATAACCATAATAGATATTATTAGGAAGCAAAGTACTTGGAGAGTTTAATAAAATGAAGTCAAACAATGGAAATCAATTATCAATATTCATTTATGCAACTTGGGAATACCAACAATCAATAATCAAACGATATGTTCATAATTTTTTTTTTATCAATAACCTAGATTTACAATTACAACATGACAAATCCACTAAATGTTTCCACAGAACCACAGACAGCAGGCTGGTTCTTCTCCAAGCACTTGGTATCAAAAAAAGGGGTCAGTTAAATATGGTGAAAAAATACATATTTTCTATCCTATGTATTATTATTATACTGCTCAAAAGCAATTCGAGCCATGGAATCAATAGTTCAGCACGGTACCATACATTGGACAAAAGAAACTTAAATCGCTGCATATACTAAACATAGTTCTTTTTCATAACATATATACCTCGTGTCCATCATGGCATGACAAGCTACATGCTGTGCAAACTCCAGCATTTCCATCAGGGGTACAAGTTAGACATGAGAAAATGGCTTGTCTCTTCATATAACCCTTGCCGTAAGTACATTCTTTTCCTTCGTCGCCTCCCAAAACTAAATCCGCTTCCTTGATTAATAAAATAATAATAATAATCAGATCCCATGCACCCAAAACTTAGATACAGAAGCAAAGTAAGAATACATTAAAGTTGTCTTATTTCTGTAGAAACTAGAAAGCCAGAATGACCTTGGCTAAATTAAATGCAAACTTCAGAACACTCAAGATTGTAGGTGCTCTGATGACAGTGGTTCTAACTTCTAAGAATGTAACTATGTCCCTACGGCTACACACAAAACGTCGCTACAGGTGATAAACCAACAATTAATTGAACGCTCCGATCAATTTAAAGAATTTTAATAAGTTTTGCAGCCATGAACCCTAATTATAGAAAACCCAGTACGTTTCCGGGGCATTAAATCGCTATTTTTTTGGAAAACCAACCAAATTCCAGACACCCTAATTCAAAAATGGGTTAGAGAGAGAGAGAGAGAGTTACCAGCTCTTGATCCTCAACTTCCTTCAAATACTCCTGAATAGAAATCGTCTGTTCGGTTTCATCATCGAAAACTTCCGCCATTTCAAATCAAACTCTAAAGTAACCTTCAACAACACTCCACTTCCGATAGTCGAAATTCTAGTTCTCAGGATCCAAATCTGAAGACCAAACAACCCAAAAACAGAAGTTACACTCGAAACCCATCAACAAAAATTGGCAAAAACAACGCTGGGCGATCCCCTAGAACAAAAAGGACGCGATCCCACCAAAAAAAGTACCTCATTTGCAGTTGAGAGAGGCGTTCGGAAGCTGAAGGCGATCAAATTGAAGCACAAAAGAAGAAGAGTGGATTGAAAGAGGAGAGAGAGGGAGAAATGAAGAAGGTATCGGAGGAAAGATAGGGATTGGAAGAGCAGGGACTCTTACGACATTTTCCCGCCACAAATTAGCAAAAGTGGCATCTTTCTTCTCTTTTCATACCATAAAAATCAAATATATATATTTATATATACTTTGCCTCTGCTTCCCTCCAATCCCAACTCTTTGGATTTTCCATTTTATTTTACTTTCTTCAACCCACAACCAAGAACACATTTTCAAATTCCTAGGGTTTCTAGAGGGACTAATTAACAAATCAAAACTGAGATGGGTGTCATATTTTTTTTTTTTTTTTTTTTTTTTAGGTTAAAGGATAAGTTTAGTCCCTAAATTTTAAAAATGATCTAAATTCTAATTTCGATTCTAAATTCAGGTATTGTGAGGTCTCTTCATCTTTCCAATAGATCCAGAACACCCAAAAGATCCTTTTTCTTTCTTCTTTTTTGAGTTCACAAGAGTCAAATATTTTCTTATACCATCTTAAATATCATGGGTTTCATCTTTGTTATAGAGATTGTGAGGTCCTTTCATATTTTCGAGGTGGGATCATCGATAATGTCTAATTAGTAGCCCTAAACTTTTAATTTTGTATTGTCTGTGAATTTTAAAAAATGTTGAATAGGTCAATAACCTATTACTATTAGACATAAAATTGAAAGTTTAAGGACATAAACACAAACCTAAAAGCTTTTGGATCAATTAAATACTTTGTAAAATTCAAAGACCAAATAGACACAAATTTGAATGTTTAGTGACTAAACTTGTAATTTGACCATATTTTTCAGAAACCGCATATAATATTTGAAAGTGAGAATTCAACTTGACCGGTTGAACTATGCTCCAATTGACCTGCTATTATGATTTCAACGCGATGAATAGCTAAAATACATTATAGATTGTAATTGTTTTACATTTACTATATTTATTTGTTTATGTCAATTGAGTCATGCTCATTTTAAAAACTACAAAATAAAAAATTCAAACTTTTAACTTCTTGATCAGATGTTTATCATAAGCTTTAGGTAACTACAAAATAAAAAATTCAAATTTTTAACTTCTTGACAGATGTTTATCATAAGCTAAGCTTTAGGTAACGCTTATTGAAATGAGATAATTGGATAGATTGATGAAAGTTTAAAAAAGTTATTCTGTATCTGCTTGTGTACTTGTTTGAGTTTAACCTGCTATAGCTGAGTACTTCACTTGCCAAAACAAAGGCTAAACTCCTTGGACTTTCCTACTATCATACTGGAAGTAGAAATGATTATTCCATTAGTAAAATACAAGTAACAACTGTTGCAAAAAAAAAATTGTTCCTTCGCGAATCAAATATCAATTTTCCTTCATTCACAAACATGAACATAACTCAACGGTAATTAAAAGGTAGGTTCCATCATTCCATCGCCGAAGTGAAGACCGAAGAGAATGAATATATGAATTGCAAAGATTAGTAAAGTTAAGTTACACTTTCAAAATTGCATTTTTTTCCTGAAAGAAATCGTGCCAGTATGTGTATACATTATATAAAATTCCAAAACTGTTGAAACTCTTCAGGCGCACAGATTATAAATTAAAATTATCTCACAACCAGATGGAACCAAATTCATTATAAACCAACCGCTAAGTTCCTCTACGACTGCAGAATCTTCTTGTAATCTTGGAATGTGCCATGGAATGGATTTACTTTACCTTCCGACACTGCCCACAGCTCCTCGACACTTCCCGATATCAGATGCTCATCGTGACTAACCTGTAAACAGATATCGATATGAAGTTAATGTAGAGATATGACATTAACATCCCAACGTCGAGTTTTGTGGTTAGATAACTTAGATTGACTGTTTGTGGTTAGATAACTTAGATCAGCTGAAATGAACCGAACATGAACGAGAAGGGTGAAGGGGGAACGTACCATGAGAATGCCTCCTTGGAACAAGACAAGCCCCTGAATCAGAGCCTCCACCGCGTCCAGATCCTACATTATTTTACAACATTCAACCAATAATGCTGGGAAAAAGGAAATTCTTGCTAGATGCAATCTCTTTGTATCTTAAATTTCTAACTGGCAAGCAAAAAGAAAAGAGAACAAGAAGTAACCAGATGATTGGATGGCTCGTCGAGCAATATTATGTGTGGCTTCTTGAATGTAATCTTCGAAAAGGCAACTCTACTTTTCTGACCACCTACATAATTCGTGATGTTACATAATTTGAGCTTGCTCAACAACCAAGAATAACTTTCAGGCTAGAATGTACTACATGCAATTGTCAAGGAAAGATACCAGATAGCGTGTACATAGGCTGAAGAGCAAGATTTCCGGTTACACCAAATGAACCTAAGTGACCTCGAAGCTTCTGTTCCGGCACGCCCTGCAAGAAGATATGAATGAATTAGTTTGCTCTTTTCCCTTGCAAGAAGATGAATTGGGTATAAAAAAAAGTCTCAATATCTCTCCAGCATAGTCATTCTCCATTCTAATTCTTAGATTATTTTTATTCATTTTTCTTTCGATGACCATAGGTGGTCAGGCCAACTTATGGTATCTTAACTGATCTTGCAGACGACGACGACTACCTAA
Organism: Herpetospermum pedunculosum; assembly: GCA_028017165.1. Classification (NCBI taxonomy): domain Eukaryota; kingdom Viridiplantae; phylum Streptophyta; class Magnoliopsida; order Cucurbitales; family Cucurbitaceae; genus Herpetospermum; species Herpetospermum pedunculosum. Next base: position 65,304,884 of record CM051527.1, on the reverse strand, counting down.
CCCTATCAAATAATATTTTGGGCATGTTTATGAGTGATTTTGAAATGGTTAAAATCACTTACATCATGTTCTAAATCACTTTCAAACATGTCTTTAATCATTCAAAATCAATTTTGAAGGTATGAAAATCGCGTTTAAAAGTGTAAAACCGAACATTAAAATGATTATATGAAAATCACTTTTAATAAATCATTTATAAACAAATAAGTTTCACTAAAATCGTTATTTCTAAGATCACTACTCCTAAATATGCCTCTGATGTCGTAATAAACCTTAAGATACTTAATATCTGGAGTGGTTAGACTCCATAGTTTGAACCCTCAACCTCAAAGGTATTTAGGTGCAAGTATTTCTGCGAATCCGTTTAAACATCAATCAATGTTGATATCATCATCACTACTTACAAACATAGTTTACATCAAGCAATGATGATGATTTTCATCATCACTTACAAGAAAAGTTTACATTACAAACTAAATGGGTCAAATATCACCAAAAGCAAGCTTTCAGCTCCAGAAAAAGGGATGACTAAGAAATCTGCCAAACAAATTGGTAGTATAGTTATCTCTCGCCAGGCTTAAAGCAAAATCAACATAGAGACTAGATAGGGTGATAGAGCATGACCAATTTTCTTTTCTAATCTAGAAAAGGATATCAACAAGGTCAAAGTCCATCAGGAAGTTACAAACAATACTGAATACAGTAGAAACCGACTATTTCGTAATCATACATTTTTCATGATAAAAATGTTGCTTAAAATATTGGTCTATATAAAAGAAAGACAACAAACAGAAAATAAGATAGACGTGAAAAATGAACTCACTGGGAAGCAACGCATCATGTACAGAAGTGGATTTGAAGACAAGTCTAACCCATCAACATGGTGCTGACTAAAGACAGCTATTCGAACCTGTAGACAATAAGTTAGTCAACACATATCCATGGAACTTATCAACATGGTGCTAACTAAAGACAGCTATTCGTACGATACCAAAGTTCCAAACTACATTAACACAAAAATTGCATCTCATATTACTTGCTATTTTGTGGATATTGAGACTCCGTACTCTGGAAGAAAAACTTCAATGAAGGAACATATGGTTCTGATTTTTTGTTGAAACAAAATAAAAGATTTATACTTCCTTATGCATTTTCAGGCTATAGATGTTTTTGATAGAAGAATAATCTAGTATGAAATTCTTACTCAAGAGGAGTCAAGAGACTCATCTTACCAATAAAAATCCAAGGACAGGGAAATATTGATATATGACATGACATAGAAGCATCGAAGCTACTTTTTTCACTAGCATCCAGCACTGAAACCCAAGGAAAAAATACCTTAGCTGAACGAAAAACAGTTCCAGAGGTTGGTTGAAGTTCCCCTGCAATTAATTTGAGTATGGTTGATTTACCAATCCCATTTGGACCAACCACTGCAGAAAAAGTTGGAAGTCTAATAAGAGAAGTGTGGTGCAGCTATGATATAGAACATATCAGATAATTAAAAATAATCAGTTAGTGTTTACTAGGCATATAAACAATAGGAACATGAAATCCATGACACAAAAGCCAAATTTCTACAGCTTTACATACTGAACAACCCCAAAGCCTAAACATGTGAAACAGTCCAAAATTTAGATTGCCTTACTTGCTATTCGACTGTCAAGATCAATCCCAAAATTCAGATTCCTAAACAATAAGGGTCCACCTGGATAGCCAAATGATGCATCACTGCAGTCACGAAGAAGAGACATAGAAGAATTAACAACAATTACTTGTAAGCAACAATCATCTAAACAATTTTTCAAAAAAAAAAAAACAATCATCTCAGCAAGGATAATTACACCATCTCATATCTCATTAAGCTACATAAGAACACACAAGTCATATGTCATCAGTAATAATGTCCAATTGGATATGACACATAGCATACAAAAGAAAGGAGAGATGAGATATCCTCACCAAGCCAAGGAGATTACAAAAAAGACTTCCAATTGGAAAAGATTTGCAAAAAATCATAACTTTTCCATGATATGGCACTCATAATCATGGGGAAATTATTCAATTTAGTTGCTACAATATAGCTATCATATCACTCTCTAGATGCTTTGTCAAAAAGAAAATTTTTAGTTTCTCTTTAGTCTTAATATATTGAATGGTCTCCAAACTTTTATGCTTCTTATTTTGGCCTCTAAACTTTCAAGCATTTTGTCATTACATGTGATTTTAATGCTTCATAAGCACAAATTCTGCAAAACAAACATAGTTATACTAGTATTCCGAGCATCCTCATTATTTTTCTTGCAAAAGAATCCAAGGATGACAAACTTCAAAGTTCCAAGCATCTAGACACCGGACATCTAGAAATGTCGGGTAATGCAACTCCTTATTGATATCCTCCTCTAGACACCAAACTCTAATCATTTTTTTTTATAAGAAATGGTAACCATTCATTGATATAATGAAGACAAAAAGGGGGATAGACTCTATCCCGCCAAAACAAGGTACAAAACCAAAACAAAACAAAAAACAAAGGAAACACAAAATAGGAAGAATCTGTGTGAAAATCTCCTAATCAATACAAGCAAAGGCCAAGGGAAAAATCCGGATCGAAAGGAGACCACAAATCAGCAATGAAAGCAGGCACCCAAACAGGTAAAAAAAAACTCTTGGATGTAATTTTCTATCCAAATCGATCATCGAGAGAAGGATTTGGCTGAAAATTACTACTCGATCCAAAATTAGCAGAGACACCAAACTCTAATCATATAACCCTAAACCCTAAACCCTAAACAAATTTAATCTAAGATACACGAGGGGAAAAAACATACATAGTTTCAATAATTCAATCACATTTATTAGAAAGACTCCAACAACAAATACAATCACAATTTTGAAAAAATTTAAGTTCAACCATCAACAGTTAAAGGATAACTAACATGATTGTCAAGAATTTCAAACAATCTAGAGAACTATCTAATCATATAACCAATTGCTTAGATTTTGAGCATTCAAGTGTGGGCCTTGGAACTTCCATAGAATAACATGTCCGTGTGCTGGACTCCTAGAGTAAAGCTGAAGCCAACACATAAGGACCATCAAGAAATATATAATCAAACATAATAACATAATGCTTTTGAATTGGTACTAATTAAACAAGAATAATAAATGGCTATAGTTTAAAAATGTCATCACTTGAAAAATTAATGTCAAAGGTCAACATTATGCAGCATAAACTATCTAACCTGAAACTTATTATAGGTGGACCTGGTCTGTCATCTGGAGTTGGGAACTCAAATTTGTAGCTGGAATCCAAAAAGTCAGTTACATTACGACCATAATTAACAAAATGGTACTCAATGCTCTAGTAAGTTGATCACTAAATGAAATTAGTACGTACTCGGGATCATTTATAACTTCATCCACATGACCAATTCGATCCAGAGCCTGAGAGGGATTAGAGTTAGACGCTTTAAATCATGAGATGTTGAAGACTTAATATACCATAAGAATACCTTAGAATTTTGAAATGCTAAACTATATAGGTTTTAATCAATGCATAACAGTCCAACTTCACAGATCAAGAACCTAAAAATCAAAGCAGTTGATGATCTCACATTAAACCCTTCAAATTCAACTGCAGTACCTTGATCCTTGATTGAACAAGAGATGCCCTCTTTGCATTGTATCGGAACTTATCGATAAATGTCTGCAGTGTAAAATATACATTCAAGAATTAACAAAGGCCAATATCATTCTAAAAACAATCAGCAAAGCAGAGAGACAAGACATCTCACAAAGAAGAAAAAGAAAAAGAAAAGTATATTTTATTGGAAGGTCAAACAGAGTAAATAATGTCAAGAAAGGTTCATAATTCACTAGAAATTGAAGACAGCGTGGTGAGCAATGAGTTGAAAAAAGCAAGCACATTTGCAGAAAGACCCAAGTAGATGAATCATTATAGCATAAAGTTCATTGAATTCTAACAGCCTCTATTTAATAATTGAAGTAGACAACGGTTAATGCATCTTTTTTTTTTAAATAAAAAATTTATAATAATAATAATAAATAAACAAAACAGCCAGATCACGAAAATTACATGAAAAGATGAAGTGGTGAGCAAGTGCAATGAACAAAGCATGGGTCCACAGAGATAAAAACCCTATCAACCAAGGCAAATCTCACTTTATGAAGACTAGCATAGTAACATCCAAACCCATAATTGCCATACTCAACTATCCTCCTTTTATATTCCCCTATAATATTCTATAAATACTTATTTCGAGAAAAAAAATCTTATCCTCCACTCATCAGGTACCCTTTTCGTCTTCCAAGGATCCAGGACATAACTTAACCACCAGAAGTTTTTATGTAGTTGACCTCAATAGCATTTTACTTTTTACCGTTTCATTGATATAAAGTTACAGGCTTACATCAAACTAAACGAACTACCTTTAGAGTTTACAAAAAAGAATTCTAGAATTAGGTTTCAGAAAGAAGAATGCTTGCACAAAGAAGTTCGTTCATATGCAGCATGATGTAGTAAAATAGAGTCTTATCAAAAAGATGTAGTAAAATAGAGATGTATTTGTCTAGGTGCAACCTGCATATGAGTTCGTGTACGTTCATTTGCCTCGAATGCTTTCTGTTTGTTCTTAAGTTGCTCTTCTCTTGTCCTCTCAAATATATCATAGTTACCTTTATAGGTTGATAATTTTTGCCCTTGAAGATGAAGGATGTCCGTGACTACCTGGAAAAAAAAGCCCAGTCCGTTGGTTATTCGAAAGCAAGTAATATTGAAATCCTCAAGCATTGTTTAAGATGTAAAGCAAGAAACGAGGTGAATGAATAACTTTACCGTGTTCAAAAATTCTCTAGCATGAGAAACAACTATGAATGTTTTAGGCCATTTCACAAGGTAGGATTCCAACCAGAGAACAGCATGAAGATCAAGATGATTCTGTGAAAGGAAAAGATGACAAAATAAGTAAAACAGTAAACAGAGGCCACATAGTGGATACAATTTATTATTATTGCTTTTTTTGCTGTGGCCCGGTTTTGAAGTGGGGGGTGCCGGTTTGGAATCCACGTTGAAAATTAAGATGCACCACATACTGTGGGTTCGTCAAGTAGCAACAAATCAGGCTCTATGAACAACGCACGTGCAAGAGCAATACGCATTCTCCAACCTCCTGAAAATGCTTTGGTTGGTTTCCGCTGCATTTCTGGGGAGAAACTCAGACCCTGTATAAATTCCGAAAGATGCGTCAATTATGACTAATATGTAGCTAAATAGGCAAATAACAGTTCTATTAACTTTTTTTTATTATTTTTTTCCAGAATCCATGATATTATTTACTGCAGTAAATGTCAAAAGGACAGAATGACAACACATTTTTCACGCACAGAGTACAACTGTACAAGGAAGCAACTAAGTCAAAGACAGGAAGCCCTTAATATATCATTGGAGCATACAAGCCAAAAAAAAATTAGGAAGATACAAAGGTCAAGATTTATAACAAAACTTTTCACCTAGAATTAATTACAAAAAAAACAGCCCATAGGCCAAGCTTAGAACAACTACTACAACTAGAATTAGTTACAAAAGGGCTATGGTTGGTTACATAACAAGTTGAAGAGAGAGCACCAAGAAGAAGCATAGAACCAGGCATGAGGAAAGTCATGACCCAATCTCTACAACTATCATTGAAAACCCTTTGGCTTCTTTTTAATCACATCAACAAAAAAGTAGCCTTAATTTGATAGGCCTTAACCAACAATTTTATTTATGAACAAGGAAGCAAGAGAATAATTGAGAGCTTCTCCACTCTCCCAATTTTCAACAGAGAATACCAAAGAAAAACACAGCCAAAAAAAATACTCCTACTATCAAAATATATTGGGCCCCACAAAATCACACGTCAACAACCCATTACATGACCCCACCCTTCCTCACACGCTTACACTCATATCCTTTTGTAATTTGGGGTCCATCATTACCAGCCCCCCAAAGAGCCACTTTGTCCTCAAAGTGGAAAGCTGGAAATTGAACAATAATAGAAGAAGCCAACTACCACAAAGCATCCTCCTTCGGCGTATTCTCCCAATGGGCGAACACCTCCAACTCATTGTCACCGGTTTGTGACTTCCGTAAGCCCAATAATCCAGCGTAATTGCAAAGTTAAATCATGGGTCAAATTGGGTGGGATGGGAAACACAGGCAGATTATGGCCCACAGCCTTACGAAGCACCGACACATAAAATACAGGATGCGTTCCCTTGGACCACGTTACTCGGTAAGTAACAGCTTCCACTCGCTCCAACACCTGAAAAGGCCCGATAAATTGTGGTGCCAATCTAGGATGCTTCTGCCAACTCCCACAAAGCATCCTCCTTCGGCGTATCCACTTTTCGCATTTGGACTGGAGGCAGTCCCCGCACTCTTCTTCTAACGAACCAGTTCATCATCTTCTATCAATTGAGCCATCGTCATCTTGGCTTTTAAGGCCCATGAACTATAACTCTCTCATTTCACTATGGATTTCTTCCTTCAACCCACATTCAAACTTTCTCATTTCACTATGGATTTCTTCCTTCAACCCACATTCAAACTTTCTCTCAAGAACACCCTCAGAAACATCTTTTAGCATTGTCGCGTATTGTTCAAAACGGTGTCGATAAGCTTTCACCGAGGTGTCCTTTTGAAGTTTCAACAGTTTAGCGTATCAGTCTCCCTCAGTTGACAAACAAAAGCACTGAAGAAGCAAATCTCAAAACTCAACCCAATTGGTAATAGAGTTTTGGCCATCTTCCCATTGGTGCCATGACAGTGTTTCATCCTCCAAGCACAAAATGGCAGCCTCTAATTAGACCCTATATGTCAGTTGGTTCACTACAAAGTACAAAGTAACGCCCAACCTGATGCAGCCATGCAACCGAGTCTTCACCGTCCTCCTTTTTTAAGACGAGTAACTCCAATTTTCTCAATTGCATATCAAACAATAGTACCTTACAATTCACGGGTGCGTGAACCCCCTCACTACTTGTTGTGCTATTTTCTTTGATTTCTTCTTGTTCCACTACTTTCCTCTCCCTACCGATTCATCATCAGGAATTCGTTTTCCCTTGCCCGTTTGCATGCATTCGGAAGACGTTGATCTTCATTCTCCCTGAATCAGCCCTTCAAGTCGTATGAAGTATGAACATTGTTTTCATCTCTTTTCGAACCTGACCAAATTGAGAGTCCATTTTCTCCTCCAGACCCGATTGTCACCCCACCATCTCTAACATCTTCTCTTCCAACGCTCCAACTCTATTTTCCATCTTACTTACCCTCCCCTAGAACACCGCTCTAATACCAAAATTGATAGGTCTTAGCCAACGATTTTATTTATGAACAAGGAAACAAGGGGGAGATTTGAGAGCTTCCCCACTCTCCCAGATCTTAACAGAGAACGCCAAAGAAAAACACAGCCAAAAAAAATATCCCTATGATCAAACACTCTCCTCTATAACACTCATTTCTTTCGCGGCCTCCCACTAACAAAATATATTGGACCCCACAAAATCACATGTCAACTACCCATTACACAACCCACCCTTCCTCACACACCTACGCTCATATACTTTTGTAACTTGGGGTCTATCATAATCACATTGGTATACACAACCTTTTCTTCAATTTATAACAATGTTGCATAGGAGTTGATCTATGCACTCAACCAAGGAGGGGAAAGGTTCAATTGATGAAAAGTTCTTTGGAGAAGGCATACCATGGAATATGGATCATGGTTGAATAAGAAATCTAAAAAGCAGCAATCATGCATGGGAAGTTGATGAAGTCTAGTATAATATGCTATACACGACAATAACATAACTTAAATTCATAAAGGCAAATGTCTTGAACTCACCGCAAGAATAGAAGCAGCACGTGCCTCGGCAGAATAAGCATCAATAAACTCAAGTCTTTTGTATATCTCTTCAAGCCTTTGTACAATCTCATCTTTGTCAATAGCTGCATTGCTTTTTCCATCCTCAAACTCCATTTCTCTCTTCAAAAAATATAATTCAATTACATCAACATATTGTATATGTAAACACAATGGATGGAACCAAAAAGGTAAATTACACGGTAAAGCTGAGTAAAAATAGAAGAATTTCAATATTAGAAGGGATATTTATCTAACCTGTAGGGCTAGAAGACGAATTTCCTCTCCCAAAAGTTGGGTTCTCTCAATATCCGAGTTTAAAACACACTGCAATGCTGAGGTATCATCACCAGCAACTTCTTGCTCTACATGTAATATCTGGCAGTTCTTAGGAATACCATCAATGGCATGCATAGCCATATACCTAAGAAAAGTTGTCTTCCCTGTACCATTTCTTCCTATAAGACCTGCACTCATAGGCCATGGATTAAGAAGTACATTAATATCCTCCAAGATAGTTACTAATTGCAAATGATTTAAGTGAATATATGTGCACATAATGCTTGTATTTAAATTACATGTGAATTTGTAGGTTTTCAACTTTCTTTGTTAGATAACTTAACATTTTTTCTCTCTCATGATGCTCTCCCTCCTGCCTCTTCTCCCCACCCTCAACCCCGGCATCCATCTCTTCCTCAAACGAAACCTCCCTCATTTGCCTCCCCTTTCCCAACTCTCTAATTAACTTAGCTGCACCAACACTTGATCCTCACCTCCCTTTGAGAAACGAAACCTCTCTCATTTGCCTCCCCTTTCCCAACTCTCTATTTAACTTAGTTGTCACCAACACTTGATCCTCACCTCCCTTTGATGGCATGGAACTGCAACTGTTAGTCTGTTATGTTGATCCTTTACCATTGAAGTAGATTGCAGAAAAGAGGTAGTAGAGCTAGGATAACCAAAACCATTAAAGAAAACTCTTTCTACTTTTCCATATGTTGGAGCTTGCTTGCTTGACTACTACAATATCATTCCTCCCTTCAACCACAAAATTTTCTAAGAGTCTAAGAGTGATGCTTACATTTACATCTTTTGGGAAGAAAAGATATCAAACAAAAATGGTTTATTACCAAGATCACAAAGCTGGAAACCAATTTTCCAGGGTAAGAGTTGGTTCACTTTAGAGGAAACAAGAAAGGATGGACCTCCTTCCCCAATATCTTGCTCCTCCCAGAGCACAAAGCCTCCTCTGTAGATAATGAAGCTCCTACTTACAAGGAGAAGTTGGTGAGCAACATTAATCTATAAAACCTTTCTTTATGTTTTTAAAGGATGAACCTCCTTCCCCAATATCTTGCTCCTCCCGAGAAATGGAACCAAATCGTGTAGAGTCGGCTAGTGTGTCTGGCTTTTTAAAATTCTCAGTTTCCTCAAGTTCATGTTTTAAAAAAAACTGCTAATTTTGAATTCAATTCAGTTTGGTTTTTCACAAATTTACTTATTGGTAGTTATCATGTTCAGGTTTTTTTTCCAAGTAACTTTTCTACCTTTTAGAGAAATATTATCCAATCAAACAGAGTGGAAAAACTAAACTCACCATAATGCCTTCCAAATGACAGCGTGACTGTACCGTCCACAATAAGATCACGACCACCAACAGAAATATTGAAATTCTCCATATGAATATCCTTGACTGCAGGTCCTCCAGTGCCACTATCATGATTAATACGTACTACAGGCATTCCTGCCCTGGCTGCCTCCATTTCAGCTAAATGCAATTGGAATTGCGCCTGATGATTAAAGGAAAGCATTTGAAGCTAGTTAAGGAATCAACCTATTGAAGCATTTAAAAAGTTTATTCAAAGTGAAAAGGTTGCGCCATTTTATTTATATTTTTATTATTTTCTTGTCTGCCAGTATAATGAATAAATCAGCCTGCGCTGCTCATGGCTAGCAAAGGACAGCAGTGATTCTTCACCTCTCTTTGACGCTCCTCCTTCCTCTTTCTCCTCTCTAGTTTTGCTCGGTCCCGCTCAGTCAGTAGAGGACCATCAGTCACTTCAGGCTTCTTCTTCGGAGCCTCCTCTTCATCCATTCCTTCATTCATTCTCATGGGTGTCACAAGACTGCGCACAGCTGGTTTATCTTTTACCAGTCCATGGTTTCCAAACTTTTCAGAGATTTTACTACAAACCTACATAATTCCCAAGTGTCAGAACAATATATTTTCAAAGATACAATTGTTACAGGTTACCAACATAATAACGATCAAAGTAACCGCTGCTTGGCGGAAATTATTATCTCAAAGCAAATAGCTATAGTGAATTCTAAATTAACCCTGATTGTAAAAGTTTCCCTCGACCACATAATCCAAAATGAATCAGAATTTCGAATATCTATATCTCAGTTTTCCATCAGAAACTCAGCACAAGCACAATAAAATTGAACCTCGAGTAGAGACACGATAATACAAACTAGAACTCCCTACATTTTCAGAGTAATCAATCAAACCACTCTATAACTAACCGTGCGGCACTCATCGAAGTCGGTAACGCAGCCGGCACCAACGAGAAGCTCGCCAAGAGCATCGAAAGCTCCTTCGCCATCCTCGCCAAACTCGAAATCCTCATCGGCAAGGACATTGACGATGTAGTCGATGATGGGTTGATCCACGTCCTGAGTTCTCTGACCAAGGATCTCGAGCACAACTGAACTCACCACCTCCGTCATTTCAAGAACCCAAATTTGAGTGGGGCTCTTGAGAAGATGAAGATTGGGTACTGATTCTAGGGCTTTATCGCTGTTTGCGCTCCTTCAGCAGGAGACTCGTCGGCCTTCCAGCTCCAGTAATTGTTCGATTTGTGAACGCGAGAACAACTGAACAAGACGGCTACAGATGGTTTCCTTTAAACCTGCGATACCTTTTTCCTCTTTTTTAGATTTTTTCTCCATTAAAATATAGTTTTTGTCCCTATACCTTGGATTTTTTTTTTTTATTTACATGTATGTATCCCGTAACACCTAACTAAATTATGATGGTGTATCTAGTAACTATGAAGTCGTAAGTTCAAAATATTATTTTAATTAATTGAAATATGATTGCAAAAAAATGATGGAGCTCATGACAAGAAGAAACTACTTGTAAATAAGAAATAATTAGATTAAAATATTTTTTCTTTATAAAATACATTTTACTAATCACATATTAATAAGAAGCTCTTTGAACTATACCGTAGAAGTGTGTGTTTTGGTCAACTTCATAGCAGGGTGTTTGGGACACCAACTTGAAATTGGGTGGGTTGAGTTATTATAATGCAGTCCACGTTTGACCCACCGACTATTATAATCCATAATCAATAAAATAACTATACTAACTTTAATAGTATTTATTATTCACATACTATTATGATCACCGACTATTTTAACTCGTGTAACGTCTCAAACAATCCCTAATGCTTTTGGAGAGCTACATTTTTTTTTTAGGGTTTAAGGTTTAAAATCAAATTTTCAAATAATCACTTCAAAGTTATTTATGCAAATGGTTATTGGCCGAAAAATAGTTTATAATTACTTTACGATAACTAGACATTTGTAAAATCATTATTATACACAATGCATGCAAATTTGTGTTGATTTGGGCATAATTCAACTGATTGTGACATATGCTATTGATCGAGAGGTCGAATGTTCGAATTCCCCACCTAAAAATGTCTCGAACTTAAAAAAAAATGAACAACCAAACAAACTTATGATTTAAATAATTGGCGATAAAATGTAACCAAAATGCACAAAGGATTTAAATTAAAATATTTTTACAATAAACGTTTTATGTCTCTATCCGCGTAGGCTCCCCTAAGCCACGTGGATCAATCATGCATGGAACCTTCGAGTCCTCGACAACGCCTTCGTGAGAGGACCAAGTCGAGGAGGTACAATCGAAAGTAAGTAGGTAACCCACGGAGCTCGACCGGATTTGAGTTGAGGTACATAACCTTCCTCCATTTAATTTCTGCTACCATGCTCGGTATGATCCTAACAATAGAACAGTGATGGAAAATATATGGATCTATTTCACTAATAAGGCATGCATTACTACTCTAGCTCAACTCGACACCAATTCATTACAAGCATTCACTTAAACATCAAAGCATATTGGACATAACACCATATTGGTGTGTATCTTTCTTGCATGTCTGCTCAAACTACTATACTAATCAACTTTGTACGAAAGTTGACGTGGACATGTGATCATATTTTTATTTTTTTCTTCCTATATTTATGAGTATCTGGGTCAGCTTACGCACACCTTGACTAATCTCACAAGACAACCGTCTAACCCTACAACATTCGGTTGCCAAGAAAATCCGTAGAAAATTAATTTACAGGTAGGTGACCAACCAAATATTTAACTCATTCCTTATAGGAAGACTTTAACTCAACCATATTCTCCCATCGAACAAATATCTTTTTAAAAAATGTTTAAATAAGAAAGTACATCAAACTCGCCTCAACCCTTATTGAACATAACTCTCAATGTTAAAAAGAAAAAACATATCAAAATGTCAAATGTTCGAATTTTCGCACCTAGCTCCCCACCTATTGTTCAACTAAAAGAAATAAATAAAAACAAAAACTAGTAACACAAACACACTACTAACCTATCAAACAATTACTAACTTTACTGACTTCTTCGACTTGAACATAACCTAACTTGTTTCACCCCTATGAGCATTGGACCAAAAAGAAAAAAAAACACAATTAGCAACGTGGTGGAACATGTCCATTCCAAACTCCAAAACCCGTCCCAGGATCCAGGACCCTTTGACCCGTCGGGCTACCGAATCAAACAAACTTCCAATTCCAACTTCCAAGTGCGAGTCAAGAATTCACCCAAAAGCCAACCCCACCGAATACGACCAGAAGAATTTCCCGAGGCATAAAGAAGGATCAAACGCAAGAAACAACACATCCACTCATCTGCTCCCTCTCACAAGGCCGGCTCTGCAAAAGCCCTCAAAATTTCCGCAGAAGTAGCCCAGGTCAGTCCACACAACCCCTCAATTTCGTTCAATTCCTTTTACCCTTTATTTTTTTTCTGGTGATGGTTCAAATGGGTTCATTGATACTTGATTTTGGTTCGCAATTGCAAGGTGGGTAAGCTGAGGAATCGTTAAAATGAGGTTGTTGAAAGTGGCAACGTGTAATTTAAATCAATGGGCTATGGATTTCGATTGTAATGTGAAGCACATCAAAGAGTCTATTGACGAGGCTAAACGTGCTGGGGCTGTCATTAGACTTGGCCCTGAACTCGAAATTACTGGATATGGCTGTGAAGACCATTTCTTGGAGCTCGACACTGTCACTCATGCGTTAGTTTTCTGCTTGTTGTATCTCAATTTGTTTGTTCTATGTGAAAATGTCTCCAATTGGTTATGGATTTGATTGAATTACAAGTATAGTCTCTGGAACTTTCAAGTTGGTGTCTAAAATGTCTCTAAACTTTAAACAGTGTCTAATAGGTTCTTGGATCTTCAATTTTATTTCTAATAGGGTTATGAACTTTAAAAATATCTAATAGGTACCTGAACTTTTGATTTGTGTCTAATAACCTATTGACATTTAAAAAAAAAAAAATTAACCAATTTTTTTAGATATAAATGATTTTTATGTCTAACAAAGACCATAAACTTTTATTTTCGTGTCTAGTAAGTTCGTGAATTTTAACAAACGTTGAAAAGGTCTTAGACACAAAATTGAAAATTCAGGGACTTATTAGACACAAAATTGAAAGTTTAAGGATCTGTTAGACAATTTTTAAAGTTCAGTGACCAAATAGACACAAATATAAAAGTTCAACGACCAAATAAACACAAACCTGAAAGTTTAGTGACCTATTAGACACATTTTAAAGTTAGAGACCAAATAAACACAAACTACAGTTCAAAGACTAAACTTGTAGTTTAACCTTATGGAGTTATGGATACTGTTTGTGTCTTTCCAACAAAAGGAAATTTGTGGTGTCCTTTGTTAACTCCATTTCTGTAAGCTTCATATTTGGAAGTGCATTACTAGACATATTTGATGGTTTAAAGCTTCTGGGGGTGCTCAAATTTATTGTCTTAGGATACTTTTGCAGATGGGAATCCTTGAAGGATATACTGTTGGGTCCTTGGACTGATGGGATATTATGCAGCATTGGCATGCCTGTTATTAAAGACTCTGAGCGTTACAATTGTCAAGTGCTGTGCTATGATAGGAAAATTATTATGATACGCCCAAAAATGTGGCTTGCAAATGATGGGAATTACAGGGAGCTCCGGTGGTTCACAGCGTGGAAGCTAAAGGACAAACTTGTGGATTTTCAGCTGCCTAGAGATATCTCTGAGGCTCTGTCACAAACGTCTGTGCCTTTTGGCTATGGATATATTCAGTTCCTAGACACGTGAGTGCCAAAAATACTGGTTCTATTCATTATTGTTCTTTCTGCAGTACATGTAACTTCTGATTGCTGCATACTGATAAGTTGATAAGTAGATGTTGGATGTTTTGTTGGTAATTGAATTTGTAAATAATACAAGGGTCTGATGTCTAGTGTGTTCCCTCTTGTTAGAGCTGTTGCTGCCGAAGTCTGTGAAGAACTATTTACACCTATTCCTCCTCATGCTGAACTTGCTTTGAATGGGGTCGAAGTATTTATGAATGCCAGTGGAAGTCATCACCAACTAAGAAAACTTGACGTTCGTCTTCGTGCTTTTATAGGTGCCACTCATACTCGTGGTGGAGTTTACATGTATAGTAACCACCAGGGTTGCGATGGTGGCCGCCTTTACTATGGTATGCATCATTCTTTTGCATAAACTTGTGTCAGTGTTGCTTATACAGTGACAGATGAATTATTCATAGTACACACATAACACAAAGATATTTATGTGTACTCTGTGTGGGACCATTTTGAATGTTCACATGAATTTGTGTGTAGCATATTGTGTGTAATGTTTTTTGTGCACATTGACATTTGTAGTTTGCAGAAGAAAACAAAGGATTTATTGAAGTTTATGTTTTGTTGCAGATGGATGTGCCAGTGTTGTTGTAAACGGTGATCTGGTAGCTCAAGGCTCGCAGTTTTCTTTGAAGGATGTTGAGGTCGTGGTTGCCCATGTAGATCTTGATGCGGTATGAAAATACTTTCTAGTTTCCTTGGACATCTTCAAACAATGCGAGGCATGGGATGATTTACTTGATCCCTGTATCTTATATTTATTAACACAAGTTGCTTACTCTGTTTTCCCTTTATCACAACTCATAAGTTAGTACCCTTTGAATGGTCACTTGAACTCAAATTATGGGTGTTCTCTGTCAAGGGTGATTTGGCGGTAGATATTTGGAGATACCCTAAAAAATATTGGGTTCAAATAGTTTATAATAATTTAAAACTCTTGTTGTCTCTCGAAATTGGCCTTAGGTTGGCGAGAGCCTCTGGCAAAATAGTGGGGTGGGCTATGAACATAATGACGGGGTGGAGCCCCAATACCCCAATTGTTAAAAAAAATCTGTTGGAGTGTTCTTTTTCTTACTTTCTTTTTTGCTGAACATTTGGTTTTTAGAAGTTTGCTTGCTGACAGGTTGCTAGTCTTAGAGGATCTATCAGCAGCTTCCAAGAACAAGCAAGCTATAAAACTAAAGTTCCTTCTGTGGCAGCCCCATACAGTCTATGTCAATCATTCGACCTCAAAATTTCCCTTTCAAGTCCACTTGAGGTTAGTTACCCCACTCATTCAGTATCATTTCAATAACATTTTAGTTCATATGTCAAAGACCGATTCCTTAGTTCAATGTGATTGATGATTTATAGATTACCTATCACTGTGCTGAAGAGGAAATAGCCTTTGGACCTGGTTGCTGGTTATGGGACTATTTAAGACGAAGCGGAGCTTCTGGATTTCTGCTTCCTCTTTCTGGTGGAGCTGATAGCTCCTCTGTTGCAGCCATAGTTGGCTGCATGTGCCAGCTTGTTGTAAAAGGTTGGTTTTTATTAGCCATGGACAAGGATAGAGTAGCAGTGTTCTGGTATCTCTATTTTGCAAGTTCAGTTAAAGTAGGATATGACCCGGGAGCTGTCTTTATGATCAAAGATATGCTTATTTAGGATGAGTAAGATGAACAAGGGACTGTCGATTAAGTCATCAGGTATTTGATTATTGATAGTATCTCTACACATGGGTAGGCAACAATTCATTAGTTAATAATGATTTGCAAAGGGATCCTTGTAGAACATTAACGGAAAGGTGACTGAATGATGATTGTCCATATTTGGAAGAATACAAGGAATCGAGTAGGTTTGAATTTCTACTTGCTTTATAGCCTAAAAGACAATGCTAGTTTAGAAAGTGAATAAAGGATGTAAGCTACAACGATTGTCAAGCTGCCCTTCTGCCTATTTATTTTTCTTCTAAATGAAAACTCTTATTGTTGAACCCTGATACATGTTCTATGGATTGGCTTACAGAAATTGCAAATGGAGATGAACAAGTGAAAGCTGATGCAATACGAATTGGACATTATGCTGATGGAGAGTTCCCAACTGATAGCAGAGAATTTGCCAGACGAATTTTTTATACTGTATTTATGGGTTCTGAAAATAGGTGAGTAGAATGGTTACATTCATTTTTTAATAACCATAGGTGGCTGAACTAGAATACGCGCACCTCAACTTGATCCCATGTAAGACCTGTTTGACCTTGCTAAAATATAGCAATGCTTTAATCCATAAATTCATCTTGATTTATCGCCTGCATTTTAAAATGAACGTGAATTTGAACTCAAAAATCCAGTTTGGAGTCCCTGATCAGCGATCAGTTTATATACTTTTAATCTTTTAATCAGTAGGTTATACACTTATTTCTTTTTGTTATAGCTCGAAATCTGGTATTATTCACTGACCACGCTCCTCGTAGCTCTGAGGCAACACGTACTAGAGCAAAACTTCTAGCAGATGAGGTTGGTTCATGGCATCTTGATGTTTCCATAGATGGGATTGTTTCAGCACTTTTATCTTTGTTCCAAACTCTCACTGGAAAGCGTCCACGGTATAAGGTGAAAATACTTAATTTTTTTTCCATCAAATTTTATTGTATTGTGTGCACAAGGACAGGGTAAGGTGCTTTTCTGCAAAATATGTTTTCTTCATGTTGAGATAGTTAGGTCGAAACGTTTCGACATCACTACCTCTAAGCGACTACATGATTTTGTGCTTATCTTTAAGATATCTTAACTGTTCCGATCACTAGCTAGTTATGTCTTAATTGCCATCTTTGTCATGTTTTGCAGGTAGATGGGGGATCTAATATTGAAAATTTAGGTCTGCAGAATATTCAAGCTCGAATCAGGATGGTTCTGGCTTTTATGTTAGCATCACTCTTACCTTGGGTACATAGCAAACCCGGATTCTACCTTGTTCTCGGTAGCTCCAATGTCGATGAAGGATTGCGTGGTTACTTAACAAAGGTTCGATATTATTTGAGCTATTTCTTTTCCCTTCCTAACTTACTATAGACGTCCACTAGTTAAGCTGCCATGTTTTCTTTTTATGAGTATCTCATGTTTGGATTCTCAACACAGTACGATTGCAGTTCAGCAGACATAAACCCAATTGGAAGCATCAGTAAGCAGGATCTTCGAGCATTTCTTAGATGGGCCGCCACCCATCTTGGCTACTCATCGTTGGCAGACATCGAAGCAGCTCCACCTACAGCTGAGCTAGAGCCAATACGTTCCGACTACAGCCAGGTTTTTCCACATCCTCACATTTTTCTTGTTGCCTGAAGAAGGTTTCTTCATATGCATTACCTAGAGTTAGAGCTGGCATTTTTACCAATGTTAATGCTTTGGATCCGTTCTTACAACCTATGGTTTTCTTTATTATGGCTGTAATGTAGTTGATTGGGTTGGTTTTGTCACTATGCAAACTGTCGGTTTAAACCGAAATCGAAAAATGGGCTGTATTTTGGCGTCGGGCGGGGGACCAAACCATGCATACTGCATATGCTTTTCTGTTTTTATCAGATAAAGTTTGCAGATAGGTAGATTCAACATGCTCTTGCTAGTATTTTCATATTTCTGATTAAAGAAGATTTTATTTTTCTTGTGAAACAGTTGGATGAAGTTGACATGGGAATGACGTATGAGGAGCTCTCAGTCTATGGAAGGCTGCGGAAAATTTTCCGTTGTGGTCCCGTGTCGATGTTTAAGGTTCGGTTCATCTAAATATGACTCTTTCTCACTCAGGCAGTCTCATAAAGTTTAGTAACTCTTTGTTCTTGTTTCAGAACCTCTGCTACCGGTGGGGCGCTAAGTTAACTCCGTCGGAGGTGGCCGAAAAAGTGAAACATTTCTTCAAGTATTACTCCATCAACCGACATAAAATGACCGTACTAACGCCATCTTATCACGCCGAGGTAGGTAGCTTTGGTTGTACTGAAATTGATGGCAAAAAGATATCAGGATGTTACAATCTACACATACATGTTTCTCGTTCTTTAGAAACTTATATCGAAATCTCATTGCAGAGCTATTCTCCAGAGGACAATCGGTTCGATCTTCGTCAATTTCTCTACAATTCGAGATGGCCGTATCAGTTTCGGAAGATCGATAATCTTGTAAAAGAGTTGAATGGAGATAGTATTGCTATTAAAGAATCAAGTGGTATGGGGGTTGTGGCAGCAGGCTCAGGGAATCCCAATGTTGGACTTTAGTTCAAAGGCAGAAGGAAGTTTTGAGTTTTTTTTTCTCCCATAAAATTGGATGCAAGAGAATTGAACTTTTGTTATAATGTCTTTGTTTATTTGTTTTGAGAATAAGGAATGCTTTGTAACTTGAGAAAACAGAACAAATCATATCTGCAGCAGAAGCAGCTGAGATTATTGTATATTCTTCCACCCATTTAAATATAAAAATAAAAAGTTCAGTAGGACAATTACAAGTTTTATTTTCCATTCACTTGGAATTTTGAATTCCACAAGGAGGGAGATTAATTTCATTCTCAAAAGTTCAAAACTAAACTATAAAAGAAAATTAGCCAATAAATTTTCAAATAACATTTAAAATTTGATTATTAAGGCCCTAAAAAAATAACTAAAAAAATTCCTCTCCAAACCATGCTTGCATTTTTCATTGCACACGGCTATAATCATTTGGTTTTAAAAAATTAAGCCTATAAACAATACATCCATCCATCATTTGGCGGCAAAAAAAAAAAAAAAACTTTAAAAAAATTGATTTTATTTTTAGAATTTGGCTAAAAACCCAAAACTAAAAATGAAATGTTTGTATCTAAGGTTTTCTTATCAAATATGAAAATCAATGTAAGACCCATTGGATATATTTGTTTATATGCTTAATTTTCAAAAATCCAAAACTAAAAATGAAATGTTTAGAGGGTGTTTGAGTTGGAAGGAACACATTTCTCTCTCTCCCTCCCTCCCATAATATTTTTTAATTATTAAAAGAAATAAACGTAATTTAAACAAAATGTGTAAAATGACTAAAAATGCAATTCAACTTATTTTTATTATTTTAAATATAAATTAAGTTGTTAAATCAAAATTGATACTTAAACTAAATTCAAGATCTTATAATGAAGAGAAATAAATCATTGGTTTATTTGAATCCATTTAAATTAATAGATTAAAATCTTTTAAATTAAACATTTCTCTATTATTTCAAAATTATTCAAATAAAATGAATAATTAATGTGAGTAAAAATTATTCAAACAAAATAATAATTAAGGTAAGTGATATTGAAAAAAGAATATTGGAAAAAGAATTTTGAGAAGAATACAAAAGCATCACATTGGAAGAAAAGTTTACAATTAAAATATGGAAAATGTTTTTTTATCCATAGTTTATAAAAAATGCAAAAAAAACGTTTTTATTGGGGGAAAAAGCAATTAAATTTTTGGGTTTAAAAATTAAAACAATTTGACAAGAATCATTTGTTTTTAAACAAATTTAACAAGTGAATAAAAAGTTAGCTATTTTCATTTAATTCCATTTAAAATCAGTTCAAAACCATCTTAAATCAAATTATTCTGAAAGTAAATTGATTCAAATTTTTAGGGACGAAGTTGAATTTTTATTAGTGAATTATCCATGCTTATTTTAATTCAAATAAGCAAAATCTAAAACAAAGCATTCGATTTTTCTTAGAAATATAAGTGTGATAGATAGGATAAAAAAAATTAAAAACTTTTGGAGTGGCATTCATTCAACTCAACATAGAAAGAGTTTGCTTTAATAACACTGAAAATAAAATCCAAAATGTTTCGAAAAGACCACCTCTCCACCCCATAATTGGGGAAGCAAAGCATCTTTCGCAAAAGAAAAAAGAAAAAAAAGAACGTTCAACCATTCTATCTAAAGAATTACAGTAAGTTCTCCATATTGGCCTACTACCAACAATCTATACTTCCTCATTTCTCATCCCTGCAACTGCTGCTTCCGAAAGAGATTAATAAAAATTACTCGAGACTTCCTTGCTTTAGAGCTCATCGTGAGACTCCTCATCCTCGGCCGACTCGCCACCAGGGGCTCCACCGGACCTCTGGTAAACAGCGGTGATGATGGGGTTGCAAACAGCCTCGACTTCCTTGAGCTTCTCATCATAGTCTTCCTTCTCGGAGGTCTGGTTGTCGTCAAGCCATTCGAGAGCCTCCTTAACAGCGGTCTCGATCTTTTCCTTCTCATCAGACTCAAGCTTGTCAGCAAGCTTGTCTTTGTCATTGATCTGGTTCTTCATGTTGTAGATATAGGTTTCCAGGCTGTTGCGGGCATCGATCCTATCCTTCACCTTCTTGTCCTCCTCGGCAAACTCCTCAGCTTCGCGAACCATCCTGTCGATCTCTTCCTGGCTCAACCGACCCTTGTCGTTGGTGATGGTGATCTTCTCGGATTTACCAGTGCCCTTGTCTTCAGCCTTAACGTTGAGGATACCATTGGCATCAACCTCAAAGGTGACCTCAATTTGTGGGGTACCCCTGATGAGAATTGAAAAACAAACAAAGTTTATAAACATCTGAAAACATTTGCTGATGATACAAAAAGAAGGGTCAGGAGCAAGAGACGTACCTTGGTGCTGGAGGAATTCCAGTTAGATCGAATTTACCAAGGTTCCTGCAGTCCTTAGTGAGACTTCTCTCACCTTCATAGACCTGAATTGAAAAGGGTTTTAGCAACCAGACCAAGAAAATGAATTCGAGGTAGCGTTCGAGGGAAGAAGTCTACCTGAATGGA
This sequence comes from Herpetospermum pedunculosum, assembly GCA_028017165.1. Classification (NCBI taxonomy): domain Eukaryota; kingdom Viridiplantae; phylum Streptophyta; class Magnoliopsida; order Cucurbitales; family Cucurbitaceae; genus Herpetospermum; species Herpetospermum pedunculosum. Next base: position 65,283,669 of record CM051527.1, on the reverse strand, counting down.
GACGGTGGTCTGTTGATCCTGGTAAGTGGTGAAGACCTGAGATTTCTTTGTTGGGATGACAGTGTTTCTGGGGATCAATTTGGTCATCACTCCTCCAACAGTCTCAATTCCGAGGGTAAGAGGCGCAACGTCAAGAAGAAGGATATCTGAATCGAAAGTGAAATGATTTGTGAGCGGGTGGATACCAAATTCTTTTGTAATCTGAGTGGTATCAAAATCCAAGCAGAACAAAAAACTAAAAAAAGAAACCGTTACCTTTGGTTTCTTCACCACCCTCTCCACTCAAAATGCTTCCTTGAACAGCAGCACCATAGGCAACGGCCTCATCAGGGTTCACACCCTTGTTAGGTTCCTTGCCGTCAAAGTAGTCTTTAAGGAGCTGTTGAACTTTGGGAATCCTGGTGCTACCACCAACAAGGACAATCTCGTCAATTTGGTTCTTCTCCAAACCTGCATCGTCCATGGCCTTCTTCACTGGTCCCATGGTCTTTCTGAACAAGTCATTGTTCAACTCCTCGAATCGAGCTCGGGTCAATGGCTCGGAGAAGTCAGTACCCTCAAAGAGTGATTCAATCTCAACACGGATCTGATGCTGGCTACTCAATGCCCTCTTGGCACGCTCACTTTCCCTTCTAAGCTTTCCAAGAGCTCTGTTGTCCTTGCTGATGTCCTTTCCGTGCTTCTTCTTAATCAATTTGATGAAGTATTCCATAATTCTCTGGTCAAAGTCCTCACCTGAGAATATGTATGCACATAATCAATTCAAGGCAAATAATAATGTGAAATCAGATGAGCTATTGATTACAATCCTATTAATACCAGTAATAGAAAACTAGATCACTCTACTACATTGCTCCTGAGATTTCTTTCTACTACAACTTATCAACAGAAAACTTCGATATAACAAGTTCAAGCAAACAACCATACACATATCAAATCAACAATAAATTCTTACCTCCCAAATGAGTGTCTCCGTTTGTGGCAAGAACCTCAAAAACACCATTATCAATGGTCAAGATACTGACATCAAAAGTACCACCACCAAGATCAAATACGAGAATATTCTTCTCGCCACCCTTCTTGTCCAAACCGTACGCAATGGCAGCGGCGGTGGGCTCATTGATGATTCTAGCAACGTTGAGACCAGCAATAATACCGGCATCCTTGGTTGCTTGCCTTTGGGCATCGTTGAAGTAAGCTACACATAAAAAATAACAAAACTCAGTGAGCAAACAAGAAGCAAAAAAAAAATATATTGAAGAATGATATAAGGCCTTATGTTTCCTTCACTCACCTGGAACAGTGACGACGGCGTCCTTGATTTTCTTTCCAAGGAATGCTTCGGCTGTTTCCTTCATCTTTGTAAGAATCATAGCACTGACTTCCTCAGGGCTGAAAACCTTGGTCTCACCATCCTTGATCTTCACTTGAATGTAAGGCTTTCCATCCCTGTTAACAATCTTGTAAGGGAAAAACTTAATGTCTTTCTGAACCTCTTTATCTTCAAACCTGTTTCAAAAACAGAAAATTCTTATAAGAAAATGATTGAATAATTGATTCTCAATCTCTCAAGAGATGGATGGATGCATACTTTCTACCGATAAGTCTCTTGACATCAAACACTGTCCTTTCAGGATTGACAGCTGCTTGATTCTTAGCAGCCTCACCGATCAATCTCTCACTATCACTGAAAGCGACCCAAGAAGGAGTGATACGGTTTCCTTGGTCGTTCGCTATAATTTCTACATGTCCGTTCTTGTAGACTCCAACACACGAATAAGTTGTACCCAAATCAATCCCAATCACAGTTCCCAATTTCGTTGCTTCCTCTTTCGCGATGGAACTTGCGAACAGGCCTCCTGTAAATCAGCATATTCCAGGTTAATACTACTTATAGACCCATGCATTCGTTCCAAAAGACAAATCCAAATTCTTTCCAAATTCAAACTATGAGATTTCAAATCAATGGCTCACAATGCAAATCACTCCTACGCTACACTCTGAGATCAAAAATAATAATTCTAAAACATTTAATTTCACGAAGTACTAACTAGAAATGCAAGACATTCCCTGGCATTGCGTCTACATGCGAGACATTATTAAAAAGGAATGTTCAAATCTAATGAATACCGTATTAGCTCGACTATAACAAAATTTTCATAGCTCAATGCCCTAATCAACAACGAAAATTAAAAGAGATAGAAATAAAATGATTTGAATTCATGAAGATATGCAACGCGTTTTAACGCAGAATAATGCAAAGAAATACAACGTAGATCGCCTTGAATCTCACATCCATCACCAAAAGAAAAAACAGTAACAAGATCCATGGAGCCACCATTGCAGCGTCTAAACTCAACAAAAATCAACAATTGCCAAGAAAACACTAGTCGATCTGTCACTAACACCAGCCATTACAGTAAAAACAAAAAACAATGATGCATTCATGCTTAACATTTCCACACTACGATTTCTCCAACACAGCCATAAAATCAAAACTCAAATCCCGTAGATCTAAACACCTTCAACTAAACCAAAACAAACAAGAACAAAAGCCAGATCTAAGCCATCATAAATGAAAAGCATTACCGAAGAAGATGATTGCCAAAACGATCAGAGATCCTTGAGCTCTCCAGGAGCCAGCCATGGCGCTAAATCTTCAAGAAAAAAAAAACAATCTCTGCAAGTTGTGAGTGTGATGAGAAGAGATTGAAGAAGAATGGATTTTTGATTCGTTTTTGGGTTTAGAAATCTTCGATTTGGTTATGCTAAAACGCGAGGTGAGGTTTTTATAAGAGAGTGAGATCGATGAAATTTCTGGTTTGCTACGACCTTTGCATTTTGGGCCGGGGCCACGTCATTAAAGATGACGTGGACCAATAGAAATTCGTGTAACGTGTTTGCAACCAATAATACTGCTTCTAGTGTTGGGATGATCTTAGCCGTTGATGATTTGCTCTTGATTTACACGTGGCGTGATTTCATTGGAGGTGATACGTACATGATGACCCGTTTTATACTCCATCAATATCTCTCAGTTTTTCAAAGATTATGAAGAGGCTTCTACATAATTCGGAAATTGGGATTAAAACAGAAACAATTATATTTAAATAAAAATAATAAAAATAATAAAAACAATTAAAAATATATATTTCAAATTATAAGATCCATTAAATTAGAATTTGAAATTCGTGCTTAATATATTATGATTTTTTTTCTTTGATAAAAAATAAGCCTAAATTGATAAATTCAATAGGTAAAAAGTAATAAACTAATGACAAAAATAAAAAAATAAAAAATACAAATTACTCATCTATACTTATGTTGAAAAAATACAAAGTACTCATCTATAGTCATGTTGAAAGAAAAAAAATAAAAAAAAAAAATAATAAAAAAAATAAAAAAAACTATGTTAAATTAAATAATAAGAATCATATACATAAAAATATTTTAGTTGAGTTAAATGCAAACCAATATAGTCGTAAATAAATCGACAATATGTAATATTATGTTAAACTATAGAAAATGTCTAGAAACTTTGAGTTCATTTTAAATAATATCTCTCAACTTTAAAATCTTTTATTAATATCTTTGACCTTAAAAGATATTTAAAAATATTGTTATTGTTAAGGCAAAATATCAAAAACATTAATAGGGATTGAGTGAATTATTATAATAGTGAGTTAGTTAATAGTAAATACTATTAAAATCAATATAGTTATTTTATTGACTATGAGTTATAATAATCACATCGATATTTCTACTTTTAGGAGAAAACAAAATTTTGATTTCAAGTAACAAAAACAAAAAAACAAAATCTTAGGTCTGGCTGGCCAGAATTGCAATCTTGGCCAGGATTGTAAAATTGAAAAATTGATATCTATGGTATCCATATGTTCATCATTGATCATCACTCTTCTGCAAGTAGCCTCTTTTATTGTTTCTAAAGACGTGTCTTCATGAGGAAGAAGATTATGAATGGTGGAAGTTTGCCTGATTGATCTTAATTGATCAAATAATAATAATAATAAATAAAAGTAACACAACTAGTTTTAAGATTTAAAATGAACGTAAAAATGGATGAAATTGATCAGATATATAGAGAGATTTTGATGCACAGATTATTTGGTGGCTGAGTTGGTTAGGTGAAGGTGTCATTATAGTTTAAAATTTTATTTTGTGTGATAATTCTTCCTCGACTATCTTCTTTTTTTTTCTTGCTAGCAAAAATAATTTAAAATTCACAACCAAACACAATTTTATTTTATATTCAAATTTGAAATTTTTAAATTTGAACCAAAGTGTTTTCAAATATAATGAAAATAATAAATTTGTTTTCGTTTTCTACTAAATTCTTGTTTTCGAAAACAATTTTTTAGATTTTCGAACTAACCGGACTAATGTTTCATATGTTTTTAATTTTAAAATATTCTTCCAAAATAACTATGATAATTGATAAGGAGGACCATGATATAAATTTTTAGATAAACTTTAGAGTAAATACTTACACTTTTAAAAAATAAATTAATTAAGCATTTTTTTTTTTTATATATATATATATATAAGTATTTTCACTCTAAGGTCTCGTTTACAAAATTTTATGGAACTTACTTGGTAAGAAAATTTTAAAATAAAAATAAAAAATAAAATAAAAAAATCTCAAAATTGCAACGATTTTTTTTATTTCTTTTACTTCAAATTCTACTCCAAACTCTTTTATCATTTTCTTCTCTATTTTTTCATACTTCCGCGAGTAAAATTAATGAACATACTTGAAAATGTTGGCTCAAGATTTTAGACTTTTCGGTGACTATCCGTGGCCGTCGTCGGCAGTTGGATCAAGTACATGTGGGAGGAAGGAAGTGTAAACTTGCATCGGTGTCGGGCTAGGCCCACAAGACACTGATGTTTAAGTCAGAAAGGTCTGAGCATAAGTAGGAGAGAGAGTGCGTCGCGTTGTGGAATGTTCCTTCTTCCTTGGGCAGTTCTGCTGGCCCGTCATCATGTGAGTCCTCGGACCGGGCTGAGGAGGTCCGGGTCGACCGGAGCCGACCCACGTCCTTCGCCATGATGAGGGTAATCGACGTCCTTCGATTTCCGAGGGGATTAAGGGCGTTGTTGTACCACCGTCCCGTGAGTCAGGGTGTCTATTAGGGGCGTTGTTGTACCACCGTCCCGTGAGTCAGGGTGTCTTGGCGGACTAGCAACAACAAGTCCTCAGGTGAGCTGCTAAGCTCGGACCCTCGGAGTCCTGGAGTCGACTCCAGATTGTTGACTCGTCTGATGTTGGGAAGCGGGTCGTGACGTCAGCGACGGACCTCAGACTGAAGTAGCCCGTAACATAAAATATAAAAAGAAAAAAATAGAGTGGGCCTAGCGTTTACATTTGCAAATTGTGGCTTCTTTTTTATTTTTTAGATTTTAGTTTTAGGTGAGCATCAAATTTTGTTTGATGTATCGAAATTAAAATTTATAGAAAATAATCATCTTAGTTACATGTCTAATGTATGTGTGTATTGCAGGTGATGGAGTCATTGACTTCTAGAGATGATTTTGTTTTAAATGCTTTGAATATCCTTTCATAGATGATTGTATTTTTTTTTATTCCTTCGAATTTATATGCATCATGCATTATCAAGAAGAAACTCTGTATTTCTAGATATTTTTTTTATTCCTTCGAATTTATATGCATCATGCATTCTCAAGAAGAAATTCTGTATTTCTAGATATATATTTTAACAGTGATTTTGACGATTGAAAGTCCATAATATTTTAAAATTTATAACGATGTGACCGAGATAACAGTGATTTTGACGATTGAAAGTCCATAATATTTTAAAATTTGTAACGATGTGACCCTACCATGAAAACTCTCAAGTTGAATTGAAGTGTCGATTTTTAATTTGTAATGATTTAGCCCCTTTAGTTCAAAACACATTTGGTTTCGAGTGGGTTTTCACAACTACACATAGTACAAATCCGAGTAATGAGATTAAACCATTATTTTAATATAAATACAAATATAAAAAGTGTATTTGTTTTCTTATTACTAGTTTTTTTATACACAATAAATGGGGTATGGAAGATTCGAACCACTTACTTTGAGATCATACAAAATGTGTTTTTTTAGTACAATAAATTAGAGTATTTTTTTTATTCGACGGTCGTAAGTTAGAGATCGAACCATCGACTTTTGTGATGATAATTAATGTATCTACTAAGCTAAGTTCGGATTGACAATGTGAGTTCAAAGATTGAACTCTCAACTTCAAAGAAAATTAATAGACATTTGTTTAAATTACAAACATGTCCCCTATGATTAGAGATGTCCATTTGCCCCGCCCCGCCCCGTTTACCCGCCCCGCCCCATATACTTTTATATATATACATATATACATTATTCATCTAAAAAATTAACTACACACTTTTTTTTTATCTAAAAAAAATACACATTTTACCAATAAAGTTTTAAAAAAACACACATCTTACAAATAAAGTTTATGAAATTAAATATATATAATATTAATCAACTTAACAAATAGCAAAATTTAAAAAGAGTGGATAAGAATAAATTATAAAAGTAATTATTCGCGGGAAAATTACCCGCGAGGAATACCCGCCCCGTCCCCGCAAAATTAAACGAGAAATTTCGCGGGGACGGGTAATGAAATGGGGGACGGGGACGGGGGCGGGGAAGGCATTACCCGGCCCCGCCCCGCCCCATGGACATCTCTACCTATGATTTAGGCAAAATTCATGTTGGTTTTATTGTCATGAGCATAGCTCAATCGCCATAATCTATTAACTATGAGTAAAAGATCTCAAGTTCGAATTCTCTTCCCCACATGTTGTAAAAAAAATAAACTTCAATGTACTTCTTATGATTTTAAGAGTTTTAATTTGATCCCTATAGGTTGGATTTTGTTTAATTTTGGCCCTAATGATTTGGTAAATTCCTAAATTATGTATTGCGTATTTGAAAAATTCGTCATTTTCTTATATTTTCTACTCAATCCTAAATTCTACTGGAGGTGGTTGAAACGGCACGACGGTTCAGATCTGGAGGGACTTTAAGATGGAGCGGATGGCCAATAAACGAAAAAGATGATCATGTCGCCGTCGTCCAGAGGTTCGAAATGGGTTGTCTCTTAGGATTGCAGAGAGAGAGCTCTCAAGAGACATACAACATTCAACTACTTTAGCAACCCAAGTAGACAACTATGACGTGAAAGAAAATTTCAATCTGATAGAGACAAAGATAATGAAATTATATAGGACCAAATTAAAAGTAGTCCAAAACATCATGATTAAATATAAAGTTTTAGGACTATAAGAACCAAATTAAAACTTTACCTCCAATTAAATTTGTAATTTAACTTATGTGATGTGTGAAATAATCAGACCCAAAATGTTAAATTCTAGGTAGAGATCCACTCCACAAAGTTCGACTCATAAGCAAAGTGGGAGGATCAACCCCTAAAGAAGGATCGACCAAACTAAAAGAACCGACCTCATAGGCATCGACCAAAACGTGTAGAAAAGGACATACTTGGTCGATTACACAACAATAATATCAAATGTTACAAATGACCCATAAAGACCTGAGATAAATGAATTGTAACAGATGACAACAGTCATCCAAGGTGAACTTATATAAAAACGAGATCAAAGAAGGAAATGATAAGTTATTCTTATTAGAAGAATCATTCTTATATTCGATGAAACTCTTCCTAAGCTAACTTGGTCGTCAGAGTCTTCGTGGTTAGCACCACGCTGAAACAAGACATCAACCTTACTCTTATCTTGCAGGCACACTTTCATCTCTTCAATATACAAAATTTACAGTTGACCAAATTTTGGTATCAACAACCTACCTGTTTTATGATTTGATAAGTTCGCGACCAAAGTGTGTTTTTTATCGACTCATTTATATCAACTAAAATAATCGGTTAAGACATATATCATGAAAATGTTAGAATCAAGATAAGAACTTTAAAGAAGAAAACAATTGTTCAACGAAAAATGTATGAATTATTGACCAATAGGTTATAGATTCGAATATCTGTAAAAAAAAAAAAAAAAAAAAAAAAAAAATTGACATGTACAACTTAGTGAGGTTGAATCTTCATCCCCGTATTTTGATTGGACTAAAAAACAAACTAATTTTATTTTTATTATTTAAAATGGCAATATTGGCAATTGGCATTACAGTCGAAACTAATGAACTTGAGTAACCCTTCAAATTGAAAGTCGACCATTCCTTGGGGAAATTATTTGCAATTTCCCCGCTAATTTATGCTTTGAATCCAGATTCCAGAACCTTAACGAGTGCTCATCAGAAGTTGATTTCTTCGACTACACTGTATCTGCAAATGGAGATTTCATCATTTCTCTGTTTAACTCGAATTTGCAAAAATGCGCACCATCTGTTCGACAAAATGCCCCAGTTAGCAGTTTGATATCTTTGTTCTTCATGTGTTCTTCCAGCAATGACATGTTTATGGAGTTATTAAACCCCGATGTTTCTCGACGCCGGAGTTTTCACTTCAGGAATTTTAGTGCTATTACGAGAGATTTCATCATTCCTCTTGGTTGATAAGAACTGAGGTAATTCATTCAGGTTAATGGCAACTTTCCGATTGTTTAAGTGTGCTCGCAGCAATTTTTCGCGATGGGTAGTTTCTAATTTACGGTTCTTCTGATGCTATTCTCTTATCTCAATGTTCTTTACAGATTGTGCAAAAATGCAATTTGGGCGGTTTCGAAGATTTTGCAGGATGAACATGTGGAACTTTGCAGTTCTGCGAAGTGTAAATATTTGCGAAGTTAATTCACCCTTTGTTTCTGACATTGGTAATTATCCGATCTGCTTCTGCTCTCAAGTGATGTTATAAGTTCTTTTTTACAATGTTCGTATGAAGAAATGTTTGGTTTATTTCTTTATGATGAATGGAAATTGATAGAATTTGTTGATTTTCATGCAATGAGTGAAGACCTTTCTGGAAACATTCTATTTTCTGCAATTGACCTTTACTTCCACAATTTACTTATCATTCTTGAATCTTCCCAATCCCCACCCCCTTCCAAAAGAAAAGAACTAGCCACGAGTTTAAATACTTTAATCAGACGGTTGTCCGTGAGATTAGTCGAGGGGGGCGCAAGCTTGCTCGGACACTCACTGATAAAAAAAAAAAAAAAAAAAAAAAAAAAAAAAAAAAAAAAAAAATCTTGTTGAATAATCAGTTCATATTTTGGAAAATCAAATATTTCATTTGTAATTTTTCTTCTAACATCTGGAAAAATATACTTGTACGTGACTGCTTTTGGACCTTCATTACTTGTGGCAGGAAAATGTCTTCGGAGAGTTCAGAGTTCTGAAAATTATTCAGCTCTCGCATGTGCTGATGATGAAATTGACAAGGGAATGGAGAAAAAGAAATTGGCCATGAACCTGGCCTCGCTTGTTGAAGAATCTCTTGACGTTGACCTGAGAAGATCAAAAACTCGAATGGAACTCAAGAGATCCCTTGAAATTCAGATTAAGAAGAGGGTGAAGGCACAATATATGAATGGAAAGTTCACGGACTTGATGGGGAAAGTGATTGCCTGCCCCACAACTCTTCAGAATGCTTACGACTGCGTTAGAATCAACTCAAATGTCAATATAATGTCGATTGATCATTTAATCTCATTTGAATCTATGGCTGAAGAGCTTTCTAATGGTAATTTTGATGTCAATGTCAATACTTTCTCCATATCGAGTTCGAGAAAAGAAGTACTCATCCTACCAATGCTAAAGTTGAAGGTTCTTCAGGAGGCCATTAGGATAGTTTTGGAGTGTGTTTTTAGGCCACATTTTTCCAAGATATCTCATGGCTGTCGAAGTGGACGAGGACACTCAACAGCATTGAAGTACATCAAAAAAGAGATCGATAATCCTGATTGGTGGTTCACACTTGACTTAAACAAAGAGATGGATGAGCTTATGATGGCTAAACTCATTAAAGTAATGGAGGACAAGATAGAAGATCCCAATTTATTTGCTGTCATTAGAAGTATATTTGATGCTGGAGCACTGAATATGGAGTTCGGGGGTTTCCCGAAAGGTCACGGTCTTCCACAAGAAGGTGTTTTGTCTCCTATATTAATGAACATCTATCTAAATCTCTTTGACCAAGAATTTTTTAGATTATCTATGAAATATGAAGCTATCAATGAATATAGTAACGCAGGTCGAGATGGGTCACAATCAAAGCTGCGGAGCTGGTTGAGGAGACAATTGAAAGGAAATGATATTCAATATCCGGGTGAGGAGAAAGATAAAATAAGAGTATACAGTTGTCGCTATATGGATGAAATCTTTTTGGCGGTATCAGGTTCTAAAGATGTTGCTATTAGTTTTAGGTCTGAGATTCTAGAATTCATACAGAAGTCGTTGCATTTGAATGTTAATCATCAAGGGGAAATGGTATCGTGTGCGGAGGTTCACGGAATTCGTTTTCTTGGTTGTTTGGTCAGAAGAAGTGTGAAGGAAAGTCCTGCTGTAAAAGCTGTCCACAAGTTAAAAGAAAAAGTTGAGCTCTTGGCTTTACAAAAGCAGGAGGCTTGGAATGGTTGGACAGTGTGGCTGGGAAAGAAATGGCTCGCTCATGGTTTGAAGAAGGTCAAAGAGTCGGAGATCAAGCATTTAGCTAAAAATAGCCCTTCTTTGAATCAAATTTCTGGTTTTCGTAAAGCTGGAATGGAAACCGATCACTGGTACAAGGTTCTATTGAAAATTTGGATGCAAGATATAAACGCAAGGGCCGAGCAGAGTGAAGAAACAATCTTATCTAAGCATGTAGTGGAACCTTCTATTCCAGTGGAGCTTAGAGACTCCTTTAATGAATTCCAAAGGTGTGTGGAAAAATATGTTTCTTCTGAGACAGCTTCTACTATTGCTCTTTTACCAAATTATGATCCTTCTGTCAAATCTACTTTCATAACTGAGATTATAGCTCCTGTCAATTCTATCAGAAAACGACTGTTTCGATATAGGTTAATCACAAATAAAGGGTTTCCATGTCCCTCTCCTTTCCTCATCTTACAAGATAACACCCATATTATTGACTGGTTTTTAGGAGTATCTCTTCGTTGGGTTAGGTGGTACAACAATTGTTCTAACTTCAGCGAGTTGATCTTCATTCGTGATCAAGTTAGAAAATCTTGTATCCGAACGCTAGCAGCAAAACATCGAATACACGAAAGTGAAATAGAAAAGAAGTTTGACTCAGAACTGAGTAAGATTTACTCTTCCCCTGATATAGAGCAAGAAGAAGAGAAGAAGACATCAGATACCCATGGTTTAGAGGACCATGATGAGGCACTGATGTATGGAATTTCATACAGTGGTTTGTGTTTGCTTTCTCTTGCTAGAATGGTCAGTGATTCTCGTCCTTGCAATTGTTTTGTCATGGGGTGTTTGGCTCCTGCACCAAGTGTTTATACCCTTCATGTCATGGAGAGACAAAAGTTTCCGGGATGGAAGACTGGATTCTCGAGTTGCATCCATCCTAGCTTGAACAGACGGCGATTCGGGTTATGTAAGCAACATTTGAAGGATTTGTATCTGGGTCACATTTCATTGCAATCTGTTAACTTTGGTGCATGGAAGTGAGTGGTTTTTGTTCTTTGTATGATCTCATTTAACTTCTGGATAGATTTGCTTAGAGAAACGCCATGACTGAACCCTTCTTGGTGCCTGGTTTGTGCTAGCATACTGATTTTCTGGTCTCAACAGTGTCTGAAATCCTAATTGGATTGTTGCACTGATGGAACACTGTTAAACCAATGTCGAGGATCAAGTTATTCGACAGGCCTGTTTGGAATGAATTTTTGACTTGTTGTTTAGAGTTTGTGCCAAAGTGGGAAAGTTGATATCATTTTGGAAACTTCCTCAATTGTTCGAATATTTGAGGTGAGCTGCTACGTGGGTCGAAAAAATTATTTGAGATTGAAGTAATTAGTGCCAACCGGATGTGGAGGTGAGAATTCGAACCTCTGATCTTTTGGTCGAGGTTGTAATACTTTGTAAGTTTATAATTAGGTGAGCCATGGCAAAAGCGAGCATTGGTCGTGGTTCGAATCCCCCCACCCCAATGTACTTAAAAAAAAGGTGAGCTATGTTGGGATTGACAAGTTGTCATGATGATACCATATTTTTTTTTTTTTTTTTTTTTTTTTTTTTTTTTTTTTTTTTGAGTACATTGTGAGTGAAGGAATTCGAACCACAGACCTTTTGGTCATCAAAACATACATGTGTCAGCTGAACCATGCTCGTTGGACAATGATGATACCAATTAAATTAGTCTTAAAAATATATTTTCATAAGGAATGCATACAGATGATTTACATATTTTTATACATATAAAAATTCAAGACCACCTCGGCATATAGAGGTGGTTACAAATGGTTAATTAAGCATTGGCCTCCTTTTTATTTGAATATTGCCCTTAAACTTACGAGATCGTTGTAATTATATTTACCACTAACTAACATTTTTTTATGTGTTACAAACCACTAACTAAATTGTATTAGTAAGGTTTAATTATTAATATCTTATAAGTTTGGAATTGTTGTTGATTTAATTCGATGTAATTCTATAATTCAAAATGTTTTTTTTTAAATATGACTACATGTTCATTACTTTAGAATGGTCATGTGAAGTTTTTTTTTTTTTTTTAACATGTTGGGGTGGGGGATTGAACCTAGGACTTCATGGTCACTAGGCGGTACATTATGCCGAGCTATGCTCTTGTTGGCTGGTCATGCAGAGTTTAATAGCTTGATGACGAAAGTAAAATTTTATCTCTAAGTTTGAAGAAACCAATGATGTAATGAGAGAGCATAATGAAATATCAAATCTTATAAGGGAGGACAATTTTTTTTTTTTCAAAAAAAGAATTAATACTAATCACAATTTTCGTTTAGTAGTTGAGAGATTTCCCAAATCAAACAATGACTCAACTTACAAGTTGCAGCAACAACAACGGATATTACAGACGCCCTTTATGAATGCGAGTGCGAGGTTCATTGCTGAGGCTAGAGAGAGCAATCGTGGACGTGAATGACAAAATATTTGATGAGTTTGTCAACATGAGTATAGTAATGTCTCTTTAATAAGTCATAGTTTCAAATTCCCCCTCCAAATGTGATGTAATGTTTCAAAAAAAGAATATTTGAAAAGGTCCACTAATCATTTGTGGGATCATCTTCTTGTGGCTTTACAAAGAACTCGATGAAAGCAATCCTACTGGGTTGCTGATAACCAGCAGAATCTATATGTGGGTGCGCAGTGGATGGTCTTGCCACCGAAACCAAGTGCTGAACTTTTAGCATTCCTCCTCTCCCAATAGTCAACTTGCTTCCCCTGTTTTCTCTGATCACGCTGCTCGGTATGTTGGAAGTTGTCGCTTGTAGAAATTTGTATTTGTACCTAGCACATCGAAGAACAAACCGAAACATACAATTGCAGGGAAGTTAAGTATGTGCTAGGATTTGATACGTTTAACTTTGTGGAAGAAGCATGTTACCTGTACGATACCCGGCGATCGCAATGGAACGAGATCAGAAGATCGGTATTTGCATAATACATGAAATCTACCTGCATGGGAGATAAAAGGATAGGTTGTATTGGTATTATTACAATGTAACAAGGATTTCACATTTCAGCTTGTTTATGATAAACCATGCCTGCAAGTCTCCATGGCCTTCACCTTTGAAGGTGACAGAAGGCGGAGCAGGTTCTAGAGCTATCTGGACGCTTGATCCAGGCCATTCGAGATCGTCAATAGCTTCCTTTAGAGCTGCAGACTGGTATTAAAACTACAAGCTTCAATTCGATATGTATTAATCACTAATAATATTTGGGTTAAATTACACATTTAGTCCCTGAAATTTCAAAACTACAAAATTAGTCTCTCAACTTTCGAATTTTTTAAAATTCATGGATCTACTAGACAAAAAAATGAAATTTTAGGGTTCCATTAGACATAAAATTCAAATTTATATCTAAAAGATCAATTAATTTTTACAAATTTCGAATTTGTAAGGGAACCGTTAGACACAAAATTAAAATTTAAAAGTACAGAGATCTATTAGACATAAAAATTAAAGTTTAGTAATTTATTAGACACTTTTGAAAGTTCAGGGATCTTGAGACTATTAAAGCCCTCTTAGAGGGAATGAGTTCAATCCTTAGTGGCCACCTACCTAGGAATTCATTTCCTACGGGTTTCCTTGGCAACCAAATATTGTAAGGTCAGGGGTTGTCCGATGAGATTAGGAAAATAAAGAAAGTTTAGGGACCAAATAGACACAAACCTCAAAGTTCAGGGACTAAACTTGTAATTTAACCCGATATTTGACCTCATATTATTGGTGTAATTTTCATTTGATGATCTTTAGTATGATATTCAGATTCACATGCGTTCCCTCATATTGCTATCTTTCCTTCAAAGTTCAAAGTGTTCTCATATTTAAGTCTTCTAGCAACTATCAGATATCATCTATGGCATATATAAAAGGTTTCAAAGTTAATTACAATATGAAACATATGAACTAATACCTTGACAGTGAAACTGATTGGGCTGCTTCCTGCAGGTTCAAAATTGTAATCCCACGAGATCGTATCTGGGATTCTGGTTCTGATCTCCGCATAAATGCACGCATCTAATGAATCAACTGACCTGATAATAAACCCCAGAAGAACCTACTTACATTATTAGGGTCGTCGAACCAAAAACAAACATACAAATGAACTGTATTTTCTCTCTCAGATTTGCATAAAAATTGTCCCATCAGGGAGGATGAACTAAATAGATTTTCTAATTAGTTCATTTATACTGGTCCCTCCAGTTCCTGAGTATGACTTTATAAAATATGAGGACACTAACAAGTTCTCCAGGAGAGAATTCAAAGATATTTTTAATAGATCCTATAAGGGCCATAAAAAATTATCATAAACGGTTTAATAAGTTTATAGAATGTCATATTTTAGCAGAAGTTCGTTAAGTTAAGATGCTCAGTTTCATTGCTCAAAATGAAGTCATAGTAAGTCTAAAATCCATAAACAAATTCAATTCTCATCAGTCAAATTATACGCATGTTTGAGAGTGATTTTGAAATGATACAAATCATTTTTGACATATTTAAAATCACGGAAATATGTATTTAATCATTCAAAATCAATTTTGATGGTATGAAAATTGCATTTAAAACTGTAAAACCAAGCATTAAATTGATTTTGAATGAATAAAAACATGTTCAGATTGATTTTGAACCTAACAAAAGTGATTTTAGTCATTTCAAAATCACTCCCAAACATGCCCTAGAAATAGTTGAAAGCTTTATGTCGTTGATTTTTTTGCCAATGTAAAGCCAAACATGAGAATCTATTAATCGAGACAAAACGCAATGCAACAGATGGAAGCAAAATATATACTTGAGAATAAGTTGCATGTCAGGTCCCGGATATTTGATTTCAATGGTGCTTAAACGTCCAGGAACAGAAAATGCATTCAAGCTATCAACAAAAATGCCTAAGCTCACTCCAAACTTTGGCCGAGCTTGTGCACTGTATTCATAACGAATGAAAAGCTGTAGCATATAGAAAAGCAGCAAAACTTCAGTCAGTTTAGAAACTGAAAGCAAGATGGAGACATAGGAACAAATTTCCTTCTTCGAACATGAATCTTTTCTAATAATATGCATTTCAATTCAGTTAAACAAGATTTCGTACATACTAAATCATAATTATTCTTCATTTTCAACTTCACAAACACAAGATTTCTTTTCGCGACCAAACTGTGATATTAACACCAATCTACCAATCCATAACTAGGAGATTTAAATTTTAAACTCAAAATTCAAAACCTCACGCTGCAGATACACTTTGGCCTGGAGACAGCCGGATTCTTCAACGATCAAAACGATGCCATGCTCCGATAGTTCGATTACGGCGTCCTGAGTGATAAACAAGCAAATCAACAACCAAACCAACAAATATGAACATCAATCCAGACAAACAGAGAGAGAATCTGTAAAGTTCTTCGGAAAACGACCAGAAAAGGGGAAATGTAACTGAAGTGGAAGAAAAATTGGAATGACCTGATGACGTTTCCATCGAACGGCAGTGAAGGCATCCACCAAGCCTTGGACGTTGTCAAGGTGACAAACTAGATCGGGCGCCTCCGTATCCACCGCCGACGAGCTCATGATTTCGGCTTTCCCGCCAAATTTCGCCGGCGAAGTTTTTCTCCCTCAGTTTTTTTTTTTTTTTTTTTTTTGAATGTGCCCTCGGCACCGCTTAGTGAAATGAAATGAAAGCGAAGGCAAATTTACTACTTTACTCTCTGTAATTTAATTTTCGATAAATTATGATTAAATCATTTTACTCTATTTTATATAGTTTAATATGAATTGTTCTTATGGATTTTTTTTTAGAGGAAAGATTCAAAGTTGTCTTTATTTATTTATATATATATCTAATATAAATCCTATAATATTTCTAACTTTATTTATTTATATATAATATAAATCATAAAATATTTTAATTATGAAAGTTTGAAGGTGAAAAATAGGGATTTATAGTAGAGATAACTTGAATTAATATATTTGTTCAAAAAAAAAACTTGAATTAATCTACTATCTTCTATGAAGACCATCCTTCAATCTTCCAGTTTCCTATTTATTATACTGAAAAAAAAGATTAAAATCTTAATTTTTTTGTATATATTTTTTAAAAATATAAAATTAGCCAATTTCCCTCCTCCTGTGTATATATGTTTGCCATTATTTAGCTTGATGTGAATGTGACTAATCTTGAATTGATAGGATATTGATTTGGAAGTTTTAAGGGGTTTGGATGTTTTTTTAAAATAAAAATATAGGGTGTGTTACCATAAAATCGAATAACAAATAATAAGAACGTAAAAAAAAAAAAAAAAAAATTAACATAGTTCACTACCATTATGATAGCTACGTCCACAAAAAAAAAATAGAGAAGACAATTGTATAACGAATAGGAGAAAATTGCAACAATGATCGAGAACGACGAAAGTTATTAGAAGGTCTATATACAACATCCTTTTAATGACCTAATACAAAATGAATCAAAGTAAAAAACAAAATAATAAAACTCAAATAAGATTTTTCTTTTAAGGGCGTTACTCTATACCCGAACCCGTCGTAGCGAATCCTAACATATTCAAGACAAGGGGTGATTTTAGCAAAAATAAAAAGCAAAAATAAAACAAAAATAAAATAGTTAAAAATAACAAATTTATAAATTAAGGGTGTAAATTGATACAACATATAAAATTTTAGGTTTTTTTTTTTTTTTTTTTTTTTTTTCTAAATTAAATAATAGAAAAAGCATAAAGATATATTAAGTGCCAATTTCTATTTTATCCAAAAAGAAAGTGTACCAATTTATAATTTCAATTAATTTTAGAAAGTCAAAGATGTATGTTCCATCAAATAACTCATAAACTTAATCTATATGGGAATTTTTTCCGTACCCATTTTGTGCCTTTTATTTTTTCATTCATGTATTATAGTTTTTTCTCCTTATTGAGTTATAATAAATAAATATGAATTAAAAAAATTAGTACTATGCTCTGGGTGATTGAACTTTACATTAGCAACGGAAAGTGACCGAACCAAGGTATTAAACCGAACCGGTTCAAACAAAATGATTTGGTCGGTTATTTTTAAAAAGCTCGGCCCAGTTCAGCGTTGTCTTCCACTATTTAATGAAAAAAGGAGGGAAAAAGAAAAGACAAAAGAGATCGTTCCCGCCAGTAGCCTTCTTCCTCTCCCCCTCCATCTTCAGATCTGCTCCGCCGTCGCATCACGGTCGCTCCAAGCCTCCACCGTTGCCTCGCCGTCGCTCCTTCGATTCCTCTCCGTAGCCCCGCCGTTGCGCTGATATTTGGTTGCCTTTAAATATT
Organism: Herpetospermum pedunculosum; assembly: GCA_028017165.1. NCBI lineage: Eukaryota > Viridiplantae > Streptophyta > Magnoliopsida > Cucurbitales > Cucurbitaceae > Herpetospermum > Herpetospermum pedunculosum. Next base: position 65,265,679 of record CM051527.1, on the reverse strand, counting down.
TTGTTGCCTTGATATTAGTTGCATTGAAATGTTGGGTGCTTTGATATAATGATTGTCTTGAAATATTTGTTGCCTCAGATATTTATTATATTTACCGTAGTATAATTGGTTCGAAATATTGGTAGTCTTGATTGATTCGTTATCTTGATATAACAGTTGCCCCGAAATATTGATTGTCTTGATAAAGTAGTTATCAAGATATACCGATTATTTTTTAAAGAAATATAGCTTTGAAATATTTGTTGTCTCGAAATTATGATTCTTTCGAAATTCTTGTTGCATTAGTAGAACCAATGCCTAAAATTGCCTTTTGACGTAATGGCTATTAGAAGTATTGGTTGATTTATTACATTTTTTTTTTTTTTTTTATAACATGTGGGGTGAGGACTAGTGACTATGAAGTGTTAGGTCAATTCCTCACCCCACATGTTATAAAAAAAAAAAAAAATGTAATAAATCAACCAATACTTCTAATAGCCATTACGTCAAAAGGCAATTTTAGGCATTGGTTCTACTAATGCAACAAGAATTTCGAAAGAATCATAATTTCGAGACAACAAATATTTCAAAGCTATATTTCTTTAAAAAATAATCGGTATATCTTGATAACTACTTTATCAAGACAATCAATATTCGGTATATCTTGATAACTTCTAAACGTTAGAAGCAACTTGTTGACGACTGATTACATTCTTGATATAGCGATTGTCTTAATATGAATACCATAGTTGCTTCTAAACGTTTTGTTGCCTCAAGAAAATGACATTCTCAAAATATGGGTTGCCAAATAAGTAAGTGAAGCCCAAAACAAACAATCTTAGGCCCATTCAATTTCTTTGGCCCAATTTGATTGTGAGAAATCATTTTTTAACACTCTTCTAACTTTTTTTTTAGTGGATGTAGTCTTATTGGATGAACCAGGTTGTCAATTTCTATTCCCTTAAATTTAATTTATTATTATTTTTATTATTTAGAAGCTTGTGTTGGTTTATTTATGTTTTTAAGCTGTGAGTTCCAATTTTTTTAAGATGAAATATATATAATTAAGTGGGGAATTTAGATTGATTTTACTTTTATTGCCCTCTAACATTTATATGCTCTAATAATGGCTCCTTGACCTAGAGTTGCTTTGACAGATTAGTTGTAAGTTTCTGAGTGCATAATTACAAAATAATAATAAAATCCACAAGACCTTGAGAAAGCAGATATCAATGTACCCAAAGTACTCGAGAATGTGCAATTGTCCCCATTAAAATTGATTTTTTTGTTATTACTTATTAGTCTTTTGGCTGCTAACCATAGAGTAATGATTTTATTTATTTATTATTCTATGATTTGCACTATTGGTTCCAAAGTACTCGAGAATGTGCAATTGTCTCCATTAAATTGATTTTTTTTTTTATTATTATTATTTATTAGTCTTTTGGATTTGAAAGAGACCGCATGAGTGTTATCATTTGCTCTCAATATGAATCGATTGGATAATGTATTGAGTCATCAGATTGTCTTTAATGATTTTTTTGCTTTTCTAATTGCTCTTTTTAACTTTTTGTGAGTCTGATAACCTAAAAATAGTCACTTCACACAAAAAAAAAAAAAATAATAATAAAAAATAAATAAATGGACAGGTGGAACAAAAAATTGCCAAGCAAAAAGTAGGGTATTCAATCATTGTTCCATATGACTAAAAACCCTTTATTTTCTCAAGTGATTGACAATTTCATAAGGGCCACATCCATTAAACTTTTGCCCATTTTTGCATCCACCATGTTTGGCAAGCTGAAAACCAAGACTCAAAAAGCAAAAATACAAAGGGAAAAAACCACAAAAATAACCTAAAAAACAAACATCACTTTCCATAATCTAAAAGTTAATTAACCTAAAACCAAAAAAGAAAAAAATATCATCTTTTCTTTAGAGAGCATAGTACAGAATAAGCATTTGATGCTTCCTTCTCTGAAACAGAGACCATTTCTTTGTCCAAAATGCCTTCAATTTCTTTATTGCTGTGAGATTTTGGTCCTTCCAAAAAGGATCTAGCTAGCCTTCTAGAGCTTTTCCCATTTTTCTTATCAAAAATTGAAACTTACCCAAAAATGTTTTTCTAGTTGGTTTGATCTTATCATAAAATTTAAATCTAGTTGGTTAATTAGAGTAACCAACTGAAATAAAGCAACCTGCTTGATAAGACTTTGTACTAAAAACATGGGAATATATTACAACATTAAGTGACATAAAGTAGACCCATCGATAAGACTATGTACTCAAAAGAGGAATATATTAAAATCATTAGAATCATTTCTAATCTATTTGTAACTTTGGAGTATAGTAGGGATAGAATTGCCATGATAATTAAAAAAGCATCAAGACCTAAGTTCAAATCACCACAATATTATTCTCATTCTTAATTTAATTATTGAAAACCCATGGGTTATATCTTGTAAATTGAACTTATACTCAAAACCTACAAGTGAAAGGAGAACTAATTAATCTTAATAACTTAGAGGTGGGAGTGTTATCGAGGCGGGACAAAGCAAAGATATGGTTTTTTCGTCTAGTCGTTACTGCTAGAGATCATAATATACCCTCTTCAACATCTCCACAATAGTATGATATGATCTACTCTGATCATAATTGACTTTGTTTTTGGATTTACTCAAAAGACTTCATATTGTCTCTCACTTATATACACATGATCTTCCTTTTATCTAGTCGATATAAGACATTGGTCGCATTACTACCACCACTCATTTCATTTCTCTTCCTCGTGAAATTATCGGTTAAATTTCACAGGGACTTAGATAGAGATTCTCCACTCGGATCAAGTTCTCCCCGTGGGAAAAGTAACATCTCTACTTAGAGGTGTAAGTTAATTAAAAAATATATTTTTTATTTTTTATTTTATTGATTTATTTTTACCACATTTTGATTTATTTGGTAAGGTTGGTTGCATAAATAGCAACTAGACCCAAAATAATGACAAATATAACCAAAAAAAAAATATTTTGCAAATATGACAAAAAATTAGTGATAGTCATGGATAGACTCCTACATTTATAGCCATGGATAAAATGGAAAATTGGAAGTATGTCCGTCGTTATGATTGATATGTTAATAAAAAAAGTCATATTTGTAAATCTTTTTAAAAAAAATGTTATATTTACCATTATTTTACCTTAAATTGACACCAAATGTAATTTCCTTATTTTTTTATAATGGGTTTGCATTTTTTTTCTCAATCCTAACATGTCAATTCAACCAAATATCCATTTTGACCTAAAATAGTTTACTTTACCATTCAATTTTGTTTTTAATATCCATGAGTGTCCGGACCAGCTTACGCACACCACGACTAATCTCACGGGACATACCGCCTGACCCTACAACATTTGACTGCCAAGAAAATCGATAGGAAATTAATTCTTAGGTAGATGACCACCAAAGATTGAACTCATTCTTTTTGGGAGGGCGTGAAAGTCTCAAGATCCTTTATAATTACTCGTTCAACTTTTGATAGTTACCTTTACCATTCATTAGAGATTTTGAACTTTGGTGATGATTTAACATGAACTTTCTCCTATTTTGTTTGAAAAGGAAAAAGAGAGAATAAGTAATTGGAAGGTGATTATCCATCCCATTAGATTTGTGGGGGAGTGTTATTTTCCAATGGAGAATTGATTCATAAGATAAAATGTGCAAATTAAAGCATTATATTTCTTTGATTCTCAAAGAATATAATGACTCAAAACTTCTCCCACTAATTTGTTTCCAAAGAGGGTGCTGTAAATCATCCATTGGTACACCATTGCCTTTCAAACACTCTCTCCAATAATTTTGGCCATCAATCAAAAACTTCAAAATTCTAATGGATCAATGTCACACCACCTTTTTTATTTTTATTTTTTATTTTTATTTATTTATTTTTAATTAATTAATTAATCTTAATTATATATAAATACTACTTCCACACCTATAATTTTTTGTTATATTAAAATCTGTTTAGTAGACAATCTGAATTTCGAATTATGTTTTATGTTTTCTTATTCATGAATCCAACAAATATATGTTTGATATGCAATTTAAATTTTATTTTTAAAATATGTTTCTATATATATATATTATTTATTTATCTATCTAGATTTTGAATTTAAATTTTAAAATGTAAAATTATATTTGAAATGATAAAACTTGAATAAGGATGAATTCATTTTTGTTAAATTTAAATATGTATAATATAATATATTATAAATTATATGATATTGTAAAATAATACTTATGCAAAATTTATAATATAAAATGTAATGGGTGAAATTAGCCTACGCCCAACGTCTAATTAAGCCCACGGTGTTGGGCCCACAATACCCACACCATTGGGCCAACACCCTCAGTTGAGTCGATTCCAGCGTCTGACACACATCACCTACTAGGCATACAACGTCTGACACACACCACTTCCAAGGCATACAACATCTGACGTCACCCGCCATACGTCACCTCCTAGGGGTATGACGTCAACGTCCATCTCTCTTATAAATATGAAGCTTCACCCTTCATTGAAGGCATGCGACATACGCCCCGCACCGCGGGGCAAGCTTTCTCTACTTGCAGGTCGACTTCGGACCACACGGCGAATCCGGACATCCGCAACAACCCTCCGACCAGGAGGTCCAAATTCTTGCATTAACATAAAATATGTTCATAAATTAATTAATAATAGTTTATATTTAACATGATATTTAGTTGGTAACTACAAATAGACTTATGGTTTATAAAAATCTTATCAAACACATTTTGAAGAATTAGTTAAATTAAGATACAATTTCTAAATCTGCTACCAAACACATATTTGAAAACATAAAATGCAACTTTTTTTTTATTGAATCTCTCACTTTCAAATTTTTGTTTCTAGATCACCCACCGTTCTTGTCTACTTCTACTTATGTTTTCAAAAGACAAGTCAAAATTTTAAAATTAAAAGATTTTTTTTTTTTTTTTTTGAAATTTGACTAAGAATTGAAAGAATTCAAATATTAATTATTTAACGAAGGTAAAAATTATAGTTAAAAAATTGGGAAGAAATAAACATAAATTTCACAAACAGAAAAGGAAATTGTTAATTTTTTTTCTTCAACTGTTTTAAATTATTCAAGTTGTAACACCTTGAAAAACATATAAGAAATGAGAGAAAAAAAAAGGTAAATAGCTCACACACCACTCTCTTTTGATCTAATTAAACCTTAGTTATTATTTGTGATTTATTTTATTCAAAACTTTATAAAAATTCTTATTTGTGAGTGACTATACCTAGATTCTCTCTTTTTTTGTACAGTTGATTATGCTATGTTAACATGGTGAGTTATTTATGGGTCTTAGGAATCAAGCTTTTATCAATATCATCGTCGTTCAATAACACGGTTTCAACCGATAACGTTTTCACTTTACAATACGAAGTTCCTTGAGTAATGAATCTTTGTTCTCTCACTTTATAGTTAATTAGAAGTACTTTCTCAAATGTTTAATTTGCACAACTGCAAATTTGCAAATCTAATTATTATAGACAAGAAATATGAAAAGGGTTATGCAATAATTCAAAAACCAAATGAAGGATAGGAATATGAGGGATTTTCTTGAAGGGAAACCACATGGGGCTGGTTCATCTTGCAGGTTATAAGGAGAGATTTTCAACTTTGTCATCATATTATATATCACATGCATTAATATTATTAATATTATTATTTATTTTATTTTTTTAGAAAAATCACCTCTTATCAATTTAAAGTAAAATAATTAAAAATATATTACTTTTTGAAAAAAATTGTAAATATGATAATTTTTATCATTGATTACCTTCCATCCATGATAGTTAGGGATAACAGATCAATAATTATCGGTGACAACTACAAATATATATATATATATATATATATATATATATATATATATTTTTATAAAATTTTGTGAATAGTTATCTGTGATAGTAGCCTATCATTGAGTCATTTTATCGATGACTATCAGTGATTATTACCGTTTTTTTTGTCATATTTGTAAAATGCTTTTATGTTTTGTTTATGCAACCAACCTATACATATATATATATATATTATATAGGTTACTTATATCTGTAGCTCACATTTAGACCAACTTTAATTTGATAAAACTTTGGATCGGTATAATTTATGTTTTGGATGTGATACAAAATAATTGGATTATAGAAAGATGCGTGTAAACTACATTTGAGTTGTGAATTGATGATTTATAAAAGTTAGCATATAATATAAAAATTCATAACTTCTAAAAGTTAGTATATAATATAAAAGGTGAATTTATGTAACACATGCAGTGAATTTCACATGGTGAGGTGGAGACGTGAGAGGCAGTTTGACAGAGAGTTTCGATTTATGGAGGTTTTCGGCGTTCAACAGTGACTCTTCAACATTTGAGACTTTAATGCTTTTTCGAGTTGGACATTTGAGACTTCCATGCTCCAACTTGAAGGAGGGTGTTGAGATATATTAGACCATACTCTAAACCCTAACCCCTAAACAGTTTTGGTAGACTGCAGAAGCAACTAATTACATGGTTCTCCCAATAGCACTAGTGCATTTTAAGTGTGTATAAATTTTTCAATTTTTTTTGGGTTGTTTTAACGAAAAATAAAAATAAAAAAAATACTTGTCATCCTTCTAAAATATCTCAAACACATTATATCTAAAACACATTTTTAATGTAGTTAGTAAGATTAAAATAAACAAACATATGTATTAAATATTAAACACTCAAATTTTAAATCTCAAGTTATAGAAACTTAATTCGTATGTCATACCTACTTAATTTAATCATCTTCAAAAAAGAACATGGAAAAATCGAAAAGTATCCTAACGAATAATATAGTTAGAAGGATTTGGAAGAAAAAAATATTGACCACAAATGAATCATGTGACAATTCTGATGAGAAAGCCAACAAAATACCAATTTCGATTGGATCAAAATTCTAAGAAGGAGGTGATAATAAAACTAAGAATGAAACTATTTTGGTTGAGTTTAAACTTTATATTATAAATGTGGCTCAACATTACAAAATCAATGTCGAATTTGGAATAGAGTTAAAAATCAAAATGTCGTCTAAATCGTTCACCGAATATTTGTTAACTTCTATGCATGTGAGTTGTATAGAAATTATTGGAAAAAACAAGTTATTCATTCGAACAATGTGCCCAAATTAACCTCAAAGATTCCCTCCACCGACAGAGGGAGTCAACTTTCTTTTTATTTATATATTTATTATTTTTTTTTTAATATATATTTTTTAAAAATATAATTTAATCTTTAAACTTAAAAGAAAATACACTTCTCCAACTACATCACTCTTACTAGCTTAAAAATACTTATATTAGTTAAGCCATACTCAAACAATTAAAATAAAATAATTAAAATTCTTAAAATTTATTCTATGAATTTTCTTATCATCGTGTTACTTTTAATTAATAGATAGATGACAACGTTTTTTTTTTAAATGTATTTAATTAATGTAAAGTGAAAAATTGAATCTCTAACCTATTGATCATTAATTCACACTTATGTCACATTTAAGTCAGTTGAGTTATGTTCATGACAAAATTTTGAGCGGTAATAATGCATTTTTTCAACATGTTGGAGGTGAGAGAATTCGAATTTTTGATCTATTGATTGAAGAAATCTACCTTAATCAGTTGAGTTAGGTTCAAATTGACATTCAAACACTTATTTTAATGAAATATAATGGATGTTGTTTGAGTATCATAAATGAGGCGAGGATTAGATAGATAAATATTATATGATAAAATAATAATAAGAATTTCAAATTGAAGGTTTATTTTTTCTCAATATTCTAAAATTTTAAATCAAAATATTAAAAAACTTACCTTCATTCTTCCATTTCATTTGGTAATAAATAAATGATGATGTAATATTTAAAATATTATTATATATCAATTAACCTATTTCTAATATTGATAACATGAGCCTATTTCGACTGTTTTTTATATGCTTTCGACCAAAATATCAAAAATTAACTAAAATATTAAAAATTTGAATTATTTTATTTCATATACTAAAAGGAAAAAACATTATTGAATAAAACACTTTAGAAGGTAATATTAAAACTTTATAAACATTATAGTAAAAATTAAAACGGAGTAGACATTAAATACCAAATGATATATTGTTTTTACCTAAATATATATAGGTAATTTTTTTTTTTTTGGATTAATTTCTTAAAAAGTTATATTTGAAATCTATTTATAAAATAAAAGATAAAAAATTGACGTTATTTTAAATTCAGTCGTTATTTCCTTAAAATTCTTGGAAAAATAAAAAGTAGATTTTAGATAAGATGCAATGAATTGTTCCTTGTTAATGGTGTCTTGTCGATCTGAACTGCAGAACAGGGAGCATCCAAAGAAACTCTAGTTATTTCTCCTGACGACGTCGTATTAATTGGGGATAAATCAAACTAAATAACAGAAATATTTAGGAACTAAATGTTCAAATCAATAATATTTTCTTCAAGAATTTCCCACCTAATGAAAGGATTAGAGAGATTCAAAGTATCCGAAAAAAAACTATTACATTCAATTGAATTTAATGTCTAATAAGAGATTAAATTATTTATTCTCGATTTTGTATTTAATAAATTCATGAATTTTTAAAAACGTCGAATAAATCATTTACTATTAAATATAAAATTAAAAGCGTAAAGATTTATTAAATAATTTTTTTTATTATTATTATTTATTAGAAAACTACTATTAAGAAACTAGTTAGTGTTTAGTTAGTTTTCATATATGTTTTGAAAATTAAGTTTTAAAAATTAAGTTTAGTATTTGTTTTTGTATAAATACATCATTTAGAAATGCATGTAATAAAATAAATGCATAAACATAATTCTAAAGATGGATAATTTTTAATATTATTATTATTTTTTCACAGTTTTTTTTTGTAATAGTTTTTTTTTTTTTTTTTTTAACAATATAATGGGGTGGAGATCGATCCAGGATCTTATAGTCACCCGTTCATGCGAGTCGGTTGATCTATGCTCGGCTTGTTTTTAAGAAAATATTTAAATCTTTAGTTAAATTAAAAAAAAAATATATATATATATATATATATTTAACTATAATTTTCATTGATAATCATTTTATTTTATTTTATGTTTTTAAAAATTTATGTTGTTTTCAAATTATTTGTGATTTTCACATTTCTTAAAATATATATATATATATATATATATATATATATATATATATATATATATATATATATATATATATATATATATGAATTTGTAGTCAAATTTTTAATTTTCTATTCAACTCATTTGCACAAGGGAAAAAAACTGCCTTACTTACTATATACGCAATATTTAATAAGCATCCTAAAAAAACAGATATACACATATTTAATAACTATCCTAAAAAACACACATACACACATTTTGAAACAGAAAAACTCTTTTATTATAACAAAAAAATTAATACTCTACTAAAATATATAAAAGATACATAAACATTTTGATAAAGGAAGCACTTTATCATAACAAAAAATTTAATACTCTACTAAATTATAGTTGAAAATCTTCATTTAAAATCATTCGAGTTAAATTAGGATTGAAAAATTTAATAGTCTACTAAAATAGAGTTGAAATCTTCATTTAAAACGATTCGAGTTAAATTAGGATTGAGTATACATTTTCGACTCTATTCAACAATCATATTTATATTTTATTGTCATCCTTAATCGTACTAGTAAAAACGAACATAATCTATTGATAAGGATTTTATATGATATATATACAGGGAAATTATAACAGATGTCAATTTAGATTACAATAATTAAAAATATAACACTTTTTTTAAAAAAATTGCAGATATGTCAATTTCTATCACTGATAGTATGGTCTATCGCTGATAGAAGTTTATCGCTGATAGTAGTCTTTTTTATAGAATTTTGTCAGTGATAGAAGTCTATCAGTAATAGTCATAAACTCTATCAGTAATAGTCATAAAGTCTATAAGTGATATCCACTGATTTTTTGCCATATTTGCAAAAGGTTTTAAACTTTGCTAAATTTACAATTATTTTTTGACTTGCTGTTTGTGCAACCAGCCCATACATATATATATATATATATATATATATATTATTATTATTTTTATTTTATGAAAGTAGGAAAACTATTTTAATAATATATATATATATATTTTTTTTTTTTGACTACTCTGTAAATTTAATGTGATGATACTATTTTTACTCAAATAATTCAAATAATTTCATTAAAAGAAAAATGAAAAAGGAAAAAGTAGAGATCGAACTCAAATTGGTTCAATGCACTAAGAAGCCATATTCTTTACAAATTTCAACCACAACCACCCAATTAATTAGACAGAGTGACACGTGTCAATATGTGATTGAGTTTGGAGGCATAATAATAAACAGTCAAAACGCACCCGTTTCATGCCATTCAGCAAAAGCACCAACTCCATGACCGTTTCACTCGGTATTTGTGATCTACCGTCTAAATCTCTTATTTTATATTAATTATATAATTGTTTTTAAAAGTATGAGATCAATTATTTTTGGATAAGACCATTTGTGAAATAATAATAATAATTTATACACTTAAATTTTAGGATGGTGTCAAATCCAGCCTAACTCGATTGATACAAGGTCGTGTCTTTTACTAAAATGTCATGGGTTTAATCTCTACATTAATTAAAAATAATTTTATAATTTTTTTTTTAGGATTGTATCAATTAAAACATTTTTTTTTTTTTTATAAATATATCAATTTACATCCAATTAGATTTTGTGTGGAGACTTATTATTGTATCAATTAAATCTCCCTACTTTGAATCAATTTAAATAATTTACGATAAAATAGAGGAAGAAGATAAAATGAAAAATTGCTCGTTTTGTTAATTCGACATTTGAAGAGTTTACACACATATGAGAATTGATGAATGAACAATTTTCTAGTCTAAAATATGATCCACTTATAACAATTTAAGAGTTTAACGGATATAATTAATAATTATTCTCTACGCGCGTATGAACTAACAGTAAATTGATACATTTATAAAAATTTAAAGTTTTAATTGATACAACTCTCAAAATTTAAAGGTATATTATTTTTTACCCTAAACTTTTGTTTCAAGGTTACAAATTAGATTATCCACCTCTCCAGATTGATTGAAGTAAGAAAAAATGTTGTATTAAACTATATGACAATATTACATTTATGATTTTTTGTTTTAAAATTTTTTGTTTGAGGAAAGATTTATGATTTATGTTAAAACAAATTTTTTTGAAAAAGGATATACTTCATTAAGCAGATGAACAACATACAAATGTCGAAGCGAATTTCATAAAAACCTTATAATTTAGAACGAAATTTATGTTTAAAATTAATAATAGAGATTCAAAGATGTTCATATGACAGTGACTAAGTACAAATTTTATTTGATAAAGAGTACAATATTACAGCTTCTTCCAAAAGAAAAAGAAAAAGAAAAAGAAAAAAAATTCAAAAAGTCAATTATAAAATATTAGAAGTAAAATGCACATCAGTTAATAATAAATTACTCTAATTATTCAAACCAAATTCAGTGAGCATGACGGTAATTAACATATATTCATTCTTTGATTCAAAGATTCAATTCTTCGATTCATTTGTTGTACTGAAAAAAACTCAAATGATTTACTTAAAAAAAAAAGAAAAAAGTCTAACTTAATGACCAATATTATTAATTGTTATTCATCATATGCTAAATTAATAAACATATGCTAATGAGTGATATTATGATATATATTTAGTCAATATAATATAGGGTCAACGATCAATTTCAATTATATTTTGAAAAACAAATTATTACATCATCAAACTAATAAGTAATTAAGAGCTTCACTGTTGTGTTTTGTGTTTTCTGTACATCAAATATGGGTGAGACTTTGTTTCAAAGTGAAAAATTAGACATCTTTTGTCATAATCCACTTATATATATCCATCCACTTTATTGACTTTGTTTTTTTTATTTCACCAAAAAAAAAAAAAAAAATTATACTACTTTTTAGAGATAGTTATCTCCACTTATATATTCATAATTTTCTTCTTATCTAATCAATATGAGATATTTATTTATATTCCCAACAAAAACTAATTTTATTTGTTTAAAAATTACTTTTAAAAATATAAAATAAAAAACATTAAATAAGGTTTGATAAAGTGATATTGTGCATGTTTTAAAGCGAAACACTCAAAACATATATGTAATCATTCAAAATTAATTAAAATTTTTATTTTATATTTTTAAACACAATTTTTTATAAAATTATGAAAATTAATTTTAAATTATATTAAATTCACGTTTCAAAATAATTTTAAATAAAAAAATAGTATCAAATATCAATTTAGAGGAGAATAATTAAAAATATAACATTTTTTTTTTTTACAAATATGACAATTTCTATTAGTAATTTATCATCTCAATTTTTTTTAAAATTTTGTCTGTCAATCATTTTATAATATCAACGATAACAGTCTATCAGTGATAGTCACTAATTTTTTGTCATATTTATAAAATATTTTAAATTTTGCTATATTTGTTATTATTTTGGACTTAGTACTATTTCAACAAGTAAAAGTAATTTTGGTTGGTAAATCTCTTAAAAAATATATATTTAAATAAGATAAAAAAAAATTAAAACAATTTCCAACCCCACAACCACAAAACAATACGAGGACAAAAGTGATTTTAATAGACAGAAACCTAATTGACAGAGGTTGAGTCACAAATGTATGGACAGAAATAATGAAAATGAAAAGGTAGGTTGAAAAAGTGAAAAGAAAAAAGCAACAATAAATAATATAATGAGAGACTATGATATTAGGTCAACATTTTGAAGAATGAGATTTGGCATTTCACGTTGACTTATAAATGAGTAAAAAAAAAAGAAAAGAGAAAAGAGAAATAATAAATAAATAAATAAAGGTCTCCTAGAGAGAAGAAAGAAGAAAAATGATTCTTAAGCAAAATTGCAATAAACGGCTCTGACCATTCTTAAAACAACTTCCCATCTTCAACCCAAGTTTTGGATAAGCTGGACTTTAATTCAGAGGGAATCTCCTGCATGCAAAACCGCCATCTGTTATTGTCTCTCTATCCCTAATTTCTCTCTCCTAAATTCTTCTCTTTCTTCTCTAACCCTAAATTTGTTCGAGATAATTTCTAGTACTACGATGATATAAGTTCATTAGATCAGATATTATCGTAAAGTACTATATATTAATGTAGTTGATACTTATTCTTTTCATTCACGATCGAATGACTTAAGTTTGTATTTAATGGATCTTTGAACTTTTCTAAAACTACTATTTTAGTACTCGAGTTTTTCGATTTTTTAAAATTTTAAAATATCTAATCACATTTTATATTTAATAGATCGATTAATTTTTAAAATATTTGATTTTTTTCAAGGGACACAAAATTTATGTTTAGAGATCTAATATATATTTTTGAAAGTGCAAGGACCAAACAGACACAAACCTAAAAAATTAGAGACTAAACTTGTAGTTTAATCCATACCTATTTTCATTTGTCATGTCGTCAACATAACCATTTTTAAAATGTTGTGGAGTCTACCAAACATTAAGGGGTGTATATTTATTATTCATATATATAGACTATTATAACGTACATACTATTATAACCTACTCAGAGTCCTAAAAAATCCATTTATGGACTGTTTTGGGCGCTAAGTGAATTATTATAGTTCGTGGGTTATAATAGTCGTGAATAGTAAATACTATTGAAGTCAGTATAGTTACTTTATTGACCGTAGCTAGGTTATAATAGTCGGTGAGTCAAACGTGAACTAGATTATAATAATCCAGTCTACCCAATTTCGAGTTGGTGTCCCAAACACGCCCTACAAGATTATATATTTATAAAGATAAAAACCACAAGGTGGACAATTGCAGGACAATGAAGAATTTTTCAATACTACATATGAGAGTATCTATTCCTTTGTTCACATCATGATTTTGCCTTTTATAAATAATTTTTGAATATTGGTGGACCTTGCGAGACTTTTTAGTGTTACAAGAGTATAGATAATACTCACATTGATTGTCACTCATGTCATCATTACGTGGGGGTTCAATCTGCATCAAACAATTATTTATAAAGTCAATAAGTTATAGTGTGGATACATAGAGTACCTACTCTTGTTTTGTGGTCCTCACATCAATTTCAAAACAATGCTAATGTAGATGACAATAGATAGTAAATAAAAGAAATATATAGTCATACTACTTGTAAACGATACTGATATGGAAGATAATAGATAGTGAATGATAAGAGTCTGGATACTTAATCTCTTGTACTAACTTTTTTTTGGATGATTCTTACATCATTTTGGATGTGAATGATCATTCATAATTCACATATAATTTTGAAAATGATGCTGACGTAGAAAACATCGAATGAAAGAAATATCCATACTCTCCAGTAGAAATATTTTTTGGTTGAGTTGAAAAGAGAGAATCTTGAATAAAGTGCCGGAAGGGTTTCCCTTATCTGTCTCTCTCCTTATTTATGGGTCCCTCAAAAATCCTGTGGCCAGTACATGTCTTGCAAGTGACCAACCCTTCTTGCTTACAACTCATTTTACTCCCTCCTTCTATATATACAACCCATTTCATTTCCATTCCCACACCACACTCTCTCTTTCTCTTATCCAATTTCTCTCTTCTCTAAGCTTTTCTTTCTCATTCTCATTCTCCTTAGCCATGGTTTCTCCAGATGCCATTCGCACAGGCCTTGGAATTATGGGTGAGTTCTATATATTCTTCTTTTTTTCTTCATAAAACATTCTATTTATTGTTTATTTATTCATTTGTGTTTGTTTTCTTTACAGGAAATGTCATCTCTCTTTTCTTGTTTCTCTCCCCAGTGTAAGTATTATAACCTTCACTCTACTCGTTTTCGGGTCGAGTTGTGATTTTTCATACAGAACGACAAAATTTTATATGCAAATTTCTCGTTTTAGGGTCGAGCCAGAAATTTTCATAGAGAGGACAAAATTTTATATGCCAATTTCTCGTGTTCGGATCCAGCCAGAAATTTTCAAATTTTCATAGAGAAGGACAAAATTTTATATGTCAATTTCTCGTGTTTGGGTCGAGCCAGAAATTTTCATAGAGAAGGACAAAACTTTATATGCCATTTCTCATTTTTGGGTTGATTCAGTATTAGATATCATGGGGTTTCATTCTAAAACTAATTGGTGATAAGAGGAGTAGTCCATATATGTTATATTCTGAGTGAGGTCCCTTCATCTTTCTGTGAGATCTTCAACAGTCAGAAATTTTCATACAGAATGACAAAATTTTACATGCCAATTTCTCGTTTTCGGGTCGAGTCTGAAATTTTCATAGAAAATGACAAAATTTTATAGGCGAATTTCTCGTTTTCGGGTTGAGGACAAAATTTTATGTGCCAAATTTTTGTGTTGGGAGGGAGTTAGTAATTTTCATAAGAAATCAAGGACAATTTTTTTTTATGAATTTGGGGCAATATTGGTTTGTTTCTTCCTTCTTCATTTTATATTTTGAAGATAATTTTTTTTACAATAAAAAAAGCTTTTTTTTTTGGGCCAAACGGTTGTCGAAGTTTATCTTCTTCTCTTTTAATGCTCTCTGTGATATGGATAATATCTTGCATGCCGCTAAAGCACCCGCCAAAGAGAGAAAATTATGGAAAAAGAAAAAGTTAAAACCAACCGATAGAGACAAAAATCAGCATTAAATTTAAAAAAAAAATAAAAAAAATATAATATATATTCGTTTTAAATTAGAAAAAAAAATATTAGAAAGTTGAGGAAGTTTGAACGGTTATTTATTTAGAGTAAAGTTACTGATATTTTAACTGTTGACTTTTTACAGTCCGACCTTTATCCGAATATGGAAGAAGGGATCGGTGGAGCAGTACTCGCCGATACCATATCTAGCGACGCTAATAAACTGCATGGTGTGGACATTGTATGGGCTGCCAATGGTGAACCCGAACAGCCTGCTCGTCGTGACGATCAACGGCACCGGTATCGTAATCGAGCTCGTGTACATAATACTCTTCTTGATTTACTCCGACGGCAAGAAGAAGCGCTTGAAAGTCCTTATGATCATGCTAGTTGAGGTCATCTTCGTCGGTCTCTTGGCCCTTCTGGTTCTAACCTTGGTTCATACCCCCCACCGCCGCTCCGCCATCGTCGGCACCATTTGTATTGCCTTTAACATCATGATGTATGCTTCGCCCTTGACCGTCATGGTTAGTATAATCTCTTTTTCTCTCTCGCGCTTCAAAGATGGTTTTTTTTTCTTGATTTAATTTTAGAATTAGATTTTGTTTTGATTCGTAAACTTTTAAAATGTCTATCTTTAATGAATTGAATTTGATACCAAATGTTTGAGTGTGTATAATTTTGGATATGGATAAATGTATACAAATCAGTGGATACATAGATTAGAGACTTGTATTGATTGCGTAGATATTAAGTTCCAAGAAAACTCAAATATATATATATTTTTGCTGACTAGATGTTCGATGATAAAATAATAACATATGTATATATTAGGTAACAAAATAATTATTTTATTGAATTTTGTTAGATAATTAAATAATAGCATATATATATTAGGTAACAAAATAAAATTTTTAGTAAATTGAAAAGGGTGAGTGGATAAATATTAAGTCACAAAGTATTTTATTTTATTAGAGTAATTATAAATACTATTATTTTATTAAAATTTAGAGGCTAAAAAACAGTTCAAAAGAAATCAAAACAATATTTGTGTCCTTGAACCAAGTTTGTGTTTATTTAATTTCCAATTTTAAAAAATACAAACTTTTTTTTAACTTTAACTACGAGTTGTGGCTATTTGGCCTCGAACTTTAACGGATCTACCGACACAAAATTAAAATTTGTGTCTATTTGACCTCGAACTTTAAAAGATACAAATTTAATTTCAACACTTTTAAATTTTTAAAAATTAACGGATCTACCGACACAAAATTAAAGATGAGTTAACCTTCTCAACTTTAAATCTTATAGATTAATTAATTTTTAAAAAATTTAAATTTGTCAGAAATCTTCAAGTCACAAAATTGATTTCTTAGTTCCATTCACCACAAAATTAAATTTAATCTATTAAACACGTTTTAAAAGTTCAACAACTATACAATCTCAACTTTGAAATTAAACTTAGATTATATATATATATATATATATATAAAATATATATTTTTGTTATCTATTCATATCATCGACTTTTAAGATGGTAATATAATAAAGAATCTATTAAACATTCTTAAAATTTATTATATCATCTCAAACTTCATATACTAAATTTATAATTTTTTTATTTTTTTATTTTTTTATGAAATCACCGACGAGATAGTAATAAAGATTTTATCTAGGGTTATTTTGTGACATGAGTTGATGAGAGTTGAATTTGTGTGTTGCAGAAACTGGTGATCAAGACAAAAAGCGTGGAATATATGCCGTTTTCGCTCTCCTTTGCCTCATTAGCCAACGGCGTCGTTTGGACAGCTTACGCTTGCATCCGTTTCGACCCTTTCATCACGGTAATTCAATTTTAAAAAAAAAAACAAAAAACTTTATAATTTTCTCTCGCTTAAATCCGCCATTGTTTCTGCAAAAAAGCACTGACCCTGACCTCAAAAACTTGCATTAATGGCGGCGTTTTTTCAGGTTCCCAACGGCCTCGGGACATTATCGTCCCTCGTTCAGCTAATTCTATACGCCACCTTTTACAAATCCACTCAGCGTCAAATCGCCGAAAGAAAATCCCAAATTCACCTCGCTGAAGTCGTCGTCAACGGCGGCTCCTTGCCGGACAAGGCTACCACCGCCCCTGTTTCCGGCACCCCGAGGAAGACTTAACCGCCCACCGCCCACCGCCGCGGGATGATGAGTGATGAGTTGGATGTATGCGTTATAACCCAATTCATCATAATTAGAAACTTTTTTTTTTGTTCATGATTACTTTTCGTGAATAAACCTAATTGTTATTATTATTACTTTTTGTTTTAAGTAATAATAATAATTATGGTTTTGGTTGGGTTTTTTTTTTTTTTTTTTTGGGTGGGGAAGAAGGGCATAAAAGACATTATGCTTTTTTTTTTTTTTTTTTTTTTTGGTATGGTCTTTTTTTTCCTTGAAAAACAAGAAAGGAAAGAAAAAGGCGCTTTTGATTTTACATTTTGGACGACCTCTCAATATATATTTAGAATTTTGAAGTGATAAAATAATTTGGTGAATATATATTTGGAATTTTGAAGTGTTGAAATAATTTGGAATGATAGTACAACGACGGCTTGTGAAAGTTTGGATTTAGGGTTGTTGCTTCTTGTTATGTTAATCTTTTGGAAAATTGAAATTGTAATATTTTATTATGAAAAGTGCTTTAACTTTTTAATTATGTTGGAGGGTAGAATGTCGTCTCGATACAAAAGTCTATGTGTGGTTTTGGATTTCTTTTGAAGTTAGGTTTAAAATTCATCTCTAAAATGAGTTATCTCTTATCGATAATTGACCTATTATTTCGATGAGTAATTAATATATACTATTTTTTTTAAGTTGAAGATTATATTCTTCATATCTCAATTATTGTACTCGAAAGAATAGAAAAATTGATCCATATCTCTATTGTTATATTCAAAAAAGCAATTGTTATTCAAAAAAGAAAAAAATTAAATTCATCCATATCTCAATTGTTGTACTCGAAACAGAAAAAAATAAATTGATCTATATTCGTTGTACCAAAAAAAAAGTAAAAAATTAAATTTATCCATATCCATATCCAATTGTACTCAAAAGAAGAATCTAAAAACAGAAAAAAAAAAAAATAAAAAAATAAATTTATCCATATCCATATCCAACTGTACTCAAAAGAAAATCTAAAAACAGATTAAAGAATGACTTAAAAGTAGTTTTAAATTAAGCATATTTAATAAAGCTTAGACGGTTTGATAATTATTTCTTTTTTAGTTTTTTTATTTTTAAAATTTAGGCTTGTTTTCTCTTATTTTTTTTTTACTGTGGGTTAAATTTACTTAGAAAAATATTTGGAAATAAAAAAGTTATAGATGAAAGTAATGTTTATAGACTTCATTTTTAAAAACCAAAAACTAAAAACCAAATGATTATCAAACGAAACTTCAAAAACGATTTTTTTTTCATAAAGCAGCGGAAGTTAAATCCCTATTATTTTGTTTAATTATATATTGTGGTAATTTTTTCAACAAAGGCTAGAAAAATTTGAACCTCCACCTTCAAATGCTTTGACAAATATAAATGTAAAAAACGTTATCAAGGGTACATACATGAATATTATCAGAAGTAAAAATGATCTAACCTTCCTACCTAATTTCATAACTTGAAGAAAATAGAGAGAAGACCACGTAGAAAAACAAGAAAAATAAAACTCTCACATTTTAACCTAACATAGATTAGACAAAAAGAAAAATGTCTTTTAAACGGTTGTTGCGCAAAATGATAAGAGTTCTTGACATATCCAATTAACAACTCTTTAGTTTCTTTAAACTCATGTTGGTAACCATACACGTCTTTGTTGGGATTGCACCAACAATCACAATCTTACCAACTTTATCTCATATTTATTCGTTGACTTCGCTCTCTAAATGTTTTCAAGTATAATTCTAATTACATATCACGTTTTTAATCTTATCAACTTTTGTCTCATTTCTATTTTAACTTTTAACTTTAAGTTGAATTGTCTACTTAAACAAAACTCAAAACTCAAGTAGTTAAGATATAATTATTACGGGCTACTTCAATTATGAAGTAAGCATCTGACGTCATGACAATAACGTCACCAGTCTGAGACCCTGACGTCATCAGACATCCTTGAAGCATGACAACCGGCTCCTCAATCCCTCGGGAGAAACGCCTTCAGGCCATTCCCATGTCGTCACGGCCCCTCATGA
The DNA here is from genome assembly GCA_028017165.1 of Herpetospermum pedunculosum. Lineage (NCBI taxonomy): Eukaryota > Viridiplantae > Streptophyta > Magnoliopsida > Cucurbitales > Cucurbitaceae > Herpetospermum > Herpetospermum pedunculosum. Next base: position 65,245,616 of record CM051527.1, on the reverse strand, counting down.
TGGGGTGCAGAGTGGGTTGATGGGACACTCTTGCCTTATTTGACAAGACAACAGTATAACAATGCCTCCCAATCCGCCTAGGATCGGGGGATCAAAGATCCTCATCATAAGGATAGGTACGGACTGACACTGATTGTCTACACCTCCCTGCCGAAATCCCAGATCCTCATAATGAGGAAGTACGGACCAACCCGATCGGTTCACTCCATCTCATTGCCTATAAACACATATTTATGGAGGTTTGGCAGGTACAAGACATAACTCTCTAACACACTACAACTCCGACTTACGCTCAGAACACTCTCTGACTTAAGCATTGGAGCCTTGTGGGGTCATCTTCACACCGATGCGCAAGTTCATCTCCTTCCCATGTGTGCAGGTTTGTCCCAGCTCCGGAGGCGGCGAAGTACGCCGGAACGGGACGAAAAAGAGAAGTCCAGAATCTTTCGCCAACAATAATTATATTTATATATATATAACTGTTTTCATAGCAACAAGAGCATAGTTCATGATGTATCGTGACTATAAGGTTCTAGATTTAATCCCTACCCACGTTGTCAAAAAAAAAAAAAAACTATTTCCATAAATAACAACGAGACCCAAAATAATAATGACAAATATAATAAAATATGTTATCAGATATCCATTTACTTAAATGTGCCTATAATCTCATAGGACAATCGTCTAAATCTACTACATATGGTTACGTAGTATATAGGTGGTAGGTTGCCACCCGTATTTATTATATATATATATATATATTTATATATATATATATATTTATTTATTTATTTATTTATGAACTCAACAACCCAAAAAAGTAATGACAAATAGAATAAAATATAAAACATTTTGTAAATATGTCCAAAAAAAATTAGTAACTAATACTGATATTGTTATCACTAATATCCATTTACTTAAATGTGCCTATAATCTCATACGACAATAATCTGAACCTACTATATATATATATATAGTTATGTAGGATGTAGGTTGTAGGTTGCCACCCATATTTATTATTATTATATATATTTATTTATGAACTCAACAAAATGTGGGGTGTGAATAGTCAAGGTTATGGCAGGTTGATAAATTAAGTTGAGTTATATTTAAGTTAACATTTTTTTTTTCTTTTTCGAAAGTGTTTAATTAATTCGAAGTGGGAGAATCAAACCTCTATTTGTAAATGCGTCACATACCTATTAAATATAAAGATATAAAATTAATATAAAATGTAAAATTGAAAGTTTCGCAACTTGTTAACACATTTATTTTTTTTTTATTTTTTTTTTTAAGTTGAATCACCTATTAAACACAAAATAAAGAATTAGAAATCCACCCAACAACTTTTAAAGTCGTCCGATTAAATAGAAATGAGACTAAATTGGTAATTTAACTTAAAAAAAAAAAAAAAAAAAACAAAAAAAAATATGAATGATTAGATTTAAATAAAATAAAAATGCCCACAATTTCTCGACTTGAAACAAGCGGAGCGCGGGCGGAGAATTTCCCGCCACAAGAAATTCCTCGACGAAATTCAACTCCATTTGTTGCAATTGCAAGTTGGTTATGATTCCGGTGAGTTTGATTTGAGTTGAGAATCCTGAGAGAGAAGAACCAGTGGCAATGGGAGAAATCGATCGATGGACGGTGACCTATACCAAGCACCTCAAGCAGAAGCGCAAAGTTTATCACGATGGTTTCTTAGATATCCACCGCTCCGGCAACAAGGTTTCTCTTCCTTTCATACTTTTTCTTCACTATACATATTTTGTTTCAGCTCGTAGATATGTAATTCTGCAGAAGAACATGTCGAATTTCTTCGATTTTGAACTGGAAAGTATGGAATTAACTAGCATCAGTGACGCTAAATCCTAGAATTTGATGTAGAGCTTTAGAAACTTCTTTAAAAATTGATTATAGTTGATATAATTGCTGAGATGTGATTCTGGAGTTGCTCCGATTTGGTTGATGCTTAGAAATTTGGATTTTATGATTCTAATTGTTAGCCTAGTCGATTTGTTCTAATGGCTAGATTGACATACAGACAATGCTCTATGATGAGTGCGAGAAGCTCCTCGAATGCAGGATCTTGAAGCAAGATGAAGTGATTTGTTCTGGAGAATCGCTTATGTTCAACAGTTACCTTGTTGACATTGACACTCCTCAGGGAGATCATAAGCCGGAGTCTGGTCTGAATTTCCAAGCAGGTGATGATAAGATATCTGAAAAATCTGGTGTTCTGCGAGGGAAAAACTTTCGAAATAGCTCTGGTTGCTTTGGTAATTAGTCTGGGTCTCACTCCTTGGTTCATTTTTAATTTTTTCCATAACTAATGAGCAAGGGATTAAGTTAATTTCTCTTACCGATTGGATTATGATCAATATTATTCTCTTGTTTGTTACTTAGAAAATAAAGAAAGCGCAGAGAAGAATAAAACTCGGCCGGCTCTCAGCCCTTCACATAAAATAATCAGAGGTAACTTGCATTATTTGGCTAATACACCATGTATGTTATTGTTTCTCTCCCAATTGCTTATTTTAAAGCGGTTTTGGAAATCATAACTTGTGCTATAGATGTAGGACATGTTTGTGAGTTAGTCATGCTCAAAATCACTCCGAAACATGACTTTAATAATTCAAAATCAATTTAATGTTTAATTTTATATTTTTAAACATGATTTTCAAAGCGATTTTGAATATGACAAAATTGATTTTAACCTTTTCAAACCATTCTCAAATATGCCTGTAATTCTACTGGTGTATGGTGATTACCATTTAATTCATACATGCTACTCTCATCCTGTGTGCACCAATGTGCTTTTGAATTAGGTTGTAACACTGTCATTCCTTTTACATTCCAGAGTTTAAGAAGAGCAGATTGAAGTGTTATGGCTCGCCACAAAGTAGTCCAGACACTAGAAAAACAGAGGAGACAGGTTAGTTCATGACTTCTTTCCTGGGTTGTTAAATCTTCATGATAATTTTTTCTTGGGGAGGGGGGCAAATGTGCAATGATTTGGTAGAGCGTAATGTTGGCGAATATGGGTCTGCCTTCTTGAGAAAACAATGTATTCGAAAATGAACAAGTGCTGTATATTTCCACTTATGTCATTCCAATATAAATAGACAGAAACTATACAGTTTATAACTAAACTACAATTGAACACTAACGATATTATTAAACTTGAGGAAACAATGTATTTGAAATACGTGAAAGTACTCTATATGTTCACCTTTGTCAGTTCATTATGGCACTGGCACACGATATTATAAATAGCCAACTATAGAGTGTAATTAAGGGACGTCTGACAAAACAAATTAACTAACAGTAACTAAAATAACCTACTTTGACTAATATGCCTTTTTACTATGTAGCTACCAATTTCTTTCATTCTGTCTTTATCTGTTTCTTCTGTTGTCTTTATTCACATGATTAACCTTATGATATTGTAGAGTGGCAGGTCCTTTACACCACAAATATTACTCAGAAAGCTAAGAAGTATCATGATGGTTTCTTAAAACTTTCTATTTGTGGATCGCTCGGGAGGCAGGTTAAGTTCTGGTTTACCAAGCCTACCACACTTTTTGAATATTAGATAACTGTTCAATGATTAAACTTTATATCTTCTACTCAATTCGTATATATATTAGATTTTTTTTCTAGGGATGGATGTCATCATGATGAATTATTTATCAATTGAAAGGTAAAGTTTCTGCCTGTGCCTCTCTTGGTCTTTCTGCAGGTCATGCTCTTTGATGAAAACAGGAAACAATTGGATAGCAGATTTCTTAAGAAAGATGAAACAGTAAAATCTGGAGAATCAATAGCCTTTGATGCTCATTTAGTGGAAATTGGAGAATGTGAAGGGGACCATAAGCCTCCTAAAATTGCTTTAAATCAAAGTAGCAGTTCCAGAGATAGGGGAACCAGGGTACTGCATGGACAGAAAACATGTTTCAATGAAAATGAAATATCAACTGGAAAAGGTTAGCTGTTTTTGCTACATTAATTTCCACCACATAATGACCCTAGTTGAAATTTGTTCGCATTGTTCTTCTTTTTCCTCCTTCGGCCATAAGGTGTCATGAAGTCTGTTTAGGTCTCGTTGTGCTTCTACTTAGGCATGTGTAGTATTTCAATGCAGAATGGGATGTTTTGTACACTAGTCAGATAACTCAGAAGTCCAAGAAATATCACAATGGGATCGTCAGAATTTCCTCCTCTGGCTCTCACCATATGCAGGTTAACTTACTTTGTATTAAATACCATGTCACATGCTTTCTGTTTTTACAGTTATACTAAAATACAATTCTGTCAATATCTAAAGTTCTAGAGTTGTTCGATAACTATGATCTTCAAGCTTAGATTGTATAGCAGATCTAAAAGAAAAGTGGTAGGTTTAAGATAGGATATTGGCATATGTGACCATTGTTTTTTCTATCTGTTACTAATGCAATTCGATGAATTGCAGGGGTTTCTTATTATCTTTTTTTATGAGACTAACTCTTTTATATATTTTAGGTTACTTTACTGAATGAAGATAAAGTTATATTAAGCAGCAAACACATCAGTTTATCTAAAAAATTGATGACGGGGGTGATACTTGAGTTGCCAAAATACTTGGTGGAGGTTGGTGAGGCATGTGAAAGTGTTAAAGGTCCGATGCTCATGTAAGATTCTAGTTTCTAAACCAATGTTCGTATGGGTATCTAATAATTTTTCTGGCTGCTATTCGACCTTTGGTCTTATGCAGTAGAGCTCGGCAACAGAAATTATGATATAAGGAAAGACACAAGTTGTTCTTCTCTCAAAAAAAGAAAAGACACAAGTTGTTGCATTTCTGGTGAAGATGAAAAAGGATTGGGCAGAGAGACTATGAAAAAGTCTTTACGGGATGGTTTGTGAATGATTACTTGATGAATTCTGTCTGAACTCCTTAGTTGTTTATGCTTTGTTCTTTCTTAACTAAATATTATTTGTTTTATATCATGAAGCCCATGCAATATTGTCCATTCTTCAAAGGCCGAAGGCTAGAGTGAGCCTTTCTTCAGGTCATACTGATGAACCTTACTTTGCGGAGGCATCGCATCTTCCTATAGATGACCGATCTCATCCAAAACCAAGTGAATCAACTAAGAATTCAGAAAGCAACCAATCCATTGCTCTAACTCAATGTGATCTCGTGCAAATGCAACTCAATATAATTCTATTTTTTCGTAATTTTACCATGAACTTGTATCAAATTACAGACTTATTTCAACTTTGATCCTGCAGCAACATTCACTGGTAATGCCAGAACATTGACAGAAGAAGTTGAAATTGGACACTCCAGTCAGGTGTGGTCAAAATTCTCTTTGTTATCCTTTGAATGTACATTAGATATTTGTCATATAATATTTTTAGGGCATGTTTGAGAGTCGTTTTAAAATGACTAAAATCACTTTTGTCATGTTCAAAATCACCACAAAACATGTTTTTAATCATTCAAAATCAATTTGATGTTTGATTTAACACTTTTAAACGCGATTTTCATACCCTGAAAATTAATTTTGAATTATTAAACGTATGTTTCGTACTGATTTTGAATATGACAAAAGTGATTTTAACAATTTTTAAATCACTCCCAAACATGCCTTTAAGTTTTCCATTACTTGGCTCTGGTTTAATTCCTTTCCGAAATGTTTGCGTAGCTTCTTCAGTCAGACCACATGGAGGCCGAAAGTAGTTCTTTCAGAAATTCAAGTTCTAGGACGCAAGGCTCGAGTGACTCTGCTGCTTGTGACCTTGTTAATGATGAAGGGAAAATCTACGAGGAGATTACATATGGAAGAGAAATGGATGCATGGCCAAGTTTTGATCTTGGAATTTGAGCTGGCCAATTCTTATAAACATATACGATGCTCTACAAGGCTACAACACAGGTCAGGAAAACTGCATCTAAACTATATTGGCCTTATGCAATTTTCCATTTTTTTGGGATATTTTATCACATTAGCAATGCATCCACTGTCTATCAATTGATTTTAACCTGCAAATGCATTATTAGGTCTCTAACTAATGTGTAGAGAAGTTTTCTCCTTAGAAGTTGCAAAGTTGTTTGCCTTCTGCTCGAGTATCATTTTCCAACATGCCTATATATTCACTATTCATTGGTATAAGCAACAAAAAAATTGGTCTCTCAAGTTTAATTATGAATAGAATTGGATTAGACTGACAAAAGCTTATACATGTTATTGTGCTAGATATTTACTTTCTCCATTCTAAATATTTATAATTGGATTACCTTATTCTTGCCAACTTGAACATAATTTAATTGGTGAAGACATATATTTTTGACCAAAATGTCAAAGGTTCGAATTTTCCCTCATGTTGAATTAAAAAAAAAACTCTTTTGCATAGTTGATTGAATTGTAGTAATATCTGTCCTTTTAGCTCGTCTATTTATGTTAACTAGGGTACTAACTTTTTTTTTATGATCTAAGAAAATACGATCAACCCAATTTATACCATGAGTTGATTATAAATTTATTTCGCTTGAGTTGAGATTAAATAAATTAGAATTTTATGGATGGAGTTGAACATAATCAACCCAAATCTAAATTCATTAAAAAGATTAAAAAGAATGGAGACATCAGTCCTACCATTTTTTTTTGGAGGACTAAAAGTATCTATTTTTAAAATTTTAGAGACCAAATTAAAAAGGTTGGAATTTAGAAACAAAACCTTTAATTTGGCTTTCTTTATTTTTTTTACATCAGTCCAACCATGTTTTCTACCATGGTAGTTAATGATCTGTTTTTTTAGTACAACAAATATAACAAATATAAGGCGGGGTGTTGACACCGTATTTCGTCCGGCCTTGTTTATCATCATTTTGGATTTTTCACATAATTTTTAAGTATTTTTGGAGTTTGTCTTTAATTTCGCGTTCTTCCGTCATTTTCGAAGTTTTCAAGAAAATCACAAAAAAATTGTATTCCGTTAGTGGGTCGTTCGAAGCTTCCTGGGTTTTGTTTTAGGGTTTAGCGCTTCGATCTCGGTTTTCCGCTGCGATTTGTTTTTAGTTTTTTTGGTTTTAGGTTTTCAATTTAGGGTTTCCATTTTTAGGGTTTCCAATTTAGGGTTCCAATCTAGGGTCCATTTTTGGGTTTCCAATTTTAGTGTCCCGATCTCGGGACTCCAATTTAGCGTTTTATTTTAAGTTTTGGGTTTAAAATTCCAATTTGGTGTTTAGTTTAGGGTTTTAGGTTTTTTTTAGGGTAGCCAATTTTGGAAAGGGCCAAAATAGGCCCATGTGGGTTTTTAGACCTAATCATGGCCTATAAATTGTAGGCTAATGAGACAAAAAAGATAGAGACAAAATTTTTGAGAATTCCCAAAACCACTATTCATCATCTCCCACATTGAGGCTCCCCCCTCTCCGGCGGAATTTCGAACGGCGGAGCTCCGACGATCCACGGCGGTGCACGGCGGCGGGCTATCTCCATTTCATCTTCCTCGAGATTCGACCCCCAGCCGACCATCTTCCTCGAACCAGCGGCGTCCATTCAAGCTTCATTCTCAACCCGACGGCGGCGCTCACGGCGGAGCATCAGCGAGCTCGAGCATCTTTAACTTCAACGAACCGGCTCGACCTTGAAGCTCGGGCGGCAACCTCGAACCAGACGGCTGCGGCTTCACGAACCAGCGCCCAGCTCCGTCAGCAGCTGCAAACTCCGAGCTCCCGACGACGGATTCACACCGTCGCACTTGAACCCCATCTTCGTCGGTCTTCTTCTCCAGCAGCTGCAAACCCAGACGAACGGAGCTTCTTCACGAACCAGCGCCCAGCTCCGGCAGCAGCTGCAAACTCGGAGCTCCATTCCAACGACGGACACCGACGACGTTCGTTTCTCTCAGCCCTCCAACTGCGGTGCTTCCGGCGAGCCACGGCGACAGCAGCCTCGTGAAGAACCTGCGTGCGGAAGAAGAACCAGACGGGGGTAACGACATTTTAGAATTTTTTAGTAAAATTACTGAAATGCCCCTATTCTTTTAGTGAAGTATGTCTGATTGGGTTTTGAACAACATATACCTCTGCCTACTTGATATATACCCCCTGTTTTGAACAACATATACCTCTGCCTACTTGATATATACCCCCCTATTTTGAACAACATATACTCTGCTTATATGCATATATACCCCCCTGTTTTGAACAACATATACTCTGCTTATATGCATATATACCCCCTGTTTTGAACAATATATACTCTGCTTATATGCATATATACCCCCCTGTTTTGAACAACATATACTCTGCTTATATGCATATATACCCCTGTTTATATGCATATATACCCCGGTTTTGAGCAATGTATACCCCTGTTTATTTTATACATACTCCTGTTTTATCTTCTTGTTTTAATCTCTAATCTCGATGCATGTTACTTAATTGCAAAACATAAATTCATTATTTTTTTATTTTGGTATTTTAAATTCCAGTCGCCACCCCGGGAGAGATGAAGGACTGTTCCTTTCATCTCGAGGGTATTTTAAATTTCAGTCGCCACCCCGGGAGAGATGAAGGACTGTTCCTTTCATCTCGAGGGTAATTTAAAATTCAATTTGTAACCCCGGGAGAGATGAAGGACTGTTCCTTTCATCTCGAGGGTATTTTAAATTCCAGTCACCACCCCGGGAGAGATGAAGGACTGTTCCTTTCATCTCGAGGGTAATTTAAAATTCAATTTGTAACCCCGGGAGAGATGAAGGACTGTTCCTTTCATCTCGAGGGTAATTTAAAATTCAATTTGTAACCCCGGGAGAGATGAAGGATGGTTCCTTTCATCTCGAGGGTAATTTAAAATTCAATTTGTAACCCCGGGAGAGATGAATGACGGTTCCTTTCATCTCGAGGGTAATTTAAAATTCAATTTGTAACCCCGGGAGAGATGAAGGATTGTTCCTTTCATCTCGAGGGTAATTTAGAATTTAATTTGTAACCCCGGGAGAGATGAAGGACGGTTCCTTTCATCTGGAGGGTAATTTAAAATTCAATTTGTAACCCTTGAGAGATGAAAGACGGTTCCTTTCATCTCGAGGGTAATTTAAAATTCAATTTGTAACCCCGGGAGAGATGAAGGACGATTCCTTTCATCTCGAGGGTAATTTAAAATTCAATTTGTAACCCCGGGAGAGATGAAGGATTGTTCCTTTCATCTCGAGGGTAATTTAGAATTTAATTTGTAACCCCGGGAGAGATGAAGGTTTGTTCCTATCATCTCGAGGGTATTGAGATCAAGGCGATTAAATGGCGAAATTAACAATCTCGTTCACAAAATCAAATCCCTACTTTACTTTAGAGTTAGGGTATGATTAGTTGGGACATCGCATTAATTTTAATAGTTTACTTTGTTTATGTTTTAAAACCATTTGAAATTAGATAAGTAATTAAGATAAAATGTTTTGGCTACCGTTTTTTAAACGGGATGTTGTAGGGTGCTAGCACCTTCCCTACACTCAACCGACCCCCGAACCTCGTTTTTTTTACTTCGTAGACCGTATTTTTAAGGTGACCATTCACACCCTAAATGATTGGTGGCGACTCCATTTTTTGTAAAACCCCTGTTTAACAGGAAGGTTGTCGGCCGCTCCGCGTCGCAAAGAACGTTGCGACACGGGGGATTTGTACTTCTTGACTCAAGGGAAGGAGTATTCTAATTTTAGCTAAGTTATGCTCATGTTAGTAGGTACTTGTTGACTTATTGTTGTGGTTGGAAGGTTGAAATTTATTTGGAAAAGTCTTTTTATAAAAGTATGAAAAAAATATTTTAAATTTATTGATTCTAGCGTTAACTTATTGGTTAATTAAGATTTTGTTTAATCTCTGATTTTGGATTGATAGAGAATTAAATATCAATATGAGTATAGTTCAACTGATAGATTGTATGACCTAGTGACGAAAATGGGAGAGTTTCAATCTCCCACCCCGTTGTTAGAAACAAAAAATAGAGAATTAAATATTTATAAAGTTAACCTTGGCTAGGAGAGGGATGTACACTTGGGAATTGTTTAATTGCTATATGTTATTGTGACATTTGACAATTAAAGGAGTTTTTTTTTTTTCCTAACAATATGGGGCGGGAGGAATCAAATTTGTGACCTCTTAGTCACTAAGTTGTACATTAGGTCGGTTGAGCTATGCTCATGTTGGCATTTAAATGAGTGTTTAATATATGGGGTGTGTCAAACCGAACATAGCTTAATTGATTGTGTCCTTGACCAAGAAGTCATGGGTTCAATCCTTGCATTAATTAAATACATTTGTAAAAAAAAACATATGAAGTGTGAATTTGAACATTTGGACTCTTGATCAAGTGTATATATTTTAACTAAGTGACATATGTTCAGGTTGACATTGATGAGTAGTGTTAGTTGAACCTTATATGACTTAAAGAAGATGGTTTGAAATAAAATGATTATGGTATAAGAAGAAGTTGAGAAAGTTAGGATGAGCTAGAAGTGTGCACACACGCATTAAACAAGATTTGGCATACCAATTAAACATGGTTTTGAGTAGATATGCATTTTTAAGACATCTCTTTTTTATATGTAAAATAACCCCTAAACTTATAAAGATGATTTTTTTTATTTAAAATATTTAATTAAATACTAAAATACAAAACCCCACCTTAAATGGAGGAGGTTATCATACTTCAATTTTCTTTTTATGGTTGCAATTAATCACAATTTTAAAAAAATTATGGAATTATAGTGGTAGAGTTTAATTAGAATAAATTAGCAAATGGTAACATTGTTAAGAGAATAAAACATTATCTCCACATTTTTTTACTATAGAAGGTTTAATACACATACATAATTCAACACTAATTGAGATTGACATGTACGAGTTTAAATTCCATACCTCACTAATAATAATAATAAACTTAGAAAAAAAAAAAAAAAAAAAAACGGGTGGGTTTTACAATTTTACCAAAAATCAACCAAGCCATATTCCTCTTGAATGTGTTATTATCCTTCACCAAGGCGTACAGACGTTTGTCTCTTATCCATATCTACTTCATTTCGACCGATTCCACTATGCTATCTCCTTCTTGCCACTGAATTTCCGAGTCTCTGCCTCAACAGCAGAACTCGTTCAAATTAACATGGCGATGGCCTTCACTTCTTCAACCTCTCCTCTCTCCTCCAAACCCCTTTCCCTTCCCCAATTCACCCATCAAATTCCCTTCCCCTTTACTCTCAGACCCTCCAAATCTTTCTTTTCTCCCGATGGAATCGGCCCTGATTTGGGTCTCGGATTGTCCGTGAAAGCCCAAACCCTTGAACTTTCAGGTTCGTACTTCCAAGGTGGGTTCGGGACTGAGGATGAACCGCCTGCCCCTACTGGGACAGGATTCGACACCGCCATTGAAGATAAGGAGGAGCCTCAGTGCCCTCCTGGACTTCGAAAGTACGAGACTATGGTGGTTCTGAGGCCTGACATGTCTGAAAACGAGAGACTCGCTCTCACCCAGAAATACGAAGAGGTAGTATCATTTCAAATGTTGGTATTCTGCTGCTGCCTTTTCCCCCCCTCCCCGTAATTTCTCTTTGGTTTCTGAGGAAAAGTGAAATTTTTTATGAGTAGTTTCGTATTTGAGAGAGAAAATTCAGTCACATACTCTCCTTGTGGCCTTCCTGAGAAACCACTTGCGAAGTAATGAGGTGGGAGATTGTTTGAATCAGAAAACATTATTCAAGCAATGGATAGCTCGTTAAAACTTAGACTGTAGTTTATACAAACCAGTTGCAGAATGTTATACCAGTTGCTAGGATAACAATCCTCCACATATCTGCACAATGATATGATATTATCTACTTTGTACATAAGCCCTCGTGGCTTTGTTTTTTTATTTTACTCCACTGTGGAGGGAAACGAAACAAAAAAATTAAGTAGAAGAATAAATAGGAAAAATAAAAAAATACCAGTTGAGATTAATATCTCGTAAAGATAGTTGTCCTCACTTGTAATCTCTCGTAAAGATAGTTGTCCTCACTTGTAATCTCTCGTAAAGATAGTTGTCCTCACTTGTAAGTTATATACTCATCATCTTTCCTTTTATGTTGTGTGAGTTTGGTGGGATTCCCAACAAATATATGAGTTTTCCTGTATCCTGTATGCTCTGTCTTAGTGTTTGGTTCCTGAGAAGAAAGAACCTATTGTCGTGTGAAGCCTTCTAAGTCATGTGGAGACGGTAGGGATGAGATGGCTTCTTTTATTTCTTTGAGGAAGGAGAATATTAATTAAACTTTAGGGTTGTTTAACTTTCAATAAACGAGGGTTTATGAAGTTAGAACAGTTAGGAATAAACAAATCAATATTTTAAACATAGACTTGTCTTTTGAACCACCATGGATTGGTCTAGTGGTCAATAAGGACTAAATAATAAATGACTTAGAAGGAATGAGTTCAAGCCATAGTAGTCACCTACCTAGGATTTAATATCTAATATCCTACTTGTCAACCAAATGTAGTAGGATCAAGTGGTTGTCCCGTGAGAATAGTTGAGGTGCGTTCTAGCTGGCCCGGACACTCACGGATATAAAAAACAAAAGAAAAAACATAGGCTCGTATTTTGATCGCATGTTACACAAATTTAATCCATTTACCAACTTTTAGTGCTTGAAAAATAGTGTAGTGTTATTCTTAAAAACAATATAGTGTTGGTGTTAAACAACTTTGATGTGGAGGGCACTAGCTGATTTGTTGTAAAGATGACAGTGGCAACAGTGAGACCATAGTTATGGGAGAACATTCAAGAAAGGCAGGAAAGAGAGGAAAGTTATTATACATTTTTGAAGGAAAGGTTGCCTGAATGGACAATTTATTTCTTATAGGGAACTGTTGGCTTGTCATATTCCTTACAAGTATGCACCCCATATCATGTAAACATAGAAGGGAATACAAAGATCTTTTTGCTTGTTTGACGTGTGCGTATTGTTAAGATAAAATAAAGTACTATCTATCTGTCAACCTGAGCATAGCTCAACTGATTAAGACATATATCCTTGACTAAGAGGTTAGAGGTTTTAATCACCCCACTTCCACATGTTATTTATTGAACTTGGAAAAAAAGGAGTAATATATATCTCATCTTTTGAGATAAATTCTTTTTCGCCGTCCTTGATATGAGTAGAATTCTGGTTGTGGTGCAAAGTTACGAAATGGGGGCTTATGTGCTGTAACCGATGATCTTAGTCGATTGAATAATTTCGATTTTGATTAACGCGTGACTTTTTCTTTCTCCTTTATTTATAAGCAATTTAGCTTTATTATATAAGAAAATGATTCTTTGGTAAAGTGACAATCATTGGTGGATGAGAGTGAAGCTAGTTTTGTTTTCTTCCAGCATAGTGTTTGATAATAATGATCCATTTTGCAGTTGCTTGTTGCTGGGGGTGGCATGTATTTGGAGGTATTCCACAGAGGGGTGGTTCCACTAGCATATAGCATCAAGAAGAAAAACAAAGCTGGTGAAACTAACACTTACTTGGATGGCATCTATCTCCTCTTCACCTACTTCACTAAACCCGAATCGATGGAAATTCTCGAGGCAACGCTTCAAGCAGATGACGACGTTGTTCGATCACTGAGTTTCAAGGTAAGGAAACGAAAATACTAAGTAATCAAATTTCTTAGTCTTTCACATCATCTTTGGGACAATTTTATTCAAAGCAATGGGAAAAGATGTGTAGTTGCAGTTTGTGGTTTTCCTTTTTCAGAATGAGTGCTGCTATTATTGTGACAACTCTATGTCCATTTATTTAGCCTTTATATCCATAAGTCATCTTATTGCTGCTGTTGTTTTATCAGGGCCTTCCAATGGAAGTGCTTTTTGAAGTAGGAAAAAAGTTAGATAGAGAAATGGGATGTAGATTAGATGTTGATCTTTCATAGCTGGAAAAATCCACTTAGTGACTGAGAACATTTTTTTTTTAATGATCCACCAACGACTGTCTTGTTCTATCAATCAAGCAACACACTCCGTTGAAAGTGCATTTGGATTGAAAAGAAAAAGAGAGAAAAAGTACGACCATGGAGTACTAGGTAGAAGTTGAGAAGTTGAGGGGCTGTTTTCAAAATGATTTTTGGTTTTTTGTTTTTAAAGTTATGATCGAATGAACGGTAAAAGTTAATGTTATGGTAAAAGTTAATGTTATTGCAACAGCTCGATGTTGTTCATATGCTTTCTTTTATTGTTTGGCTGTATTCGGAGCTCCGCGAAATTCGTGATTGTGGAAGGAATAAGCTCTTTATTTTTTAATTGAAAGAACAAGATTTTTTTTAATGAAATGTTGTTTGAAGATGTTATTATAAGAAGATCAATTTACAAAATGGAAAATTATTTTGAAAACAACTTTCAAGCAAACTTTGATGTCACATCACATGTTATTTTATTGTAATGATGAGAAGTTCAAGCCGTAAATATCACTTTATGATAATGCTTGGTACATATTCTTTGCTTTATCTTTTTCATTATTATTTAGGCGCAGTCAAGTATGGAAGGATGGTTTCTTAAGATTTATGTAAAATATTTTTATTTAATGATAAAAAATGATAATGTGACTTTCGTGATTCTAAAGGTCATTTATTATTATGGAAGGATGGTTTCTTAAGATTTATGTAAAATATTTTTAATTTAATGATAAAAAAAATGATAATGTGACTTTCGTGATTCTAAAGGTCATTTATTATTATTACTATATTAAAGAGAAAATTAGAAACGTTTATTACCTAATTTTGTTTAAAAAAAAAGTTTATTATTATTATTATTATTTTTTTTTGACGACATGTGATTAACCCGTAACTTTTTGGCCACTAGTCTATACAATATGTTAATTAAGTTATGTTTAAAAAAAAAAATGTTGATTATAAATTCAATTTTTTTTTCTTGGTGCCTTATTTATTAAACTATGTTTAGATGGACAATTATAATGAAAGTTCAATAATAAAGAAATAGCAACTTAAAATATAATTGCATGTGTTATAAAAAGTTAGAATGTATGGTTATTGATGATATATTGAGGTCTAGACTATAAGTATTATGCAACTTGATAATTATTAAGAATTGGTTATTTGACTTAGTGAGTAATTAATGGTCAAAGGCACAACTTTTTTTTATGTCAATTAAGCTATGCTGGTATATATATATATATATATATATATAAATAAAGTTAATTAATAAAAATTTCAAAATATATATAGAAATTGAAACAAATATCAATCAAATTTCTTTTTTACTTCAACAATAAGTGAGGGGATTCGAACTTTAGACCTCATGATCATTTATGCAGTTGAGTTATGGCGAGAAACTTCGAATAACTTGTAACTAATTATTTTTCTCTGTATAAAAGTTAATTAAACATTTGTTACCATGTTTGCAAATGCCAAGCCATTATTTTGTTTATGCATCTTATTAAACAAAGATCATTTACCATAATTTTGTTTATGCATCTTATTAAATTAAAGAGGATAGTATATCTATGTTGACAAAATTTCTGCCCTCTCAAATTTATCAAAGTATATTTATAGAAATATTGATTTTGCTGATTTTTTTTTAAAAGAAAGAGTAACAAGAATCTTAAAAAATTATTTGAACAATTATACATCAATCTCAATGAGGGAATATAGTTTCTTGGTAAATAGAGAGAAATGGGTTTGAAAATTCCGATTTTAGAAATAAGCCTTCAAAAAAAAGATCTATGATTTGCAATACTACCCCTTCAGAAAATGATAAAATCCACCCTTCCCTTAAAAATAATATTAATAATTACTAATAATAATAAAAAAAATATTACTCTCATTTTCTATAATTTTCTATTTATATTTTTTTTTTACGTGTGCTAATTTCCTTTAAAGTCAACCCAACCATTAAATTCTTTTTACTCTCAAACTTAAGTTAAGTTATATATCTAGTTATTAGTATCAACATTCATATCAAGATTAATAGATGATATTTTCTATGTTTATAAGTATCAAAGATATTGGAGATATCGTTTAATCCTTAATATCCCTCCGATTTACAGATATCCACCAATATTTTCATCTTTGAGACCATATACATTTGACCTAAAAGTTAGGATGTTTGAATTCTCACCCTCAAATTAGATCTTAAAATAAATAAATAAAGTTTACACTTTTCTTTTTTTTGACAACATGTGGGGGGTGGGATTCAACCTAAGACTTCATAATCACTAGTCGCTACATCAGGCCAGTTGAACTATGCTTTTGTTGGTAAAATTTTACACATTTAAATCTCCCAGTTATTAAAGTTTCAAACCACAATATGATCACCTTCATAATCAACATCATGTCAGTTGAAGCATGTTCTTGTTGGCAAAAATTTACACCTTTGAATCTCCCGATTGCTAAAGTTTCAAACCACAATATGAAGTAATATCTCATTTGCCTCAACATTTCTCTTTGAAAAAAAAAGCTAAATTACATTCAATTCCAAATAGAAGCAAGTATCCTTGATTACATTAGTAACTAAACTATTCCAACTTCCAATCCTTGAATACATTCATAAAAAGTGTGTTACAATAATATGATGTTGATTTTGATCATATGACTTTGCTTACTCACAATCATTTATTTTCCTAACCAATGTGAGACTTTGTTAGCACTTTTGATAATCTTCCTCTCGAACAAAGTACCACATTTGAATCTATTTTGTTCTCAACAATCTTCCCCTCATGGCTCTGAGGCCACTTTGTTACGACAAGGCATTCCAACAAATGGGCAATAAACTCATACATCTCCATAATAGTATGATATTGTCCCTTTTGAAAATAACCTTCATGATTTTGCTTTTGCTTTCACCCAAAAGACTTCATACCATTGGACATAATTGTCATCCCTTGTATATCCATGACCATTCTCCTTTCCTAACCAACGTAGAATTTTGTTAACACTCGTAACAAATTGTACTCTATTATTATTCCAACTTCCAATCCTTCATCATAGAAAAAGAAGAAAAAAAAAAGAGACAAGAACAGGAAGCAAAAGAAGAAAAAAGTGGTGTTTTCCTAAATAATATCACATGCAAATGGCAGCAGGTCATGAATTAAGACACTGTTTCTGATGGGACAAATTTAAAGACAACCTTAATGTAATGTAATAAAATGGAGAACTTGGTAACGTGTTCAAGTTGAATTTCAACCAAATACCAAAACCCCATTTCCTGTCAATTATGACCTTGTTTTTTTTTCTCTCCTTTTTTTCCCCGAAAGGTGGTTAGATTAGATCCCATTTGACCTACTAACCAAACAGCTTTAAACTTGAAGCAACAATGATTTTTTTTTTTTTTTATTTAAAAAAAAAACACTTATAATTCATCAACTTCCACTAGCAGCTAGGTTTGTATCTCTAAACTTTAAAAAGTGTCTAATAAATCTAATAGTTCATTAAACTTTCAAATTTATATCCAATAAATTCTTAAGTTTTCAATTTTATGTCTAATAGATCTTTGACACTCTACATGTTCTAATAGATCAGTATATTGAATAAAAATTAGATATGTCCTAGATCTATAGTAGGTATTTTTAAAGTTTTGAGACATATCAGACACAAAATTAAAAGTTTAGAAATCTTGTAAACACTTTTAACACAAACTTACTTTTAAGATTAAACTCAAAATTTAACCTAAAAAAAATCATCTTCCTCAAGGAGAAACAAGGAGATGTTATGGTTTATGGAAGGAAGCTGTTGGAAGATACAAACATGGGGGCCTCAGTGCTTGGTGAATAACAGGGCCCTTTTGTTTATTCAGTGGAAGGTTGTGGCAATGTCCCATCATCTCTCTCACCAAAAAAAAAAAAAAAAAAAAACATTTTGTATTAAAAGTATTTTATTTCACTAACCCTCCAAATGGGTTCTTTGTGAAAAAAGTGACATTATTTAACAAAATCCCCTCTCCTTTTGTGACCCTTAAATTTAAACAAGCTCCTCTTTTTTCTTCTTCTTCTTTTTTCTCTATAAGCAAAGCAAAGCAAGAAGTTTTGTTTTGTTTTGTTTTGTTTGTTGAAATTTAGTTTATAAATTTGGTTAGTTTTGATGGGTCTGCCTCAAACTCCAGCCCCTCCTCATCTTTATCCTCAAGCACTTCAACTTAAGCTTTATCAAGCCTTCATTTTCTCCATTCCAATCCTCTTCTCCATTATTCTTTTCCTTCTTTTCTACTTGTTTTATCTCAAGAGAAGAGCTTCTTCTCTCTCTTCTTCTTCTTCTTCCCCAATTCTTCCAACTACTTCCAATACACTCACTCTCTATGTTACAACTGTAAGCAAATTTCCTTACTTTTTCATTTTTTGGTGCAAAAATTTAAGCTTTTGCCTTTAATATTCATTTTTCATTGATTTGGCAAGTGGGTTTTTGAATTTAAGTGATTTTGTGCCATTTTTCTTATTCTCATTGATCTTCATTATATTGTACACAGGCTTGTCAAGTGGATTTGAAGGCAGATAATCCCATAGACAAACTTCCCAAGATCCTATTCAATGAAGAACTAAGGACTAGATATTCTCTGTAAGTATCACCATTTTTCTGTTTGTTAAAACTTTTCTTTTTTTGGCTTTTTGAGTTCTTTTGTTGAAAGAAAGCAAAAAGAGGTTCATGAATAGTGGTTCCTCTAATTGGGTTTGGGATAGTGAATTTACTAAAGCTGCCATTGATCCCTCTGCCACCCACATGCACAAATAGACATACATTACATTAATTCAAAAATTAAAAGAATTTTGGTGAATATAGTTGAACCGACGTAATGTTCGACCTAGTGACTAAGAGGTCACAGGTTTGATTTCTCCTCCTCCATGCGTTGTAAAAAAAAAAAGTACTTTCTTTTATTTTTTAGTATGACAATTGAGACAGGACAGATTTGAACGACCGACCTAATAGGATGAAGTGCATGTCAATTAACGTTATTAGTTACTCATTTGACGTTTAATGTGTTATCTCTACATCGAGTTGAAAAAGGAAAATATATATAAAGAAGAGTGAAGAGATAGAGATGGAAAGTTGAGTGACTTAAATAGGGAGCACACATTACAAACAATATAAAGCTAAAAAGTGAGACTGATCTTTTTCAATTTCTTTGATTTTTTTTAGATTGTTTTTCGTTCAAGGATTGGAATCTCTTATGACATCCGCTCTTTAATTTCTCAAAAGTGGCTTTTTAATTTTTGGTTCTAAAGTTGTTGTTTTTTTTCTTTTTTTGAAAGGTGTTACTTGTAGAACCTTAGCCCGACAAATTTGATATTGAAGATGAAGGGCATGTTTGATTTTTTTTTTTTTTTTTTTTTTTAGTAAATATCTTTCAATTTTATTTCTCTAGAGTATTCTATATTCTTTTATTACTTTAATAAATAGTTTGAAAAAATATTTTAAATCCCATTTTTAAACACAACTACAAGAAAAGCCAAGTTTGTTATTGTTGCCAACAATAGCATAGTTGAATGAAATAATGTATAGCCTAATTTTCACGAGGTTTTAAGTTCAATCCCTCGCTCCAACTTGTTATAAAAAAAAAAAAAAAATTTGTTATTGTTTTTCAAAACCTCTATTTCTCTTCACAAGGATTGATTTTTTTCAATATAAATATAAATTTCTCAAATTCTTGGTTTTTTTTTTTTTTTTTTTTTTTTTTTTATTTTTTTATGTATATCAAAGAGATTTATAAAGACCAACATGAATAGAAATTATCAATTTGACCTAACCATAACTCTAATAGTCAAATATAGAAATAAACCTCACCTTTATAGATTTTTTTTTTTTTTTTTTTTTTTTTTTTTTGTAAATGTCCAAATGAACCTCTCCTTTATAGGTTTATACACTTTCCTCCCTTGTAATTTAAACTAACCATTGGATTTATAAAAAATAAGCCTATAAACATTCATTTCACCTATGAATTGAATTCATTTATTTTGTTGTTATCTATTCATTTATTTTGTTGTTATCCTTTACCAATGTTTTCAAAATTTAAGCTAAATTTTGAAAACTAAAAAAATAGTTTTTTTTTTAAAAATTTGACTAAGATATTGAACGTTTCCTTGAGAACGTAAAGAAATAATAGTGAGAAAACAAACCCTGTTTTCAAAAAATCAAATATTTATTAAACCGACCTTAATTTCTCCAATTCGGAGAATAGACAGATTGAGACTTTAAGTCAACCTTATATTGTCCTTAGGATATGTAGGGTTGGAAATGAACACTAAAACAAAGAAAAAGCAATAACTTTCTTATCCAATTAACAGGTGCTGCGTCTGCCTGGGAGAATTCGAGATAAAAGAGGAATTGTTGCAAGTCCCATCATGCAAACATGTGTTTCATATTGACTGCATGAATCACTGGCTCACCTCGAATTCAACTTGTCCTCTCTGTCGATGCTCAGTTATCCCAACAACCCGATGTTCTGATCCGCCCGTTGCCACACCGCCAACGCCGCCTCCGACCGTGGCTGCCTCATCAGAGCTTCCCACGACTTCTAACCAGACTGCAGAGATGGTATCATATTCACTCCAACATCCGCAGCTGCAACAACAACAGGAAGGATCAAGTCAGAGTATATGCTAAAGGCATTGATCCGACCCTGCGTTTCAATCATCACAGGTTTAAATGGACAAATAAGTCAAGAGTTACTCCCCATGGAGAGAGGACTAATTTTCCTCCATATTCATATACAAATTTATATTAACAAGCTTTTTGCAACCTCCCATTGTAATTAACAGCTAGCCAGACATTTTTGATCTTTAGACAGCCAAAATAGTCCTGTTAAAGATCAGAATGTAAAGAGCTACTACTCGAAAAATCGCCAACTAGAGCACTTTCCTGGCTCCCTTCCCTTCATTGCATTAACCAATGAATATGGAATTCAAATATGTACTGGAAATAAAAGGTTCTATTGTTGAGTTTGTGTGTGCATAAGGTGTAAACATCTCAAGCAAGTAAGGTAAAACACGAGTAAACCGAATGGAAGAAGATTTGCATTTGAATGCGTTCAATTTCTTGAACTTATGCATCAAATGATGCTTCCAGTCTTGAATAAAATGATTGAAGTCTAGAGAAGACATATTTACATTGATCAGGAAAGAAAGGAGAAGGCTCACACAAACTCATCCCATCCCCAGAAACCAAATCCCACTGATATAACACATTATTACACCGAACGTCCAGTCGCACTCCTTTGGCGTGGCGCCTATTAAGATTTTGATGTTATTCAAATCCAGCTTGACTTCTAATTGGCTCTAAAAAATGTGCCTTAACATAAACAGCCCTTCATTTGCCCCTCTTTCAATTTCATATTTTATTATTGACCCAAAACCAAAACAAGCTCTAACAAAACAAACAAACAAACAAGGGAAAGACTTATGAAGTTGAGTTTAAATAACAAAAATTAAGTTCCTATCTCAAATTGCAGGGGAGTCGGGGATTACTACAGCCCCTTCAACTTCTACTGACATCAGCTGCTCGCTTCCTGAGCTCATCTTTTTCACTTGCTCCCTAGAGCATATAAAAATTCTTTTCACCATGTTACAAAATTCTCTGCAAAAGATGGAAACCAAAAGAATAAGTGGAAGCAAGGTCTACAAGAAGAATCATATAGATTGAATTAGTAGTATCTAATGGTACTCACTCCCATGGGTCATCTCCAACAAGCATCATATCCCCTTCATCGTCGGTATATACAATCTCCCACTTATCTCGAGCGCACAGCTGTCCCCTGACATCAAACATCTTCTCAAGTTCATCTATTAGTTGGTCATAGCCTTCTAAGATGGTTAAGTCCACTGCCCTACCCACGGCCATTCCATGCATGTGAACCTTTTGGCACAATTGGACACCAAACAAAAAGTAAAAAAGAATTGCCACCTTAGTTCATGAACACAAATTCTTTACAACTAAATTGAGTGAACGAGTTTAACTTCTGCACCTTGGTGCGGCTTCTAGTGTTAGTTGAGTTACTGTGATTGCTTTGAGTCTCCTTCAGAGATGCTTGTAATGGTTCTGATTTTCTTTCTATGGAGACCTCCAAGTTGTCAGATTTTGAATCGGACTGAGCCATTGACAAGGTACTGATGCGCCCGTCTGTGTCGCTACACACACTGTTTGGTTGAGAAGATGTTTTCTCAGCAGGAAGTTTAGCCAAATGATTGAGATCAATACCAAACAATCTACAACTAGCTACTGTTTCGCCTTTCCTCCCATTTTCAGTGGGATCAAGTATTTGATCATCACTTAACTTGACCAATTGAGAGGTTGGAGGTCCTGACAGAAAAGACCAACCACAGCCAAGGACAGTTTTATAATCCTGTGCCATGTCGTTTACTGGGTGTTTATAACTATTGGATTGGGTAGAAGATAGCCAGGTCCCTTCAGTCTGTGTTCTTGATACACATGTGCTGTTGCTGATAGCATCTGTCTCTCTATGATGACACAATTCATTGGTTTCACCTTTTCTGATTTCAGCTGCATTACTGCACTGTTTAGCATCATGAGACTGTGTCAATCCAGAATCCCTATGTGATGGCTTAGTCAAATCAGCACCATCTGCAGTTCAATTAGAAACCAAGAATAAAATAGAAGCTGGAATACAAATAGGATTGACTGATTCAGTGACTTGCACATATGTACATAAGCAAAAGCGACTAGATAAAAGACAACA
Organism: Herpetospermum pedunculosum; assembly: GCA_028017165.1. Taxonomy (NCBI): domain Eukaryota; kingdom Viridiplantae; phylum Streptophyta; class Magnoliopsida; order Cucurbitales; family Cucurbitaceae; genus Herpetospermum; species Herpetospermum pedunculosum. The sequence goes on along the minus strand of CM051527.1, from coordinate 65,222,910 downwards.
GAGAGTTCACACCAAGAGCTGGAGTTTCAGTTGGTTGTCGAGGCCTTTTGTTTTTTGAAACGGGTTGAGATAGACTTGTGACTGCTGAAGACGTGAGTGGTTCTACATCCCAAGGCGATACCCTGTCAGGTCTTAGAATAGATGTTTGTTCATCCCATTGAACCTGGAAACTATTAAATTAAGTAAATAATTCAAATGGGATTTGAAACAATGATATTCCCGGTGGGAATTGAGTTCAAGAGCAGCTCACTCTTAGTGATCTCCAGCTTGAATTAGACCAATGAGGTGAAATATCTCCAGCTCCAGTTATAGTTCCTGAAAACCTAATTAGTCAAAAAAATAAAGAGTCAAGAGATGAAACTCAAACATCTAAAAACATTCCAGTAATTTTACTATTATTTCACTACCTTCTCTCTGGAGAATCCTCTCCCTCAAAACTCATGTTAAATCTCATTCCAACAGAAAAGCTGTTTTTGACTGCTTCCAAGTATTTATTGAGACTTATTATGAACTGACAAGTCCTGATTTAAGGAGAAAAAAGTTCAGTCCACTTCAATGAGAATATAATTGACTTCAGAATTAAAATCTCGAGTACCTGGGTTTATAATAGACTACAAAGCGTGTTTGAGTTGTAACAGCATGAGATGCAGTTGCGAGCACTCCTAGGTGCATGCTCTGACTCGATATCACAGATGGTGGCATGCTGCTTTGCTGCCGAGCACGACGCCTCACCCCAACACGCAAGTCTCCAGTGTCTCCCCTATTAAAGCAACTCTCACATGAATTAAAGCTTGTACAACCACAGAAATTAAATATAGATTGAATGATGATACATAATGTTTTAAAGGTCTGATAAAAAGACAGTTACCCTAACCATTTCCTAACCTACTAGTTAACTAATTATGTAATTCCAATACTAAGTCATGTTTGTAATTAGCTTAAGTTGGCAATTTAAGTTTTCATAAACTCTTGCAACATTGAATGCTTATGTCTCAATTAGTTTCATAGGACTGTTCCATATTTGAGGATGGCTAGCTGAGGGCTCTAGAATAATAGTCAGAAAATCAATCACTGTGCTGCATTCTCATAATCACAACAGATACTGCTGACTGCTGTCCTTCGTTAAGTGAGCCTAATTGGGAGGCTCAAGAAAAAATATCACAGCTAAATGAGTGATACTTGTGACATCTTATAGCGGAAGTGTTTGCTCATGCATAGAGGTCTGGAGGATCTTCGTTCAAACAATCAATAGTTCGCGAGATCAAACATTAACTATGTGATCTACAAATAAAGTCTTTTTTTGGTTAAATTACAAGTTTAGTCCCTAAACTTTCATATTTGTTTTTTTGATAGGAAACAAAATTCATTCATTGATAATATGTAATGGAATACAAGGAAATCCTATCAGAAAACATTTACAAAAAACACCTCCACTGAACTTGCAGGTTTGTGTAAAATAAGTACTTGAAATTCCAATTTGTTGTCTAATAAGGCTGTGAACTTCAAAAAGTGTCTAATAAATCCTCGAACTTTCAATTTTTTTTGTTTTTTTGTCTAATAAGACCTTGACCTATTTGACATTTGTTTTGAATTCACGAACCTAGTGGACACAAAATTTTAAGTTTAACGTCTTTTTTTTGTTTTTTTATCCGTGAGTGTCAAACTAAGAGTTTAACGTCCTAATAGACACAAAAATCAATTTTATGTCTAATAAATTTGTTAATTTTTAAAAATGTTGAATACTCCATGGATTTATTAGATACAAAATTCAAAGTTCAAAGCTAAAGGGGCCTATTTCAGGACCTATTAGACACAAAAATGAGAGACTAAACTTGTAATTTAACCTATCTTTTTCTATCACTAAAGAGTCCATAAAAACAAGTACTTGCATTCTAATTTTCGTAGAGATCATTCTCAAAGGTTCTTAAATATTGAAAGCCAAGGAAAAAAAGAGTTTTAGACGAGGAAGATTCTATATTTGAGTTGCACTTAGTTCTTTACTGGATATTTGGAAAAAAAGATTATTGTTCTCTTTGTCAGAACATAATTCCTGGTCAGAGCTATGTAGTAACTATTACTGCCTTCTTCGTAAAATATTGGAGGTGAGCTCTTGGATCGTACTTGAAGTTTCTCAAGCAATGTAGGAGGAGAAAATTGCAATCATTAGCATACATTATAAAGCTTTAAGGTAATTCGCAGTTGACATGTAGGTTGGAAACTTAAGAACACTCGAGGCATTTTGAGTATGTTGAGCAGTCTACAAATCTAAACCCTGTAACTTCATATAGCAGATTTGTGCTAGACTAGGTCCTTTAGTTTTTTACCAGTGGGGCTTAGGTTTCCCACATAACATTGCTTGGTGTACGGTGTACCCTATCTCTTTGTCTCTTTCTCTCTGTTCATGTGCCTTAAAGTTACGCATTTGATTAAAGTTTTAAAAACCTCTCTGTCCATGTTTAAAGTTCACAGTTTGAATCCTTTTTTTTTTTTTATATCCGTGAGTATTCGGGCCAGTTTGGACACACCTAGACTATTCTCCCGTTTGGTTGTCAAGGAAACTCAGAGAATATCAAATCCTAGGTATGTGGTCACCATGAACTCATTCCCTCTGAGCCTTTATTATTTACATGGCCCTTATTGACCACATACAAATGCAATGGACACGGTGGATGAGGAAGAGATGAAAGATAAAACTGTTACCTCAAGAATACAAAGGAATCCCCAGCAGATAATCTCTTAGAAGTAACAAATGTACTCCACCCAGTTGTTAGCAGGTGCCTTCGTGGCTGACCTGATCATTTAATAAAGAAAATTTTATCGGCAAAGCAGACTGGATAACAAACTTTCACACTGCTGACAAAAGGGTATCACTCAACTCATCAAGTCAAATAACATATGATTGAGAAAATTACATAGAACAATAATTAAAGGAAAAGCTCTTGTATAAGAATAAGATCTATACAAGAAAAGGATAATGCATTACCCCTGAAAATATGCTTGAATCGCCACTCGTATCCATGGAGATCCTTGGCTACCAGATCCTGAGTTGGGGTAGCCTGAGTCATGTCCTGAAAAAAATTCAGAATGGAAATTAAGAAGTCTAAAACTTGGAGAGAGAGAGAAAGCAAAAAACTTTTCTTGTAGGAGGAATAAAGAACAAGTCTCACCAGAGGAGGTAGGCACTCAGTAGCATGTTTTCGGAGGACAGAAAACCCACCGTGAGTGCTGGTATCAGAAGCAGTTAAAACCTTGCAGAACGAATCAACAACTGGTCTAGCTGGTTGAGGAGGACATGGATCTAGACTGTTAGGCTCATTTTGCTGCAGATATACGCCACAAATGAAGCCAATTGTTATGAAGAAAAACAATTTGAAAGTCCAAATTTCCATCAATAATCAAAATTTGGAATAAATTTTATGGTTCTTACATTTGATTCTGGCATTAAAGTTATTTGTGCATAAACCTCATCCGATTCATGATCTGCCTACAAGCACAGAGAAAAATAATAAATATGAATACAATACTTTATTCACTAAATAAGAGAGACCGGCAATTTTTGTAAATGTCTGTTCTCTTGCTGATAAACGAAGTTGAATGTTTTTTTTTTATATAAGATACCGAACTTTCATTGAGAAAAATGAAAGAATACAAGGGCATACAAAAAAAGAATCAAACCCACAAAAGGAATGGATTCCAATCAAGCAAAATAACGCCTAAAGAGTAGTTTACGGCCACAAAGAAACATAAAATCTACAAGAGATGAAACAGCACAAGGCTCCCTCTCAGTCCCTCTAAAGATCCTATAAAGGAAGTTGAATGTTAAAAAAATGTGAAGCCTGAGAGAGGGAATGAATAAATACCAATAGGTCCAATACTTGAAATCTTAAAAAAGGTACACAACAAAGCTTAGCAGGTCATGCAGAAAATTTGAAGTTTTGATATTCTGGGAAAGGGACAAAAAAGGAGAAGAACAAAATAAGAAGGATGCAAGGGGTGCTCTTCTGCCTCCCTAGATTCCCCAATCTCAGTACCAAACTCAAAACGGAATCAGCAGAAACAACAGAGCAACTTAAGATGAGAAAAAACAGTACCAGCGGCTCAATATGAATTACACGGCAGAGAATCTTCGAGGAAAGATTAAACAGAGGAATTCTCTTATTCAGCTCCAGATTCGTCGATGCCTCTAACTACAATCCAGAAGAAATGTCATAATTCCAATTCAAAACCAAGCATACTACATAATGATTCAGAAATTGAATTACAAAACAAACAGACTACAATAATCAACGCCCATAAAGCAACAAACACGCAAACTTCTATTTTCCTCGTGAATCACACTTTTCATAAACAAATTCCAAGGAAACAAACACAAATTTAGAACCGATCTGAAACGGAGAAAAAACAAAAACAAAAAACATTATACATACTTGTTCCATATGCCCCTGAGGGAAATAGAAGACTCTTTCACCAACGCGAGGTACATCAACCAGTGGACCTGCACAAGCCCTCCATAGCTCCATATACAGATCATCTCTTCCACAACCTATCAAGAAACCACTAATCTTAAACACAGAGCAAAGCACCAAGTTATTTCCCCAGGATTAAGGTAATTTACCTTGGACCGAAACACATGACTGCGTATACGAATTTCCTCCATGAAAAGTCATCGTCAAGCTCCAAAGTGAAACAAACAACCAAAAAATCAATGCAACTCAAAACAAATCCCCCAACGCCCCTGAACACACACGATCAGAATCAAAACCAAACGGTCACTCCAATTCCTTCCTCCACAAAGAGACAACTCCCATTCGACAACACTCAGTCAAAGAATCACAGCAAAAACTCACAGAAAACAGCAACTACAACGAAATTAAACCTGAAACTCCTCCGTCACTGCTCCGGTGACAGAAACCGCTCGAAAATCAACCGCCGATCCTCTCTGTCGCTCGTCGGGGGGGAAGAAGAAGAAGAAGAAGAAAACGCCGTCACAGAAGAAAGAATCGCAAAACGGCTTGGCGCGCGTCCTATTATACGGGAACTAGCTCTGTAGCTGCCCGAACTGTGAACCTTCAGTGGGCTCTAAACCCAACCAGGGTTAGATTGTAACCGGAGAAGATGGTTAAGACGACGGCGTGAGAGACGGAAAGGAGGGAGAAATGGGCAGTTAACGGCGTTTGATGACGAAGGAAATAGTACGGTATCGGCATGCGTGTTGTTTGGGTAACGGAAGACAGGAGGTGTTTGCGGCGTTACCGTTAAGTAACGTCCTTTTCGTTGTCTGCTTCGTAGCAGGCAACATGGTTGGCTCGAGTTAACCAGGCAGAATATTTTATGAATTTTTATTTTTATTTTTTATTTTTAGGTACAGATATTCCATTTCGGGGTTATGACCATATATCATTACAACGCTGACCTGGATAATACTCTCTTTTTTTTCTCTCTTTTTTCTCTTTCTTTCTTTTGCTTTTTTTGAAAATTGAGAGTCCATTTAAAATGTTTTGGTCTTAAATTATAAATTTAATCCCTATGCTTATATTTTAGGTGTTTTCTTTTAACATTGTAATTTTTTTAATTATTTATAAAATTATAACAAAATATAAACTATTTTAAAAAATATAGTTGTTTTAAATCAGGCCTAACATACATCATCTTTTTAACATTTTCAAAATACGTTGTGCATTCACGAAAGCACGTCATCTTTTGAGCAGTATGCATTCAAAAATCGATATCTTTTTACTCTAATATGACTTTTTTTTGAAAAATGTATGAAGTAACACATAGAGCTTCAATTTGATACATAGTTTCACTATTTTAGAGTTGTATATCGAAAGATAAAGATCTTCGAAGTTGGGCTATGGTTTTGCAAATTTCATAACTCGTAGCCCAACTTCGACGATATTTATCTTTCAATATACAACTCCAAAAATAGTGAAACTAAGTATCAAATTGAAATTCTCTGTGTTATCTTTTCATTCACATATTTAAAATTAAAAAAAAAAAAGAATATCTGAGTAAAAATAAATCAATTTTTTAATGCATACTACTCAAAAGACCCTCTGTTGGCATGGATGCAAAAGACGATTTGTATTGGCCTGGATGCACATCATCTTTTCAAAATACCACGTGTCTTGGCCTGAATGCACATCGTCTTTTGTAAAGACGACCTGTGTGATTGATTTAAAACAAAAATATTTTTATAAATATTTTTTTTATATATATTTTTATAAATAGTTTAAAAATTACAATATTAAAAAAAAATACCTATACTTTAGGTATGAATACAAAATATGAATACATATTTTATTTACATGATAATCAACTTATCTAAATAAATAAATAAAATAGAGGAAAATTAGTGAATTTTTAAATGAGGACAAAATAAATTCATGTTTTTTTTTTTAATGAATGGATGTTTTAATTAAGTTATAGTGACTAAATTGTAACTTATATTAGTTTGTAAATAAATTTAAATAATACAAACATTATCCAAATAAATATGTTTAAAAAATTATTGACTATATAAAGAAAAACAATACATTCAAAGACATGATTCTATGGTATTTTTTGTAATGAAGTCATATGTTGAAGATGTGGTTTCATAGTTTTAAAATTGTCGCGTGGTCCATTCTTGTTTGTCTTTTTCAGTACCATTTTCTTTACTACAGTCTAAAAGTTAAATTAAATTAAAATTACGTCATTCCCATACTATTTTTTTTTTTAAAAATATTACATATGGGAGGTTATATCCATGATGGTAACAAAATTATATTTTCGTCCATTATTCAAATTTTTACGAGTTAATTTTTTTATTTTTTACCAACAAAACATTAAATGAACTTTCACAATTTCCCTTACAAAAAATAACTATAACAATTTCAATGGTTTGTTTAATGAGTGTTTTTTTTTTCAAAATAAAATTTATAGTTTTTTTTTTTTTTTTTTTTTAGTTCAAAGAATTGTGTGAGAGATTCGAAACTCTAATCTTTCGAGAACACATGCTTTATATAGCGAATTGAATTATGTTCGTGTTGACAAGTAAAATTTATAGTTAAATCAATATTGTTTTATTTTAAGAATTATTAAAAAGATAAGTAAAGTTTGTAATGTATCTAAAAAGTGTTAAAGTTTAGAGTCTATATAAGTCAAGATATTACTTACTTTCTCGATGGTCGGATAATATTCGAATGAGTCCCTCCCTGTTGAACTAAAAAAATATACTTATTTATTAATGATTTTTTTTTTTACTTTATTTTTATTTTTTTTATTTTGTATTTGGCTTCAATAATTTTAGTCCCAAAACTTTTAAATACTCTATTCTAATTCATATAATTTGCATTAAACAAAATTGTTCTTCATGAGAGAAAAACCTAACATAAAAGCATATTTTCTCCATTGATCTCATCAATAGATGCCTATAGTGAACAACTTTTTAAGCAAGATTTTCAAATGAAATTAACTTTTGGTTTGAATAATTAATAAAAAAAAAACTATGAAGAGTTCAAGTTTTTTTTTTTCTTTTTTTCCTTGAGCTAAACAACGTGTGAAGGTGGAGAATTCGACATTTGATTTTTCTCCCCCTTATCTTATTATAATACCTTAATCAATTCACGTTCGTGTTGAATGAAACAAAAAAAGACTTAAAGCTTGAGAGATACCAAAATAAAATAAGTAAAAGTCTAAAGTTACTAACAAAGTTAAAATGACTAAATCTCATCCACTATAGAAACCATATCGATAGAATTTAGACAATTTGGACATTGAGGTACATAATTCTATTTATTTTATTTTTAAATATTTGAATTTTCAGGTTGTTTCTATTAAAGTCTTAAATTTTAAAAAATTAATAGACTCATCGACTTTAAATTATATGTCTAATAGTTGATTATGTTAATTTAAAACTTAAATATTACATTGTTGTCTAAGGATTAATAACTAGCTAATTTTGAGTAGATTTAGGCATTTGATTACATAAACGTTACAATAATGAAGTTAATGTTAGACACTTATTAGATACTATATATATATATATATTGAAAGTCTAGATACAAGGTTTTATTCATCATTTTTAAAAAAATATATTAATCAAATTGACATGAAAGAGAATAAAAATGGAGGGAAAATATAAAGTAATGGTCAAATATTCCAAATAATCCCAACCTAAAAATATCAATTTAGTTTCTAATCTTTTAAAATTTTAAAATTTATCTTCGATGTAAAGAAAATGATCAGTTAAGATTTTTTATTTTTTTATGAGTAAAAAGTTTATATTTCTTAAATTATAATTTGGGCCACAAACATGCCCAAAATAATAAAAAAATTTAGCAAAATTTAAAACATTTTACAAATATGACAAAAAAATCAGTAGCTATCACTAATAGACTCTTATAATTGATATATGACTATCAGTGATAGTTGATAGACTACTATCAATGATAGTCACTGACAAAATTCTATAAAAAACTGAGTGATAGACAATACTATTAGTTATAAAAATTGTCGTATCTGCAAAGAAAAAAAAAAAAAAGCAAAAAAAAAAAAAAAAAAAAAGTGTTATATTTTTATTTATTTTACTCTAAATTTACATTTGTTATAATTTTCCTTATAATTTTAGTCGTTGACAATATATTTTGGATCTTGAGAATAAAAGAGTTAAATTTTACGTGAAAAATAACGTCTAAGTGATATGTTTGTGTTCAAATTTGGTAATAAAATAATAATGTAATGATAATCCATCATCAAAATTTTTAACAAGCTAACCTAACACATAGTTTAACCGTTTCAAATATTATAATTAATCTCGACCAAAAGGTTTGAGGTTTAGATTCTCAACTTTACTTATTGAAGTTATATATATATACTTTGGAGATGAAGAAATTGATCTAAATAAAGAATTTATAAAACATTAAATTGAAAAGAAAAAAAAAACTAAATTGAACAAAAAAAAATTAGGGACTTTTGCCTAAATCAACATTAATATTTAGATGGAGAAATTGATGGAGAGGGTAGTGGTGTGTTGGATGGCTGCTGACGTAAGCTAAAGTGGGAATTTTTATTGTCTTTTCGTTTCCATTTTTCCCACAAATACGAGCGACGGTTGGACGGTCGTGGTTGTTCCACGTCAGGAGGTCTTTTTTTTTTTAAATCTTGTCAAAAACAAAAAAAGTTAAAATATTTTCAATGGAATCTTTTGTTTTTTTTTGAGCAAAATGGAATGTTGATTGGATTTTTAAATAACATTTCATCAAATAATATATAAATAACTGTAAATTAGTATTTTAAAGTTATGAAATCTGTATTCTTTAGATTTTTTTTTTTTTTTTTTGAGCAAGTATTCTTTAGATTCTTGAGTGCGTTTAGAATGACTATTTTAAAAAATTAGTTAAGTGTTTTCGCTAAATTTATTTTTGATCATATAACATAATGTTAATTGATTAAAACATTTGTTATTATTGCGAAAAGTTATATAAAAGTGTCAAACTAACATATGAACACTTTTAAGACGGTTAAAGATAAAAGATAAGAGTTTATTTAGAAATTATGATAAAGTATTCTTTTAAAGTTATTGTTTGTATCGAATCGAGCATAATTCAATTGACATAAAATTGTATCATTAATTAAGAGATTCTATACTTTAGAATTTGTTCTATTTTAGCCTCTGTATTTTTAAATGTCTAAATTTATTCATATATTTTTAATAAATCTTAAAATTAGCGTTATGTATTTTTTTTTAATAAAAATTATTATCGTCATTTTAACAAGTTCGATAAAAATTAACTTTAAATTAAAAAAAAAAAAAAAAAAAAAAAAAAAAAAATCCGACGTGGATGGACAATAGTTGATGTGGGCATAGGGGGTTTTGGGATTTTGATATTAAAACGAAGGAATGTGGAAGATAGGAAGGACAGACCAATCAATTGACTCTAACGTGTTTGCTCTGCTCTGCAAAAACAACCGGCCCCATTTTTTATTTATTTTTTATTTTTTATTTTCTTCTTCTTCTTTATTGCCTGACACCTGTCCTCTACTCTACACCTCCATTCAAAAAACACAATCATTTTTTCAATTTTGCATTTTAGTCCCTACGTTTTTTTAATTCTTTCATTTTGGTTTATGAATTTTTAAAATACCTATTTTATTTTTCAACTTTCTCCAAGAAATTGCAAAATTTGACTTGTGTTCCGAGAGGTTGGTAAAAAATGACCTCAATTTGAAATTTTAATGGTTCTAACCTCAAATTAACAGCTGGTACTACTGTGAAAATTCTCTTTTATCCCTTGCTTAAAAAAACCTCTCATTTTTTTTTTCCTGCACTTTCTTCTCATTTCTTCTCTCTCCTCTTCTTCTTCATCATTTCCTACCGATTTAAATAAAATCTTGAACCAACAAATCTTTCTCAATCACACATTTAATATCAACAAATCCTATTTGATGTTGATCACTTCTTTATTTAACCATTAAACTAAAAAAAATTGATGGTGTAAAAAAACCACGATTAAAAAAAATAATAATAAAAAATCCATATCGTCTAAACAAATAACCATTAACAAAAATAAATGACTCATGTATAGTTTTAGCCAAATTTTCAGTCATTGTAGTTGAGATGAAAGTCATAACCATTTTTGTGTTGGAAAATGAAAGAATGAAGTTGAGAGAAAAAAAAAAAGAAATTGAACATAAAATGGAGGGAAGGGAAAGTTGGGATTTGGTTTTCTTTACCGTGGATTTTGAGTCTCCATATTTATGAAAAATCAGTGAGTTTTGTATCGTTGTCGTTGAGAGATGAAAGTCATCGAAGGGAAAGTTGAGATTTGATTTTCTTTACCGGGTTTAGGGTCTTCAGATTTCTAAAAAATTAGTGATTTTTTTTTTTCCCTTTTTGACTACCTACAAAGGAGAAGGAGGGAAGAAGATAAGAAAAAACCATCGTCTTCGCCTTGATAAACGTTGGGATAATTTTTTAAGGTCAAGTGTTTTGGATTACTGAACTCCAAAGAAAAAGACGAGGAGGAGGAAATGATCGAAGGAGAAGAACAGAGAGGAGGAGGGAGGAGAAGAAAATGCAGAAGAGAAAAGAAGGATAAATAGGGAGGCTTTTTTTAAGCGAGGGTAAAAGAGAATTTTCACAACTTTTTTAAAAAAAGAACTGTCCACTGTCAATTTGAGGTCAGAAACAATAAAATTTCAAATTGAGGTCATTTTTTGCAAATATTTTGGATTTCAGGTCAAATTTTGCAATTCCCCAACTTTGAGAATAATTATTTTCGCCATTTTTTTTTTTTATAAAATGATTCATTCTTTTTTCAAATGGAATATTTGTAAATAAACTAAATATTGTCATTCTTGGTCTTTGTGATATTTTATCGTCAATTATTTAAATATGTATTAAGTTAAATTATACAAAATATCTCTGAATGTTGAGGTATGTTTCAATTATACCCATAAACTTTAGAATTTTTTACAGTTTTATCTTTGAACTTCGAAATGTGTACGCTTGAACTTTGAAAATTTCCAAAAAATATATTTTCTCGTTAAAAAATAGAAGATTTATGTTAATTTTTTATCATTTATTTTAACGAAAAAATATTATTTTCGGAACAATTTCAAAGCCTAGAATATTTTTTAGAGTAATTTTTAAAATTATTCAAAGGTAGAATTGGTTTTTTTTTTTATAAAATTGGAGTATATAAGTTGAGTGAGGCAAAATAAATAAATTGATGGTATTTAAGTGATTGAATATAGGAATGATTATTTCAAAGATTGAAGGTTTTGAAAGTTTAGAGATCAACCTCAATAGATAAGGTATATTATATTCTATTGTCATCAATCATTTGAACCCTCTCTTTCATAATTATTTGAACTAAAAAAAGTTTAAATATTTATAGTTAAAAAACCAAGATGGAATCTAAACTTTGAAGGTTTGATAAAGGTGCATGAGATGAGAAAATAAATGTAATTTATACCTTTTAATAATTTTGTCTATTTAGTTTATAAATTTTCAAAACAAATAAATCATATCATAATTTTTTATTATTTTTTTTTTAATCAACATAAGCATAGTTCAACCAACATGGTTTATGAACTACGAGCTAGATGTCTCAAGTTCGATTTCCTCTCTCTAAATGTTGTAAAAAAATATTATTTATTTATTACATAAATCATATCATTGAAACGTGATAGACAAATAATGAAAAAAAAAAATACATGATCTATTTTTTTTTTTTAACGAACAAATGTAGGGTATGGAGATTTGAACCTTTAAATCTAAAGAGAATAAATAGATGTCAATTACCGTTGAACTATGTTTAGGTTGACACATGATGTAAGGTAGTTTTGTTTGGAGAAAAATGATATATTACAAGTGTCATTGAATTATAACCCTCCATCTAAAAAAAGAAACCTTCATTATTTAAGGTATGCTTTCACTTCCTCATGCATAAATACTTTCAACTCTAGCTATATTTTTCATTGAAAATAAATGAAAGAATACAAGGGCATCCAAAAAACGATACATTTAGGAAGGCTACTCTGACACGTAGTTTTTTTTTTTTTATTATTAAAAATATATTTTTTAATTTTCCTATTTTTTAATTCATTAAATAATAAATAAATAACATTTTTCATTTTTTACTTCTTCTCTTTCCTCTCTTCTTCCCTCATCCTCCTCTCATCTTCTTCATCCTAACATCCATGTCCGCCTGCCACCACCAACCGTCGTCGTCCTCCACCCGTCAGTGCCAACTTCTTCTTCCTTTCTTCCCCTCTTCCTCTTTCTCCATTTCTTTCCCATGTAAAAAAATGACGAAAAAAGAAGTGAAGAATGCAAATCTGAGTTCATTTCAGATTTGAAACTAACGACAACGGATTCCAGCAAGTTGGTCAACATGTAAGGCTTTGTACTCGACGAATTTGAAACAATGGAGCTTTGTACTGGTCGGTTTTGAACAATAGATGATAGAAGGAGGAGGAAGGGATGAAAGAGTGGAAAATAAAAATAAATAAATAATTTTTTAATTAAAAATAGGTGTGCCACGTCAACCTTCCCTTAAAATTTAATCGAAAATTTGACGGAAGAACAAAAAAATGCACCAAATGTAAACTCATAGACAAAATTGCTGAGTTTGAAATTTTGGGGACACAAATATCACTAAACTCAAATTTTAGGAACGATTATTTTTAATTTTATTTTTCTATAAATTTTGGTGCTTATGTTTAGTAACATATTTTAAAAAGAGTAATTTTAATTATATATCTCTTAAACCTTTTGAATTTTGATATGATGTTCTTATCTAAATCATGACGTAATATATAATTAAAATTGTTGTGATTGAACATTATATATGTGGTAGTAGATGATGGAAGTTAACAACCGAACAAAATAAGGTAGCAACTAAACTAAACAAAATTGTTTCACTTTATTTATCACATTTTGGAGAAATTCAAGTATAAAAAAAAATGATAAAAGAGTATAAGTATAAACACATTTATCCATGGACGATGACCAACCCGAACATAGCTCAACTAGTTAAAACACATATATATCATCGACCAAAATCCAACCCGAACATAGCTCAACTGGTTAAAATATATATATCATCGACCAAAATATTAAGGTTAGAATAAAATCCTCAATCAATAAACGATGTTCATGTTAAGTATCCTCATTCACACATATTTAACCGTACGCTTTTTTCAAGCTTCGAGACTAATTAGGCTTACTCGATTTTAACAAAATGTGCATGCTCGCTCCGCTAAAGATATCACTCCTATCAGAAGACTCTTCTCTCACTCGGGCTCTATATTCACATGAGATCAAGCCATCTCAAAACTATATTCTAAGATTTAATTTTTAAAAGAACTAGTTAGGCAATTTAAAGTTAACCACTAAATTATGTATTGTAGGCATTAAAAAAAAATAAAAATAAGAGAGACACCTAAATATATGTTTTAGTCATTTATATTTTTTTTTTCTAGTCCTCCTATAAATTTTTACTTATATCCACTCATTATTATGTCAAATAAATTTATCACTAATAAAATTTAACATTACCAACGGCTCAAGAAATAATTTAAAAAATGTTAAAAACATAACAGACTAAATTGAAATTATTATTTATTTGTTTTATAAATATATTTTAATTAAAGTATAGATGGAATTCATGATGTTTTAATCTATGATACAATCTTAAGCTAATTGAATTATATTCGTTTTACGTTAAAATTAAATTTTAAATAATAGAGATTTAAATTGATTGTTTTTTTTATATATAATAAATATTAAATTGAATTCACTATTCATAATTAAAATATATGTTTGAATGTAGGAACTAGTGACCAATAATTTGAATATATTTGTTATCGAGAGAGAAAAGAGAAAACAAATATAGGACAAAAATATATATATATATATATATATATATATATATATATATATATTAAATATAGAAAAAGAGGAAAAAAAAATTCCCATCAATCAAATCCTAAAATTTAAGATAAACATGAAATGATACTTCCACTTTACATCACCAAACATGATATGAGTTGAATATTCTCTTATGTTACAACCTTTTAAAACTCTAACTACAACAATGTTCATTCAAATTCTTGTATGAAAAAAAAGTTAAAAAAGGACAAGTTAGGTGAGTTGGTCAACTCATTTCTAGCTTCTATCATCTAACCTTAGCTAATTACTACTACTAATTTTCTCCAAGTCAACTTATAATTTTTTTATTTTAGAAGAAAATTATAGTTGAACTTTATATATATATATATGAGAGCAACAAATTCATATATAATTTTTTTTTAATAGTTTAACATGTAGAGTGACATGATTTGAACTTTAATTTGTAATGATTTAGTTGTTCGTATTTCGGTAACAAATATAAGTTCTATTGTAGACAATATTGTTAAGATTTAATGTGATTTCTTACATATGTAAATTGATAAACTCATCGGGGATCAAATGTGTTCCTAAGCTATAAAGACTAAATTGTTACCCAATTAAAATTCACACTTAATTTTGATGATTTTGAATATATATATTTTTTTTTTGTAAAGGTATTTAATTAATACGGGGATTGAACTTCTGACCTCTTAGTCAGAGAGGCACAACCTTATCTCACTTGAGTTATGTTCAGTTCGACAAGAATAATTAAATTGTAACAAATTATTTTAATTATTTTAAAGTACATGGACTAAATTGTTACATACTAATGTTTGATGAGATTACAAATCTGAAAGTATAAAGATTAAATTACTACCTACTAAAATTCCGAAAATAATTAAATTATTTGAGACTGAAAATGTATTTTAACCTAAAGATTACTATTACATATTACCTAAGTTGTACCCCTTGTTTTCTTAATTACCTAAGTTATTTAGGTATTAACTTAAGGAGCAAGAAATCTTTGTTAATATTGTTTAAGGTTAAGTTCTTTAAAACTTTTTTTTACTCTTTGTTTTAGTTCCAAAATTTGTCGGTGATTTCAATTTTTTTAATCTTTTTATAAATTAAATTAGATAAAAAAAAAATATATCAATAAATTAAGTTAATACGAACATAATTCAATGTATGAATATGAACAAAATATTTCGATTCAATCTTATAGAAAAAAAAATAAGTAAATTAATGCATTGTTCTCAAAGAATATAAACTGTTGGAATGTCAAAAGTATTATAACTTTTTTATTTCTTTCAATTTTAAATTTGTCTCTTCTAATTAATTTTTCACTAACAATTTGAAAGTTCAATTTTAATAAAATAAAGAAACTAAATATGAAAATCAAAGTTTATACTAATAATAATTTAAAAAAAAATTGAAAACTTTATGAAATAAATGATAAAACGTTGAAAAAATTAAAATACATAAGTTAATTTAGATATCATTACTATCATAGTAAAAAGATAAAATCATAACTCTTGTATATATAAACCACAACTAACTTAGCTTGAGATATTTTATACATTTTAAAATTTTAACATATTTTATTAATACTTTAATTACTTTTTAATCTGATTTTTTTTAGAATTACACTAATATTAAATAATAAAATAAATTTATCAATTTGTAATATATATATATAAAAAAATTAAAAGAAAAAAATAAAGAAGTGAAAAGATGAGAAGCTAGAGGAAAAACAATAATGCACGTTATATATATATATATAGCTACCAAAAATTTAATCCGTTCTTCTCAGATGACACTAATTTGGGTTAAGATTTCAAATTTTCAAATTTATATTAGTTTTCACAAAAATATCATCATTTTAAATATTTTGAATTGCAACAAAATAATGAATTTCATAACTTTAAGGGGATTTAGGTTAAAATTGAATCTGAATGAATATAAGTGTCAAAAAGATCAATTATATAAAAGTTTAGGAATTTAATTGATAAATTATAAGGGTCCACGTGTTTAAGTTAACAATTGATACAACTTCCAAAGTTCAAGGATATAAATTGTTTTTTTTTTTTTTTTTTTTGCAAAGGTATTTAATTAATGCGAGGATTGAACCTCTAAACTCTTAGTCGAAGCACAACCTTATGTCACTTGAACTATACTCGGTTTGACAACTATTTTATAAGTTTTATTTAATACAATCAACGGCGAAAATATTAATATCAATATCGGGAGTTCAATTTTACGGATATATTCAGGGATATATCGATATCGATAAATATTAATGTAAATAAGTTTTTTTTAAAATTATTTAAATTAATAATTATATATATATATTTTTTTTACTTCCTAAACTAAGTTGTACATCTTATTAGTATTTATATTCATATTGAGATTAATAGATAATATTTTTTTTTGTTTTAAAAGTATTTATAAAAGATATCGGAGATATCTACATCGAACCCTTTAATTTAGAGATATATTGCATATGGACGCTAAACCCTAAATATTTTCATCCTTTTAAGTACAATATCAAATGATTTATGAGAGTAATATATGCACTTAGAAATAGTACTTTTATGGATTGTTTTTTCTAGTTCGTTTCTTTTATATTCTCTTTAAATCTCAAGATTCTTTCAGTACAAATGATCATTGGACTTGACCGTTGAAGTGAGTCATGCAAGACAATTATCACACATTGAATAGTTAAGTTGAACTATTTACACAATTTTTTTTTTTATCATTTTAAAACCAGAGATAATTTAATCATGATTTATGATATATATCTATTTTAGTTGCATGTACTACAACAATGGTGTATTTTAGGGTTTTAGGGTTTAGGGTTTAGGCCAACAAAAACAAAAACATAACTTAATGACATGATATATTGTCTAATAATCATGAGGTTCTAGGTTCAATCCCTCACCAACATGTTAAAAAAAAATTAATTGTTTATTTTCTTTTTAATATTCGAATTTAACACCTAATTTAAGTTCTAAATAAATAAATTAAAAAAAAAATCTTACTAAATCAAGATACAAAAGGCATCTCTAATCATTTTTTTTTTTACAACATGTTTAGGTGGGGGGAATTAAACCTAGGATCTCATTGTCACTAGGTGATACATCATGTCGTCGAACTATGCTCTTGATGTGCATCTCCAACCCTGTAATAGCTCGATTGTGTGTTTTTGACTAAAACATCATGGATTCCAGTAATTAAAGGAGTAAAACTTAGTTGCAGCTGGAGTACAACTATCTTTTGCAGCCCAGCACGTCACAATTTTAATGGCCAAATATTTATGCTATTTTTTAAATAAATAAAAAGATTATTAGTTTTTCACGCCGTTTATTGCTCCCCTTCTTTTTTCCTTTACTTTGTAACCCTTTCACTAAAAAAATCAAGTTCCAACCTCGAATTCCAATAAATTAACTTCTTCCATTGTAGAGAAAATTACAAAATGATTTCACTTTCGTTTTCTTTTTTTTATTCTTTATATGTTTTTACTTCTTCCCTCCACTTTTTCATCTATTTTCTTTTCCAATCGTCTTTTTAAGGGGATGAAAATTGAAGAACAAACACAATTAAAAAATAATAATAATAAGAAAAATGCTCTCTGTTATGCAATAACTTTTTTATTCTTATTGTCTTACTGATAATGGAATTGAAGCGGAGTGGATGAAGTTTGTATTGTTTGAGACAATTGAGATTTATGTCTCTCTATTAACCTATTGGAGGTTGAAGTTAAATTTCTATGGTCGATGGAAGAATAAAAGTCACGAAGTAAAAGGAAAAAAAAAAAAAAAGCTAAATAAACGAAGAAAAAAAAAAGCAATAAATGGCGTGAAAAGTTAATAAAGACTTTTTTTAATTTTAAAATAGCATAAATATTTGAGACTGATCTACAAAAGATAGTTGTAGCTTAGACAACTAGGTTTTACTATAATTAAAATACGTTTGAAAAAAAAAAAAAAAAAATCTATCTCCAATCCTGTTTTGTTGTGTGTCGTCATCCCAACCATAATCTAATGGACTAAAATCAAGGTGGGATCCTTAGCAAAAGATCGTACCGACCCAATAAGTCAAAAGACTTTTTTTTTTTTTTTTTTTTGACATATTATATGAAAAAAGAAAAAAGAAAGTGTACGATGATTGGTTGTCTTATTATTTTGGAAGCAAATCCTCACGCGGAGACCAATTTGGTTGGTTGGTATGCTCTCTTTATTTGTTCTTATTTGTATTCATTAATCTTCACAAACCTTGTTTTAGGACCACACACCCATTTCTCCATTTTAAACCTTTTTTTCCCTTTTTTTTCTTTCCAATAATATCTATAATTATCTTTAAAAAAAATACTATGTTCAAATATAATTAAACTAATTAATCACGTTCAATCAAAGTACGTTTTATTTAATTGGGTTGAAAATATCCCAGGTATGAATTTGATAATATACTTACCCATAAAATTAATGATTGTTTTATGAGTAGAAATAGACAGAGAATAAAAACCCAGAAGCAAAGCAAGCTCGAATGAAACTGAGCTTGCCTAAGAGAAGAAAATTTGGGCGTGTGTAGCTAATACCATACTTAGACGTCATCGGAGCGTGTATAGCTAATACCATATCAGTGTTCTTCTATTCCTTTTGCAGGTGATCTCGTTCTCAAAATAAAAAATTCATCGTTGATATCACATGAATTCATGTACACTCAACCTACCTGAATTTTGATATCAATTATGATTAAGAACTTCAAATTTAATCCACGTAACTTTATCCCACTTGAAATGACATATTGTTATATATATAGATCCATTGAGCATGATGCATACCAATAATTGGCGAACTCAAAAAAAAAAAAAAAAAAAAAAAAACCTTTTAAAACTTGTATGTGTTTTTTTTTTTTTTTGGCAAACTTTATATATTGTCCTTGGTTTAGTGTTAGTGGTGTTAGGATTGGATTGAAAAAATAGGTTAAATATTGTGTTTGGTTCATATGCTTTGGCATCATTCTATTTTAGTTTATCTCCCTTCAAATTTACAATATTTTTAAAATAAAAAATTTATGGTTGATATCACGTGAATGTCATGTGCACTCAACCTATCTGAATTTTGATATCAATAATGACTATGAACTTCAAATTTAATTCATACCACTTGAAATGACATATTGTTATATATATATATATATATAATACATCCACACTAAGCATGATACATACCAATAATTGGTGAACTTAAAAAAAAAAAAAAAAAAAAAAAATTTGTATATGTTTTTTTTTTTTTGGCAAACTTTATGTACGATCCTTCTTTCAGTGTTGGTGACGTTAGGATTGGATTAAATTGAAAAAATAGGTTAAAATATTTATTTTTCCTATGTGTTTTGGGCCCCATTCTATTTTAGTCTATCTCTATATTTTCAAATTTATAAAGTTTAGTCATTACTCTCCCATCAATCTTAAAATTAGTTTTTAGGGTTAATTTGCGATTTTTTTTTCTTCTTTTCGAAATCAATAATATAATAAAAGTAATTTTGATTCAATAAAAGAAACAATGTGAAAACATGTTTCCAAAATTCAGAGGGAAGGTGAGACTAAAATGTTTGTAGAAAAGTTAATTAATTAACAATAAACTAAAGACTAATTTTAAGACTTATACAATAAAATAACATCATGACACTAATTTTAAGATTTATTGAAAATACATATAATCTCTCTTGTGGACTTCTCCCCACTAAATTTGAACATTTGAAAATATATTACCTAAAATAGATAAGTATATGAATTAAAATATTATTTTAACCGAAAAAATTACAATTACATCATGGATAAAGTAAAAAAAATTAAAATATGAGGCAAATTTTGAAAAACGACCCAAGCATTTGGGGACTAGAGTGAGTTATATTTAGCCTTAGAATTATTACAAAAATTGACAATTATTTTGATTCACTAACCTAAGCTAGGTAGCCAAGAGAGACGATGTATGAATTTTGAGTGAAGTATACAAATACCAAAGAAAAATAGAAAAAAATACAAAGGCCATACAAATATGGGCTGGTTGCACAAATAGCAATCAGGCCCAAACTAATTGCAAATTTAGCAAACTTTAAAATGTTTTGCAAATATGGCAAAAAAACCCGTTTCTATCACTGATAGACTTTATTATATCACTGATAGACTTCTATCAGTGATAGACTATTATTTCTGATAGACTATTATCACTGACAAAAATCTATAAAAAGCTGAGGTGATCAGCGATAGACTTCTATCAGTCATAAGATATCAGCGATAGAAATTGCTATATCCGCAAAATTTTTAAAAACATGCTATATTTGCAAACAATAAGTCTTAAATTGTCATTTACTACAATTTCTCTACAAATATTTATATATATATATAAAAGAAATTCCTTTTTTAGGTAAAAAAAGATTTTAGGGTTGTAATCCATGTGATTGTGCAATGGTGGGTTTTGTAATATAATATATAATAAAGTGGTGGTTCAATGAGACAACAATTTGAGGTTTGAGTGGGATTTTGGTCCCCCAAAATTTGTAGAAGAAAATAATATTAGAGAAATTATGGTTGGGCCAAACAAGAAAACATCTCAAACTCAATTATATGTGTTTTTTTGTTTTTAAACAAACAAATTACATTTTGTATAAAGTAAAGAGCATGTAGGCATGAAGAGATTGGTTGTAACACATCATCCATGCATGTTACTCCTTTATCATTACTTAATCACATACACACTCATAATTTCTTCTCAAAATCATCAAAACAACAGATTATTCCATATTTTAATATATATATATATATATTTTAAGAATAACTGATATGTAGTTATTTTTTTTAAAGATATTTTAATTAATGTGAGGATTCAACCTCTACTCTCTTAGCAAATGGTACAACCTTATGTTAATTAAGTCATACTCGATTTAGCAAAATAAAACTTTTAAAATTATAATTAACCAATGATATCAATAATAAAATACAATGATGACATATAATTACCTAAATACAAGCAATAATGTACAATGGTGAAATATAATAATGAGTATAAGTAATAAAGTACAATGATTAACTATATATGATCAACCTTATTTCAATGAATAAATTATATATATATATATATATATATCCTATTCTTTTTTTTAATATAGAAAATTTGAGATTTTTATTTTTTTTATTTTAAAGAATGTAGTTTTAAAAAGTAATTACAGAAATATGGTAGTTCTCAAAGTAATTACAGAAATAGAATACTTAAATCGTATACTAGGGGTGGTAGTCGGTTCGGTTTTGAGCCCAATCGAAAACCGAACCAATATTTTTGGTTTTGTGAAAAGTGAAATTGAACTGATGTCCAATAAAGGACAAAACGACAGTTCGGTTTTTGCTCGGTTCGGTCTTCGATTTTGGGTTAATTGAGTTTTTTTTCCACTTTTAAGTTTTTGATAAGCTTGTTGAGAATTTTTTAGTTCTGGACTGACAAGTAAAATCAATCTCTTTTTTTTTTTTTAATGTAAATCTTCAGAGATGAATGAAGAGTAGAAGAGTTTTCATCTAAAAAAAAAATAAAAAATGATAGTTTTTTTTTTTTTTTTTTTTTTTTTTTCTTTTAATAATTATTCATTAAATTAGGGAAATCCGAGATTTCCTTTCAAATCTTTTCTCTCGATTTTTTTTCAAATCCTTTCTCCAGATTTCCTTTCGATGGTTTAAAGATACATTTTTTAGAACAATTTGGGACTGATTTGTACACTAAGATGAAAAAATTTGTCCTTTTGCTTCTAGTAAAATTTTGTTCATCCAATCGAAATTTAGTAATGGATTAAATAAGTTAATAACAACAAAACGACCCATAATTCCCAAATTGATTTTCGATTCTTAAGAAATTTACAACAAAACAACCCAATAATTCCCAAATTGAGGCGGCTGAAGTGAAAAGAAAGAGATAGGATTGTAGGGCTTACCTATATATATATATCGAAATTTAGTAATGGATTAAATAAGTTAATAACAACAAAACGACCCATAATTCCCAAATTGATTTTCGATTCTTAAGAAATTTACAACAAAACAACCCAATAATTCCCAAATTGAGGCGGCTGAAGTGAAAAGAAAGAGATAGGATTGTAGGGCTTACTTTTATATATATATATATATATATATATATATATATATATATATATATATTAAAGACATTGGTTTGGTTCAGCTTTAATTAGTTTTTCCAGTAAAAAACCGAACCAAACCGAAAAAAATCGGTTTCCTTCAACAAAACCGACATGTCCAATGTTTTACTAAATAACCGAACCGATTCATTGGATCGGTTTGATTCGGTTCGGTTTTTGGTTTTTCGGATTTTTCTATCACCCCTATCGTATATCACAAACACGAACATGCTAAATCGTGTACCATGAACTTGATTTTCAGGGTACATCGTGTACCATGGGCACACTTTTCAGGATAAATCGTGTACATGGACATGATTTAAAACCCACATCTACCACCTCAATTGACATATAAATTGTGTCCATGATACATGATTTATCCTAGAAATCGACAAACTACCTTAGAAATCGTGTTTATGGTACACGATTTAGCATACTTGTGTTTATGGTACACGATTTAATAACTCTACTTTTGTAAATACTTTCGCAATTATCCTAATTTTGTAATTACTTTTTAAAATTACATTAAAAGAAAAAAAGAAAAAAAAACAGAAAATTGATTTGATGTGCGTAAATTTCTAAAAGGAATATTTAATCTAAAAATTAGCATAAATTAGAAACAACATTATTTTGTTGTTTTCATATGTTTTCTTTAATATTTTTCTAAATGAGGTTTAAATAGCTTCTAAGGTTGGAGGGGTGAGTTTAGTATTTAATTAGGGTATGAATTGATATAATGTAACAAAGATAATTATTAATTTGAGCCTAGTTTAACAATTAAAATATTTATAAGTTTTAAATTTTATCCTACGATTTGTTGTAAAAAAAAAAAAAAAAAAAAAAATTAATGGTTGAGAGTTGAAGTATGAAGGTTTTGAAAAATGGCAATTAAGAATTAGAATGAGGGAAGTTAGAGTTGGAATGCAGTCCCCCATCTTTGACCCAAAAATATTTATTGGGCCGAATCAAGATTCCTCGCACACAAAATTCTTCCTTCCATATATTTTTATAACCAACAATTAAAATATCAATATATTTATTAAAGTTTTATACATTTTTCTTTTTTTTTTATTTTAATGAATGCGAGGATTAAACTCATAACCTATTAGTCACGAAAACAAACTTATACCAATTGAGCTATGCTCGATTTGACTAAAATTATATACATTTCGTAGAAAAAAACTAGTACTTATATCAAACATTTTCTTTTATTATGAATGATTAAATAAAAATAGTTTAAAATGTGTAACTTTTGTATTTATTTTTAAAAAAATATTTTCAAACCGAGCATAGCACAATTGTTATATGGTTGTGCCATTTTACATCATAAAAAAAAAAAAAAATCGTGCCCTTAATTAAATATCTTTGTAATTTTCCTCCTATTTTGTTTTTAAAATTAAGCATGTTTTTTTCTAATTTTTTTTTATTATGGATTACACTTTAAAATAATGTTTATAGACTTAATTTCAAAAAAACAAAATTAAAAATCAAATGGTTATTAAAGAAGCTTAATTTGTAGTTTTTAATTTTTAAAAATTAAGTCTATAAACACTCATTCCATTTATGACTTCTATTGTTTTCTAATCTAACTTTTATGAATGTTTTCAAAATATAAATTAAGTTTTAAAAATTAAATATATATATATATATATATATATATATATATATATATAATAGTTTTTGTTTTTAATTTTGACTAAGAGTTTTAATGTTTGTTTATGAAAGATGAAAAACATTGTTAGAAATGGTGGGAAAAACCACAAATTTTTAAGCCCAAAAAAAAAAAAAATTAAAAGGATTATCAAACATGACTTTTTTTTTTTTTTTTTTTTTTTTTTTTTTTTTTTTTTTTTTTTTAACGAGAACTTTGAATCAACGACCTTTAATTGAGGTTACTAATTTTTTGATGAGCTAATGTAGGATTAATAAACCTATTTGTTGGTCCAAGATTTTGGACTCCCTCTCTTCCGTGAGCGCTCTGTCGTCGTCTGGTGTCGTCGGAGTCGTCAGGTACCTGCACACAAGAGGAGAGCAAACTTGCACCGGTGTGGGGCCGGGCCCACGAGGCTCTGATGCTTAAGTCGGAGAGGTATGAGGGTAAATAGGAGCAAACGAGTGTGGACTTGTTGTAGTGTGAGTTAGATAGCATAAGATTCTGTACCTCCCTCCCCTCTTTGAACATGAGGGATATTTATAAGTGGTGTGAAGGGAAGGTTCCCTGGACGGTTCTGCTCGACCGCCATCATGAAAGCTCTCGAACCGGGACGTGGAGGTGTGGACAGATCGGGGACGTCTGTCCGTACTTCTTGCCATGATGATGGTAACTGTCGTCCCCAAGTTCCCGAAGTACTTTGAGGGCGTTGTTGTACCGTCGTCACGTCAGGTGAGTCAGGGACGTCTTGTCCTTCACGCTAATCGAGAGGCAACTTGGCAACAACGGATCCTTGGGTGAGCAGTTAAACCCGGACCCTCGGAGTCCTGGGGTCGATCCTAGGTTGTTGCTCCGTCGGGTGCTGGTGTCGTGGCCTCGACTTCCTAGGGAAGCGAGTCGTGACGTCAGCGACTGACCTCATGCAGAGGTAGCCCGTAACACTATTTGTGTTATTGAGACTTGATTGAATTTATGACTTCATTTTTTTTTAATTTACATTAATCAACCAATATTGTATGGATGTGTTTTCGCTAGAGGCACTAGTCTCCTTTATAGATTGAAGTTGGCGGCCGTCATGGGTCTCACGCATTTTGGGGTTGAATCGGATGCTCAAAGTGTGGCGAATGCGGTTCATAATAATTCTTTCATTTTTCTCCCCATGGTACTCTTTTGGGTAAAATTCGAGCATTGATGCTCTCTCTTATGGTAAAAGGGCTGACTTTTGTCCTCGATCTATGAATAAGGTGACCCATAATTTAATCGGCCACGCTTTTAGTATGTTGGATCGTGATTGGGTGGTCTATCCACTCTCATGGTTGTTGAGTTTACTTTTGTTGGATCATTTTGTAGTAATTTGTACTTTTTTTTAGTTAATTAATCGCATGTAAAAAAACAAATAAATAATAATAATAATAATAAAAAAATCCCTTCCGCCGACCCATGAAACCTTCCTGAATAAAAATTTAAAGTTTTATATTGGAAAAGGTTTGCGAGATTGAAAGATAAAAAAAAGAACATTATCTAGGTGGCACCTGTTTGATGTCATGTGATTGGGAATACAAATATTAAATGGTTAAATATATTTATTGTGATAAAGAATTAAAATGACGAAAACAAATAATTAAATACAACTTTAATTGAATTATCAAATAATGGATAATCATTCAATAAGCTTAAAGAACTAAAAGTTTGCACATGCCTTTACAGGAATGAACCTTAATTATTTATATTATCCATTCTATAGAGTAATGGAGACTAGAGAGACTGTACTCAGAAAAATAATAATAATATATATATATATATATATAATTTTTTTTTTTCTGTTAATAAAAGAAGTTTTTAAGAATGAATTTATCATCAAATATTGAAATTTTGGAAGAAAAACAAATGAAAAAATTGATTTATTTAGACAACATTTACATAAATATGGAGCAAAATAAAAATGTGATGGGTGATAGGTATATTTACAATTCTAATTGATACCGGACTATTAATAATTGAATGTTGTTTTTCTTGCCTAACCAATCGAATCGAAAGAACAATAAAATTAGTTGTCAAAAATGTGCTTGACATGTATTTATATTTTTGAGATCAAAAGTTTAAATCTCCATACATGACATTTCTTGTACAAAAAAAAAAAAAACAATAAAACTAATTAACTTGCAAACACATGTAAACATAAAAGAAAAGAACAATAAGATAAATTACAACAATATCCCAACCTACATTTGAGATGTGGGTTATAAGGCTAAGTCAAGAGTATAAGTAAAAGGTTTAGAAAACATGAGTTTAAAAAAACTCGTGTTTGGAGTATTTTTTTTACAACATGTGGGAATGGGTATTCAACATGTGACGTTGATGTTGGCAATCATGTTTGGAGTGTTGGTTGAGGAAAGCCCATGTTTAGGAAAATTGTATGTGAAGAACTTGAACGGTTATTGTTCAAACTCGTGGTTTGGTAAACCTCATTCCAAACATGAGTTTTTTTTTATTTTTTTTTATTTTTACAACACGTGAGGGTGAAAGATCGAACTTAGGACCTCATAGTCACTAGTCCATACATCATGTTAGTGCTTTTGTTAGAGCCTCAAGAAGTCAAATCCATGATAAACCTAACCAATACTTTAGATTTTCTAATGACTTGTAAAAATCTTTGTGGATCTCTAATCTTTTTTATTAATTATTTAATTATGGTGTAATTTCAAAAAGAATTATTATGGAGTTTTTTTTTTTTTTTTTAATAACCTGTGGGGTGGAGTATTCAAGTCTAAAACCTCTTGGTCTCAGTCGAGTTATGCTCTTGTTGACATTATTATGAAGGAGTTTATTGTATCTTAAACGTTTTAATTGTAAAATTAAAGTATATAATTTTATGTAATTAGTAGGGAAATAATATTTATATGAATTAAAAAGATGGTTTAATATATTAATTTGTATTATTATAAGTTATATACATGTATTTATGCGTGTACCGTATAGGCCCCTAATTCAGTATTTAGGTATTATTTCCTTTCGAATGTCCTTGAAACATCTGTTTTGAAAAAAGTTAAAAAACATTCGTAGAATTTAAGGTTTAAGGTCTAGAATATAGTGTTTAGAGTTTGAAAGGATATTTTAGTCCGGAACATTGTTTTAGATTCTAGTATTTAGTCATTTTTCAAATGAAAAAAATTTCAACTTTTTTCAAAACTGTCTATTAGAAATAGACATTAATCTAGTTATTACCTAAATCCAATAGAATATAAAGAAGTCCAATAACATAAGAAGAATCAAAATCAAACCGTTAATAAACGTTCAAATTATACCAAATACTCGTGAACTTTGGGATAAATCTCAATTATGTTTATAGAATTTGAAAGTTTCATTTTTATAATTGAATTTTAAAATTTGTTCTTAAAAATACGCTTAAACTTTGAAACTTGTTAAAAAAATAAAATTTTCGTTAAAATAAGGGATAAAAATTGACGTAATAGTTGGTGTGTAAAAATTTAAAGGCACAAGTGATATTATTTAGAACTATATAGAGACTTAAAGATGATTGTTTTTTTTTTTTTTTGAGTACATTGGGGTAGGGGGATTTGAACCACAGACCTCTTGGTCATCAAGTCATACATATGCCAGCTGAGCTATGCTCGCTTTGGCCTTAAAGATGATTGTTACCATTTATTAAATAGTTATAAAAATAAAATAAATATGAAAATGTTTATATAGAAGGGGCAAATTTGATAACCAAATAGTATAAAAGGGCCACATGTGAAATTTAGCTATATATTCTATTTTTAGCCCATGTATAAAACGTAGCCCAGAATAGTGTACCTTAGTCCAGCCCAAAATTCCATCAAACCTCCTCCTCCTTACGCCACGTGTAAGGTCTGAAAACGCGCATTTGAAAAAGAAGTCAGTCAACAGCCAATGGTCAAAGGCCACGTAAGCATATAATTGTCACAGACTTCACAGTCAGTCAATTGAAAACTCTCCTTCCCCATCCACCTCTAAGACTTAGCTCCTAAGAAAATCAATATTTTCTTTAAATATCTGTTTTTAATATATATATATATATATATAATAATTTTCCAATTTTTTTTATTCAGTCACCGCTGTGCCTTCTAGAATTCATTGTGTAAATATTTTTTTGAATAAAAATTTTAGACTATTTTTATTAAGTAATTTTTTTTTTCACATATTTATTTAATGGTTTAAAAACTTAAAACTTACCTTTTTGGTCTCATTAATTTAATTCAAGGTAATTTACTCCATGAATTTCAGTAGGTAAAGATTTGGTATCGTATTTTTAAATTGGTAGGTGGCCTGATTTTTTATTTTTAGTTTTTAAAATTAAAGCTTAAACCCTTCTTATATTTTTTAATTTTTTTTAATTTTGTTATCTATTTTACAAGTATTTATAAAATTTAAATTAAGTTTTAATTTAACTAAAAATTCAATTATTTCCTTAAGATGCACACTATAGTAAAAAAATGGTGATAAAACAGTCATAATTTTTAAAAATTTATAAAACATGACGTAAATAATTTAGTTTCTAAATTTTAATTGGTCAGATTTAACATTCTTAATGAATTAGTCCTTGTCATGAAAAATTTCATTGAGATAAAATATCGATTATTACCAAACCGATCATAGTTCAATGACATAAAATTGTATTATTGACTGGGAGGTCAAGGATTCAATCCTCCACTCCGCTTTAATTAAATATCTTTGCAAAAAAAAAAAAAAAAAATCAATTATTACCATGTAATGATTTATTTATTTTTTCTTCTAAAAATATGATTTAGTCTTTATAGTTTACAAATATGTTTAGTTCATAAATGTTTTATTGATTTACAAATGTTAGAAGCTAAATTTTAACAAGATTTTATGTGATGGAGACTAAATTGTTACAAATTTTAAACTTCAAAAACTAAGATCGGTTTTGATAACTATTTGATTTTTGAAAATTAAATGTATAAATCCTACTTACACTCATGAGTTTTCTTGTTTTGTTATCTACTTTCTACCGACATTTAAAAAATAAAACCTAGTTTTGAAATAAAAAATACTTTTCAAAAAAATAATTTTTATTTTTTAAAATCTAACTAAGTATTCAAGTATTTTATTAAAAAAATATGAAAACTACAAGCATAATTTTTAAAAATACAAAATAAAAAATCAAAGTTAAATAATTATCCAACCAACTTAAATTATTATAAATTTAAAATTATATAGACTAAATCTAATTGGTCAAATTATACTCTCAACCCTTGTACAATATTTTGTTAGTTAATTTTAATAATGTTTTGTGATTGTTGGACTTTTTTTTTTTTTTTTTTTTTTTTTTTTAAACAGTTGGAATTTTTTATTTAGCCTAACATATAGGTAAGAGAATGAAGGGAATGAGTTTATTAAATCTAGAAATTGTCATTTTGTACTAATTGTCTACAACAAGTTTTTTTAATGCAAAGGACTCAATCTATTAACTTTATTGGTCCATGTCCTTACTAATACTATTAAATGTAATGAGAAATTGACACCTAGTTGAAGAGGTCAATACTTTTGAAAAAAATATCAATCAAGTGTGAGATTATTTCAATTTAAGCGGAACCTAACTGGTGAAGAGATATATTGTCGACTTCAGGTGAGAGTTTTAAACTCCACTCTAACATTTTGTTGAACTCAACCGTGTAACTATTTTTTTTTTGAGTTCACAACAATATTCGAGGTGAAAAATTCGAACTTCTGATCTCTTAATGGAAAAAACATATTTTATACTAGTTGAACTATACTCATATTAGTAATCATGTGATCAATTAATAAGTTAAATTACTAGCCGAGTTTAATTAGAACTTTTTAAAATATATCGACAAAATAATTAGAAAATTTAATCTTATTATTGTCTTTGAATTTCCTCAAACTTTACATACAAAATTAATTTTTTTTTTTTTTGAGCTAGTTTCAATTTAATTCTTATAGTTTTAAAATTTTAATATAATTTAGTCCAACTTTATTGTTTTTTTTTTGTTCGGTTTAATCCATATAGTTTTAGGTTTTTAATATAAGTTAGTCCAATCTTATCGTTTTTTAATTACGTGACTAACCATGTCGTAGACTCGTAAGTAGGGTTAGATTAGAGTAAAAAGAGATAAATATAAGTGGATTCTTTAGTAGGTAAAAAAACAAAATAGAGACAAATTTTGAAGTCCTAACTCATTCATAAAAATCAAATTAAAATTTTTTCAACCATAAAAATAAAATTGGAACTATGTTTAAATCATAAAAAGTTAAAAAATTAAAAAGTTTTTTTCTTGATGAATATTTCATATATTATGTTGATGTTCACTTTGGATTCATTATAACTTTATTTTTCATTTTAGTTTATGTACTTTCAAATGTCCAACTCCAAATTAGTTCATGTACATTTTTTAGTTCATCCATATACTTTCAACAAATCTTAAAATTAATTATTATTATTAGTTTTAAAGTTATTTATTTTTTTTTTTTATCGAAATTGGTAAAATACTAATATTGATTTACATTCAAGATAAAACAAAATTTGATCATCTTTTCAAAATTTATATATAAAAAAAAAAGACTAATAGGGAATTAATTTATTTTGAAAAAACTAACCCGAAGCTAACAATAAAGACTAATTTAAGATTTTTTAGAGTAGAAAAACTAAATTTGGACATTTGAAAAAACAAGACTAAAATAGTACAAGGCTCAAATCAAAGACCAAAATAATATTTTAATGATATTTTAACCAAAACTAAATGGAAAATTCTAAAACCAACTAAACTAAAATAAATTTCAAATTATAAAGATCAAATTTGTAATTTAAAAAATTAATAATAATAATAAAATTGTTGAGGCCAAAATACAGATAATGAAAATCGGGTTATTTAGGGAGGGGTTGTTTGGAAAACTTATTAGAAGAAAGGGTTTCTTCTCAAACTATTTCGAAAAATAGGTCACTTTTTTTTGTCTTATTAGGAGTGCGCGGGTTCAACCCGCGCACTCAGATTGGTCAAAACATGTCATTGGACTACGCGCAACTAATAGACGTCTGTTTGTTTGGTTGTTTGGTTGCGCTTCTTCCAGAAGCGCAACATATAGAATGCGTAACCTGGTGTAGCCGCTGTTGCCTGACGAGACCTGATGTAGCCGCTGACGTGACGTGACCTGATGTAGCAGCCGCCTGACGCCGCCTGATGTGACGTGACCTGATGTAGCCGCCTGACGCCACCGAATGACCAAGGTCAAAAATCTAACCTGAGTCTACACGTGTTTCAACAATAAATTTGTAATTTGAAGATGAGGTGGCGTACAAAAGAGAAAGAATTACACATCGGTATTGTGTTTTCACAAAAACTCCAACACAGTAAGAATTTTGAGTGTAAGGTTGAACTTACTTTAAATGAATTATAATGATGTATTTATACACATCTTTTACCTAGGATTTTCCCATTCCATTCTCATTTTAAGATTTGATAAGAGGAAACAAGGTTCACCAAGGATCTTCTGGGTTGACACATGTTTCCTCAAAGTGAATAGGCCGAGATGAAGAATTGAATTTTCAGCCTATTCCATTCTATCCGGAGCCTACTTGGGTCCTCTTTCGAGTTCAAGTTTTTGTCATTTTCAAGTATAAGTATTTTCGATCCCGTTCTGTCTTGGCGTCAATTCTGATTTTTTTTTTTTTTTTTTTGTAAAGAAATTTAATTAATGCGGGTATTGAACACCTGACCTCTTAGTCAATAACACAACTTTATATCAATTAAGTTATGCTCAGTTTGACAATTCTATTCTTTATTCCAAACTTGCTCTATATACAAAATTACCTATAATAATAATAATAACAAGTACAAACTATTTTTTAAATAAAATGTAGGATTAATTTTATTTCAAAGTAAAGTTTTGAATTAAAATATAGAAGTACTTACTTTTTCTATTAATATATATATATAAAAACTTGAACGAGAAATTAAATACATAAAACGAGTGCATGTGTCACACTTCCCTAAGAAAACGCGTTTTTTTTTTCTTCTGCCGTCACTCGCATCAGCATTCAAGTATTAGTTGAACAAACAATTTACATAATTCAATTTTCCCAAAATTAAAAAAAAAAAAGTGAATTAATTAAATAGCAATAATTTTCCACGATATTGACAAATTTCCACGCCATCCTCCATTTTCCTCGAACTTTCCCTTTTCCCCCTCATCTTTCCCTTATTTATCACTCCATTTTCTCCACCAAATCTCCTCATCACACCCACCCGCTCTCTTTTCTTTCTTTCCTAAACTCCCAAATTTTGTGTTTAATTTCATTTTTCTCTCTGTTCTTTGTCTTCATCTTTCGACGATTCCGAGGTCTACAAATCTAATTATGGATCAAAATTACGACAACAATCACCAATCCTTCTGGCAATTTAGCGATCAGCTTCGGCTTCAGACACCCAGCCTTACCAATTTGTCCATCAATGATTCCATTTGGAGCAACTCCTTTGTCTCCAAGAACAACAATAATACTTTTGATGTTCGAGTCGGAGCCGAACTCAGTTCTTCCAACTCCAACCCTAAACTCTCCCCCGATCTCAACACCTTCGTTATTAACGGTAAGTTGATGAGTTACGATCAATTTAATCTTTTATTTTTATGATTCATACTTGAGAGTTGAAATTAATTAATTGGAACACAAAACTTAGCTAGTCATAAATGATATTAAGGAAGCTCCAAATTAAAAAATATGACTAGAATCGATACTTTTTTTATAAATCGAAATATTGGATAGTTTTTGACATTTTTTACTTCTTTAAGAAATAATATCTTTGAATAAGAGGAGGGTAGAAATTACTTTTTAATGTGTCGCAGATTCGAGCATAACTGAGTTAATAAGACACAAATTAATATAGTTGGTGATTTGTCATTTCTACTATTGTTGAACAAAAAAAAAATAATTGTTTTTAAAATTTTCAAAGCTTTCTTTTTAATTCACCTCTTAAAATGTTCAAAATTGAAAGGTTAAGGTATTATAAAATGTTTTTCTTTTATAATTTTATATTGTACAAAACTAATGAGCTGTCTTTACAGATGGCTGGAACAGTTTCAAGCCAAGCAGCGGGTCGGATCTTCTGGGCAACAGTTTGAACCCGAAATCATTCGGGTCGGGCAACAACCTCAAGGATCCGATGAACGATTACGGAACATGGAACACCTTCAAGCCGGGAACCGGGTCGGATCTTCTGGGCAGCAGCTTCAACCCGAAACTGCTCGTGTCGGGTACCGGGAACCTCAAGGCTCCAGTGAACGATTTCCAAACATGGAACAGTTTCAAGCCAGGACTCGGGTCAAATCTTCTGAACCCGAATCCGAATCCACTCGGGTCGGGCACAAATCCGAACAATCCAGTAAACGAATACGGATTATGGAACAATTTCAAGGTAAAAGCCACCACCGATTACAACGGATTCAACGACGGATGGAAAATCAACAACAACAACAACAACGGACAAACGATTCCGGGGAAAAACCAAAACCCTAAGGAGATCGGAATTAACAACGGCGGCGGCGGCGGCGGGGGGAATTACAGCAAGGGATTGTACTACAAATTAGGGGCTCCGGCGAACAGCAACAACGGGGGGAATTACAATTGGAAGAATTACAGAGAGGAGGCGGAGCAGGGCGGAGGGAAGGGGGGGAAGAATAAGGGGAATAATAAAGGGGGGAAAAACGAGAATGGAACGGCGGAGAAGGAGAAGAGATTCAAGACGCTGCCGGCGGCGGAGGCGTTGCCGAGGAACGAGAGGATCGGCGGGTATATATTCGTGTGCAATAACGATACGATGGCGGAGAATTTGAAACGGCAGCTATTTGGGCTGCCGCCGCGGTACAGGGATTCAGTTAGGGCAATAACTCCGGGATTGCCGCTTTTTCTCTATAACTACTCTACACACCAACTTCATGGCGTTTTTGAGGTTTGGATTTTTTTTTTCCTTCATTTTTTAATCATATTATTTTACTTAACTCTAATTTATTTATAAAATTTTTATTTTGTATTTAATAGTTGTTTTTAAACTTTTAATTTAGTGTATAATAGGTGATTTTACTAATTTGATATTTGAAACTTTTTAAAAAAAATATATTTATTAGACACAAAATAAAACGATGTCTTTTTAATTTTGTTTTA
Organism: Herpetospermum pedunculosum; assembly: GCA_028017165.1. Classification (NCBI taxonomy): domain Eukaryota; kingdom Viridiplantae; phylum Streptophyta; class Magnoliopsida; order Cucurbitales; family Cucurbitaceae; genus Herpetospermum; species Herpetospermum pedunculosum. Next base: position 65,188,524 of record CM051527.1, on the reverse strand, counting down.
GTTAAACAATTGAGAGTCAGAGATTTATTTATGTTAATTGGAATATGCTCTTTTAATTTTATATCTAATAGTTATGAATTTTTATAAATGTTAAATACATCAAGTATCATAGATTAAATTGAAAGTATTTACATGACTTTTTAGATATATATATATATTTTTCTTCTTCTAGAAATGCATTAAACACTAGTCAGTCATAGTAGGTAACGTGTTGAGACCATTTGTTGGTTGAGTTTAATTCGAGAACGAGATATGTTTAATGAAAAAATAATATCGATTAGATAGTTAATTGATACGTATTTTTTATTTCTAAACATAATTAATTGATTCTCTTGTCGGAAGTTTAAATCTCTTATTCTCCTATTTTCTTATTATTGTACGGAAAATGAAAAAATAATAGTGAGTTAATAAAGTAGTAATTTAATAATGTCAGGCTGCAAGCTTTGGAGGGACAAATATTGATCCGACGGCTTGGGAGGACAAGAAATGCCCCGGAGAATCCCGTTTCCCTGCTCAGGTACATATCTTTAATTTTTCACATTCTGGCTTAAATTTGAAAAAACACCATTAATTTTGTCCACTTATTAATAATTTATCACATGACAAATGTTATCTCACTCAAATTTCATTTAATGTATTTAATGTGATAAAAACATAATTTAAAATTATGGAGCATGACTCAACCGACATATTGTAGAGACTAGTGACCAATAGGTCACGAGTTCGATTCTTCACCTCCACATGTTGTCAAAAAAAAAAAAAAAAAAAAAAAACAATTACATTGAATATTTTCAAAATATATGACTAATTTTATAAGGTAATCAAACTTTGGACTAAAAATGTATATGAAATGTTGTATTATATAGGTGAGAGTGATAACAAGGCAAATATGTGAGCCATTGGAAGAGGACTCCTTTAGGCCAATTCTTCACCACTACGATGGCCCCAAATTCCGCCTTGAAATCAGCATTCCAGAGGCTATCTCTCTTCTCGATGTTCTTTCCCGCCAAAACTCTTAACTCCCGCCGTGCATCGCCACCGCACACGACGGCTCAACCAAAAACTCTTATTAACTCTCTTTCTAGAACCAGCTAGCTATAGAATAAATCTTCATGTAAATACTAATAGTTATACTTATAAATCTTTTCTTTATGATATGATGATATGATATGTAATATTGTTGATGATGATGAGGAAAAATAGATTGTGCGGTTTTTTGTATACTCTATAAATAATGCATTTGAGATATTCTTATAGTACTTTAATTTTAATCACTAATTTTGTAGTCAAAGTACATTGATTCATTTAATAAGCTTATCTAGACAAATAAGAAGAATACTACTCTTCTCTATCTACATTCACATATATAAGTAAGGAGTGTTTGACCCAAGGAGTTGGGGAGAAGTTAACTCCTACTCCTTGTTTGATCCAATGACTTGTTGAACTCGGATAAAAATTATCAATTCTCCGGACTTCAGTAATTACTATTGAACTCTCCAGACTTATTATATTTATTTGATAATCAATATATCAAATATATATATATTTAATAACGTGAGGTATTGCGGGTTAAGAATTGGAGTCTAAACTCCTAAATCAAGCCCAAGATTCCTCACTAAGCCATGTTTTTAATTGACTTGTTGTTTGGTTGAATTTGATTGGAAAAAAATCAAGAAGGTGGCGGTGGAAATTTTCTATAAAAAGGAAATCGTTGGTGCTCCTTAATATCATCAACAAAAAGGAAATCCACATTAGAAGTTTTGTATCTGCCCTCGTGAGTATCTTTATTCATCTCTTTGTTTTATTTTCTTTTAAGTTGCAATTAGATATTAAGAAAGAAAAAAGAATTCTTCTGGTGGGTTTTTCTTCGTTGTTGATCCCAAGCTATCGGGTTGTGATACTTGGAAGTCAATAGTCATTGTTCGGCTATTGAGGGTAGTTTGTAGCGTTGAGTTGAAGGCTTCTTGTAATCTCCATTATAATTGAACCTGCAATTGCAGAAGACTGGACGTAGTCCCGAGATCGGGGCGAACCAGTATAACTTACGGTGTCGTTCTCTCTTTCCCTTATCTTTATTATTGCATTTTGTGATCGATAACTTATTTGGTTCTAACCTGTGAAGTGGGAACAAGAGATATAATATTGTTGTTATTCCGCGTTATTTATATCTCGTGTATTTTTTCCAACATTGCGTTCAATTTTTTTTTTTTTGTTGCTTCAAAGAAATTTGTAAAAGATAGATAAAATAAAAATAAAAAATTTCATTTTTAGGATTTTTTGGAATTGAAAGAAGTCCTTAATAATAAAATTTTGAAACTTTATAGAAAAAAAATTGTGCAGAAGAAAGCAGCTCAAAACTCTAGGTTCAATAACTCCCTGCTCCAAACACATATACTTCAAAACTCACCAGACTAAACAATTTTTCAGATTAAACAACTTCAACTCCCTTAACTCTTTGGGCCAAACGCCCCATAAGAGTGTAAGCAAAATTTGTCAAAATAAGAATTTTAGGGATCTAATTTTAACATAAGTTGATTTGATTGATTGTGACCATATTTTAAGAGTGATTTGTTCATAATATAGGAGATCAACGAGTAAATTTTAACCTTAAACCTCAAGTCATCAACGAGTATATTAAATTTTAGACTGTAAATTTGAATGAATATTACACTTAATATATTCTCAAAATGAATTAGAAATTCTTTAAATTTATGGTTAAACTCGAATATAACTCAATTGAACCAAGTGATTAGAGGTTCAAATCCTTACATATGTAGTTGTTAAATTCACACGACTCTATCGTTTTTCTCATTTAATCATCATAGAAGCGAGTACATATATAACAACGAGAATAAATATTTTTCCCTTAAATCTCTCTAAAGAGTTAAATATGGCCTCAATATATCCCAATGCACCCTTCTGCAGGTGGGAACATGAAGGTCTCGAATGTTCAACTTGAAAGAAAAAATAATTCTCAGTCACTTGTCGAACGTCGAAACTCTCCAGCGATCGTCTCACGGTGATTTCACAAATAACTTTCTTTAAAAGATCTCATGCCACTGAACCTACCTCTTGAAATCAGGACCAAATCTCAACATCGACGGAAAATGATCACTTTTTTTTTTTCATTTTTTTTTCAAGCCAAATCCCAACGATCTCATGCCTTTTGTTCACAGCAAACCCGCGCCACCGAACTCTCGGACAAACTCTGATCTGTCGCACCTCGTACGACATGTCGCTGCCTGTTTTCTCGAACACCGTCGACGCTCTGACCTCTCAGATCTATCTTGCAGCCGCTAATGTCGTTGCACCCTCGTACGTTGCCGTCGTCGCCACTTTTTTTCTTTCGAAATTGGGTTGCACCGTCCGCCGCCGCCCTAGTGTCGTCGCTCTCTTAGTATTTTTCTATAATGACCTAAGGTTCTGATACCATGTTAAATTCACATGAATATCTCTATCGTTTTTATCATTTAATCATCATACGAGCTCTCTGTCGTTTTTCTCATTTAATCATCATACGAGTTCTCTATCATTTTTTTCATTTAATAATCATACGAGCAAATACATATATAACAAAGAAAATAAATCTCTTTCCCTTAAATCTCTAAAGAATTTAATATAGTCTCAATATATCTCAATAGTAATTGAACTAAGAACCAATAGCCCAAAAATAGTCTAACGTCTAATAGTAATTAAGTGATAGCTAGTTATTAATAAAAGAAGGATAAAACTTTGCAGCAGATACTCGACTTAGAGGTCGAGGAAATATACGAAGATAAAAAAAGGTAAGTTGAAATGATAGAGTGAAAACCATATAAACAAGTGTTGAAATTGTTTAGAATAATCTAAGAAGAAAGACATATGATCACATCCTCTCCCATCATCCAAACACCAAATTCCATTTGCATTTCTAAGTATAAAATCATCTTAATTATTCCTCCATTCTTTCATGAAGTCTTTGTTCAATGACAAGCAGGGCAATGAGCCAAACCATTCTCATTACAACCTCCACATCTCTCCTTTCTCTCCCCTTTTATCACTTTGCAGCTCCCTCCACACTCCAAACATGGCACAAACCTCGCTCCCCCGCACCCTTCGCACCCCTGCCGTCCCGCTCCCGTCTCCACCGCTGCTCGCCGCAGTATCCTCCTAAGCTTCCCCACCTCGTTTAGGGCTACTACTTCATCCGCCCCTCCGATATACCTATTGAGAATATGGGATAAATTCTATGTTTTTTAGTTTAGCAGTAATTTAACATAGTATCAAAACACGAGGCTTTGGTTAAATTTTTGTCAAAGCACAAAAATCATTGGTAAATTTATCATCAATCAATTTTAACATTAATTAATTAATTAACTAAACAATATTGCCAACAAGAGCATAGCTCATGATGTATCCTGATACTTAGGTCTTAGGTTCAATTTCTCACCCAACGTGTTGTAAAAAAAAAACTAACTACACAAAATTAAAAACATAAGCTAAGAAATTATTTTTTTAAACAATTAGTCTAAATTTTAAAAAAAAAATCTTGCGACTAAAACATATATTTAGCTTAAAAGAGCGTAGGGTGATTTAAATATTACCTTCCCTTCACAAACATCCTCGGCACGGTGGCCTCCTCTCCGAGCAACTCCTTGAGCTCCTTCAAAAACTCGCCGTGCAACGCCACGTCACGCTCGTCGACAACGACCTGCTGCAACTCCAGCACCGACTTCACTCTGTTGCAGTCCTCGAACGTCCGTCGTACGCCTCTCAACGACGTCGTATACAGCACCACCGTCTCCTCCCCTCCCGGCGGGCACTTCTCCGGGAACTCACTCAGCGGGTCGAACCGGACCGGCTTCTGCCCCTCTTTTTCCCTCTCCTCTCTGTCCCTCACAAGAAATATGTTCTCTTTAAGAGACTTGATCCGGTCTGGACCGCCGGTTCTTGTCTCTGATTTTTCCGGTCCGGTTCTGAAAGACTCGGCTTTTCTCAACCCGGAAGGCTTACACTCGGCGGCCGGCTTGGTGGAGGACGTCAACTTGGCGTCCAGCTCAGCCACTGTGCGGAAGCTCGAGCTCTTACGTGGGGGTTGTTTTCCGACGACGGCGGGCTTCGTCGGCGGTGGTTCTGCAACAGGGTTAGGAACGAGATTTTGAGTAAAGAAAAATCCGGAGGTCTAATTTTATAGATATGATTTCCATGGATGTTTTTTTTACTATAAAAGTTAAGAAATTCGTATAAAAAAAAAAAAAAAAAGTTTATAAACAACTATTTCACACTTTTTAAGTAAACTAAAAATTCTTCTCATTAATATTAAGTTCCCATAAATTAAATCTCGTGTTGCTCATATAAAGTTCATATGGCTGATGTTTCTTTAGGATGAGGTTTTTTTTTTAATGTTTATAGGTTTAATTTTTTTTAAAAAATCTATGGTCTTAGAACTTTAAAAAATAAATTTTACTAAATCTCTAGAAAATTTCTAACTCTACCCTAAAACCAAAAATTCTTTCTTGGTTACTCGAAACGATTTTAGTTTAATATGGGATAAAAAATTTAGCCATCTAACATCTCAATCGAGACACATGTTTATGTTTTATATCGATTATTTTTAACAAATATAAATATATATTACAATAATAATAATATGTTGAAATAGACTGCGATCTAATGACTAAGGGGCTGTTTGGCCCCCCGAGTTGGGTAGGGTGGGGTGGGCTTAAATAACCCACCCTATGTTTGGAGCCCCAACTATATAAGTTGGGGTTGGGTTATTATAACCCCGGTTTGCTACAGTGTTTACTGTAGCAGTTCTACAGTAACACAGTAACACTGTAGCAATTCTACAGTTTTTTTCTTCTTCATTTTCATTAATTTTTTTGGGTTTTTTTTTCGAGTTTTCTTCCCTCTTTGTTTTTTTTTTTTTCTATTTTTTTCACTCAATTTACCGATTTTTTCTCTCTCTTTGTCTTCCTCACCTCACGATTTTTTATCTTCCATTTCATCCTAAATTTCTCTCTTCACCGAACCTGTTGATTGTTTGTGATTTCCTAAATAATATTTATTTTTTTAACTTTTAAAAAATTAATATGTAATATACATTTAACTATACAAATATAACAAAATGTTGTAGAAAAAAAATAAACTAACATAAACACATATTTTAAACTCCATGGTAAAGAAAAATGTATTATTTCTCTCTCCACGGAGCCTCTTGTTGTCGATTATTTGTGATTTCCTAAATAATATTTATTTTTTAATTTTTAAAAAATTAATATGTAATATACATTTAACTATATAAAAACAACAAAAAAGTACAACTCTGCACATAAACACATATTTAAAATACAGTTTTCTTTAACATAAACACATATTTTAAACTTCATGTTAAAGAAAACTGTATTTTAAACCCACACTATACAACTCTGCACTCCAAACACAGACTTACTAAACCCAGACTATACAACTCTGCACCCCAAACACAGACTATTATAACCCACAGATTATTATAACCCACCAACTATAATAACCCACCAATTATAATAACCCACCCTGCCCCAAACACCCCCTAAGAAGTTACAAATTCAATTTCCATTAAAAAAATAAAAGAAAGAAAAATGGCGAAACACATGCGGAAAGCTCTTAGGTCAGTTAAATCAAGTAAGTAGGTATCAGGGGTTTTTGTACCGATGACTACTCTCGGGCGGTGTAAAATTTTTTAACCCAATTTTTTAAAAATTTTGTTTTTGACCTTCTCGTGATAATAAGGAAGTGCACGAAATTACACTTCGCTTATCACGAGGAGATCACAGTTGTCTCCTCGCGATTGTGATAAGCGAAGGGAAAAGAATGATTACCTTGATTAGAAGTAACGGTGTTAGGAGGCAGGAGGCCTTGACGGAGGGCAGGCTTGAGGTCTTCAAGGGCCTTACTAACCTCATCCCAAGAGTGAGGAGCCTCCGATTCCAAACTACTGAGCTTCTCAAGAATCGGAACCAGAACAATCCCACCTTTCTCTTCCTTCACCGGACCCACCGCCACCGCCGCCGTTGACAGTGGTTCCTCCACCACTTTAACCCAAGGCTCCTCTATGGCGTTTATGTCGAACACCGCAAAGCTCGCCGGCGCCGGCCTGTACACGTCGACGGCGGCTTCAATTCTCTTCGAGGACGAGCATCCCATTGCCGTCGATTAATTAATTAATCTTTTTTTTTTGGGAATTGGAAATGTGGTGGCAAATTCAGTGAGTTTATTTATTTATTTATTTTTGGTGTGTGGCTGAGAGAAAGGGCCTTATCGGAATTTAGAGTTTTTTTTTGGTGTGATTCTGTATGGCGCCTCAGGATGAGAAGTGGTGTGTGAGTGGACAGGTGGATAAGGTGGGTGTTTGCCACGTGGGCTTTGGGAAAGATTGAATTTTTGGTGGCTGCCTGCCAAAGCTGGCCCATGAGTTGGCCCATCTCTCAATCACTGACCTATAATTTCAAACAAGTCTTTGTTGATTGAAATTATGTAGCTTCAATTAAATGTTTGGTTCTAATCTATTGATTGGGTGTAGTTTCAATTTTGGGTTTTTTATTTTAGTTTAATTTGAACTTTATTATTTATGGTCTTAAAAAAATTATTTGGACTCTATGGTTTAGTTAGTCCTCAAAGTGTTTTCATCGTTATTATTGTTAATGTCAAAATCTGATCAGTGTAAATCGTATTTAACCTTCACGTGCCTCAACGATGGATTTATTTATTCGGAAAAAGAGGTTGCTTAAAATACAAGAATATTGCACACTGGTGTGATGCTTGCAATACACACTATGATGCTTAAGTTAGAGATTAGAGAAGAAGTTTAACAAGTTTAGGTTAGAAGAAAGAGAACACAGTTAGACTTACTTTTTTTGAGTCATAATGATGTATTTCTACGAGGTTGACCTAAAGTTTCTGACATTTTCCCTTCGAATTAGAGCGAAAAGAATTGAACCACACACCTTTAGCTCGTCCTCGAGTTGATAGGGTTGGCCTCAGTCTGATCGGTCTGCACCTTGGGCCTTTGGCCCAACTGTGGCTCCCCTAAGCTAAACCCCTCAACCCTAGTCGGCCTCGACCTGATTAGGCTCGAGTTTGTTTCCACGTCGGACCCTTTTGATCTAATTCTCATGTAATCTCGATATTCTGTTAGGTCCAATTTTACCGATAACAACTATATTAAATTTTTGGAAAAAAAATTAATTTAAACCTTAAACTTAGCAGGTTGTCGCAATTTTAACCTTGTACTTTTAATTTCATCAAATCGAACCTCAAACTTGCATAAGTGTTGCAATGTAGACCATGAACTTTCAATTTTATCAATTTGAACCCCAAACTTGCATAAGTGTTGCAATGTAAACATTGGACTTTCAATTTCATGTGAACTCAAAACTTGTATAAGTGTTACAATGTTAAACTCTATGTTAACTTTTCGTTTGAATCTGTTAAAAGTACGCTTACGGTTATCCAAATTGAGTCTCTTCATTTACCCAACAAAAACTATCATAAAAAACTTATACAAGTTTGGGGTACAAAAATCATCATAAAAAATCATAAGTGTTGTAGAACTAGTCTACATTGCAACATTTATGCAAGTTTGAGGATCCATTTGATGAAATTAAAAGTTTATGGTCTACATTGCAACACTTACGCAAGTTTGAGATTTGCTAAGTTTAAAGTCTAAATTGTTTTTTCCCCTAAATTTTTTTACATGACACTAAGATGATGTTTTCTAGATGTTTTCTATTTCGCCAACCGTGTTATTTCGCTATATTTGAGCTTAGGGACAAGTAAAAGAGTAAAAGAGTAGGATATGATTGATTTTTTCAAAGTAGATAAAATATAATTTAGAGTGAGGTATATTCAAATCCCCGAATTGAAACTTTTATAAATATAAGAATCAAATTGAAATTAAACCTGAATCATACAATCTAAATTGAAACTTTAAAAATCTTAGAGATCGAATTGGAACTATACTCAATTTTTTTTTTTTTTTTTTTTTTTGCAAATGTATTTAATGAATGCAGGGTGAAAGATTGAACCTCTGACCTCTTAGTCAGGAACACAACTTTATACCAATTGAGTTATGCTCATTTTGACAATTATGCTCAACTCATAAGGACAAATTAATAATTTAACCAATTATTAATTAAATTATTAATTTACTTTTATGTATTTTCTCTATATTAAGGATCGTGGGAACATGTTACCCTCCATGGTTAGGGAGGCCTCGTTTCATCGTTGCAGTTACCAACTGGTGCGCGAAGTCATTGCCGCTTCTTCGAATGTGGTTGTATGAGACACTATCGCCTACCTTGCCAAGAACGATTGTTTCGTCGATGAATGGGGCAACCTCCAAAATGCCAACTCCTATTTCATTGATGAGATTGATAACCTCTAAGCTGTCCGAATCAACTTTGATTGGGTATCTACCGCTTCCAGGTAAGGTTGCAAGAGCTTTCAGCCCTTCAAGGCTATGACTTCAAGAATTTTGATTTGAAAAATGTCATTGTAGGCCTTGCACTCCGCGAACAGGACACTATCTTGACTCGCTGAGGAGGCGTCGTCATGTTCATCTTTAATCGTTTTTTTTTTTTTACAACATGTTGGGGTAAAATATTGAACTTAGGACCTCATGGTCACAAAGCAATACATCGTGTCGTTGAGTTATGCTCTTGTTGGCTTTAATCTTTTGTTGTTAATATTGGTTGATGGAATATTGATCGCACACAATTGGGTTGATAAATTCAGATGTGTTTCCGTGGTCTAACAACTAGTTGGACGTATTACAAATAAATTAGTAGAAATGAGGGGGCAAGTTTAATCATAAGTACGAACCATTCGTTTGGAATGACTTTCTAAGTGCTTTTAATTGGAAGAAAAAAAGTTTCAAGCATTTGAAAAGTCATTCCAACCCGACTCAAACTCTCTATATTTTAATGAAGTGTTATGTCAACATTTATGGGTGACAATAAAGATAAATATATTTCATAATTTAAGAATATAATTAACACTGAAATGAGCTCAGCTCAACAGGTTAAGACATATACTTTCGAGTCCTCGACCAAGAGGTCAAATGTTCAAAATTCAAAGATTAAGTTCAACATTTCTACATGTCCATCTTTATGGAAAAAGAGAAAAATACACTTTTGGTCTCTGAATATTTTGAGATTTTCTTCTCCACACTGAACTAATCAGAAATTTAATTGAGGTTTAAGCTGAGATATAAAGTCTTCAGATAATTGGAGCAACAAATGGTAACCTTCACAACTTCATTGAGATGGAAGTTTAATAAATTAAACAATTGGGGCTTGAGAAAGTTGCTGTTATAGCATTCTTCCAAGCCCAGAAGACATGATAATACATGCATATATATATCTATATATATGTGTGTATATATTATATATACACAGTCAAATAGTAGTAAAGCTCAGTCAAATAATTATATATTCATATAATCTAAAATTAGCCGTTTGAAGAATACATCAGAGTAAAAGAGGAAAAGGGGTCCAGTTTACCTCATTTTCCTCCATCTCCAGGGACCCTTTTTTTGTGTTTTGTTTCTGGGGCCAGTCCTGGTAAATGCAGCCATCTCCTCTGTATTTTCCTATAAAGGGTGAAGGAACTACAACTACAAAAAGGAAATCAAAGTTGCTAACTATATATGAAAGCGAGGATTACCGTCATCATGCTACTAACGAGTATCCATACCCAACCTCCATTCGTCGAGCATGTCTTGTCGGATTGACAGTCTCCAAAAAACATGAGAATTTTAGCTGATAGTAGCCTCAGAGTTGCAATGCACATGATAAGAAAACTCACGGCTAGCACCGCGAGTTCTTTACTTTCCAGCTTGGCTTGGTTGCTTGCAATTCTTTCAATATCTAAGCTGTAGTGAGAGAGATGGGGGGATTAAAGGATAACCAGCAAAATCAGCTCCTAGTTAAGAGAGTTGGGAGTCAAATATACAAAAATTTGTAGATATGTGCAATAAAGTAGAAAAAAGAAAAGAAAATTTATATGCCAAAATGAACATTCAGATAAATATGTTAAAAACCACAACAAACTCATCTCAACTATCCTTCAAAATGAACATTCTTACACTTATTTTGCTCTTTTTGTTGAGAAGTGAAGTTGAAAAATGGAGGGTTGGCAAATGGTCCCCAATTTGGAGTATTACCTTAAGTTCAAAATATTCATATAAAAACTAGGGTAAAAATCAATTTATACCCTTAAACTTTGGAGGTTGTATCAATTAAAACCTCAAACTATTAATTGTATCAATCTAAACCCTGAACTTTCATAAGTGTATCAATTTACACCCTCCCTTAGAAAAATGTTGGTTTTCACACGTGTGGAGACTTATAATTTATCAATTAAACCTCTAATTTTTCATACAATTGATTCACTTATGGAAGTTTAGGGGTTAAATGGCTAAAATTATAAGTTTTTACGTGTTTAAATTAACATTTTTAAAATAAGATTCTAACAGAAGGTGTAAATTGATACACTTCTGAAAGTTCAGGGTTTAAATTGATATAATCATTAGTTTAGGGTTTTAATTGATACAACCTCTAAAGTTTAAGGGTATAAATTGAGTTTTTCCCTAAAAACTAATACTTTAAGCCTTTTAAAATTCATATAAAATGTAAACTCAACCAATCCCAAGAGAGATGTCACTTTTCCCCCCGGACCCACCCCAAAACAGGGCAGGGTTGGAAGGTTATTTTCCCCCATCCCCTAAATGGGTATGGAGATGGGGAATATGTTTCTCATCACTGCCCCTGCTCCATGAGGAATTAACCATTTAAATGGGGATACTGCGTGGGTAGTTTCGCGGGGACGGGGAGTATAATGGGTGGCGGGGACGGGGACAGGGATAAGGAGGTCATCCCTGTCTCCAAACCAATAACACTCCTAATTCCGAGTGGAAAATGGAAATCACCAATTTTACTGATATCATGCCAATGAAAACTAGTTTTCTAGGTCAAGAAAAGTAAGATGTTACTTCTTGCTGTTTGGGGTTTGGCCAATATAGAACACATAGCACTAGCTATAAACAGATGCAGCTAGTTTATTGAAATAGAAAAATAAGTACATAAAGCTAATGTATTAGGTTTTTTTTTTTTATCTAACCTGAGGATATTATTTTCTCTGACCAATTCATTCATTTGCGATGTAGCAGCCGTCTTCCATGATTTGAAGTAAGCTATTTCTTTTTCCTAAAAAGTGGTAAAGGTATAAGTATTATCATAACAAAGGAAGCTAACCAGTCAGCCAATGCAAGAAAGTAGCTACTCACAATTGTCTCCTTCCAAAGCATGAGATCCTTGATAACCGATTTAGTATCCTCCAGAAGCAATGTCATTCGTACTATCTCTTTTTCGAGATCCGGTAAAAGTTTCCCTTGTCGTCGGTTCAATTCTTTGATATACTCCTCTAGCACAGACAAATTAGTCTCAAGTGACCTCACCTTCTGCATCAAGATCTTCAGGACAGTGTCACCAGGTATTCTACCGTTCAGCTGTTGTCTTGCTTCAATTACAGGATCAGGAAACTTGTTAACATTCACGGGATTTTTTGCAACCTCTAGAACAAGACTCGTCGGATCATCCATGCTTTCTGTCCCTGCACCAGCAGTCGACAAGTTATTTTCATCATTTTCTCTCTCATTAACTGGGCCAACGTCTGATTTTAAAGAAGGCGACACAGTCGAATTAGGCTCTTCTTGTGAATTTTTCTTGGGAGCGGCTTCTGAAGAGGTGACAATGAGATCTTCAAGCATCCTCTCCATGACATCAACACCATAAACTTCCACTATACTCATTGTGCAGTAAAACTCTGATCCATAATGACTAAGCACATCCAGCTTTAAGTACCTAACCCAATTTGGTTCAGGCAGCTTGAAGACTTGAGCATGTTTTACATTAGAAGCAACAAAGTTACCCAATTTAGACCATGTCTCAGTTGGATAGCTCAAACTTCCAGACAGATTAAATTCCTTGAAATTAGAAGAATAATATTCAAAATTTGCCATTTTCACAGCATCAACTAAGGTCTCTTCTGAGAGCTCAATCACCACATACTTCTCTCCCACAGAACAAGGGTTCCTCAGGTACTTATCATGGTCTTTCCCCAATATATTACATGCTCCTTTTGCCTCCTTGTTATGAGCAACCACCTTTGCGCCCTTCGATGCAGATGCATAGTTGTAATCCGATCCATCGGGTTCAAGCCGATGAGTGATGTTAACTAACTGATCAGGCATTTTGCCTTCTTTATCTTTCATTGTAATGTTACGAAATTCATCCAAATTAAGATATGTGGGGTGAGAACTTCTGCCACTAGAACCTTCCTGATGTTCTGTTAAGTTAGGTTTCTTCTCTGGCTGTTGTACTTCACACATCAAAGATGAATAACCTAGTGCACTCAACACTGCTTCATCAAACGCCTTCGACTCTGGAAGTGATTGATTGGAATTTGCATAGTTGTGATGAACATAGGATTCATTACAGTTCATTGACACATTAAATTCAAAAGACGATCCAGAGTTCATACTATTGCCTCCATTTGCTATGGATGAATAGGCGTGATCACATAGCTTCTGATTTCCATGACTAGGGCAAACAATGCTTCTGTTTACAGAAGAAGAATCTCCTGGAAAATATAACTTCAGTCATTCTAACCTAATTCAAGATACAACCTTTCAAAAACATTACATAGCGACAACCTACTGCTATCCTCATCAAACACAGAATTTCTAAACAAATTAACGCCCAGATAAACCAATTCAAAACCAATACTATAGCAATACAGAATCAATTACTTAAGTAAGACCTAGGAATTCAGGTAGAAATCCAAACCATCTCCCCAATAATGACAGATTTGCATAATATAATTATAATAAAACACCCAGAGAATCAAACAGTGTCGAAACAATCAACTAAACAGTATCCTCTATCCTGTTCCACAAAATTAGTTAGCAAAACAACAAGAAACCGAAATTAAGAATTACCCAGGAGAAAAAACAAAAAACAAATTGTAAAAAAATGAAGGTGGGATGATTGTACCAGCGTCTCCATAGCCAAGGACAAGCTTGGAGTAGAACAAACAGACGAGACAAGAGAGGGAAAAGAGCAAAGACCAGAAGAAATCATAGAAACTCGTCCTTTTGTTAACGCAATTGTTTTGATTTTGATTTTGATTTTGATTTTGATTTGGGTTTGGGTTTGGGTTTGGGTTTGGGTTGATGTTGTTGATGATAATGGCGCCATTGTTATGATCTTTCTTGCCATTTCTGGACCTCTTCTTACTGCGATATCTGATGCACAACAGATCATCTCTTGAATTCTCCATGTTCAACTACAACAAAACATGCGGGAGTTGGATCAGGAAGAAGAAGACGAGAGAGAGAGAGAGAGAGAGAGTTTGTTGAGTAATGGAAATCGCCATGGATTTTTGTTTGTGGCTGATTCTGATTCATTGCTATCAACTCCAGAAGTAGCGGAACCGAAACTACTTTCTGCCATTTGAAGGAGTCCGTCTATTTCGGGTTTTGTTTTTTGTATTTATCAAAACCATATGATTTCTTCTTCATTTTTTTTCGCTAATTTTTGTTTGCTTTTCTTGACGTGGACAAAATAAAATGGAAAACCAAACTGATTTTTTTTTTTTTTTTTTAAAGATAAAATGAATGATGTGCCTTTTCATCTTAGTGTAATCATATGGGATATTTGCATCTTTACCAACTTGATTTTGTGCCAACAAACATGCATGAATCATTTCATGAAGTATGCATCCAGATAGTCCAAAGTCTCGATAGTTAGCTCTCGAGGATCGAAGAATGCGGCTGAAAGACTCTACTGAGATAAAGCTGCCAAGAAGGAAGTAGGATGGACAATTGGTCAAATCTAGTATTGATCGTACATGGACCATAGTTCAGCGAAACTAAACTCTAAACAAAATTAATTTTTTTTAAGATAAAATGAATGATACGACTTTTGACTTTCGAACTGAACCATAGTTCTTCGATCGAGTCAAAGTGAGCATAATTCAGCGATAGAGCAAGTAATCCTCTCGTTGGGGTCGGAAGTTCAAATCATCTTTCTTTCATATTTGTTGTACTAAAAAAACCCTTAAATACAATTTTGGAACTTTAATTATAGTTTTTTTAAAAAAAAACATAAAGTGAAGAAATCTTTGAACTTATAAGTTGAACTATGATTAAATTGATTTTAATTATTGTGTTTCTCAATTAGAGATTATGAAATGCAGGAATCATAAAATTAGCTAATAGTTCCTTACATATAGTATTTTTTTTAGAGACATGTTCTTAACATGAAAATATTGTCGGAATATAATATAAATAATTTACTTTAGAAGTAAAAACAAAATGAAGGATAAAGCTACCAAGTGTTGGTTAGAACATCAATTTAGTAAGCGGAAGGTCTTGAGTTCAACTCTGAAGCAAGAAACAATCCTAGTAAAAAAAATATTGAAAAAGTTTAAATTTTCACTCTCTATTGTTTAAAAAAAAAAAAATGCTCAATTATTTTATAAAATTGCTAGATTGAATACATAAGATTTATTTTAATATGTTTTAGTTGCCCCTCTAAAAGTGTTCTTAAAAGTATACCATAAATAGTTTTTTTTTTTTTTTAATTGTGAATACGTAATCTTTTGAAATGAAACTTAAAAATTAAATTAAAATTTTAAGCCATAAACTTTATAATTGCATCTATATTAAAATCTCTACTTTTAAAAATTTGTCTATGAACTTTTTAATTAAATGTTAACGACACTAACTGAACTAACAAGTGATGATTTGGCAAAATCATGAACTAACATAGAGTAGATATAATAGGACAACTAAGTAAAATAGAGACAATAACAAAAGTTTACGTATCAAGACAAAATAGGTATAAAAGTTGAAAATCAAAATAGCCTTTAAAAAAATAATCTAGTAGGGCTGATATTATATCTGCCCTCATTTTAAAAAGTCAACAATAGCAATTGAAAAAAAAATAAAAAATTAGAACAATTCATTTAACAATCATGGGAGGTCAAGCATAATAAAGAGGCTACTCCCACCAGAGGTTTCTTGCCTGTGTTCAGATAGAAATTTACACTTTCTTTTATTATATAGCTTTTAGGAAATGGGATTTCTCATGTGTCTTTCAAGAAACATGGTGCTTCAATTTGCAATGAGAGGACAGAACTTAAAGCTCAATCAGAAACATAGTTGGCTTACCAAATATGGAACTCCTGTGCACGGATTGACCTAGCTGTACCATGAAGTCTAACCAGCGTTCCTTCGACAACACACAAAGCTTCTATAACTCGAGAAAGTAAACAATGTCGATCGATATTAATCAATGCCCTTCCTCTGTGCTGCCTCTACATACTGTTCTGCAAGCTTCTTCACCTTTTCGCCCTCCTTGATAAGAAAATTAGCATTCTTATCTTTGGAATGGTACTTCATAACCTTCTCAGTGGTTTTTTGGACTGCCCATCTGTATTGTTCGGCGGTTATGACCCCGCTCTTGCACAGCGGTCTGACGTGCTCCTTGATATATGTTTCGACCTGCATTGAGTTATTCTCCAAAGGTTATCATATTGATGTGTTCATACATTAATTCGATCAGTTCGATGTAAAAATGGAGAGGTGGTTGGGGGATGAAAAAAATCTACCTTCTTAGCTACAGAATTGTTGCTATCAGACTGCTTATTGTCATCAGCAGGGGGATTTGAACAAATAGTGGTGGCAACTGCTCCTTTTACCCTCTCTTCACATTTTAAGTCTGATTCTTTTCCACCTTGAATTGGCACAGAATTTGTATCATTACAAGAATCTTTCTGGTCAGACCCAAATTCTGAAATAGATACACAAGGCTTATCTGTTGGAACTTCACCTGGAAGATTCTTAATTTGTGGATCTGTGTCTGGTCCATATAGTTCTTCATATTCTGCCAAGGAAGGTTCTTCGACTTCGTTACTATTCAGAGGAACAGCAACAGACCCTTCCTTCTCGCCCTCTGAAGGGGCGGTTCCGACCTCCACATCAATTTCGTTTTTTGACGAACAAGAAGCATCCTTTGGAAGTTCGACACTCCCCAACCTCTCGGACTTTTCAGCATCAGTGCTTAGGGTGGTGGATAGAATAACTTTCAATTTTGCTTCGCCTTCATCTGGTGGTTTGAGAATCTTGGTAGCTTTGGTGGTGAAGCAGCTTTCTTCTTCTAGATCATACTCAAAATCACCATATATATCCAAATCTGGATGACCATCCATTTCTATTACATTTTCAGGTTCGTCGTCTTGCAATTCTTTCATCGAGTCGTCACCATCATCATTGACATCAGTTCCGTGTGGTGGGCTATTCACAGGCGAATCCGATAAAAGACCAGCATTTCTTAGTGCTTCTTCAACTTCAGGATCTGTTTCTGGATCAGTGGCCAGTTCAGATTCATCCATCGGATCTTTTGCCTGGGATGAGGAATCCAAATCTGCTGCTGTATTTAATCTGCCAGTGTCCGTGCGAGTGTGATGCAATATCTCCTGAGAACATAGATTAAGATATACGACTTTGCTATTTGACCTATCAGCAACCGCCTTTTCAATGTTAACAGCATCTGCAATAGCCAACTCTGTCTCTGCAGTTCTGCGCATGACTGTCAAATTTGTTTTCTTCAAAAACTGCTCTGTCAGACGGTAAAGCTGTGCCTGTGCAAATGTTTGAATACAAGGAATGAAAATAAATGAAAAACTTGAGGCATTCAATCAACTTAGATTTTTAGAGCCGCGGTCTTTTGACCATGATTGAGGAGGTGCTCCTAAGTTCGCCTTTCGGGAGAAGGACAAAGTTTGGTGGCAATTAATTTTATTTGCTATTTTGTGGGGGGTTTGGATTGAGAGAAATAATAGGATTTTTAGAGAGGCGGTATTGTGACGATGTTTGGGAGTTGGCTAGGTTTAATGCTTTTTTTGTGAGCGTTGGTCACTCGGCCTTTTTGTAATTATAGTCTTGGTTTGATTTTGTATGATTGGAATCCCTTTTGGGACTCCTTTTGTTGGGCTTGTTTTTTGTATGCACATCTATTATTTCATTATTCTCACTGAATGTTCGGTTTCTTACCCAAAAAAAAAAACTCATTTTTAAACTTTGCAAACGAAAACACTTGTTGAAGAGGATTTGAAATAAGAAAGCTGTATTGTCAAAGCACTAAATCCTGCATACCTGCCTTACTGATAGGGGGATTTTATTATGGCGACTGGGTGCCAATTCCGGTCTCATGTCTATTGGTAGCTGAGCCTGTTTACAGAAACAAAACAAGATCATATGTTTCAAATTCAGACATACACAAAATATAATATAAATTCCGCACAAAAAAACTGAAATATTACATACTAGCAAAGGATACTTTCCCTTGAGCACAGCCATGTCTTCCTCCTTTTTATTTGCAACACTGCAGCCATCACCAGTTTTCCTAGCAAGAACTTCTAAGGCCCATTTTCTTTTATCAACTGCTTTATTAGATGTAGAAGAAACTGTATTCTGTGGTCTAAGTTTAGAACCAACCGATGCTTCTAAGTTCCCGCTATGATTTCCTTTGCCAGAACCTGCTGCACTTTTTGAGGCAGATACAGAACAATTATTCCCCGTATTTGCCGCCAGAGGAATACCAGCTTTTGATGAAACCTTGTTAGTCCCTGTGAGTGGATCTTTCTTCTGCTCCAAAGAAGAGGAAGATTTGAGAGCCGAGAGAGGCTTGATGTCATTATTCCGTGGGAAGACAGAGGTATCTGCTACATATAATCGAGAAAGAATTGGATTTGAAGGCTGACATTCAGAATCGTGTTCCGTATCCTGGCTCTGTGAGCCATTTCTTAAGAGGTCAAGGACAGATTTCAAAGTTGCAATCTTTTCGGGCTTTCTCACTCTTATGCAACGATGCTTCCAGAATTCAATTTCACATTCTCTGTCCCATGCACGCTTACGTCTTCCATTAGTAGCCCCATATATTTTCTTTGTCAGGCCCTCACGTATTTTCCCCTTTTGCAATAATGATTTTTTAGCCTTAACAGCCAAAGCTGATAATCTTTTCTGGGTTTCGGTTTTAGGGCCTGATATTGCAGCCCTGAAGGCATCAAGAAGCTTAGAATCCAAAAGGTTTTCCCCAAATTCTTTTGCACATTTGTTGCGGACTGCTTCTCTTATTTCATTTCTTAGTTTCTGAACTAGCATGGATGATTCCTGATCCTCACCAGCTCTTCTCATGATCTTTTTGACTCTCAAACCAGTCAAGTTTTCTCCCTGATCATCTTCATCATTAGAATTTGAGCATGCAACGCTTTTGGGAGGAGGCTTGCGGTTTCGGCTCCGAACTATACTCATTATATCAGCATTGACATCTTTCTTTCTTGATATTCGTTTCAAACTGGCTTCCCTAGGAACTAATGGCATAGCTAAACTCTTTGCAGTATCATCTCGATTAGTTTGATTCGCATAGCTTTTAGAAGGAACTGGTTGATTCTTCCCCTGAACAAGTTTTGTATCAGAATTGGCTTTATCATCTCCATTATCAACAGTCTTCTGAATGTGATCACTGAGGAATTTCAGGAACCATTGTGAAGACAAATTATAAGATTTTAATTTAATTTAAATTGAATTTGTAGGAAATGAGTCAAAGAAGCATGTACATTCAAGCAGATTTCAAGAAAGTTACTCAACTATTACACTTAAAGACGGATCCACATCCAAGCCCTTACAAAGTGAGTTGGATTAGGAAAGGTGGAGAAGTGCAAGAAAATGGAATTTGCTCAGTTCCCTTTTCTATTGGCAACAACTACAAAGATCAAATAATTTGCGACGTACTTGACATGGATACTTGCCATGTACTATTGGGTAGGCCATGGCAATATGATGTTCAACCTATGAATTCCTTTGGATGAGCAAAATAATAGTTCTCCTACCCTTAACTTCCACCGTGGACAAAAAGCAAGAAGCAAAAAAGCCCCTTTTCACCATCATTAACCCAAGGGAATTCAACCCAAAAGAGCAAGATCAGAAAACGCAAATTCTCTCTACATCAATTAAGCAGTATTTACACCAATAGGCAAGACAAGGAAAATGTAAGATAACTGTTATTAGACGATAACATTGAAACAATCTGACAACACATTGCTATTTGCTAGGAACCAATTGCTGGAAACTGTTTTATAAATTTGTGTTTGATAGTTGATAAGAATTAACCTGCAATCTGTGCGTTTCCTCTTTACGCCAATAATTACTGAAGCTTCCTGAATGGTTTGTGTTGAGACATTATCAGCTGAAAATATCCAGCAAGAAGTGAGTATAGAAACGCATATGAACTCCTTCCTAATTTCCAACAACTACATAAAATAGGAAAACAAATTAAGCTTTTCTCTGGACTTGCAATAATTCCCAAAAGCAACAGAGAAATACTTCCGCACCTTGTGACAAGTGATCTTCTGAAGGAAACAACTGCTGCTTAACATCAACGCTTTGATCGTCATTCTCATCATTCGAGTAATCAACTAAAAATGCATTAAAAATAACGACAATGAGCTAAGCCTAAACATAGAGATAAATTTTGTGTTGATATCAATCTTTAGATGGAAAAATACCAGACAAGAATGTGCCCACAGGTAAACCAAGATGAAGACCCATGCTGAATTCATCTTTAGACATTTTGTTTATAGGGTGGGATATATTTGAAGAACTTCTGATGCTTTCAAGGCTACTTGACTCGGTCTTAATTTCATCAGCACAACTTGTTTTCACAGGTAAACCAAGATGAAGACCCATGCTGAATTCATCTTTAGACATTTTGTTTATAGGGTGGGATATATTTGAAGAATTTCTGATGCTTTCAAGACTACATGGCTCAGTCTTAATTTCAACAGTACAACTTGTTTTCAACCCAACATGCGTAAGGGAATCATGAGGCAAACTGATGGAAGTATCATGTGACAAAGAAAGTTCCAGTTCTTCGTCCCCAAGTGCTGGCACAAGAGAAGTATTCTCCATTGATGGGGCTGGCAAAACGGAAGTATTCTCTAACGGTGATGCAGAGACATTTGGCCTACCAGCTTCTGAAGCCAATATGAAATTTTCAATTTTATGATCATTTTCAATTTCATCGGTTGACGGGGTGTTATCAGTTTGTTCTTCATTAACCTGATTTCCTCCAATCACTGAGACAACCAATGCTGTCTCTCCAGTATCAGCAACGGATACAGACACCTTTCTGGAAAAACTTTGTGCAACCAAAACATTCATTGAATCAAAGTCACTGTTAAACTTCGGAACAGAATCATTGATGGAATTTTCTTGATCATTAACCCCACATCTGTAGCAGAACCATAATGCAAATGTTAAAAACAAACAAAGAAGAGAAACCCAGGACTCAGGAAAAAGGGTAAATCTGTGTTCTAGTTTGAAGAGTGTGATTTGAAACTTGTAAGAACTGCATTTAGTTGGTACATTTTAGAGGACTATTCAACGAGCTTTCAACATTTTTCTAAAGGACCTACATAAATGCTATGTCAGATCTTATCTTCAATCACATCAAATATTTAAAAAGAAGGCTGAAAGAAACATGTGCTGCACAATAACACTTCAGAAGCCAGGGGATTTATAAACCTATCAGAAAGAACCTGAAAACAACTTTTCCTGCTCAGTCACTGTTATTACATTTATAGCAGTTTCTGGCTTTAACTGTATGCACGAAAATCAGTTTGAATTATACCAATAGTTACAAAGCATAAAGAAGTAGATCGATTACTCTGCATTCAACAATGGAAACTGTAACATCTAGCAAAACAGTGAAATAATAGTTTCTCTGACTAACCTTGGGCATAACCATGTACTTTCAGATGTATCTTCAGGATCAAAATCAACACAGAATGCATGATACCTGTCTCCGTACAATTAAAACAAGAACTTAAGGATAAAAATCAATACCATTCAGTTTTGGACTGAAGTCACCAGAAACAGATCAGTAAATCAAGCTACATAATCATTTCCTATCCAAAACAAATATAAATGATGGAGAGAGAAAAATGAACCTATAAAAAGGTATTTTATTGCCTAGCATACAAAAAAAAAAAAAAAGGGAAGCAACCCGGTTGACTACCCTTTGAAATTTTAAATGACGTCAATTGACGGAAGGGAACGCCAGCCGAACAGACTAAGAATAATGAATAATGATTGCCAATTAGTATAAAGAGTGGCTATTTTTTCTTCTTTTTTTTTTTATATCCGTACTGTCGGGAGACAACTTGCGCACACCTCAACTAATCTCACGGGACAAACCTTACAAAATAGACATCGTTCACAAGAGAACATCCAGTTACTTTATCTATTCACTTTACCAATTTATTTACTATCATCATCGCAGGACAATTTTATCAATTCATTATTTGTTCATCTTCTTTAAGAAAAACAGCTATAACAATTTTATTTTGTACCTTATTATTAGGAAGCACTGAACTAAGGTAAACTCTATATATATATTATATTTATATATATACGTACATATGCATAAACATACATGCTTATACATGTATGAACATATGTACGTATGTACATACGTACGTACATATTTATATGTATGTATCCATGCATACATGTAATGTATTCTACAAATGCGAGAAAAAAGGGTCAAATGCTCCAATTTTACCATGTATCACAAGAGTCACAAGCAATTGAGGTATCAAGATCAGATTCTCCTTCAGGAAATCCAGATCCATTTCTAATCTTACAGCCGTCACCATCCAAGCAGATAACTGCCTACAAAATGAAGCAGTACATTAGTAATTATGTATCAGACTTTAAACTCTTCTATGCTCTATGTATAACAGTGACAGTGGATAAACACTTTCTAGGGAAATAATGTCTTAATACTTTACTTCTAGTCAATTTGAAAAAATTTAAGCGGTGTACCTCAAATTTAAAAGTAAATAATAGAACATAACTTGCAATAAATATTTATCTGAGCGTTACTTGCAATCATATATGATCAATCTGAACTACATCTTCATCTAAATATTAAAATTCACATCTCTTAAATTTGGGCAGTATAAAAAGAAAATAATATGGAAAAACTGAGAAGTAGAGAAGTATTTTTTTCAATTGAGCTATTTATTAATAACTATTGCTTTCATCCAAAACTTTTTTATTTGAAACCTTGCAACCCAGTCTCTTTCTAAACTTCCCATTGTGTACCCCAAGGTTCCATGGCAAAAATCATCTTCGATTTGACCCACATGGCCTTTTCTTGAACAAGATCTCCAAAAGTATCCACGTTCTTATTTGATAAAGCATTCCAATCCCACCCAAAAAAAAAAAAAAACTTTTGAGCAGTTTAAGTTTTTGCACCAACTCAACCTAGACAATCCAGCTATCTTCCACCACCAATTCCCAACGAAAGTTTTAAAACTATGGATTATGATGATCCAGCAAGAAACTTTCCAATTGAAAGTTAGTTCCTTTTAATTTGAAAAGGAAAAAATTATTTAAAGAGAAAAGAAAAAGAAAGAGAAAAAAAGAAGGGCGACTCGTCTAATTAAGGGCTCCCGAGAAAATTACAATTATCCAAAAGATCTTTTGTCTTGTGTTGTGATTGCTGGTTATTATAGAAGATAAGAACCAAATTGTGATGGAAATCGACCCAAAAGTGCAAGAAGGGTTAAAATAGAAAGACAAATTACATTCTCGTCAATATAGTATGATGGAAAAGAGATGTTACTCTTCCCCTCAAAGCACCAATCATCATTTCTGCAGAGAAGTTGACAGGAGACGTTAGTATACTAGATTTAGAAAAACTAGTCAGAGTGAAAATATAAGTGGAATCAATTTGAATATTTACATCATGCAATTCCACATGAAAAATATAACAAGTGTAGTAATTATTACTAACGAGTAAAAATATCTGAATACCAGCAAGTATACTTTAGTTCTCTTCAAGGGAAATAAATTGTAAGAAGGCCCGGACAGCCAAGAAATAAACAAGGAGCAATGAGACATGGGCAAGAGGACTATTACAGTATTACGATTTGTGACCTTTAAAGAAACATTATGCAGACAAGAGCACACACTGTAGGGTTTTTTTTTTTTTTTTTTTTTGGTATATCTTGATTCTTGAAATCAAATGGAGAAAAAGTTACAGAAAATGGAGTGTGGTGCCATATCTTATAGCATGTAGATTACATTCTCTACTCTTCATTAGAATAGGACTCCCGTGTGTTTAGGGTAATTCCACCACCTCCGTCTAGTAAGACCTACAGTTTGAGGCGAAACCACTATGGAGAGGTTACATATCATCATTGCCCATCCAAGGAAATTGCCACTAGCTTATTTGATAACTTTTTCACCCAACTTGCCCCATCCAAATTACTGACCATCTTAATGAAATTTTGAGTCAACCGACATCGAAGAAGCTTGACTTAAGTAATCACCAACGGAAGAAAAAGCTCTTACGCAATGTGAAAATAGCTATTTTTTTCTCTTTCTTTTTTGTTGTTGTAAGTGTCCTAATTTTGCTCTTTATTAGAGTAAAGCTCTAATATGTATGCATCAGTGAATGTGACAGTATTCTCTCTTCGCTACCCATTTTGTATCACCAAGTAGATCACATAAATGCATTGGAGATCAGCATAAGTAATCGTACAAATATATTAGACAAAATGAAAATAGCAAACCTGCTAAATGATTCTTCTTCTACTTTGTTGCTCCCAATAGTATCATACACCTACAAACCAGATCAAGATCTCACACTTAAGCCGTTCCTCAATTATTTTCTTATCGAAAAATCAAACTGTCATTGACAAAATGAAATAATAGAGAAGGGCCTACACAAAACGAGAAGAAAAAGAACTACTGGGGTTTGTAAATGTATGCCAATACTCAAAGGACTGCTGCAATGCTAAAAATGAAAGCAAACGGTACAGCTTTGAGCAAAGAAATGTATAACTTACTGGAACACATGTTATGAGCTGAAATTCTTTCTGGCAAAGAGGACAAAGGTTTGTAATAGTAGCCCAGTTGTCAATGCATACAAAACAGAACCTGAAATAAGATGCACAAATGGTTATAATTGTAAACCATTTGTAAATGCATGCAAAACAGAACCAGAAAATAAGATGGACAGAGGTTCATAATTTTTTTTTATTTATGAGAAACAACGGTTACAGAAACATGAAAAAATACAAAATGACGTATAAAAATTAAAAAAATTAAAAAACGGCCCAAACCACAACGACTACCTATACAGAAATAGGCTCCAATCCAAAAGAATCAGACCAAGCGGAAAATTACAAAACTCTTTGGTAATTGGAACCCAAAGAGTAACATTAAACCCGGCTAAAACAGATCATTAAGAACTAATACATCTTGACTAATCAAATGATAAGCACAAATTGATTACTTATAAGAGGCGATGACAAAAAAAATATTTCAAAAGGGGGTTCTGGTTGGCCACTTGAACCAATCATTATTAAAGCAACTCTTAGACAAAACTATGATGATATCCAATTCACAACTTCCTCTTTCTCCTCATTAACCTTCTTTCCAAGCATGATTAAGTTTATACAAGTTTTCCGACCTGGATGGTCACTCATCCTTTGACCACCTCTACAAAAGATTTTTTTTTTTAAAGGAAACAGTGACCACTTCATTGATAAAATGAAAGTATTACAAAAAAACGCTCAATCGAGCAATAGTTACAAAAAACTCTGCCATTGATTGTGGAGGGTATTGAGATCATAATTAAAAAAAGGGGGAGATAGCTTGCTCCAAGTTAAAGCTATGCAAAATATTTCATACCTAAGCTAACAGACACCTTCTAAGAACTAGTCATCTAGTCATCACACACCTGGGAAACTCCAAAATGAACAGAAAGCCTTCCAGCTATCTAGGTTTCAATTTCTAGGAACTTCAAATCTATTTTTGCCGCTACTAATTTCAAGCTTAAGAAATTCTAAGTAACATCCACTAGATTTGAGAGCTTGTCTTTTTTTTAGAAGGGAAATAATTACACTGATGAATGAAATGAAGGAGGAAAACTCCAAACACATATAGGCGAAATTACATAAAGACTCTCCAATTGGAGATTAACGAAGATAAGCTATAATGGGTAAAAGGTGCACTTCCTTTACAACATAGGAGAGCATGACAAAAAACATAATCTAGAAAACGATCAAAAGTAGATGAAATATCACAAAAAAGCCGGGCATTTCTCTCTCTCCAAAGATACCAAAAGAAAGACCGGATAAGAGCAAGCCATAAGGTTTTCTTCGCTCCCCTGAAAGGATGACCCACCAGAACAGAAGCAAGCAAATCATAGATGTTATGTGGCAGCAGCAAAGACCAATGAAAAGCTTCCAAAATAAAGTCTAAAAATCGAGATGCAAAAGAACAGTGTGCAAACAAATGACCATGGGTTTCAGCATTAGAGGCACACATACAACACCATGAAGGAGAGATGAAGAAATAAGGCATTCGCCGCTGAAGCCAATCCGTCGTGTTAACCGCACCGAGGCTAAGCTCCCATAGAAAGATTTTTATCTTCTTGAGATAAGCATATTTCCAGATCACAGAGTATAAGTCTCTTTTCAATGGATCATTCACCCCAACTAAAGCCTCCATAAGAGATTTAACCGTAAAACGATTCGAAGAGTCCAAGGGTCAAATCCATAGATCTTTGCTAGTCCGAAGGCGAATCAGTGAAAGAAGATGAGATAAAGTAGCTCATTCTGCGCTTCCCTATCATTAAGGTTGCGTCGAAGAGATAAATTCCAGGCTTGTGAAGAAAGCACCCATACATATGCAACCATATTAGTTGGTTGAGTGGTAAGACGAAATAAGCGAGGGAAGACCGAGGAAAGAGGACCACAATCCAGCCATGAATCATACCAAAAAGAGGTAGAAGCACCATTGCCAAGCAAGCGATGGGCCCGACTAGCAAAAAGGCCTAGCGACCGACGCCCACAAAGAAGCGTTAAAGAAAAGTCAGGCCTCCGATAGCCTAAAGCTCCTGTGTTCCCTCAAAACTCATGAAAAAGAGGAATCCCTTAAGCACATTCCTACATTTGGTCGGAGTCCATCCAAAATTCCCAAGTCGAGTGATAAAGAAAAGCCAGACCTCCGACATCCTAACTTTTGCACCTCGAGAAGTTTCATCGAGCTGCAAAAAGAAGAGCTTCTCTTCTTCGCTACAGAGCACGAAGAGATTGGGTAATTCCAGTCTGCCATCTAAACTAAAACTAAGAGACGGCTAAAACTGATCCAGCTTCTTCTTTCTTTTTCTTTTCTTTTTTTCTTTTTTTAGAAACTGAACTTTCATTGAGAATAATGAAAATAGAGGGACATACAAAAAAACAAACACAACAAAAGGAGTCTCAGTCATTACAAGAACGGACTACAATACAGCAAAATCAAACCAAGACCATAATTACAAAAAGGCCTAGCGAATGACGCCCACAAAGAAGAGTTAAACCTAACCAACTCCCAAACATCTTCACAAGACTGCTCCACCTCTCTAAAACTCCTATTGGTTCTCTCAATCCACACACCCCACAAAATAGCAAAAAAACTAGCATGCTACAAAATCTAAACCAATATTTCAGAAGTTCATCAAGCATACAAGGACATTAAACTTGGTGATATGGATTTTCCAGAAACTAAAACTGATTAATTAAGCACATGTACCAGTGCTGGCAGCAGTCCAGAACACCCCTGTCAACAATGCCATCCATACATATCCCACATCTTTCCACCTCATCAGAAACCTCCTGTAACAAAAAAGAACAACAACTATATAAATCAACATGATGAAAATCAAAAGATAGAATATTAAGATATGAACATAGAAACAGATTCTTTCCAAGTCTGAAAGCCCGCTACTGCATTCAATTCGATCAAACTAGAGAGAATATTAGCTAATGACGACCAGAAACAAAGAGACTAACTAGAAACTTACATAATTGATATCATAAGCCTCTGCAGTTTCTTCCTCCGGTGTCCCACTTAGAACCAAACTCACCTCCATCATATCCCCCGTAGAATTTGCTAGAGGAGGTCAAATAACGGAAAATGTTCAAGCAATTCCGGTGTAGATTGATCACCCGTTACACAGAGTATCCCCCAAACTCCTGTTTTAGATGTTGATGCAGCTAAATTCCGATGAGCTATAAATAACCCCATTTGGAGGATCCTCCGCCATTGAAATGCCTTCCCAGGGCAAATTGTTTGTTCAGAATCACGGTCTGTGGAGGTCCCGTGGCTGCGACGGTCAGATCATCACTGAAAATGGAAAATTGCAGACGAGGAGAGCAGGTAAGTTTGAGATAAAATTGCAGAAGTGATGAACTCTCTTCTCTCTGTCTCTTTCTTGCGGATTTTCTCTCTAATTTTCTCTGGTTTTTCCAGAGAGAAGGTCTGATGATGGGCCGTCCATGGCCAATTATCTGGGCTTCTCTCAGCGATCAACGGAGTAGATTTCAGTTTTCAGATTTTATTTTGTGTTAAATTACAAGTTTAGCCTCCACTGTGTGTAATCAAGGGGTTTTTGCAAAATGACTCACACATTTGTTAATGATAATTCATGAAGGATCTGATTTTTCAAAACGCATGTTTTTTTACTTGCTCTCGTGATCAGCAAGCTCCTCATTTTGTGAAAAGTCATTTGTACAGTACTGAGCACGATTACAAGGGAGACACTTATAGTGTCTTCGTACTCGGCGAAGGGTACTACATATTTTTCTCTCGCGATCATACTCAACGTAAGACTGATGAATTTAGCAAATGGGTAAAAAACATATGTTTCCGAGCAGATATCAATAAACAATCAATCAACCCAAAAGCTTAAGCTGTTGGGTGCATGTTTTTTGACTTTCTCTCGTGATCAGCAAGTCCATCACTTTGTGAAAAGTCATTTGTAATTTTCGTTGAGCACGATCACAAGAGAGACAACTATAGTGCCTTCATGCTCGGCGAAGGGCACTACATATTTTTCCCTCGCGATCGTACTCAGCGTAGGGCTGATGAATTTAGCAAATGGACAAAAACATGTGTTTCCGAGCAGAGGTCAAAAACAATCAATCAACTCAAAAGCTTAAAGTTAATGGGTTATGGTACAAAAATGTTTAACATAATTTTATCTCAAGCGTTTGAACACAAACGAGATATTACAAAAATGTTTAACATAATTTTTTATTATCTATTTTATACAAAAATATGAAAGAAAATAATTTATAGTTTTACCATTCTATCCCTATATAATATATTACATTTTTTTTTTTTATATATATATCAAAAGGTAAAAATAAATAATAATAATGATTGATTTGAAATGAATTAGTAATAATATAGAAACTATCCAATATTTAAAAAAAAAAATAATAACAAAAATCATCTATACGTTTGATAACTTCAAAACTCTTTTTCAAGTTTTTTTTTTCTTCTGTTGTATTCAAACCCTCTTCTACAGATTCTTCGCTCGTCGCCGCTGGTAACCCACGTCATTCAGTATCCATAGGCCGTTGTTGCTTTACGTCGTCGTCCTCCTTTGTGGTTTCGCCGCCGACTCTCCAACTTCATTTACATTGTCGTCGTCGACATCGCACACTCATTCTCCACCGATAACCATAGGTTGTGGTAGATTTACCGCACTATTGTTTTTTCTAATTTGGGAGTTTTATTTTTATATAACAGGGCCTATATACACCGGGTATATATTATGAATTTTTTTAATGGTTGGTGTTTTATGATATAAATAGGGTATATATAAAGGTTTATATATGTATTATGGTATATATATTACGGTATATATCAGGGTATTATTAATGGTTGTAGTTCATGTGTTTGTTTTAGATATATACAAGGTATATATTCACGTATATATTCACGTATATATATATATATATATATATATATCAATCTAAAATCAGAGTGTATATATATAACAATGTATATATTAGGGGTATATATCAAGGTATATTTTGTTTCAGATATATTGAGGGTAACTGTGCGACGGCAGAAACCGTTCAGCAAAAACGGTCGGTGACAGATGGACAACGAAATTTAATTGATGAAAGAAATCATTCTTGGTAACAAATGAAAAATAGTGATTAGAGAGAAAAGAGAAATTGATGGGGCAGATCATTTTTGGTAACAAATGACAAGTTTTTAGTTATGTAAGCCAATTTATTATCAATGTTCCCATTCAAATATAGTGCATGAATAGAACGTGAATTTCCTTAAAAAAAAAAATAAAAAAAAAATGAATAGAACGTGAATTTTATGGAGATCATTAATTATTTGTCAAATTTTGAATCCTCTATTATGACAAATAATTACCCAAAAATTTAGAGTAAAGACCCAGATGTCTAACCCACTCCCCACATGTTACCTAAAATAACTCGTCATCAATGAATGACACACGTATTCTCTCAAAGTTAAATTACAAGTTTAGTCCCTAAACTTTTAAGTGTGTTAAATAGGTCTCTAAACTTTAAAAAATATCAAATAGGTCCCTAATTTGAAAGTATCTAACAAATCTTTAAGCTTTCAATTTTGTGTCTAATAAGTATTTGACCGATTCGACATTTTTTTAAAATTCACAAATCTATTGAACACAAAATTCAATTTTATGTTTAATAGATTCGTTAATTAAGAAAATGTTGAAGAAGTCAAAAACCTATTAGACACAAATTTAAAAGTTCGAAAACTTATTTGACATTTTTAAAGTTCAGAAAATTATTAGACACAAAATTAAAAGTTGAGGACCTATTAAAAACTTTTAAAAGTTATGTGACCTAATAGCACCTACATGAAAATTTAGCAACTAAACTTATAATTAAACCTACAAACATGAAAATTTAGTAATTAAACCTACAAACAAAGACGAAGCAATTCTCAAAGGTTAATACACCATACATACATGTTACAACATTGATAAATTACACTCTCACAAGTTCAAAAGCAGAAAAATCTAGGAGTACTTATAGATCTTTGACTGCAATTGCAGATGTGGTTGCCACCATTGGTGAATGCCATGAGCTTGTTTAAAGTCTTGTGCAGGAGATAAATTTGCAATCAGGTTTGCTGATGGAATGAGATGAAGTGGCTCTGATTCCCTGCCAATTACATTCATCAAAAGACCTCCTATCGAATTCTGCGTCGCTAATCGCTCGATGCTTCCTGCACCCATCTCTTCCATGTTCTTCCTGTGTTCGAAATATCCGATGTATTCTGATCCAATATGGTCAGATGGATTAACAAATAGAAATGGAATCCATGCTGCAATGGCAAGAAATGGTTCCTCGGATCGATTCCTCTCGTTATTACTACTAGCCTTCAAAGCAAAAGCGAGTCCTGCTGTGATAACACTGCCAGCAATTCGTATTCCATGTTTTAATTTCTTGTCCTTGATTCTCTCGATCGGTGGAGCGAAGAATGGTGGATTGAAGAGATATGATTTGAGGAAAATGCCTGTTCTTGCCATGGTTTTTCCAGCCAGCATTGCCATGGCTGACCCCAGGGAATGGCCAGCTAACCAGAGATTTGAATCACCAACAGTAGCAACCATGTTCCTGACCACTTGCATCGCAATCTCAAAACGCGATGTCCGATGCAGACCATTTTGAATGAAGTGGAGATCTAACTCTATGTCACGAGAGACAGAATCTCGTTTGGTCAGGGTGCCTCGGAAGGCAATCACAAAACGGGGACTGCCATCATTCCTGTGGTCACCTTGAAGCAGCAAAGGTTTATATTCATAGACAGCCCCAAAAATGGAAGAATCAACATCGTCGACGAGCTGACGAAGCAACCGAAAGTGGCAGAATTCCCACCAGCGAGGAGCTAAGGCCTCAGAACCTTCACGTTTCTCCTGCCGATCCCGTTCTAAAATGTAGGCACCCTGAACCAAACAAGCAGCAACTGACCTTCTGTGATCAGCATTTTCCCTGCAGTCATAATGTTAACGCCTACTCAACCCGACTAATTTAAAATAATAGGTAAAATACACTTTTGGTCTTCGAAATTTGAGCTTAGTTTCTATTTGGTCTTTGAGATTTCAAAAAATTACATGTTTGGCCCCAAGGTTTAATTTGATTTCTAGTCGGTCCCTGAGGATTGAAATTGGTTTCTAATTGGTCCATGAGGATTGAAATTGGTTTCTAATCGGTCCCTGAAGATTGAAATTGGTTTCTAATTGGTCCCTGAAGATTGAAATTGGTTTCTAATTGGTCCCTGCAAATAAAAGATACAATGTATAAAAAAAAACCAACTCATTTAAAAACACATACGATCAAAGTCTAGTTAGCATACGTTAACTACCGCATCATCTGTTAGGTCAATTTACGTCAACTTTACTCGAGACTATTTAAAAACCAATTTCAAACTTCAGGGACTAATTAGAATTCAAGTTCAAACTTCATGGACCCAACATGTCACTTTTGAAATCTCGAGGACCTTTTGAAAACCCAAAGAGGAAATAGAAACCAAGTTAAAACTCCAAGACCAAAAGTGTATTTTACTAACAACATAAAACATTACTAAGAAGCCATCACAACAACTTGGTTCATGTACAAATAGCCAACGCTGGAAATAAATAAGTGAACATTTGTGCCACAATCAACTGAAGGAACTCCCTGAAATCTAAACTCAATCAATCTCTATAAACTTTCATATGAAAGTACTAAAAATTGAACTTCTATTTTCACGACAATAGGAAGAGAAATAATTCTTACCAATTAACAGGAGCTAAGTGCAATGGCCCTGAAAGTTCAAAAACTTCCCTCTCAGAGGCCATTACACTCAATATTCCTCTCCTTTCCTCTTTAAAACCAAGTTGCACTACACCAAGCAAAGAAAAGTTCAGAAAGTGATTAGAACTTGATCAAACTTGTTGTATATATTGTAGCAAGCATCATGCACCAGAAATAAAGTGTAACAATTAAAAGTTCATTCATAGAAAAGTATAATTTAAAGAAGTTTAATGCCTTCTCTTGTCTCAGACAATGAAAAGAGATCCCACGAGCAAAATATTAAGTTTAAATTTGTCCTATAGCTTCTTGGCATCTAGTAAAAAGATAAGGCGCTGCCGAAAAACGACCAGACTATTGATTATTTAAATTACGAAAACAGAAAAATCAACATAAAATCTGGATTTCTCATTTGACAAGAACGTAACTATTCAATCTCTCTCTTTCTCCCTCTATATATATCCTCATTTCAATGAACTGCCTGTTTTTCTACAATAATTTCGCTCCAGAATCTAGAACAGAAATTGCAGAACGCCAAGACAAGATCATCTATCGAAACTAATATCTTAAGTCCGCTATGATTATTAGTACTGTAAGAAAAAGAAGAAGGAAGTCCAAGAAAAGGGAGATCAACTACTTCAATAATCTTCCTAATGAAAAACAACATGCATTTCAGAAACCACTGCAGGTCTAAATCAAAATCGGAAACTATAATCAAACGACATTGCATAGCAAATCGAAGCAAATGAACAATAAAAACGGGACGCCTACCATGAAATGACTCTGCACAGAGAGGAATCGGATGGAGAGAAGGCAGTAGGTTTAGGAAATCGCCTTATGAACAGAAATGCGTCATCGGAAGAACCGACGCTTGAAGGAACCTTCCCGATGAATGCAGGTTATTCGGAATCGGACGCCATTGATTTCGATTTACAAGCGAGATTTGACCTGCACAGGGAGGGAGAGAGAGAGAGGGCACCGATTAATTTGGGTAGTTTTTTTAGTTCAATTACAATTTTAACCCTCGACTCAACTATTTCATTTTTTTTTTTTAATTTATGGATGTAATAAACATAAAGTTGTCCGTGAATTTTTTTAAAACATGTCAACACTTTTTAACTCTAAGAATTTATTCATCCTAATCCTAAAGTTGTAAAAAAAAAATATATATATATATAATTTAAATTTTAGAACCTACTCGACATAATCCTAAAGGTTTAGGGATCAAAGAGATCGGAACTTAGAGATATATCATTTTTTACTTTATGTTGGTTGAATGTAATAAAGGGTAAAAAGTGTTTTATGAAAGGATGAATTATTAGTGATTATAATAGTGGTTAAAATAGTCGTAAATATTAAATACTATTAAAATTAGTATAATTTTTTTTTTATTAACGATGAGTTATAATAGTTGGTGACCCAACATAGACTATCTTATATTAACTTAGTTCACCCAATTGGAAATTGGTGTCGATAAAATTTCCAATTTTTACTCGTATTAAAATCTCAAACTTACATCGTCCCACGAGGTTGCCCTCGACTTGTACTAGAAAAAATAAAATAACAACAGACACAACCGCATGCCATTTAAGACATCTCACTTGAAAGAAAATTTATTATTTTTTATTTAAATATTATTTTAATTTTCATATATATATTATATTAGTCCGTATACTTTCAAAATGTCATCCTCGTCCTACACATTTTTTTAAGTAATTATTTTTGTCTCTGGCATTTTTTTTTCTATCATGATTATAGTACAACTACAAACTTTAAACTCAAATAAATTTCAAAGAATTTATGATATTATAAAACTTGTGTTAGAATTTTGTAAATAAAGACCAAATTTGTCACTTTTTTCAAAACGAATGTTTTAAAAGTCTATTGATTAAAATGAACAAAAATTAAAAATACAAATACCAAAACAGAACATTTATTTATTGTATCATGTATATTAGAGTTTAAGAATCTCAAATGGGTATTCGGTCTAAAAATGAGATTTTTCTTAAGAATGATGAACTCAAAGAGTCATCATCTTGAAGAAGCATGTTGATGAACCCACATTGAAAAAATGAAGAAATCTCACGAACTTTCTAAAATATATGGTTACTCCTCTTGTTATGATAAATCGAATAACAAAGAATAAGTAAGCGCAAAAAAAATCGACACAGATTTACAGGGTTTACTAACATCGTGTTAGCTACGTCCACGGACAGAAGAGAGAGCAGTATTATTACGAAATAAAAGAGAATTACACATGAACAGATAGGAGCAGCTGAAGTCATTAATTAGGAGATACCTAATACAAAATGGGTCAAAGCCCAAAATAGATAAGTAAAAACTCAAATCTGATTTTTCAGTCGAGGGTCATAACAGATTCAAAGCATTCCAACACCTCTTATTATCAATTGGTTATAAGATAAAATTTCAAATGAAGAGACCTCACTAACTTTATAAAATACATGGTTACTCATCTTATTATACCCAAAATAGATAAGTAAAAACCAAAATCAGATTTTTTCATCTATCGATCGTTGAGGGTCATAGCAGATTCAAGACATTCTAACACCTTTTATTATCAATTGGTTATAAGATAGAAGTTCAAATGAATAGACCTCACGAACTTTATAAAATACATGGTTACCCCTCTTATTATCAATTGGCTATAAGATAGAATTTCATGATATCTATTACTCGACTATATTATTCCAATCGAAAAGTTGAGTTTTATATGTCAAATAGTATTAGAGTAATATATTTTTATATCCAAATGCATTATTATTATTATTATTATTTTTTTTTTTTTTTTACAACATATGGGGTGAGAGATTCGAACTTAAAACCTTTTGTTCATAGTTCATACATTAAGTCAATTGGACTATGTTCCATGTTGCAAAACGTCATTTTAAAAAAATAAAATAATAAAATAATGTCAAATAATAGGAGGACTATATTAAAAAAAATGTATCTAAATGTATTAATAAAATCATAATTGAATGATACATCAACTTAACAATTTTTATAGAATTATCTAATTGATAATTTTTAATACAATAAAAGTAAAATTGAGGATTTCAAAAGATTGAGGACGAAATTGAGAATTGACAACAAAAATTAGAATCATCTTGTATATTTAAGATTTCCTTTTTTATGTCTCTAATTAAACTTATTTAAAATTTGGAAGAATAGCCCGATAAAAGGTTATGTAAGATAAATGACTTTGCTTTCTAAATAAGGAAGAGTTTCCTTTAATTATTTGATAATATTTTTTGAATTGTTTCTGGTCTCCTTTCTGGTTTTTAAATAATACAAATTCCGTAACTATTTATGAAAATAATGTACATAAACCTAATTTAAAAAAAAATATATATATATATATATATATATTAATATTTTAATTAATGCGATGATTAAACTCATGATTTTTTAGTCAAAACTACAACTTACCAGTTATGTTTGGTTTGGTTAAATGATTATATCTAGTTTCTTATTTTTTAAATTTTGATGTCAAATTAGAGTAACAATTAAAAAGATGAACTTTTGAATATCAGACTTAGTTTATTAACTTTAATTATTTTTATATTAACAATCAATATCTTAATTAATACGTGAAAAAAAGAAAGTTAGTTATATCGACGAATTTGGACAAACCATTTTAATTATTTGTATATTTGACTTTATATATCTAAATTGTTATTTAGATAATTATTTATATTTGAGTTTAGTTTAAATTAAAAAGTATATTTTGTTTATTTTAAATTATATGATAAAATATTAAAAAAAAAATGTTATATAAAATTATAACGAACTTATTTCAATTTAAGTACGAACAAAATTTAAGAAAACACCAAAGCTTTTAATTTAAGTACAAACAAAATTTAAAAAAACGCCAAAACAATCATGACTTAGCTGACATAGGTATTGATGACCTAGAGGTCTGTGGTTCGAATCCTCCACTAAATGTATTAAAAAAAAAAATATTTAAGACATATAATTAAAATATAATTACTATTATTCACTTCAAAAATTGATGTTATTAGTTATTATGACGTGGATGACCTCTTAATCACTAGTCCATACATCATTCAGCTGAGTTATGTTTTTGTTGGCAAAATCTCTAATCTCAAATAACTTAAAGATAAATATTGGAGAAAGAGGATTTGGAAAAGTGTACTAAGATCCACGAGTACTCGACGTTTTTTTTATACGTCGCAAAATTACGACGTTTTTCTTTCGCAAATCCTTCGACGTTTTTATTTTAGTTGTTATTTGTTTGTGGTATTATTATTATTATTAATTTTTTTTTTTTTTAAGTGAGTGATAAAATCAAGTTGCTATCAAACTTTTGTGTGCATCTTCACGACAAGGCACCAAATAAAACTTGAACCCACAAAGAAGAATTTGACATCCACATCTTAGGGGAGGAAGAAAGACACTTATATGCTCAGTCAAACCTGAATTAAATTCTCTCATAAAATGAAAAGGAAAGCTAGAAAAGACTGCAAGTGGGAAAAAAATATTAAAAAAAATCAAACGAAAATTATGGTTGTATGCACAATAAACCAAGAAAACAAAAAAAAATCAACCATTTGTTAATAACAAGTGTCTGACTTTTGTATGCGATCTAGATTCTATTTTTTCGAATTATGTGGTATGAAGAATGTAAATTTTGATGTCAAACCGAGCATAGCTAAATTGGCATAGGGTTGAGCCGGTGATCAAAAGGTCATGGGTTCAATCCCCGCATTAATTAAATTACCGTTGCAAAAAAAAGAATGTAAATTTTGAAAACATTTTTTTTTTTTGGTTTTGAGTGTATTAAAATTTTGTATTTAAAATTAAAAAATGTAGAATTATATTTTTAAAAAAAGAATGTAAATTTTGAACATTTTTTTTTTTTGGTTTTGAGTGTATTAAAATTTTGTATTTAAAATTAAAAAATGTAGAATTATATTTTTAAAAAAAGAATGTAAATTTTGAAAACATTTTTTTTTTTTGGTTTTGAGTGTATTAAAATTTTGTATTTAAAATTAAAAAATGTAGAATTATATTTTTAAATATAAAAATCTTTAATAGATATAGTATTGAGAAATTGTAACAGATCTCAATTTAGAATAAGATAATTAAAAATGTAGCATGTTTTTAAAAAATTTGCGGATATGACAATTTATATCGCTGATATCTTATGGCTGATAGCAGTCTATCGCTGATCACCTTAACTTTTTATAGATTTTTGTCAGTGATAATAATCTATCAGTGATAATAGTCTATCAGTGATATGATAAATTCTAGGAATGATATAAACAATTTTTTTTTGTCATATTTGCAAAATATTTTAAAGTTTGCTAAATTTGCAATTAGTTTGGGCATGATTGCTATTTGTGCAACCAACTCTATATTATTTTAGGTTATAAACTCATTTTAGTGTTATTTTAGTGTTAAATTATGTATTATAGATTAGATGATGTCATAAAATAATAATTATACAAAATTTATAACATTAAATATGTTCAAAAATTAATTAATAATAGTTTATATTCAACTTCATATTTAGATGGTGACTACAACTAATGTCGTTGGAGAGCTCGACTGTAACTTAACTAGTAGCCAAGTTTCTTTCATTTCTAAATGGACAAACATTTATCTAAAAACATAAAATACAAACTCTGTTTTCATTGAATCATTTTTTTTTTAAATTGATGTTTCAAATAACCAACCAAACCGACAATGAATTCAAAATTGATTTGACATAAATTAATAAAGAATCAGTTTTACCAAACACGATAGGGTTAAGATCAAAATTGATTTTACATAAATTAATAAAAAATCAGTTTTACCAAACACGATAGGGTTAAGATTTTTCTAAAATTACTTTTAGCTCTATCAAATGCAATACCCGAGTTCATATTTACACAAATTGAACGAAAAAAAAAACAATAATCTACAAAGGCTCAATCTATCTATTTCCACTGGCTAAGTTGTATCCACTCGAAACACGGGCGTTTGATCAACAATGGTTTTGGAAATCGAATTTTCTTTCCACAGTCGTGCTTCGAAAACAATCGACGTTATCACCAAAGTCACAAACGCCACTAAGAAACTTATCTTCAAACCCCGATCGGTGTGGAGTCCATGGAAGCCGACGAGAACGTTCACAACTCCCATTACCACGACGGTTCTTCCCACCCAATAGTGAACGAAGTTCCAATACTCTCGATGTTTGGAACCACTCGACGGCCTTCCGACGAACTGGCAAACCTGTAGCCAAGCCAAGAAGACGGAGTTTCAGATTTCGTATTAGTTAGGCTTAGGCCGCCAAAATGTGTAATTATAAGTGATTACGAACCTCGAGACCTGCGAGGCCAAACACAGTGTATCCGATGAATTTGTGCGCTACAAAGACGGCGTTGATTTTCTTATACAGATTTTGTCCTATATAGATGGAGATTAATCCGACGAAGAATCCGACGAATTGTGTCGAAGAGTGAAGGTAGTACCACAACGGTTCCATGTGCCGGAAGTACCTAGCGATTAACATTCCTACCGGCATCAGAATCCCCCATCCGATTACCGCCGTCGCTCCATGGTATCTCCTGAGTTCGCTCGGCTCCATTTTTTTCCCTGTTAGATGAGCTGCAGAAAATGAAAAATCAATGAAATTCCAACCCTAATCTCGGTTGAAAATCGATCTGTAGAAAGAAGAAATTGGGGAAAATTAAACCTAATGTAGATCGAACCTGAGGAGAACTCGATGTAGACGGTGGTACTGTTGAAATGTTTGGGGAGAAGGCCATTTTTTAAGGGATTTCCAGAGCCGATGGCCAATAAAATGGGTTGATAAGCTAAGGAAGCGGCGAACTGAAGCTGGAAAGCGACGTAGATGAAATCTCGATGAACAACGACGGCAGGGCTCGCCTTCGTGAACCGCAAATCGCCTTGGTTAGGTACGACTTTGGACATGTTCTTCCCTTCCAAATAGTATTGTCTTATTCCAGACACGCCGTCTCTCTCGACCCAAGCCACCATGGCGCTGGATCCCACCATTTTTCCGTCGGTAGAGAATCCAAGTCCGATCCATCTCTGCTCGTGTTTCCCTGATAATACGAACGTCGTCACGTTCTCACTGTCCTGGAAAAACTGCTCCGACAGACCAAAAATCGAATAAGAAGGTTAGTTAGCAATCAATTTTGATTTAACCTCAATTTCTCATCTCTTCTTTCTCTATGTTTTGGTGTTCATAAATGACAACTTTCATTTTAATTTCTATTTTTTTTTTCTTACCCAATTCATTGTTTTTTAAGTACAAAAAAAAATAGGGTACCAGATTTGAACTACCGGTATGAAAGGTAGTAAATATTTGAGCAAAACTTAGTTGCTCGGCTACAAGTATATTCTGCACAGCCATGTGTCATGATTTAATTGATCTAAATTTAAACATTTTTTTTTAAATAAAAGATTTAGTTAATTTTTCACGTCTGATTTCTTTTTTTTTATCTTCTTTTTAGAAGATTCATGTTGAATTTGAAGCATCATTCTTTTCAATTTTTTTTTTTTTTGTCATATGCTTAACACTTAAAGACTAAGTTTCTCCTCCAAACTTTAATAATATATTTTATCTTCTTCTCCACCTGAAACCGTATCCGCTTTAAAAAAATATCTAGAAATTATCCAAACTCCTATAATTAGCCATAAAAGAAAACAAATTCTATCATTTGACTCTCGGAATATGAAATTATCCAAACTCCCATCATTAATCATAAAAAAAAAAAAAAAAAAAAAAAAAAAAAAAACCTTGTCGTATTCACCCAGACCCTATGAACGACTGGGGAGATTAGCTTCGAAAACGAAAAAAAAAAAAACTAAAAACTAAAAATAAGTACTTCAAATTCAAACTTCTTGAAGAGAATTTCGAAAAAGAAAAAAAGAAGAAAGAGGGAAAAAGAAAGACGCTTCACATTCAAATTCAAAGTGTTTGAGGGTGAATCTTTGAAAAAGAAAAGAAAGAAGAAAAAAAAAACAGAAAAAAAAATGCTTAACAATTGAAATTGAAAAACTAACTGAATCTTTTATTTTTTTTTAAAAAAAGTTTAAATTTAGATCAATTAAATCGTGACACATAGCTGGGCTGCAAAAGATGCATGTAGCCCAGCCTGCAACTAAGTTTTGCTCACTGGAACTAGCAATTTCATGAAATTTTCTTTACAAAATCATTTAGTTGAAATTTAAAAAAAAAACGGATAATGATTCTCTCCGGAGAATTGGATCCTTGGGAATTTCCGGCAGGGAATCCCTATCCTGCCCCGATCCTCGCAAAATTTAAAGGAATTTTGCCGGAAAGGGATGGGGAGTTAGCCCGTCCCTGCCCCGTGAACATCCCTACTCTCACCAGAACGTTTTTTTCTTTTCTTGGAAGGTTTAGCATTACGATAATATGAAAGTAAACGAGATGGATTCAGAAAGTTACACTGAAGGAAAACTGTTGTTGCCAAATGAGGAAGCAAGCGAGGGTGGAGAGATCAGAATATGGAGGAGGAAGAATTTGTCTAAGATTTGAATTGCAGGTCGGCGAACGATGGTTGTAAAAGTCGGCGGAGGCTATCGGTTTGAATCCGACGATGGATAGAAGGCGGAGGAGTAGTGAAAGGAGAAGTTTCTTTGAAGAATTTGAAACCGCCATTTTCTTTAGGCAGAAAGCTTGCAAGTAAGACGAGATGTAGCCATTAATAGAAAGCACACAGTTTTGTGATCAAACAAGTGGAAGATGGGAGAAGGAAGAAGCTCATTGGATCACGCTTCACCATATTGTCTTCATCAAATCTAGGATCTTAGCCCAATGCACACGCTTGTAAGAAAGAAAAAGGAAAGTTTAAAATCTATTTCATATTTTCTAATAATATTGTTTTAGATGTTAGATAAATCAAAATTAAATTTAGGACGTGTTTACCACTCATGAATTAATGATAATTCTGACCGTCAGACTCACTTTCATTACTATTGTTGATTACATCAATTCTCATTCATTATTTTACTATGAGACTCACCCATACTTTTTGGTTTACTTTACATCATGTTTCTCTCTCTAAACCCTTCATGTTTTTTTTATTATTTGGAGTGATTTTTTTTTTCTTTTTCCAATCTATCTTCTCTTCTTCATTTCACCAAACAAATAAAAAATTCACAAATGTTTCAAACACTTCCCCCATTTTATGGGTCCGGGTAGTTTTTAACTTAGACAACAAAATGAACGAGAGAGTTTACAATTTTGGAGATTTTAATTTTGATGTTATGTTTTTAATACAATGGTCAAAACAACTTGTACAACTTAGAAATCACTCGAGAAGGAAGATTTTTGGATTCGGCTATCTCCTGCAGTCTCTTGCACTCGCACCAGCTCAAGAGCGGACTCTCGCACTCGTAAAAACAAATCTTTTGATTTTTTGTTAAAGAATTTTTTTTTGGAGACTTGGGCTTTACAAACTTAAAGATCTTAGGGGAAAACCAAAATGAGAAACACAATTTTCAATTCATGTTTTTTTTATTATTATTATATTAAAGGTATTATGGTAATCATATGGTAATCATACAAAATTTCACACATAGGTAAACATCTCCGATGAAAATCAAATTAAGTTTAAATCCTGTCTAAAGTAAAACGATAAATGGATTAAAATTTCTTGCAAGCATTCAAGTAAGACAACATCTTATTTTTACCATGTTTTCTTAACTAAATTCTTGACATTTTCTTTTTGAAAAAGTAGCCCGTTGGGATGGGAATCAGTTTTAATTAAAAAAAATACAAGAAAAACTATGGCGTTTAGTATATTTATTTAAAAAAAAAAAACTAAACAACAACGTATTTTAAAAAACAACAAAATGTTGTTTTCATTGTTTTTTAATTTTGTTTTAATAGGAGATATTGCAAAAAATTGATCCAACTCAGGACAAAAAGACTCTAAAAATCGTAAATAAAAAATAATAAATAAAAAAAAAAATCAATCCGAATAAAAATAAAGATGGAGACCGCCAACAAAAACATAGGACATGATGTATGGAGTGATTAAGAGGTCCTAGTTCCATCCAACACTACGTGTTAAAAAAAAAATTAAGGAATTATTAATGTGAAATTTGATTTGGAAAGAAATGAATCTACCACACCCACCACATGGAGGGACCTACCAATGCCATGCTACCTGTTGGTAGTGAGGAAAATTAGGTGACTTTCTTGTGTATGATTCACTCAAAGGCAAAAATCAAGTGCCCTTCAAATATGATTAAACTTTTCTTCTTAAACTTTGGAAGTTTTTTATAATTAAACTCATATCAAAAAGTTTCTCGACATCAAATTTCCGCTTGCCGGGACACTACCACAAAAGTGGACAGCGTGCTTATCTTATGTGACAACACTACAGAGTATTGTTCAATTGGTGTAAAGTACACTCTTGATCAAGAGATTAGTTGTTCGAATCTCTCACCCACTCTGAATATTGTTGAACTAAGAAAAACGATTATCTGCAAGAATATATTACGTATTGAAAGTCTTACCATAGATTACCATAGAGATGCACAAAATTTAACTATGAGGAGATGTAAATTTGTAACAAGTAAGCGTTTTTTGAAATGTATATGAAGAAAGTAGATTTTACAAGTATTTAAGTAAATGATGTTCCCAATATAAATATAGTTTCATAATTGACATGTATCATTCTTTTGATATTATAGTTTCGAATCCCAAAACCTCCCACTATCTCATATTTATTATATTAAAGAAAAAAAAATGTAAAGGACCATTTTTAATGGATGCTTGAAGTACAATAATCTTATTGTTTAATCTCATAGATTTTAAAGAAAGTAACTTAATTTCATGGTTGAGGAAGATAACTTTGAGGATTTCCACAGTAAAGATAATAACCAATCTAAGCATAGTTAAACTACATACATATTCATAAACAATAAAAATGGTAAGAATTACAATCAAATATATAGTTGAATCTTAAATATTATTTGCATAAACAACAATGACCCAAAATAACCATAAAATTAAAATTTTAAAACAAATTGAATATAATTAGAATTTTTTAGATACAAAATTGAATATTTAAGAACCTATTAAATATTTTTAAACTTAACTTTATTAAACGTAAATTGAAATTTTAAGAGTATATGAGAATTTGTTTAAAGTTTATATGAACATATTTGACCTACCTTAAAATCTCATCAACTAAACTTATAATTTAATTTTTTTTTCCTCCTCGAGGACAATGAACTTCTACTACTTTTTATTTCAAATATAAGAAATATTTCTAAGAATGTTTAATAATACATTGAGGTTGATTCCATTCGTTTAATGCTTAATTAACATACAAGCTAACCGTGTTAGAATTATGTAATGAGCTAATTAGATCAAAATTTGTGGTGATGTAAGCATTTGTTAATTAAATATATAGAAATACTAGACACAAAACTAACGGTTCAAAAGTTTATTAGAGTATTTTTTTTAAGGTATATAAATTTAATAGACCCAAATCTTGGATTTCATAGGCATATTAAATATTTGTTTAAATGTATAAATAGACAATTATGAAGGTTGAGAGACTAAA
Organism: Herpetospermum pedunculosum; assembly: GCA_028017165.1. NCBI lineage: Eukaryota > Viridiplantae > Streptophyta > Magnoliopsida > Cucurbitales > Cucurbitaceae > Herpetospermum > Herpetospermum pedunculosum. The sequence goes on along the minus strand of CM051527.1, from coordinate 65,144,134 downwards.
ATTTTAATTTAACTATTTGATTATTCAGTAGAACTAGTCACATGTTTCTTTTCTATCGGATCGGAGGCAACTAAAAATATGATGTCAAAATGATCAACGACGATGAAGAACATGAATGCAGGCTCATACAACTGTTTTGAAAAGAAGGGAAGAAAAAAAACAACTTAATTAATACATCTATTATTTTTCTTGAGGTCAAAAGTTTAAATCTACACCTCCACATTTATTATCGAAAAAAAAATATGTTGAATTTTATACAAAATATCCGAGATTATAAATGTCAAATATAAAGTCATGTTACCTTTTCTATAAAAGTTTTAATGATAGGCTTTAATTTTAAAGTTAGTCAAGAATCAATTAATATAAAATTGTGTCGTGGAAGTGAGTACTTCACTCCCCTCACATTAATTAAATATTTAAAAAAGAAAAAAAAATTATAATAATTTTGAATGAACCTTAAAATGAGTAGTTAATATATATATATATATATATATATATCAAAATTAGTAAAATAATATTAATAAATTTCATTCAAGAAAAAAAAAAAACAATATGAGTAAATTTCCATTTTTTTTTAGTTAACCATAAACTAAAAAGCAGATTAATTTTAAAATTTATTGAATATAGACTAAATTTAGACAATTGACTTGAAAAGAAAAAAAATAATAAATAATAATAAAAAAAAATAAAAAATAAAAATAATAATAATAAAAAAAATACATGAAAAAAAAAAAAGTGTTAAATATTATTATAGTCTCGTACTTTAGATTTCATTCCATTTTAATCCTTGTATTTTCAAATGTCAAAATTTAGTTCATATATTTTCAATAAAATTTAAAATAAATCACAAAATTAAATATAGTTCAATTAAAGTTGTGTGTTTGACTAACCAGTCAAAATTTCAATCTAAAAAAAAAAAAAAAAAAAAATTCATAGGCTAATATTTAAAGTTATTTTATTTATAATTTTCATGTAAGAAAATAGTAAACAAATTTATGAGAGGACGAATAAAAACTATTTGTTTAAAAAAAAAAGAAAAGTTTCTAAAACGAAAATTTCTATTTAAAAACTAACATCCACACCGATGAAAGCCGAGTCTTCCTAATTTTAAGTTTTAAGCACTTTTTTCTGTTTTTAAAACCACAAATAATTTTGATCTTCCCGTCGAGGTTGCGCGGTTGCAGAATCGTCGTTCTCTCTGTAGTCGTCTCTCTACAAGTAACGCTAACTTCTCTGCAATCAATTTCTCTATCACCATTATAAATTCAATCTCAATCTCCTCTCACGACATTCAATTCTTGATCAGTTGTTCTCTCTCTCTCTGAGCATCCAGCCATGGCGAAGAGCATTTTGGTCACTGGCGGAGCTGGTTACATCGGCACCCACACCGTTCTTCAGCTTCTTCACGGCGGCTACAACGCCGTCGTCGTCGATAACTTGGACAACTCCTCCGAGATCGCTATTCGTAGAGTCAGAGATCTGGCTGGGAATTTGGAGAAGAATCTCACATTTCACAAGGTTTCCTTCTCTCTCGCTTGATTTTCCCCCCTATTTTTCCAACTTCTGTTAGGTTAATAATCGTTCGATTTGGTGTGTGTTAGTTAAACTATGGATCGTGTTTGTTTAGTTCTTCAATTCCGATTCCTGTACATGATTGTGCGATTTCTTTGATTACATCTGGATTGGATTGGATTTGAGAGTCTGTTTTGACTTTCCTGGAAAGTTCTTGATCTAAAATCACAATGCGATTGGCGATTTCTGATTACGATTGTGATTGTGATTCTCTCTTGCAGCTTGATTTACGGGATAAGCCAGCTCTTGAGAAGGTTTTCGCTTCGACGAAGTAAGGATCTACTTACTTTTCTCTCATCCTTTCAAACATTGTTTTTCGGAGATTCGCATTTTGCCATTGGGTACAGAAAGCATCTTTGTGCACATGTATTTTAGCCTTTCTGGTGCTGCTCGATCCGAAAGGATCCCCTAATTTTAATGGAAGGGGTCCATTTTCTTTCCAATTATAACATTTCAGCGTAAATCTCGAGATGCCTTGGAGGCCACAGGGAATCCATTCCCCTGTTTCATAGTTTTATTTATTTTTTATTTTGCATATAACTCCAAATTTAGTTGTTATTAAGATTATAAATTTAAGATTTAATAAGTGACTTGACTTGGTCTTCCATTGTTTAGGTCTGTCTTAAATGTTCAAAAATATTATTTTAATTTTATTATTGAACATGTTTTTCTTTTCTTTTATTTCTTATAAAGATGTGTTTTTCTATTATTTTTTTCTACTTATATAATATGATTTATTAATTTCTTTTAAGGGTTAAATAAAATTTTAAAATAATGTTTTAATTTTTATTCGGTTAAATTATCAAAAATACCCCCGAATTTATGGAGCGGGTTATAATTATACTCAACATTGAAAAGTTTCCTTTTAATCCTTGAGATGTGAAGTTTGTTTCAAAACAATTGTTGTTGGCAAGTTAAATTCATAGACAAGAAAAATTTGTGTCGTAATAAATCTAAACACATACATGGAAAAAAAATAAAGAGACACGACATATGTGAACCACCTTTCAAACACACACCTCCAATTTTATGTCCTTTCGTTTATGATTTTTTTCCTAGTCCTAACTCGTAAATTTACTTTTCGTACGTGTTTAGATTTGTTCACTTAAGCAACACATAAGCTGGCACAAACTTTTTTGTCCATAAAATTAATTACAAAAGAATTCAAGGGTTGTTTTGAAACGAACTTTAGAAGTTAAAATGAAACTTTTCAAAGTTTGGAGTATAATTGAAATCAACCCATAGTTGAGGGGTATTTTTAATAATTTAACCTTTTCATTTTAAATGAATGACATTGACGACGTTGGTCCATTTCTATATTCACAACAAGGGCATGTCGACAGTACCAGCTCTGGATGAAGAATATTGTTTGTTGGTACTGTCAAGTTTCTAACTTCATTCATAAAAAATAAGTCTGTTAATTTATTTTTCGTTATATTTCTTTATATTCATTAAATTATATAAATAAATAATGATAATTTTCAAAACCGTGTTTCACTTTTTCAAAATTTAGCTATGTGATTGGTTTGTTTGAGTGTGTGTCTCTGCATCTTTTAGATCGCCAATCGTTGAGGGAAATTTCAATCTCAATGAATACTGAGGGTTCAAGAAATTTCTGGGTTTTTGATAAAAAAAAAAAAAAAAAAATGAAACAGTTTCATAAATGTGAAGCTTTGTGCTTTCCCTAAGAAAAGTTTGCCTTTTCTTTTTTTTCCCTTCCCTTTTGCATTCTATAACTTTTGGAAATTCAAACTGCTTTTGCAGATTCGATGCTGTCATACACTTTGCTGGACTTAAAGCAGTTGGCGAGAGTGTCCAAAAGCCATTGCTCTACTACGACAACAACTTAATTGGGACAATTGTCCTGTTCGAAGTCATGGCTTCCCATGGATGCAAAAAGGTAATATTCTCTGACATGTTGTTAAATGTCATTTTAGAGAACTTAATTATTGACAAGAAAAAATAATAAGAACTTTATAGTGATATCTGAAATCTCCTCTTGAGAGTTTAGAAATTTTGAATTATGCAAATATAGATACCTAATAAATCTTTCAAAATTTGGTCTCTGGTTGTCAGCTTGTGTTTTCATCATCAGCTACTGTCTATGGGTGGCCAAAGGAAGTCCCTTGCACTGAAGAGTTCCCTTTGTCTGCAACAAATCCTTATGGACGAACCAAGGTGCATAGTACTACATTGAATTAGCATGAAACCTTATATGCTCTTTGGAAACTGCTCTCAGTTTTTTAAATATAGAAAACCTACTTGGATAGTAAGTAGTTGTTTTTTGATTGAGTGTCAACCTTGAGGATGATTGGTACGTTTCCATTTATAGTTTTCCGTTTCTTTTTTAAGTTTTTGAGAAAAATAAGTGTTTTGTAAATGTTCTTGTTTCTTGTTTCTTGTTTCTCATTTTTAAAATACGTTTTCAAAATTGTGTAGAAATTTAAATCAAGTTTCTTGTTTCTGTTTCCATATTTTTCCAAAACATAAATAAAAAACATTATTTTATCATTTTTAACTTCTAAAATGCATAATAAATATCTAAAAATAAATCAAACATTTTTTTTTTTTGAATATTTAATTTTTAAAACTAAATTTTATATGAGAAAATGATTACCCAACATGCTTCTTTTTTATTTTCCATTAAAAAAATGAAGAACTAGAAACAAGAAACAGTTGAAGTTATGTTTTTCTTTATTAAGAAAGGGAAACAAAAAACAGTAAACAAGAAATGAGAATGTTAAACGGGCCCTAAACAAACAAGAGAAGACTTGTGCTTATTTATATATTTTTGCCATGAGTACATCTTAATGAAATGACTCAACTCACTGTCCTCTATTTATATGTTTTTGCCATGAGTACATCTTCTTAATGAAATGACTCAACTCACTGTCCTCTATTTATATGTTTTTGCCATGAGTACATCTTCTTAATGAAATGACTCAACTCACTGTCCTCTATTTATATGTTTTTGCCATGAGTACATCTTCTTAATGAAATGACTCAACTCACTGTGCTCTTTTCCTTTCAGCTTTTCATCGAAGAAATTTGCCGCGATATTTACCGATCAGATTCGGAATGGAAGATCATATTGCTTAGATACTTCAATCCAGTAGGTGCTCATCCCAGTGGAGATATTGGTGAAGATCCCCGTGGAATTCCCAACAACTTGATGCCCTTTGTGCAACAAGTTGCTGTTGGCAGACGGCCAGCCTTGACAGTTTATGGAACCGACTACTCTACCAAGGATGGAACAGGGGTATGTGTTATTATTTAGGGATATAACATAAAGTTTTCTACTACTCTTTTATCCCTCAAATTTCTCTTGTTTGATAATTAGAACTTGGTGGTTTGGTTATATTGTCTGTCCTTTGTGCAGGTTCGTGACTACATTCATGTTGTTGATTTAGCTGATGGGCATATTGCTGCATTGCGAAAAGTGGATGATCCCAGCATAGGTATATTCTTTAAATGGTTTTGCTTGGCCATTTCATAATCTCATATTATGCTTCCAAATACCTTTAAATAAATTGGAGTTTATCTTTTGTTAGAAATTACATGTGTCCTTGCCTCCTCCATATTATATAAACCTTCAATTCGATCTAGTTATTTCTAGACACCATCCAAATAGTCTCGACCTTGTTTGATAACCATTTGGTTTTTTGTTTTTGAAAATTTAGCTTATAAATAAATAGTGCTTCCACTCATGAGTTTCTTTGTTTAGTCATAAAGTGTTTTCAAAATTCAAGCTAGTTGTGAAAACTCAAAAAAGTAATTTTTAAAAATTTGTTTTTGTTTTTGGAATTTGTCCAAGATTCAAATGTTTCGTTAAGAGTAGTTGAAAATCATAGTATAGTAAAGAAATTGTGAGCAAACAAGCATAATTTTAAAAAACAAGGAACCATTCAAAACAAGATGGTAGTAGTAGTTTGCATAGCAGAGTCGAGTATTGTTTTGTTAATACTATGCTTGATAATCCACAGGCTGTGAGGTTTACAATTTGGGAACTGGAAAGGGCACTTCAGTTTTGGAGATGGTTTCTGCATTTGAAACTGCATCTGGAAAGGTAAAAGGTTTTGCTTCATATGCATGCTCATTATAATGCTGAAAATGTATCGTAGAAATGTCAGATTGATTTCTCGTTAACTTAAATTTTTGTGGTATCAGAACACTACAACGACATTTTCTTCCCCTAGTTGATTTTAGTAAGTTCATATTTGGACATTGTGAGACATTAATATCAGAGTCCACACATGATAGCTCAATAAGTGCCTAGAGGGGAGAGGAAATGGGTTCAAGTTATGGTGATCACCTACCTAGGGAATTAATATCCTACGAGTTATCTTGTCAACCAAATGTAGTAGGGTCAGATGGTTGTCCCGTGTGAATAGTCGGCCAAACTGCGGTCACAGATATTAAAAAAAAAAAATATATTTGGTTGATACCTACTTAGGATTAATATCCTACGAATTACCTTCGCAACCAATTGTCCCGTGAGAAGAGTCAAGTGCGTGCAAGTTGACCTGGACGCTCATGGATATTGAAGTGAAAAAAATGAACATACCCTAAACTAACCCTTAGACTTATGAGTTGAGTTGCAACACATGTAATGACATCTAATTCCATTTGCAGAAAATTTCTCTTGTGATGGCGGCTCGACGACCGGGGGATGCGGAAGTCGTATACGCCGAAACAGAGAAAGCAGAGAAGGAGCTGAAGTGGAAGTAAGATTCTCCTTATAAAAACTCTTGAGATGTTTTGTTGTTAATGAATGAATCAGCTCATTGTTTGTTTGTTTATTTGTTGTGTTGTGTGTAGGGCAAAGTATGGAGTTGAAGAAATGTGCAGGGATCAGTGGAACTGGGCAAGCAAAAATCCTTATGGATATGAAGCTTCAGCCTCCAACAAATGAGAAAGAGAAGCCAAATTTACTTCATTTTTGCATCTCTTTTTTGTATCAATGATATGAATAAGCCGATCCTCTCCATTCAAGTGCTTTCATCACTTGTTTTTTGGGTTTGTTTCGAGTTGGGGAGTCTAGACTTTTAATTTTATCATTACTTTATCTTCCACGAGATTATCCATATTTCTTCTCTTTATCCTTTTTTTTTTCTTTTTCTTTCGAAGATGTCTAAATTGGAGTTTTCAAATTAGAAAAAATAAATTGTCAACCTAGGTAGAATATTAGGTAAGTTGCATATATGACAATCTAAAAACTTACAAATATAGCATAATCTAATTTTTTTTTTAAATATAAAACAATTTTACCAGTGATAGAAGTATAATAAGCTATAAAATTGATCTATCAGTATTGACTATAAAAATGGTTTTGATGATAGAGGTCTATGATAAACTATAAAAACGTAAGGCTGATAGACTATAATTTTCGTATTTGCAAATGATAGACTATAAAAATAATCTCAATCATAAAGATCTATGACTGATAGACTCTGATTGTCATATTTGCAAATTATTTATTTGTGTGACATATTTGCACATATGATATGACAACCAATTTGTCACCCATTATAACTATCCTAGAATAATTTGTATTTTTTATTTAACCAATTTGTAATTGTTTTTAGAAGAACCTTATACAAAAATACATATGCACATAAACATAATATATGAATTTTCAAATGTTCTTCAAAAAAAAAATATTAATAAAATTTCTCGAAGACAATGCCAAGTTTGATGAGTAACCCTTCCCATTGAAATATATGCACTTGGTAGTTATTATTTGTTTCTATTTTTTTTTAATTTTGTAAGAAAGATTTCAAAACGTAATATAAATTTTGGGAGGAAATATTTGGTATCCATCGTTCACCTATTAGACACAAAATTAAAAACTTAGAGACCTATCAAATACTTTTTAAAATTAAAGAATCTACTAGCTACAAGTTAATCAATTTAGACACTTCAACCTCAAACCTGAAAAAATATACCTTAAACAGTTAAACTATACTTAACCTGTCAATGTAAGGTAACAACTAACTAGGAACAATTGCTATATTCATTCGAGACATCTAAGAACAATTGCTATATTCGAAACATTTGGAACAATCTCTTTCGATGTCCGAAGACATTTGATATGGTGTATGTAATACATGTTCTACATCTTTCAAATCTTACGAAGGTAGATCTTTTCATTTATCTCGTGAAATTTTCATCTCTTGTTTAATTTAAAACTTCGAATAAATTTGAGATTCACAAATTTACTTTGTTTCCTTGGTATAACAAAAATGAGAATGAAGAATTGAACTTACAAACTCATAAGAATAGATAGATGTCATAACCGGTGGGCGATGTTCATGTCGGCAAATTTAAAATCCACTTCGAACAATGTTATGTACAAAAAGAAATTGAAACAATGTAAACACACAGAATGGTTCGTTAAATTAGTTATCCTAGAATGAAAAAAATAAAAATCTTATGTACAACTTTAGCAGCTAAAAATGTGTTGATCCTTCTTAATTACTGTACATCAACTTTCATTATTTGTACTAGAGATTCCCTTTTCACATCCCAACTTGCAATCACTTTGCAAAGCCACTAACCAAGAGTCCACCTGATAAAGAGAGATGAAAGGGTGTGAAATCTCAAACCAATGACCAACCCCATAATTTGTAATGTATAATGTTCAATTCAAGCAAAAAGCTACAAAACCAACTATAAAATACCTGAATCTTGGAAATACTCGAGCATTCGTATCGCAGCCCGTGACAAGTTGAAATATAGAACGCATATCTTACGTCTTCGTCTTCACGTGTAATGCTTGGCAGAGAACCTACTTCAATAATGTCAGCTAAAAGGGTGGAATCCTGAGGGCTAATATCTGACCATAAATTGTTTGATTTTGTTAGCAAACGGATTAAAGAAGGCCTATGGTATATTGAAACAAGTCGACTCCAAACTTCAACAAGAATTCTGTTTCTGATGATAATAAAAACAGTAGTATTAAAAGTTACCATTGAGAGGAATTTTTTTTATACCTACATTAAGTTTTGGGAATCTTAAGAGATGAAAGACAACAAATTTAGAGAAAAGGAAGAAGAACAACAAAGATAGAAAGACGGTCAAAATCAACCTTCTTCACTACCATGCCTACATATCCAATGCCAGTGTTCTTTCAGCAGTAAAAGTTCACTCGTGTTCGAAGTTCACATTATAGGGTCTTTCAGATTTATCCCATTTTTTATAAGTTCAACAACATGTGGAGGTGAAGATTCGAACCTCTGACATTTTGGTCGAAAATTATATGTCTTAACCAATTGAGTTATGCTCAGGTTGACATTCTTTCAGAATTATCCCATTGAAACCAACGGCATGATGTCACGTACTGCGTTTTTAAGTTTGTATTGTTTGAGATAGGTAGCTAAAATTTGGTATTTTATAACGTCCAAATGAGTATATTGATGGCAGAAAAATGTATATAGCCTATGCTGCCATCAGATCTAGATATATTGGTATTAACCAGAGGTGTCCAAAAGATGATGTTAGCTTTTGTGCACGAAACATAAAGGATTATCAGCCAGGAGATTGGAATACCTGTGGATGATAAGTAGAAGTATATACATTCTCCATGTAGGACAGCGAAGCGGGGAAGCCAATCATCAACGTCGGTATCATCGATAGGCGGAGGTTCTCCTGGTAGAGCTGCCCACCTCTAGAAGACAAAAAAAAGTCATTTGATTGTACAACAGAAGTTACAGTAAACATTCAACGTGTTAAAAGAAGATATGGGAAAAGTGAATACGGTTCGAATGTACAAATAGCCCGACAGACGAGCAGACCGTAAAAGTTCATCAATATGTTCCAACCTGTTCAATAGAGCAAAAAAATCCTTTAGCGAGGATATATTAAAGACTACAAATGTTTTTATAAATTTCTAATGATCCTAGCCGAAAAACCATGAATCAAGTAAAGAGGGTTTACTTGAGCATGGAAAACAAGTTTTGAAGGCATATCCATTATTTTTTCAAAAGTTAAACGAACGAACAATTGAGTTTCATTATCCTCAAGCATAAGGATTTACTTACTGAGCTTTTAGGTGAGCTTCCCGTTCTTCTAGATCTGCAATCTCCGACCGCAATGTCGCTAATTCCACAGCAGTCAGCACAACCTGCAATTTGAAGAGTCATTTCAGCAATGTACAAGAAACTCAACCAAATAAGATCGTGAATCTGTATAATCAAGACCTTTTCTTGACCATCACTGCCTGAACCCCACGACAACCGTCGTAGACTAAGCAAGTTCAACATGAATGCAGCACTTCTTAGTTTTCGTCGAGTCCAAGAATGCTCGTGTGACCTATCCTACACCAGATCAAGAACAATAACCAAATGAGCTAGTCGTCTCTTCTCTCAAATTTTCTTAGTTTCACTCCTATCTCTAAGTCAGAAGCAAGTACCTTGACGAATCATGTACTCTCGGGTGTTCTACGGATGAAGATGGGGACGTATTTTCAGAACAGTCGGAATCGGGCGTTGAAACTTGAAAATGATCTGGAATTAACTTTATCCTCCTGGAAGTATCATCCATGAAGATGACTCTAACTTGCAGCAGCAATTGCACAACTACAGAGAGAATATAAATGCAAATAAGAAATTAATGGTTCATCATCAAGATCACTAGTGAATGTGAGAGAAAAGAAAACCTCCCAATCAACAACAGAGGCACCATCATAACGAAACGTTTGTATAAAAGTTGAAAGACCTATTTGGAATGACTTCCGCAGTACTTAAAAAGGGTTTTTAAGTGTTAAATTAAGTAAAAACAAAGGCAATGCATATGGGCTGCAACTTATGAGCTCAAGTGTAGAATTTTCTGAAGAAAACGGGAATTAATTATTAAGGATCCATTTGATAACTCCCTATTTTTGTAAAATTAAGCTTATAAACACTACTGTCACTAACTTATTTCTTTGTTTTTGTATGTATTTTTTTTAATAACTGTTGTGAAAATCAAAGCCAAACTTTAAAAACTAAAGAAAACTTATTCTTGTTTTTGAAATTTGACTAATAATTCAAATGTGTTTTCCTAATTTACTAAAAACAGAAAACTAAAAACAAAATCATTACCAATCTAGCCCTAAATAGTAAATAACATTCCTGCAAAATCTGAAAAACAAATCCCAGAAAGAGATTTATGCTTACTAATTGTTCAATCTCCTTATTCATCAATCTGAATTCTCTCAAAAGCTTCAAAAGTTCATAGAATCCAAAGCAAGCATAAACCCCATAGGCTCAGATCATGGCTAATCTAAACTAAACCACCCAGTTCCTCACTCAAAACTAAAAGGGTGATTAGCAGAAGAACTTCTGATTTCGCCAAAATCTCAAAAAACCAAAAACAACCCAGAAATGACCATGGTTTTTTTAGAAAAAATTGTGAGAGTTTCTGAACAGAAAGCCAGAAAAAGCAACAAGCGGAATTCGAATGCGCAGTGCTTCATCAGTTCATCATCAGCAAACAACAGACAATTAGTAGAAAAAGAAAGAAATTTCCAACGGAATTTAGGGCAAGTTCAAGAATTCAACACAGAAAAAGAAAAGTTCTTTACCTGTTTGGGAGAGAGAGGAGCTGTAGTTCACAGAATGGGGTTTGGTTTGACCATTGAAAAAGAAGAGATTCTTCTGTTCAGTACAGTAGTTGTGCTTTTCATCATGATGATCGTCGTTGAAATTACCCTTTTGCCCTCCAATTGGTAGGTTTTTTTTTTTCTTTTGGGCAATATGTACGGAAATCCAACTAGACTTCATACCCACTAGTCGAATTTCTAACGAAACTCAAAAATTGTTTTTCTCCTTTCCTATTTTTGTATTTTCTTCTCTTTCCTATTTCTTAAAGTTGAAACTTATTTTTTTTTTTTCATTTTTTTTTTGGTATTAAAGAAAAATTCTTTAAAATTTCACTCAGTTTATAAGCATGATTGGAAAGAACACGAAAAAACGTATAAAAACAAGTGGTCATTTAGCTAAAAACGAGCTTATATCGAATGAGATATAATGTTAAAAAGATGAACGCATAATTGCATAGGCCCGAACTAAAAATTGCAATTTACTGCTTGTATATAAGATCACGCGATCTTATTTTGCAAATTACTTCTCTTTCTCCTCTCTGAAAAATTACTCATTTCCAAAAAAATTAACGGAGGAAAATAGAGGTGATTTTTGGATTTAAGTCTGGTGTAAAGAAGAAATTTCACACCTTAAACAAGTCAAAACATTAAATGCATGTTTGGTAGGCCCCTACCAAATTCTGACTCATGTCTTCAGATTCATTTTTTAAAAATTGTTTTCAAATTCTATGTAAATTCTGATTTTTTTTCTTCAATGTATCCCGATTTTCAATTTGATATTTTAAAATACATAATTATATTTAAAAGGACAAAAACTTTAGTAAATATAATATTTCATGTTATAAACTCAATTTATTTTTGTTAAATTAAAATATGTATAGTATAGTATATTACACTATATATGATCTTATAAAGTAATAATTATACAAAATTTATAACATAAAATATATTTATAAATTAATTAATAATAGTTCATATTCAATTATCAAAACTTTTTAAACACATTTTAAAAATTAATTTTATTGATTATTTATATATATAGTTCAATTTCAACAACAATTAAACACATTTTAAAAATTAATTTTATTGATTATTTATATATATAGTTCAATTTCAACAACAATTAACAAGTGACCAAACAACCACTAGGTATCTGGTAGTTCAGAGTGAGATTGATCTTGCACATGTGCAAATTATCAAACAACCTTTGGTGTAGTGGGGCACTTGTGCAGCCTTACATGTGTCAAAGTTTTTTTTAAAAAAAATATAAAAAAGAAAGGAAATAAAATTTGAAAGTTAAAAAAAAAAAAAAAAAAAATACAACTTGACACATAGCTAGGCCTTAGTCCTGGGCAGCCCAAGTATTACTCATACATACCACCATGAAATTAAGGTTAATAAAGACTAAGAATCTAATTTAACATAGAATTTTTTAAAAAAATATATGAATATAATATTGATTATTAATAAATTAATACAACAATAATCCTAACAATTTTAGTAACAAACAAGAGCATAGCTCAACCAACATAATGTATGAATTATGAACAAGATGTCTCAAATTTGAATCACTATATTGTAAAAAAAAAAAATAATAATAATTAGTAATACAATTAAAAAATTAAAAGTCAACAATTTGATATTCTTCTAGAACGAAAAGAAATTTATTCTATTCCACATTATTAAAAAAAGAAAATTCTTCGTTCTTAATAATTTATTCTTGATAAAAGCCCTTTACTTCCATCGACAGCATCACCATGTTTGGTAAACACCACAAGAATAAAGTTCAAAAACTGCATTTCATATTCATTTAAATGAAAATTATCAAAGTTTCCTCTTATTAAAGAAGATTTAAATCAAACACTTCTTTTACATATAGAAATTTCACAATGTTGTGATATGATATGATATAATAGAAGTTCAATACTTGAAACTGTAACTTTAAGAAGAAGAAAATAATGTACGCAACCATACTATAATTCACTCTCAAACCTCATCAGATGCAGCCACCCAGCTGCAAATAAGTTGTAGAATTGTGAGTAAAAAATATCCCAGCAAAACCAAAACAGGGAATAAATTATTCATAGAAGAAGGATCATTCTAGAAATAAAATTTTGAAATGATTTCATGGGTGGAGTATACAGCCTTGCTGCTAAATGTATATTGACATGCTATAAGACGACAAGTACATTAAAAAAAACAAGCTCACAAAAGGAGTACTCGACTAGCTACAAGAAATGACTTCAATTCAAAAGAATAAGACGACATGGTAGAAGTTAACATCACCACATCCAAGTGAAATGTATAATACTCGACGAAAAAACATCAACTACTCGTTCCATGAACGAACAGACTAAACATGACTTTCTAAACCACAAACAAATAACTCATGTTTTCGACTAGCTAGTCATAAATTTGATAATGTAACTCTTTTTTTTTCTAGTGTATGGAGAATTTAACCTCTGGCCTCAAAGGAATGAGTAAATGTCAATAACCGTAGAGCACTCGTGTTGGCGACAATGTTACTCATTAAAGCACATAAAGAGACCAAATGAAAATTTTAAGGTTTAAGGTTTGTATCACATGGTAATTTGTTTCCTTTCTTGCAATAAGAGAAGTTCAAATTGAATGATGCTTGAAGCACATTGCATTATAGGAAACAACAGATCAATCAGCAATGATAAAAGCAAGTAAGCAACCACCAAATAGGAATAGGTTCTATTACCAAAATAGCCTCAATCTCCTCATTGGATATTGGTGTCCTTTTAGGCTGAAGGGAGGCTTTTCCTCCAACAATTTTGGAGGCATTTTGATTTAAAGATGAGAAGAAAGCTTGATCATCCACCCCACTGCTTGATGGAGTCTGGGAAGTAGAACCTGTAAAACTTTCTTCAGTATTTACTACTTCTATAAAAATGACTGACAGATAACTTTAGTAAACATATCACCGAGGCAGAATTCAACGATCAATATATTACACGACACTTCAACTCATTAACCTCAAGTTGGTGTCTATTAAAACAAGATGGCAACAAATAAACAATTTCAATACATCCCCTAGCTCCTCTTTTCTTTATTTTTCAAGAGGTGGTAATGTTAGGTAGACATGCTCGTCAAATAGACCTTTTTTTTTTCCTTCAATAAAAAACGAGCTTTCAGTGAAATAAATGAAAGAATGTACAAGGGCATACAAAAAATAAAGCCCCACAAAATAATGAGTTCAAAACTACAAGAAAGTACTCAAATCTAAGAGAATAAAACCTAACTCATAGTCATCAAAAAGCCTTCGTAACTGAAGTCCATAAATAGACTTCGAGCTTGTTTGGAATGACTTTCTAAGTGCTTAAAAATGTGTTTATAAGTGTAAAAAAAGTATTTTAAGCACTTAGAAAGTCATTTCAAACAGACCATTCATGTCAACTCTAAAATTGAAGAGACATTTTGAAAATAGGATGAAAATATATAGAAAGATTTCTCAAATTAGTGTTTCACGGGATCTCGATAAGCGCTACGGATAAACGCATTTAGGCCAAACAAAAATAGGTAGTACTTGAGCCTCAATTCTAAGCATTCCCAGTGCAATACTTAGATAAAAAAAAAAAAGGTCCTAATGGAAGTAGGAAATGCATAAAAATCAATTTCCCTCTAATATAAACATCTTCAAATAAAAAAAATCTATGAGTCAAATTGAAAATCTCACAAAATCCACTCCTTCCCACTCTTTGAATCAAGTTTCACTCTAAACTCTATGAAGCTTGGCTTACTAATCTATGTCATTAGATTTCAAAATCTAGGTTAACAAAATGCTATTGGAAAAGGCAAAGTTAAGCCAGCATAGAAAGGAGATAACCAATAAATTACAAACATATTATAGTCCACATAAATGCACCAGTTTCTCCAATAACAAGCTAAAACAAGCCAAAAATTGAATAAAATAACAAAACTCATTACCATAAAAGCAAACATCTGAGCATGCTAGAGAGAAAATCGCCACAAGAAAACAAAATCATAGCCATAAATACAGGGCAAGTCAATGGAACAAACAGGGAAGGGAGACGATCGAATACAAACAGAAGCGAGAAAAAGGGAAAGAAAAACACACGACGATTGATGATATGAGTATAGAAGAGATTTGCTCTGTTCAAGGAAGATCATCATGAATCGAATCAAAAGAAACAAAAGTAAGGAGAAGAAAAAAACAGGGAAGATGGAGGCGAACCAGAGGGATTGGGATGTCGATTGGGGAACTTGATGCGAGGGATCCTCTTGAGGGCTTGGGCTGCACCCATATCGGTCGGTGATGGGTCGCTTTCTTGGTGGTTTGTCTGTGTGTTATTTTGCTCTGCGAAGATCTTCGTGAAAGTGACGGCGATTTTAACCAAATGGCCACGGGAAGAGCCAATGCGGTGCAACTCGGCGTGCGTTTAAAGGAAGGTTTAAAATGACAATGTCTCGCATAAGGACGGATGGACCGAGAGATCAGATGTTCGAATCTCGCTGCTCCGATGTAATGTTACCTAAAAAAAAATGTATATGTAAATAGAAATGTGAAGTTCCGATGTAATGTTACCTAAAAAAAATATATATGTGAATAGAAATGTGAAGTTCAGGTTAAGACATATGTTTCCAATCCGAGATCAGAAGTCGAATCCCTCCAACTTACGACTCATATGTTGTTGAACTAAAAAAAAACAATGGTCGTATAATTAAAAATGTCGAAGTTCAATTTTATGAAAATATTGACAAAATGTCGGTGTATGAATAATTTAAGAAATAAAAAATATATTTAAACTAATAAATACACCTCTTTTATATATATATATATATTTTTTTTTAATGAGTTAAAATGTTTTATTATTTGTATTGTGTACACGTTCGGGATGTTTTCTTTTTGCTACTTTTCTTTTGTTTTATCGATTTGTTTAGAGTATAATGAAAATGTTGATTCATTCCTTTTGTTGGTGTCAAATTCATAAACAAGTAAAAATATTGATGGATATATCGATATGTCGGTTGAAATTTAATATCCTCACAAACCAGGGTTACGCTAAAATACATGTTTCCTTGGACTAGAGATCCTTTTTCTTTATTTTCTTTGGTTAAAAACAATTTTAATCCATTGCAATTTAGTATTGAGCTTTAAAATTTAAAATGTAATGATGTGGATATGTATTTTTAAATAAATAACAATTTTCTCTCTAAACAAAAATAATTACATTTTAATCTTAAATTTTAGTACGTAATAATTTGATCACGGTTGTTTAAGATTTGTACCGTTAAGTTCTAAAAATCTCATAAAGGTGAAGTCTCAATTTTTTTTTTTATTATATAGTTATTTAGACCCTTTAGCTTATAAACACATTTTGTTTCCTAAGTGGATTATCAATTTACGTATGTAATATACTCCATCAAACCTTAACAAGATTTTACGTTGCAATTACTAAATTTTTACATAATAAAGTCGTAAAAGTTTAAGGACTAAACCGTTATAAATTAAAAAATTTAAAGACCAAATTGTTTCATACTTAAGTTCGCAAACTAAATACATTTTTTTCAACCACTGTTTCGTTTTTTCTATTGAGAATATTAGAGAATAAATATAGATGATAATTCAAATCTACTATCTCTCAAAAGAAGCATGAATGTCTTACTTATTGAGCTATGTGTAGTCGTTGTCAAGAAAAGTAATTTAAGATAACTATAGTTTGGAGTAATCTTTTGTTTTTAAGAGAGAATCGAATCTTTGACTTTTTAGTCGGTGATATATGTCTTAATGAATTGAGCTATGCTCATAGCCTCGTATTAACATTTCGTCACAATTTTTCATTAAGCTTATTTGATAAGATTTTTCATTAAGAGAGTTGAAAATCATAGTAAAGAAATTGTAATGAAACAAACATAATTTTAAAAAACGAAACACGAAAGCATTATCAAACATGGCCTAAACTTTTGAATTGTCAAATAAAAACCTTTTGTTCATATATTAAGTCATAGTGTCGACATTCGTTTATAATAACATGATCATATTTGTCCTTTGATGGTATACACATGAATTGTTGATACTCATTTTCGTAAAACTCAACTCAAATTTCTGTTTGGTTAATTATAAAGAGACCCCAATTTTTGTTGACCATGGGAGAGAGGGAAAGTAGATAAAAACATCACTCTTCTAGCCAACACGAGTATAGTCACTAGTTAAAGTGTTATTTCATTTAAATAAAAACAACACTCTTCTAGCCAACACGAGTAGAGTCACTAGTTAAAGCGCTATTTCATTTATTTTTTAAGTTGGAAAGTGTCAATCTCCACTCTCATATTTGTTGAACTGAAATAAATAACTAAAAAAACCTTAAACCATTTAAAGCAATAAAGTCTTATCTTATTGAAATATGTTTGGATTCACCACTTATTTATAAGATTGAAATTCTATTATATTTTGATTTTGTGTGGACAATATAAAAGTACGAAATTCACAAAACACATTGTACTTAGTAATCTTTTTGTTATCTCTTTGTATTTTTCTTAAAGAATGATATATTTATACAAAACAAATACTAAACCTAATTTCTAAAACATATATGAAAACTAACTAAATACTAACTAGTTTCTTAATCTAATAATTTCCTAACTTCCAACTTAATATATATATATATATATATATATAAATTTTTTTTTCCTCGGGCTATTAAGTTTCATTCAGATTGGTCAAATTTCATACCTATGGTACAATTATTTGATAAAATAATAATTTTGTCATATATGAATTTTGAGGGGTATTTGACTCAAGGAGTTGTTAGAAAAGAACTTGGAGGAGAAGTTTACTCTCGGTTTGGCCCACAAACTTGTTGAATTCAGATAAAAAATATCAACTACTCTCCCGACTTCAACTGTAATTACTATTAAACTCTCCAGACTTCTACGATAATTACTATTTAATTTTGTCTCATTTTTCAAGCCAACACATTTCTCTCTCTTTCTCTTTCTCTTTCTCCCTCCCTTCCACAATATTTTTAATTATTAAAAAAATGTAATTTAACAAAATGTGTAAAAAGACTAAAAATGTAATTCAACCTATTTTTATTATTTTAAATATAAATTAAGTTGTTCAATCAAAATTCATATTTAAACTAAATTTAAAATATAGTATTCTTACAGTGGATTAAAATATTTCAAGCTCAGCCTATTTTTATTATTTTAAATATAAATTAGGATGTTCAATCAAAATTCGTAAAACCAAATTTTGAAATATAGTATTCTTACGATGGAAAAAATAAAAACATCTGCTTATTTGGATCCCTTTAAATTAATGGATTAAAATATTTCAAATTCACATGTAATATTTAACACAGTGTGACTCTGGTACAACTCTCTTTTATTTTAAAACTATCCAAATAAAATGAATAATTAATGTGATGATATTGAAAAAAGAATTTGAAGTAAAATTATTTTTGTTATCTTCAAAGAAATTTATGAATGATACATAAAATAAAAAATAAAAATCGCATTCTTAAAATTTATTGGAAGAAGTTCTTAACAATGACAATATGAAAGATTATAGAAAAATTTGTACAAAAAAAAAAAAATAGCTAAAATAAACCGTCATTGTTGAGATACTAATTTTCGAGTGTAGTGGATTCAAATGGATTGACGAGTTTAAAAGGGTGGAGACAGAGAAAGATGTGTTTGACACATGAGTCAGGATAAGACTATACTTATGTGTTGTTTTTTTTTTCTTTAAAAAGTTTGTAAAATATACTTACATTAATAAAAACAAAAATATTTCAATCTTAAAATTCATAAAATTAACAATGAGTCATAACAAAAATAATATATATATATATATATATATATATATATATATATATTTTTTTTTTTTATAATCAATGTGAAAAAATAAGGTGAGATATTGTGCTTAAAATTATTTTTATTGTCTTCATTTTTAAAGTTTATTGGAATTGAAATTGAAAGAAATCCTTAATAATGAAATTTTGAAAGTTGGTAGAAAAAAATTGTGTAGAAGAAAGCCGGTAAAATAAACTCATACTCCAGATTCAACAACTCTCTACCCCAAACACACCACAGACTTCAGAACTCTAGACTGAATAATTTTTTGTCCCAAACACACATACTTTAGAGCTTTTAGAGCTGCTCCAAAGTAAACAACTTCAGACTAAGCAATTTCATCTCACCAACTCCTTGGGTCAAACGCCACTAAATGTTGTTTTTAGTTGTGGCTAGTGAATCACCAAACTTTAAATTTTATATTCATTAGGGTCTCTTTACTTGAATATATCTAATAAGACAATGATTTATTAAACATAAAATTGTAAGTTCAGTTTTGTATTCATTAGAGGCCAAACTTTTCTTTGATAACATGCGGGGCGGAGATTGAACCTTTGACATTTTAATCACTAGTTCATACAATATGTCAGTTGAGGTACGTTCATGTTGACTGTTTAGGGACCAAATTCATACTTAAATATAGGTAGAAAAAAAATATTTTATGTCTCAAGACTTTGATTATGGCCAAATTGAGGATAACTTAATTGACATAAGATTGTGCCCTTGACTAAGAGATTATGAGTTCAATCTCCGCATTAATTAAATACCTTTGCAAATAGTATAATGAATTTTAGTATTAAACTTTATTCGTACTAGTGGGTTAACATGTTTAAGAGTTTTAGTTCCTACCTTAAAAATCTAATTAATTTAACAATATTTTTTTACTTAGGGAGAGGAACAATAAACTCTTCGGGACCAAGTATGTATAAATTACAAATACCAAGCTGGCCAAAGCAATCATGACTCAACTAACATATGTATGTCTTGATGATCAAGAGATTTGTGGTTCGAATCCTCCCACCCCAATGTACTAAAAAAAACAAATACCAAACTGTTACAAAATAAAAAGTGACCATTTCTTTTGATGAGAAATAACTAATTAAATTGTTACAAATTTTAAAGTATTAAAATTAAGTTGTTACCTACCAAAGTTTAGGAATTAAAATGCTACAAAATTGAAAGTACATAGATTAAATTATTATGAACTAAATTTAGAGATTAAATTGTTACTCTTATAAAAATTCAAACTAAGAAAAATATTAATTAAATTATACAAAATATTCATGAAGTTTGGGTAGGTTTTAAAAAAAATATTAGTTAAATTATACAAAATATCCATGAACTTTGGGGTAGGTTTTAATTATGTTGATATACTTTGATTTTTTTTATTTTTTTTCTTCGAATTTTGAAATTTGTTCCAAAAAAACACCCTTAAAACCATGAACTTATTCCAAAAAATTATTTTTACGTTCAAATAAAGGAGGACAATTGGCGTGAGAGCTGATGTGTAAAAATTAGAAGACGATGATATTATTTATAGAAGATTAAGATCGTTGTTACAACTAATGGAGTAATTTTTTTTTTAATAATACAACTAAAAATTATTTTTTAACCAAATCTATTTATTATTATGGGCGAATCGCATAAATAACAATTAGATCCCAAAGAATGATAAATATAACAAAATATAAAATATTTTAAAAATATGAAAAAAAAATAAAAAATGATAGACTACTATTTTTTATAGCTCTTGATAAAAAAATGCGATAAAAGAATTATTATTAATGATAGCGAAACTCTCGTGGTGATGCAAGTGCGCAATGAGCGTAGTAGTGCCTTCGAACATGTTCACATACTATTATCAATAAAAATTATTGATAAAATTCTATAAAAAAAAAAATAGAAGTAATAATTATCATTATAGTTACTATTGATAAAAATTGTGCTATATTTTTTTTTTTTTTATCATTTTACACTAAGGGGGCGTTTGACCCCTGTTTGGATGGGTTTGGCTTTTGAAGCCAAACCCATGCTTGGGAGATTGAAAACCATGGTTTTCAAACCCAAACCCATGGGTTTCAAAACCCAAACCCTTACTTTTCATCACTTTTCATCAGTTTTTATAATTATGGTGGGTCCCAACATTTTTCAATCAATTTTTCTCATTATGGTGGGTCTCATCATTTTTCTTCCAATTTCACCATTCTAATTATAATTATATAGTTTTATAATTATATTTATCTAAATAAAATTATTATTTTTAATTTATTTATATTTAATCTAATTTACCATAACTCAAAATATGTTTAATTTTTTTAGTTGTGAGGTAAAATAAAATATTTGAGGTGTATGTTAATATTTTAAAAAATAATATTTAATTTTTAAGTTAACAAATTAAAAATTAAAAAATAATTATTATTAACAATATTCAATTGATTTTAAAATAGAATGTAATTTTTCTCTAATTACAAAATTAGATTTTTTTTTTCTCCTTTTATAATCCATGTGAAGCTTAAACTTATGAAATGTTTGAAATAGCTTCTGAAAGATTATGATTTGAATCAAGATTTCCTTCCAATGTCAAGATTTCCTTCCAATGTTAGTTCTTCAAGTTCTTAAGTGTAAGTTTGTATTTAAGGGATACATACTTAACAATATTATTCAAATATAATAGTAGATTGTTGTTTAATTCTTGTTTTCTTCTTTTTGTGTTTTTCATTTTTTTTTTTAATTCTATATCTAACTATATATATATTTTTTTTTTAAAAAAAATCGATTGACATGACATGTTATGTTTTTTGAGACGTTTGAATGAAACATTTAATTTTTTAATTAATTATCCAAATATATATTTGATTCTTGTAAGCAATATTTCGATTGTTGGAAATAGTTTTATTGTTCTTAGACTATAGCATAAATTAAATGTTTTATTCAAACGTCTAGAAAAAAAGTCACATGTTGCATCAAAAATTCTACAATTCACAAAACATCCACTAAAAATAAGAAGAAGAAAAGAAAAAAAAAAGTAGCGAAAGGAAAAAAAAAATTGTCCAAACCCGAGTTTCAAAACACTGCACCTGAAACACTGACTTTTGATTCCCAGACTTCCCAACACTGCGCCCCAAGCACTGTATTCTGATTCCCAGACTTTCCAACCCTGCACCCCAAATACCGTTTTCTGATTCCCAGGTTTCAGAACCCTCCCAAACAAACCCACCGTATTTTGATTCCCAGGATTCTGAACCCATTACGGGGTCAAACGCCCCCTAAATTGAAACCAGATGCAATTTCTGTATTATTATTTGTTCCGAACAAAAAAAAATATTTGTTGTTGATTTGACTGAAAAGCCCTAAAAGTAAAACCCACAAATTCTGGAAATCTTGGCGGGTGCCCAGACCGCCTTATGTATAACACGAAGAAATCCTTCAGTTGAGCTCAACAATGGCGTCTCTACTGCAAGAAACATCTCAAAAAATCATCACACCGGAGATCCTCCGCTCCGCCGCCAAACAATCACAGCGTTGCCTCGTCGTCCCAGTCCGCCTCCGCCGTGCCATCAAGAAGTACCTTCGAGGTTTCACACACACTTACTTCCCCTATTTGTTTCTTCCTTGCAGCTCTCTGTGAGTGTGTTTCTTGTGCCTGATTCTGTGCATTTCAGATCAAGAAGTGCCTCATTTGAAGAGGAAGGTGCTGAGGCTGTCTGAATCATTCAGTGGCATCAAGGATGTTAATCTGCAGCTCGCCGCAACCACTTCCAAGGAGCTTTTTGATGATCCTTTGAAATCCGTTGAGCAATCCAAGCGCTGGAAGATTAAAAGCTGCTATGGTGATATTGGCTTTCAGTATAGAGACGATGAGACGATTGCTTATGTCGCCTCCCGTATGCCTGCTGTTTTCTCTGCGTGCTATAGAGTTCTTAACGAGGTATATATTAGGTTTCTGCTTCAACTGATTAAATTAGCTATTTGTCATCTTCAGAAAAAGGAGAAATGAACTGGAATTGCAAGAGATAAAACAGCTTAATGGATAGTATGTGAGAATGCAATTGAATGTGGTGAAATGTTTAGTTGAAAGAATTTATAAAGGATTTAGCCATTTAGGACTTAATCATGTTATTAGTGAAACTTGTGTGATAATCTCCTGAAGCTTACTAGGATTAAATATGGTGGCCACCTACATAGAATTAAATATCCTACGAGTGAGTTTTCTTGGAAATGTAGTACGGCCAGACGGTCGTTCCGTGACATTAGTCGATGGGTGCACAAGCTAGTCCAAACACTCATGCATATAGAAAAAAAACAAACTCGGGATGCTTGCTGTTTTTTAATAGTCATTTTCATATTGGTTCCGGGTTTACTTCTATCAGGTCGATTTCTATGATTGGGAATGGTTTTCTGATAGCTTTTCATTTTTTACATGTTATGCATTTAGGTTCGTAGAAGACTACCCGATTTCTCTCCATCTAATGTATTGGATTTTGGTGCTGGCACTGGTTCAGCTTTCTGGTAAGAAGTGTTATGTTGTGTTTCTCAGGCTACGTTATTCATTTATTTGAAATAGAATGCGTCGACTGTCATAAACCTATAATAGCTGATTACATTGTGATTTCATTCAATTTTATAGGGCTCTGCGAGAAGTCTGGCCCCATTCTGTAAAGAAAGTTAATATAGTAGAACCATCACAATCAATGCAACGTGCTGGACGGAGTTTGATACAAGGTATTGAGGAATTTGCAGTTTTCTTGCTGCAAGTTGTAATTTTGAACTGGTAATTGGGAGTGAAATAAAGTTAACATTGTGAAAAACCAATTTTTATTCGATTTGTTTCCTTCATCAAAAAAATGAAAAACCAATTCTTATTACTATTAGATAAATGATAATCAGAAAATAACTTGTGCAGGATAACATTGTTAAAATTATATCTGAAATCTACATTGACCTCTGTATTTGAACCTGCAATTTTGAAAATTAGTTGGCTACCATGGAAGAAATATTGCATGTACATTCCTTATTGTTGTAGACTTGTTTGTACTCATGAAAACAACAAAATTTACACGCTGCATTTGTTTTAGGCCTAAAGAACTTGCCACTTATTCATGGTTATGACAGCATTCAGGCGCTTAACAAAGATATTAGTAAGTCAGAGAGAGAACATGACCTTGTCATTGCTGTAAGTAACACTTTTGAAATTTTTCACGGGTATATTTTGGAACATTGTTTCACAAGAAGCTCCTGGCTTCTGTCTTTTCTTCTTTTCCCCTCTTCTTTTGTATATACCTTTGAAACCACTGCAAGAATGACAAATTTCTGGTAATTTGGCTGGTAGATCAGAGTACTAATTGATGTTTCATTTTATATGCTGTGGGATCAAGTCTTATGTACTCGGAGAGATCCCATCATTGAAGGACAGGGTAACCATCGTACGCCAGCTTTGGAGTCTTACAAAAGACGTTCTGGTAAAAAAATTTAGCTCTGGGCTCACATATAACAATGTTTTTCTGATACTTGTTGTGTCCTCTTTATAATATGACTGCATAATCAATCTAGAAGTAACAAGAAAAAAATCTGGTGATAGTTTTCTTGCCGTAACATACTACAACCCTGAAATACCATAAATTGCATGAATTTCTTTTTCTGAAACTTTTTTTTCTTGCCAGCCTACATCTCATTTCACTGGTTCTTCTTTGGCCTTTGCTTTTAAGTTTAATTTTTCTTGATGTAATTTAAGAAATAGGAATGTGATGTAGGTCTTGGTTGAACCTGGAACACCACATGGATCTAATATCATATCTCAAATGCGATCTCATATATTGTGGATGGAAAAAAGAGTAAGTTGATATTTTTAATTGTATCTATTTGACATTGGAGGTTTTTTTCTTCTTCTCAATAATGATTGTGTTTTCTGCTGGTATATAGAAATGGCATAAACATGAAAACAACAAAAATATAGCTTCTAAGGACTTGGTAACTCAAAACTGCGGTGCATATATAGTTGCTCCTGTGAGTATAACAGGTTTTTTCTCTGTTCTTTTAGTTTTATAATTTTGAAATTCTCCACCCCTACTTACCCTTTTGATTTATGCAGAAATTTTTTCCTGTTACTAATCAGCCTAATACTCTGTGCTTCTCATCTATCTTGGTAATCAGTGTCCTCATGATGGAAAATGTCCATTAGAGAATTCTGGAAAGTATTGCCATTTTGCTCAGCGGTTGGAGAGGACATCTACACAACGAGCTTACAAGGTTCCTCTTCTTAGCATTCAATTCCCCGTCCCCTTAGCATTCATGTCGTGTGCTGTATGTTATCTTAAAATTCATGGGAAATTAGAAGGCAGATACTTTACATCCAGACTATTATACATTTATATACTAAGGATTGTTACCAGTTATTTATTTATTTTTTCTTTTTTATAGTTTTTTTTTAAATTTTTTCATTTCATTTCTTGCCACGTCTGTATCTTTTATTGCTAGTCTGTATACATGCTTAAGGTTGGTATTTCATCATTTTTGAACAAGAGGGGTTGCAATGTTCACGTGTTCAATTTCTCTGTTTGCTGTTTGTGACTGACAATTTGCCCTCTTTTTTTGGGATTCTGTACTCACCTCTTATTGGTTAATGTGACCACAGTCTATTGAAGTGCTTGCCTGAAATCCTTTTGGGAAGATGGTTTTTTTTTCGCTAGTGACTCGAAATACCTGAGATAATACCACTCAGTGTTAAATCTATATGATAGTGAATGCCTAATGATCATCTGAAAGTGTAGTATTTTAATACATAAAATGAGCATATCAAATTTCCTTCGTTATGTATTGTATGCTTAATTATGGTTACTATTCAAGAAGTTTTTTAGGCTACGCAGATTCATTCAATTCTATATGTAGAGTACTTTAAAAAAGAAAGCAAAAGTGATTTTCACATCTTTTTATTGTAGATCTTGAATGTTCGACGAATCTTTTTTGCGCCCTCAGTGTTTAATAAAATATATGGATCTGAAATACCCTTGCTTATTATCTTTTACCCATTTTTTATGTGTAGCGATCTAAGGGTGAATCTTTAAGAGGCTTTGAGGATGAGAAATTTTCTTTTGTTGTTTTCAGGCGTGGACAACGTCCTCGGTGAGTTAATTTTATATTCTGTTTCCAAAATCTAAAAGTTTGGAGGTTCAGCTCTCTTAAGAGTATGATAAGGCCTTAGCCAACAATTTTATATATCAACATAAGCTAGGGAAGATTTGAGAGCTTCCCTTCCTCTCCCAAGTTCTCCTCAGAGAAACCAATACAATACTCAGCAAAAAGATAACTCTACTACTAACAAACTTGCACTAAATAACCACCCTCACTCACCATGGACCCCCCAATTCTAACAAACAATATTCCTAGGGCCCACACTCATTCCTTCTTTCCTCGTATACCTTTGTAATTGGGGACCTATCAGAGTAGTAGGATCATTCAAATGGTATTATGTTGATTGTTAGCAATTTGTTTGTGTATATTTATAATTTCTCCAATCTCATGTCCTCATCTTGATATTTATATGTAGGCTCTCAAAACCGTAAACATGTTTTCACTTCACTTTGATTTATCCAGGGAACCATGGCCTCTCGATGGCATGAAGTTCGAGACGCTAAAGGAACAGCATGCCAAAAGAAATCCAGAAGATCTAGAGATTGACTATGGTGAACATTAAATAAATATAATATGATATATCCTTCATCATTTCTCTTTAAACAAGCCAGTAAACAGAAATGACAACTAAAATCTTCAAACTCATCTCTATTAGCTACAGTTCTATTAATTATTATCCTTCCTTACTTTGACCATGGCAGAGGACTTATTAAAGTTGAACTCACAAGAAATTGTTCCATACCAAGAAGTGGATCCAGTTACATATGATTCTGATGTCATGGAAACTGAATCTCTTGATGATGGAGAAGAAGAGGGAGAGGAACAAGGAGAATCACCGCTTGCTGATCTCGGTGGTGGTTGGGGAAGGATTGTATTTTCGCCAATAAGAAGGGGCAGGCATGTATCGATGGATATTTGTCGATCGACAAAGCGGGATGCCTCGGAGGGCTCGTTTGAGCGAGTCGTTGTCACACAGAGTAAGAATCCTGCTTTACATCATCAAGCTCGAAGGTCAGTTTGGGGTGATTTATGGCCTTTTTGAATTCTGTCTTCATGTATGGCATGGCGTCCATACATGAATTGTTTAAGTACTTGAAAATGTGTATAGAAGCCTATAGAGTTAGACATTCACTTGTTCTTGGCACATTGATGGCTCGTTGTTGGTATTAATATTTATAATTTATTTATATTTGATATTTCAACTCGTGTAAAGCTCAACAAGGCATCCTAAAGTGCAATAGTTTTTGAGGCTTAAACGCTAGTCACAAAAGATAGCGCAAACTTCTTTTGTATGAGACTTACAATAGCGTTGTTTCCTTGGATGAGAAAGTATGAGATCTGTATTATGCCATTACTTACCAAACAAGTTACGATTCCTAAAAAGATGAGAAATTGGGACAGAGAATTGATGAATCTTCAATCTAGCCTTAATTACAGTAAAGGCAACACCAACCATGCGCTAAACCGGGAAGGGTCGCGCCATCCTAAATGATTGTGATCTTTTGGATCATTGAGGGCAAAGAGCGAGGAAATAGAGGGCCGACTTTGCATCTATTATTGTTTCTTCTTCTTTTCTAGCTCTTTCTTGGTGATTTTGTCTCCCTTTTTGTTTTTACTTCTTATCTTCCCTCTATAATTAGTGGAGGTGTTTTTTGTATCTGTTTTTGGATAAGTTTTCCTTGTAATCCATTACATATTATCAATGAATGGTTTCTGTTTCCTATAAAAAAAAATGTGGGTTACTATAGAAAATTTTGAATAATTTTTTATATTTGAAGAAAAATAATATGATGAAAAATTTAAGAAAATCGAGTTTTTATTTGAGTTTGTATAAAAAAAATAAAATTCTTTTAGGGAAATTGTATAGGGTATCAGTGACAAAAATGTTTTATATTTTGTTATATTTGTTATTATTTTGGGCTTGATTGTTATTTATGCAACCAAACTTTTCTCTTAAGAATATTCATATGGCAACGTGAGCCTAGTTTACAGATAATTGATATCTATTCATTCCCTTGGTTCACCTCAATCTCCACATTTGTTGTACTAAAAAGATCAATAATATTAATTTGTTTCTTCTTTAAAAGTTTGATTGTGTTTTTCCGCAAGTGTTGAGGCGCACGCTCAACGCTTGCACGCTTCTAAGGGAGCCATAGGCGCATAAGTTGTGCTTTGGTTAAATTATTATTATTGTTATTATTATTCTCTTAAGTTTAAGAGTATGCGAGATTTGAGAATTTTGAACTTCTGATCTCTTAGTTGGACCCGGGACACGTACTTTATGCAAGTGTTGATACGTTTGTCAATTTGATTAATGGGGTAGAAAATAGATTTAGGAAACAAGGGTGAACAAGAAACAAGCATAGTGTGCCACTCACTGTCCATATACGCTCAGAACAGAAACCATCCTTGTTGGATTCTTTTCCAAAGTAGTGTGTTTCTTTTTCTGGAAAAAATCTATGCTGGATTATTTTAGGAATGATTTTAATTTTTCATTAAATTACAAATTTAGCCCATAAACTTTCAATTTCGTGTCTAATATATATATTTTTTTGCAAAGGATTTATATTAAAATTATTGATTTAAAAATGTAATCACACAAAACAGCTCTGTAAATCTATTGAAAAATCTAATATTTTAACTATAAAAAGTATAATTTTTAAAAATTCATGTGTTTGTTAGACACAAAATTAAAAGTTTAGTTACCTATTAGACATAATTCAATTTAATGTCTAATAGAGTCTTTAATTTTTAAAAACTATTGAAGGATTTATAAGACACAGAATTAAAAGTTGATAAATTTACTAGAGTGGAGATTGAATCCAGTCTTTTTAATCAATGATACAACCTTATGTCATGCTCGGGGTTTGACATAAAAAAAAAAAACTTTATATATGTCATCAATGGAAGCAGAATCTGCAATGCACATATAATAGAAATTTCTGTCACTTTTTAAAATGAAGACACTACATTTAATAATCACACCACATCAAAATTCAAAACAAACCCAACAAAGCCAAAGTTGATATATATAAATGAAATATACAATAGAGGGAGAAAGAGAATAAATTTTCTCAAATTAAGAAGTAATCAATGAAGGATTCTAATTGAATGTAATCTTCTCCTTGGAGATTGAGTAGCTGTTCATAAGAATCATCTTCAACCTCATCAATCATCTCACCATTATTTGCAGAACAATCCCATGACCCTTTATACAAAACTTCACACCCACCAAAAAGATCCCCACTTTCTTCCAATTCTTCCCTTCCTTTCACCTTCTCATCAATCTCTCCTCCTTTCACAGCCATCCCCGCCTCTGCTCCGCCACCGCCGCCTTCGGGATTTCCCGACGACAATGGAAGCCCAATTGCCACACCACTGCTCGAGTTATCGTCGTTGCGAAACGGCGAAACTCGGGTTGGTTTTATGGCATTATTTGATGTCTCTCCATTCTCGGAGTTTGAAGTGATGATCTTCTTCTCCTTCTTTGCCTCTTGATCTCCTGCATTTTCTGTATTTGTTGCCAATCTTTTGCTGAGATGGGAATTCCAGTAGTTTTTTATCTCGTTGTCGGTTCGGCCCGGGAGTCTACCGGCAATGAGGGACCACCGGTTGCCGAGGAGAGAGTGGAGTTTTATAATCAAGTCGTCCTCATCGGGGGTTATGTTGCCGCGTTTAATGTCGGGTCGGAGATAGTTCATCCATCTCAATCTACAACTCTTTCCACATCTAAGCAAACCTAAATTCATTCACAAAGAACCTTTATTTAGAGGAAGATGCAAAGAAACTCCACGAAGAATGAAAAAATTATTCAACGAGGTCGTCACAATGTGACTGCCTCCTAATAATCGTTGGATGTAGATTCTCACCAGACACAGATTCGAAATACTTTTGCAATTTTTTTCTCGTGTACCGGCCACATTGTGGCGTCATCGAATAACTTCTCGAATGGATGGAGGTTGAAGTTTATGAAAGTTTTGTTTTTAGGAAGTAAAAAAAGGGATTGAAGAAGAACTCACCAGCTTTCTTTGGCAAGGCTCTCCAATGGCCTTCACCATGTTGTTGAATGTAGTTGACAAGCAATGCATCTTCTCTTGCAGTCCATGGCCCTTTGTGTAAACCTCCTTTGGAACAACATGATGATGTTCTTCCCATTTCTCTTGAGAGTGAAGGTGGGGAACACTACACAATGCACTCTCTTTTATATACTACAACTGACAAAGAATAGAAAACGGTAAAAACTCATGCGCGTTTTGATTAGTGGTCTTAAAACAGAAATTTGAAAACAAAAGATTTGAAATGAAAGATAGATAGAATTGTATTTCATGTTTTCGATATGAAGTATCTTTAAGTAATGTATTCATAAATAGTAAAAATAGTGGTAGTTGACGACTTGGTTAAAAGGTGATGAGTTCAATTCTCGCTTTAATTAAATATCTTTGCAAACAATTTCTTTTTTCTTTTTAATATTTTTTTAGTAAAATATGAAAATGTTGTTTTTAGAATTTCATTTCTTAGATAGAGTAAAAAAAACAAGAAATAAAAGCATATCAAACAAACTCTCACTTTTTACAAGTATTTAGCTTATAACTTCGAGGTAAATTGTATTAGGTGTCAATTTTTAATAGTGAAAATATGAAAATGTTGTTTTTAGAATTTCATATTTTTTAGATAGTAAAAAAAACTAGAAATAAAAGCATATCAAACAATCCCTCAATTTTTACACGTATTAAGTACAAATATGATAATTTTTATTAGTAATGGTCACTAATAGCAGATCAATGACTATCGAATATTTCTATTTTTTTTTATAGAATTTTGTCCATAACTATCACTTTTGCCATATTTGTAAAATATTTTATATTTGATTATATTTTGGGTCTAATTACTATTTATACAACCAGTCCGGACTTCTAAGCTTAGCCGTAAAACTAATACTCTCAAGTCTCAACTAGCTCAACTTTCATTTTTTTTTAGAAATTTGAAGGATAATATGATCATTCTTCCTGGGAAACTATTTTCTAAGTGTTGGTTTTTCTTTCATTTATGATTTTTAACCAAGTTTTAGACATTTTGTTGCTCATTTGAGTGTTTTTTAATGTTTAATTTTGTGGTTAAATTAGAATATTTTCATAGTTGAGTTTAAATATTTCCATGACTTAAATGAAATATATGGGTCAAAATTAATTTGTAACAGAAAAAGTTAAAAAGATCTCAAATATTAAGTAATAATGCTGAAACACCCTAATGCATAATTGAGTGAATCATAGAAGTTGTCCCCACTTTTAAGATTGTGTATACTTTCCTACATTTTTTTAGAAAAAGTAATATATCATTATATTTAGAAAATTAAACATTTTTCTACTTTTTTTTTTCCCATCAATACCAACATAAAAAACTAAACTTGGAAAATTAGAAAAGGTAAAATTATTTTATCTCAAAATTTCAATTTTATTAAAGAGTTGTGGCATAAACAGCAATCAAACCTAAAATAATGACAAATATAGTAAAATTTAAAACATTTTACAAATATGGCAAAAAAATCAGTGACTATTATAAATTGTTATCGCTGATATATGACGATTACTGATAGACTACTATCAGTGATAGTCACCGACAAAATTCTATAAAACATTGAGGTGATAGACTACTGATAAAAATTACTATATTTGTAATTTTTTTTTTTAAAAATACTATATTTTTAATTATTTTACTCTAAATTGATTTATGATACAATTAATAGTTAATATCTCCACACACACACACACACAAAAAAAAAAAAAAAAAAAAAAAAAAAAAAAAAAAAAAAAAAAAAAATTGTCCATATAAACCACTAATAAATGACATAAAAATTCACCAAACAAAACACCAAAAACCACATATCATAAAAATGTCCAAACCCAACCACAAAAATATCCAAATCTAGCCCTAACTAAATACATTGAAAAAACTCTCAAACTCAATAACAAAATATTTAAGCCAAACCATGCCATAAAAAAAATCTAACACTTGTAAAAATAGCTTTGTTTCGTTACTAGTTACAAATCTCCAGGAATTAGTCAAAATAAGCATAGTTTAACGATAATTAACATGTACTACTTCTCTTAAAGTCGAAAATTCCATTTTCATGTTGCACTAAATAAAAGTCTTCGAAATTTAATATGACCACATAATCAAATTAAAAAATTAAGGTTAAAACAACGTAGGAGTAAGAAGTGAACTTTCTCCCTTCCAAAAATATAGGGTAAAATATAAGGGCATCTCAAGTATAGCAACCTACCCTACACAATAATAATATGGTGATAACAATGGAAAGTGATTTGTAAGTTTAGAGAAATTGATTTGAAGAAGTTTATATGTGTAATTGGAAAGGGCATGTGTATTATTTGTGTAGGGTATGTTGAAAGGCAAAGCTCAGCCACCCACCCCTATACCCTTGACAGCTGCATGTATTACACTTTCAATTTAATGCCCAAAATCACACTTTCAAGGGCATCAACCCTACTTCTTCTCCATTCAAAAAGTCACTTTCACTCTTTTAAGATCATCCTTCATACTTTTCTATTTTCAACATTTGATTTGATACTAATCTTGTTATGGTCCGTTTCGATAACTTTGGACCGATTAATCTATTTGAATTAGCTGATCTTACAAAATTGATTGGACATGCTAGTTCGAAAAGAATAGTCGAAAAAATAAATTTGACTCTTTTGAGTTAGTTTAGTCAAAAAGGAGAGGACCCACCATCAAGAATACATTTTGAGAGTTTGAACACCGTCCCAAGACAACCCTATCAAAAGACAACCCTATCAAAGATATCTAACTTTCCATCATTCCAATTCCGACCAATATACACAAACATATAAAATTTATTTTGGAACCCATATTTCCAACCATATTAAGAAATGCTTAATTTGCCTTATTTTTGTTTCTTTTCTAACGGTTATTCGAACCTCTGACCTCTGACCTCTTGAACGAGAATATCATGTCTGAATCAGTGATATCTCATTTTTTTTTTTAACTCAATGAAAAAAAGAAAAGGAAACACTTTGAAATGAAATTGAATGAAGTGAGAGAAGCAGCAGATCAATGTCATAATCAAAGACATTCAATACAAGAACAACAAATGAAAATAAAAGATTCTGCTCAAATAACATCAAAAGGACATTTTCCTTCATTCAATGGAAATACAAAATCACAATTATCCAAATTTAGGGACAGCAAAAGCAAAAGCAAAACCCCACCAGATAGATGCCTTCTATTATACACATAATGTAATGTAATAATTATTACTACACATTTCAAAACAGGAGGACCATTGCCTCTTTTGATTAGCCATTCACTCTGTTTTTTCTTTTGTTTTTGTTTTCTTCTTTCTATTTACTGAAAGGCAGGCTTCCAGTCTTCACAAATAAAAGAATCATGTATATGATAATTAAACCTGTATTATACCGACATCCCTTCCAGATTAATCCCGATACCTCGACGACCTGCAAGGGATGTTTAGCTAAATCATAGAAACAACATGGCTCGGTGTGATCGGAACATTACATCCGGGTGGTTCATAATTCATGAACCCCCTTAACTTGGCAGGTTGCTGTGGACTAAATGCATCGTCTAAGCCCAAAGGATAATCACAAACCTAGGCTCCTAGCAAATGCAAATGCCGAAACCGAGTGATTTCGGGGGAACTGACTCATAACCGAATAGGCAAACCGTAGTTTAGAAATGTTCTGATTCGTCCGTCCCATCCAGCGGTTACGATCACGAGACCCCACATGTGCGGAGAGCTAAGCATGCTTTGGCAAGCATTCTTTAAAAATTTGAACTCAGTCTTGCACATTGAAGGTGAAGGTGAAGGGGTCATTGAGCTGGAATCATGGAGTTTCTCCTCTGGCCAAGTTGCAGTTCCTTTGAGCAACTCGGGAAAAAGTGTGCGGCTTAGAGAGAAGCAATCTGGTGACGATGATGGAACCTTGTGTTCTCTATCACCATCGTCATTGGGGATACTTCCTGCTGTATCGCAAACACGTGTCGGGGACAATGGTGGTTCAGGTGTGATTTTCACACCAGACCAAGGTATGGCTATCGTCGCGCTACGAGAGAAGAAACTTTCGGACGACCAAATTTTCTTTTTCCGAGATCCTTTGTCCTTGCAATTGTAGTTCCAAACATAGACGTTTTCTTCACTGGCTGAAACAATATGCTTTCCATCTGAGGTAAAAGAAGCAGACATTTTGTTTCCACCATTTCGAAGACCTAAGGAGAGAAACAGGAAAGAAGGTTAACATTTCTGTTTCTTTCTTCTTCGACATCAACCCAAAAGAGGAAATACTGGCGTACCCTTGAATTTGCAAATGACATCACCCCCGGAAATTATATGCACCGGCGAATCGACAGAACAGACCATTAGTTTGCTTGGGTCGCTAGGAGAAAACTGTAATAACAAAATAGAGTTAAAACACAAGTGAGACTAATCGACATGTTTTGAAGACTTTTTGATGTAATAAAAATACCTCAAAACCAATTATTCTCTTCCCAGGCGACTTCTTTTTCCCATTTAAGCATATTTGAGCATCAAGCACCAATCGATTATCTGAACCCATAAAATATGTAATAAATTTCTTGTGAAAAACTGCAGCATTTTTCCATCTAATTGCTTTATTCACTACAGCAATAATACAACAGCAAATCAATCATACATGGCCAATGTCGTAAACCTAAAAAAACAACATATTAAAAGCAAAGAAGAAAAAAAACAATTTATGCAGCAATTTTGATCTTCAGGTAAATTGACACGACTGTGCAAAGTTAACATGTCACCATTTTAAGTATTAAACAACTAGAGTTACCTCCACTCATCTTATTTGTCTTAGTAGAGGAAGAAAAGTAACAATCCAAATCAAATTACTTCCTCCCCAGTCCATTTCTAACTTGAACTAGTGAAACTCAGCAACCCTCCATTCATTACCATTATCCATGTGACGGTTGGCAAATCTTTGAGGCCAACGAAAAATAACTGAATGTAAGAGAGAAAAACTACAAACGTATTTCAAATTTGTATTCGATGGTTATTACGAGGCACATGTAAATTTTCGAATCC
Source organism: Herpetospermum pedunculosum (assembly GCA_028017165.1). Lineage (NCBI taxonomy): Eukaryota > Viridiplantae > Streptophyta > Magnoliopsida > Cucurbitales > Cucurbitaceae > Herpetospermum > Herpetospermum pedunculosum. The sequence goes on along the minus strand of CM051527.1, from coordinate 65,108,909 downwards.
CCATCCAATGGGTATTAGGAGGCAGCCAAATTGTGGTGGCATCATTGAATAATTTTTCGTATAACAAGAACTTCCGACTGAAGTCAGAAGCAAGAAAAATATATATTTTTTTCTTTTTTTAATATCCGTGAAGTGTCCAGGCCAGCTTGCGCACACCTCGACTATTCTCACGGGACAACCATCTGACCCTACTATATTTGGTTGCCAAGGTGCAAGAAAAATAATACTGAAGTTGATCAAAAAAACATTTTGATCAATTAAAAAAAAGCATAAGCATAGTGGAAGGTGATAGAAATGGATTGTAAATCAATTTGGTTGAAGCACAAAGATACAAATCTTGAGACTTGGGGGGATAGTTTATCTTAAAAGGACATTTGGCTAGCAGTTTTAATAAGTAAGAATTTGTGGAGCTTGAAGTTGAGAGGCCTAGATTTGTATAATTGTAGAAGGAATAAATAATAGAAATCTAATCTGGTTTATGCACCCTATATTTGTACGTTTATAATTAGTAAATGTTAGTATGAATAAGAAATTATGAATACATAAGCTTGAGATTATCCAGTAAAATTAACAAATGCAAACTCACATATCAAACATATATTTCTTAATCCTGGATCACACACACGAGTTTAACCTGTGAGCTTAACACTAATAGATTTATGACATTCGTTCAACTTGTCAAGCAACTAGGAAAGCATTATCACTACACAAATAAATTGGAATGAAAGGCAGAACTTATAGCATTTCCAAGGAGTTCTATGCAAATCAAGTAGATTATATTCACTAAAAGAATAATAGCACAACATAAATAAGTAAATTAAAAAAAAAATGGATTAACGCAATGTTGCACATCCATACCTATAATATTATAGAAACGGCAGTTTCCAGTCATGGACCCCACAATTCCTCCCTACAAACAGGTCAAGTAAGAAGGTAAGGAATATTACAGAAACTGGGGACAGGGACGGGGACGAGTCGGAGAGGTAGTTGGACAAAAGTATACAAAGATGACAAAACTATATCAAACCTTTCCATCTGGTCTGTAACAGACTGCGCTTACTATCTCGCGGATATCGATATAATCAATCACTTGACAAGCAAGAACTTCCCAGATCCGAACTTTACCGTCTATTGAGCCACTTATGAAATGATTATCATCTAGAGGGTTGAAACAAACACAGGTAACTGCAGAAGATGGCAAATAAATCATCAAGAAAAAAAAATCTACTGACGTAAAATAGATAAATAACAAGAGAAAACTATCCCATCCATCAATATTAATGTGAAATCAAGCATACAACAAACTCAAATATATGTATGTTTGAAGAAGTCTACCGTAATTATTATGACAGTAAACTCTTAGGCATGTGTCACATCCCAGCTGCCAAAGACGTACTGTCTTATCAACGGAAGATGACAGCAGAAGCTGCATAGAACACACAAAATAAAAACAAAAAAATTAGTGGCTATTGCAAACTTCAGAATCAAGAGTTAAATGTGTACATAAAAGATATACACAAATTTCTGGTATGGTATCATTAGAGATATCATGATTCATGGCAATCATAAGTATATATACTGAAGAAATAAATTCAAATAAATGCACATAAAAGGGTGGTTTATGATACTGACCCCTTTCCTTGACCAAGATAGATCCAAGACCTCGCCACTGTGTCCCGAGAACTCGTGCAAAGGTTTCTCCAATATCCTAAATAGCTTTGGTGGAAAAATTACACAGGCTGTGCTTGATGATCTCTTCAATTTCGTCTTGCCTACGGTCTCTTTTGGCACATCCAAGGGGTCTAATTTGGACAAATGATTCATTGAGAAATACAACGAAGAAGGATCAACATCGTGAATGTCGAAATTATCGATTCTCACATCTTCAATCACCTGCCATACACGCACAACACCATCTTCACCAGCAGTAGCCAAGTATCTTCCATCAACACTAAACTTCATTGCAGAAATTGACCCTTTATGTGCTTCAAATTCTTGTCCCACAAATAGGGATGATAATTCCTTGGACTGCTTTTTATATGGATGAACACGAACTTGTTGTATCCCTGTCTTAGCTGATGAATTGAGAACATCACGCTTCATCGCGCCCTCCCTGTTGTCAACTATACAAGCTACCGCACCCAATTTTCTCAGCCAACCCTTCTTTGCTTCTTTCCTGGCATTGACGATAGGCCCAACCTTTTCACCATTTTTGCGAAAGAGTTGCTGAACCAAGGGAGACTGCCCAATGTTTCTCTCAAACTCATCAAAACTGAAGGATCGGTTCGAACCAACTTCACGTAACATACTCAACATTCCATCTTGACTGAAACTATCCACAATAAACTCAGTCCCATTGTCCAAATTCCTGATAGTACAAGCACAATTCTCCTCCACAGAAACATTTCCTGATGATTCTGGAGCTTCATTCGACATGGAAGACACAGTAAGACTCGAACACAACTCCCCTTCAGAACAGGAAAGTCTCAACACCGTTCCACAATCTTCCAGAATTCTATCGCGATAAACCCTCCCAAATGAAACACCTTCCTCTTCATCTCTATTTTCAAAATTCCTATCCAAATCCAAATCCAAACCCATCCATTTGAAGAACTTGTTTCTTCGCTCATGAACACTTTCCAGGTTTCTTATCCAGCCCCCATATCCTAAATTTTCAGGAACATCTCTATCATCCCCAAAACTTGTGCTACAGTTCTCAGAGCAATCATCAGATCCCCAATCAGAAACAGAGGAGATCTCCTCACGAGTATCATAGAATCTTTCAATTTCCTCCTCACAGTAAATCAAACCCATCATTTCTTCTCTCATTTCACCCCTCCCCTTCGCTTCAAATCCATGGCATCCTGACTAAAACTCGATAGATAAACCAACACCAAAGTCAGAAACCAATCGTCTGAACCGTCGCACACTCTCAACAATCCCAATTAGATTCTACATAGACTCCAACTCTGGTCATCGTTTTCAAGGAATTCAAAAAACAACAAAACGAAAACCGTTAGATCCACGGTCACAAACCCATCATCAATAGAATAAAAAAAACAGGAACATCGAATCAGTCCACAAAATTGACCAACCCCAAAGCAAGAACAGTAAACTCTATCACGACTCTCCACCGAAACAGAACAAAAAACAAAAGAAATCAGTAACTAGAAGAAAATCGAAGAAGAAAACAGTAACCCCAGAATCAAAAACAGAGAAATTAAACAACAAAACTGAAATGGGTGAAGAATGATCGTGAAGAACAATGAAATTTCTCACCTGGGTCACCCCCAGAACTCGGGTCAAACCCTTCTGGGGCTCTCTCTTCGTCCTTTTTGGACTCTTCTCTTCGGAGAAGTTACCAGATGCGGAGGCAAAGAATACTGTGGGATGATGTTAACTGAAAGAGAGGAGAAAATTGAAAAAATAAAATGGGAAATGGGAAATTTGGGCGAGTAAAAATGCAAAGTGCCTCGATGCGACCGCCTGTGACAACAATTGGAGTGCGGAAGCTCAAAGCTTGTTTGGTTTGTGGAGAATCTTAGTACACGGAATTTCTAGTCGCTCTTTCTTCTTCTTTTGGTCAAATTAAAAAAAAAAAGGAATCCCTTTTACTTTACTTGTATCAATTATATTGCTACTATATGTTACTATACTTCTTATATTCTCATCTCTCTCTATAGTTTAAAGACATAGATGGACGGTTTGGATTGGGTCGAGTTTTCGTTGGGAGAGATCTTGTTATTTATAATGATGTCTTGTAATTTGAGGATTTGTAAAATATTATGAGGTAACTTGACCGTGCTTGTGTTGCTGATTTATTGATTGTTATAATTTATGATATTGATTTGTATTGTTATAATAGCCTGATATGAAATGATCTCGTTCGTTTCAAAAAAAAAAAAAAAAAAAATATGAAATGATCTCGATCTATTTATGATAGATCTTGAAATATGTGAGTATGTTATTTGTACTTTTATGGTCATGAATTATGAAATATTTAGTAGAGATTTTAGATTTAATTAAGATTTTGTGAAGATTTTAAATTTAATTAAGATTTTGTGATAAAAATATAGAACGCTTTTGTGTAAATATTGGTAGGAATATAATATTTACAACTTCGATTGCAGGTGAAAGGGAGAGAAAAGGGAATAAAAACCTGAAATCGGAGCTCAAAGCCGAATGTCGGAGTAGAATAAAAACTCAACAATCGATCACTGATGGCGGCAGAGGAGTTTATATCACTGACGGCCGAAGACGTTGGGAGAGTCGTTGTCGGTTGGAGGAGGCAGGGACGATGACTTGACTTCCAAGTTCGCTCAAAGCCGAATGTCGGAGTTTGCGCTCAAAGCCGAATCGATTGCATAGACGATGGAAGGAGTTTGCAAATCAGATGACCTAATTTAATTAGGTCGGTTTCGGTTAACCGACGAACCGAACCGAAATAAGTCGGTTCGGTTTAGGCCGAAAATACTATAATATCCCAAAAATCGAATCGACTCGGTTTGGTTCGTCGGTTCAGTTCGATTCCTTACACCCCTAAGAATATTAATAGAATATTGGTAGGGTGAAAAGCTTCTTGGATATTTTTTAATAACATGTTTAAAATGATTTTGTTTTCACTCTTTCTTATTTAAAAGAAATTTGATAATTAACTAAATGGAAAATATATTTTCTTCTAGTGGCAATATCATCAAATCAAGAATTGTGGACGGTGCCAATATGAGCATAGCTCAACCGACATAATGTATGAATTATGAGCAAGAGGTCTCAAGTTTAAAAAAAATGTGAACGGTTTGTTGTCAATAAAAGTAGATATTTTTATTTCTCTTTTCAATTTTGATTGAACAACATAATTTATATTTAAGATAATAAAAATAGGTTTAATTGCATTTTTAGTTTAGTCATGTTACACATTTTGTTTAAATTACGGTTTTTCTTCAATAATTAAAAATATGGGAGAGAGGAAGAGAAAGGAAAATATGCTATTTGAAAAATGAGACATATTCAATAGTAGAATTACTCTTTAAATATGAAAAGTTGATATTTTTTTATCCGAAATTAACAATTTCGTAGACTAAATGAAGAATAACGTTACTCCCCTAACTCTTTGGGCCAACGACCAGTGCGAGGAATAGTCCTAGCAAGAATGGGTGCTCCACTATGTAATAGTCTCTAGATGCCTTTGGGAGTGGACAATGGCCTCTACTACTTTGACTCTACAACAGACCATGGGTGGATCATTTTTTGTTTTGAAAAATTGTGCAGAAAATATGGTAGGATAATTTTTTAAATTAATTGTTAGAACAAATCTTTTTGATTAAACAAGAATATAGTTCAACTGACATAATGTATCGACTAGTGATCAAAAGGTTCTAGGTTCAATTGATAGTTAATATACACCTTTGTTTTTATAGAATTTCGTCAATGACTATCTGTGATAGTCATTTTATCGATGACTATCATAACAGTTGAAGAGTGGAAGTTGATTGATCTTGCATCGTAGGAATTTAGGAATTTAAATCCATTATTACCACTCAAATGTTTGTCAAATCGAGCATAACTTAATTGACACAAGGTTGTGCCTCATAAATTCAATTCCCGCATTAATTAAAATACAAAAGTTTTTTTTTTTTTTAGTTCAACAATATATGTGAGGTGAAAATTTTGAATGTTCGAATCTTGGTTGAGAACATGTGTTGTATGCTAGTTGAGTTATGTACAAATTATTAATAATACATATCAAAAGCCAACATGAGATAGATCAACAATTAAGTGATGTGGTCAATCGAGCATAGCTATTTATAATATGAATTAATGACCAAAATATCAAGATTTTTCACCTGCATTAATTAAATATCTTAAAATATATATATATATACTAATTTTAGGTTGGAGGTTCAAATCTCTACTTCTACACATTTATTATATATAAAAAATGCAAACTCATTTTTTTTTTTTTAATTAGTTATTTCAACCCTCATTTACTTATAACATTTTTTTCATTTTTTTCTCAACAATATATGAGGTGGAATTCAAACTTCTACACTCTTGACTGAAAGTATAAATCTTAACTAGTTGAGTTATACTTATATTGAGATATTGAAATTTATTTATCGCACTATCAAATAAGTCATAAACAATTAATTAAGTTGTATCTTTTGACAAGAAAAATTAATTGATTGAATTTTTTAAAATGTATATATTTTTAAAAATATATATATATTTGGGATGATTTTAAAAGAAAGAAAATAGGGATTTATAAAGTAGGTATATTTATTTTATGGTTGAAGCAGTGGCTCACAATTGAATGGTTGAACAACTTTTGATGTTGCTATCCACACTTTTATTCCCATTTTCTAAGATCTTTCCTTGTCAAACAGCCCAACTTCAGGGGTTAAATTAACATTCAAACCCTAGCAAGTGGAAATCTACTTTATTCTTTAACAAAATTGCTCAAAAATCTCACAAATATCATATTCAAACTCAATATTTTTGGTCCCTCCAGTTTACGGTGCGTTTTTTTTACTTCCATTGATTTTTCCGTTAAATCTAATTGAAGGTTGACGTGACAATTATTTTTTATTAAAAAATATATTTTTTAAATCTTAAATTATTAAATAAAATAAAAAAATTCATTTTTTTTTCTTTTTTTTTCTCCTTTTTTTTTTTCTTCTTCTTTGGGTCTTGACTTTGGAGGTATCCACAAACTTAATGAGATTCGACTTTTCATTCATGTGTCAATTATTATATATGACCGGTTAACCATGATCAATAGCTAATATATATGAACATAACTTAGTGGATAATATATTTATTATCATCTCAACCGTTAATAGTTGGATCTTTCTCTTGCTTGAATTAAAAAAAAACAATTATGTTCGTGTTGGTAGGAAGAATCTATATTTATTAGGGAAAAAATCAATTTATACCCCTAAACTTTGAGGGTTGTATCAATTAAAACCCTAAACTAACAATTGTATCAATTTAAACCCTGAACTATCATAAGTGTATCAATTTACACCTTCTGTTAGATTTTATTTGAAAAAAATTAATTTAAACGGATGAAGACTTATGATTTTAACAATTAAAAACCCATAAACTTTCATAAATGAATCAATTCTATGAAAGTTTAAGAGTTTAATTAATAAATTACAAGTCTCCACACAAGTAAAAGCTTACATTTTTATACTAGAGGGTGTAAATTGATACACTTATGAAAGTTTAGGGTTTAAATTGATACAATCGTTAGTTTAGGGTTTTAATTGATACAACCCTTAAAGTTTAGGGGTATAAACTGATTTTTTCCCTATTTATTAATATCAACCATTTCCTCATCAATATAAAATACCTTATAGTTATATAATTTTAATAATGTTTATGACTTTTTTTTTTTTTTTTTTACAAATGTAATTTAATTAATACGAAGATTCAACACATGACCTATTAGTCAAGAACACAATCTTATGTCAATTGAACTATGGTCGGTTTGACAATGTTTTATGACACATTTGAGGCAACAAATGAGGTTTATATATTTAACTTAACGTCCTAAACAAAAATATAGCTAAACAAAAATATTATAGGATTGCCCACATGAGCTTAACTCTCCCATAATGATTAAAGAGTCAAGGTTCGAATCTTCCAAATGACATGTAGTAAAAAAAAATACATATTTATATATTTGATTGTTTATAAAAAAAAATATATATATTTATTGAATATTAGAAGCAAATTAATCAACATATAGGTAGCTAAAGCTAGGTTACCTGAACTTATAAGAATGTAAAAAATAATAATAATAATTTATAGAGGTTTAAATAATAAATGTCATGACTCACAACAATTATTTAATAACTCTAAATTTGATATTCTTTTTTCTTTTTGTAATTTTCTAATTGTTCTATGTAGGAAAGGCATCTCTATTATTTGATATTTGATGGAATTAAATTATTAGATTTTTTTTCTTTTCAAGATTTGGGCTTTCCACCATTATCTTATATACTTTAAAAGCATAGATTTGTAGTTGTCTTTTTAAAGGAAAAAAAAAAAAAAATTAGTGCAATTGACAAAAAAAAAAAAAAAAAAAAAAAAAAAAAAAAAAAAATTGATTGTTCAATTCAGAAAAATATTTTTTAAAACGGCAAGCTAAAAAAGCAAAGAGTTTGTTTGATATTGATATTGTTATATGAAAAAACTATAAAGAAATAATTTATAAATAAGCATACTTTTGAAAATAAAATATTCAAAATAATATTTTTGCCTTTTTTTTTTTTTTTTGGGAAAAAAAACACCTCGATCTCTTGTGATCTTCATTGAGCCAAGCACACACAACATTATAAAAAGCAAACTATATTCATAAAGCAATAATAATAATAATATAATATAATAATAATAATAAGATGAAGAAATTCAGTGCATAAATATATAATTAGAAAAACGAGGATAAAAAGATTGGTCAACTTGATGTAGTGGGTTCTCCCCTAAGTTTGATTGGAATATCTTATTATAATTCATAGCGTTGACCCACAAAAATAAAAGTCATCAATATTGTGCCTTTGGAATTTGACCCTACTTGGATAATTGGTTTATAAGAAATAATTTAAAAGTTAAATTATAAATTCAGTAACTTTTAAATTACCTTCTTAATTTAATCTATGTCCTCGTCAACCCCATTAATTAAATATTGAAACAATATATCAATTAATTTATTCATTTCTTTCTATATATATATATTTTTTTTTTTTTAGTCATGTCACTATTACTTATAAATAATATGGAGTCTATAAAATAAAGTAATATCAACTAATTTTTTTTTTTGGTGTAAATATTAGTGGGGAATAATGTCATTTTCTTTTCGGTCAAGATGTACTTGATGAGCGTGCTATGCCTATCTTTTATTAACGACATGTATTAAATAGAAAATAGAATATAGTCCAAAGTTTGAGGTATGATTAATATTTTTTAATATTTAGAGAGTCAATTTATAATTTACTCTTCATTTATTCTGAAAATGCAAATTAAAAAAAAAAAAAAAAAAAACTTGTGGACTAATTATTATTATTATTATTATTTTTTTTTTTTAATTGTTGTTGTTGTTGTGATAGGTGGAGTATGAAAGACTATGTAGATTGGATGTGGGTGGGGATTCAGAAATGATCCGATAAAAAAAAAGTTATCCTTATTATAATCTCAAAAATTTGAAAGTATCGAAACAAAATTCTTCATGACTGCATAAGACTCAACTTCCAAACTTTGTCGATTATAATAGATCATTGTATCAACAAATTGGGAAGAGCTGAACAAAGGACTTTCATAAATGCGGCGATGGTTGTTGGGGGCGTCGGGTGCAGATTGACGGTGGACTTGTCCTCCCCGAAATCATTGGAAGCTCAATTGTGATGCTGACTTGTGATGCTTCCTAGGACTCAGCACATAAGCGATGTGCAATTGCATGGATCTTCGCAGAGATTCGAAAGGTGGTGTCATTTCAGTCTAGTTGCCGTTCATTTAAGGAGGAATGATCGATTTGCGTTATCGAGGTTCATGCAATTTGTGCGGGTCTAGAATTTATCCCGACAGGTTGTTCTACCCAGATTCATGTTGAATCTGACTGCTTACAGTACAGGTGATTAAGCTCATCAAGGAGAAAGAGGAAGACCTTTATGAAAATCTTCGACAGGTTACCTTTGGCGCAACGTTTTCTTTCGATCATATTTATCGATCCTAAAACCGAGTTGCTCATGTTTTGGCTCGTCGCTCTAACGAGGTGGAGCTATCGACAGAATGGGGAGGAAACCCACCTGAGTGAGATACTTTGTTGACCGACCTTTCTTAGTTTGTTTATGTTCTCCACCAAAAAATAATATATATATATATATATATATATATAATTTAATCTAATAAAAAAGTACATAAATTGTGACTTTGTCCACCCATTTCTTTTCAAATATAAGTATGTAAAAATAAATTGATGATACAATTTGCCAACATGAACATAGTTCAATCCGACATAAAGTACAATCAATAAGGTATGATTTGCATCAAAATACCAAATATCCAATGTAAAGACGATTTTCAGTGTTGGTTATTCAGTTACAAAAATGACCCTATATGCTTTAGCTTTCGTGTCTCCCTAAAATTACCGTCATGATAAAATCTTGGTTTATTTAATCATTAATCATCAACCATTCCCAAACACATGAACTCTCTATAAATAGAAAATGAAATATTTGTTATTCAACACTATAACATGACTTATATGTCAATGTTAATCAATATTTGAATTATTGACCAACATGCATAAAGTATGTGTTAGTGATCAAGAAGTCTGTGGTTTAAATTTTTCATTATATTGTACTAAAATAAATTGAATGATAAAAATTAACGAGTAAATAATGTGTCAATAGTTGAAAATTTAAGGGTGTAAAATGTAATTTTTATCTTTTTATTAAGAAGCTAGAAGGATGTTTCTTCAGCTGTCTAAAGCTTTGTTAAAATTCAATATAGTTCGTTGGTTTGAATTTTCCTTTTGAAGAAAAATAATTGTTATCAAATTTTATGGGTATAATTGCTAAAATTATAAGTCTTCACGAGTTTAAATTAACGTTTTCATTAAAATTGAACTGAACGTGTAAATTTATACACTTCTGAAAGTTCAGAGTTTTAATGGATATAACCTCGAAAATTTAGGAAAAAAAGAGTTTTATTTTATGTTTTCGAATATGTGTTTGGTAACAAATTTACAAATTCATTTCAATTTAAATAATTGTTCAAAATGTGCTTGACAACATAGTTATAAACCATAAAAATAGTTCTAGTTACCAATTAAATATTAGGTTAATTAGTCTCAACTATTATTAATTAATTTATGAACATGTTTTATGCTATAAATTTTGTATAATTATTATCTTATAATATCGTATAATTTATAATAGATTATATTATACATATTTAAATTTAAATTTAAAATAAAATAAAATGAAATACTAATACTATATTTAAATATTTAAATGTAATTGTGCATTTTAAAATTATAAATTCAAATAGGGATGCAATAGAAATAAAAAATGTTGTTTTTAAAAATTTCATCCTTGAGTTTAGGTTTGAATCCAATAAAATTGAAACTTAATAATATTAAAGTCAACTAAAAAAGGAAAATTTCTCAAGATATAGATATGACTAATATTGAAAGGATTTTTGTGTGTTTTAAAAAAAGGATTCTTGTGAATTCAACCACTATTTTATTATTTATCTTAATTGTTTGGGATTTAATTTTTATGAATTTTGGTTTATTTAATTCACATGTGGTTGTTCTAAAAGATAGTGGATGAGAATTGCATGCTTCATGTGATGTTCATTATTTCAATATGTTTTTCTCTCTTAGTTTCTTATAGTGAAGAATAATCAAAGAATACTCAAATCTAATTGTTAAGTTGTGATAGTGATATGAGTTTTTGACCCAAAAAAAAAATAAATTAAAAAAAATAAATTTAACAATATATTAAAACAAATATTGATGTATATATAATTGAAATAATTTATGAATTAAATAATTATGTTTAAAGTAGCCTCATTTGAAAGATAAAATTGTTTAGTTTAGATTTACGAAGTCTATATTTAGAGTAGAGAGTTGCTTAACTTGAATTTCTAAAGTATGTGTGGTTAATAATTAAGATGCACGTCAATTCTAATTTTTTTTTAAAATTTTAAGTTATATTATTCTACCTATATTTTACCATTTTGTATAAGATGTGCAAAATAACTTAGATTCATAAACATTCGCAAGTCCATAATTGGACAAGAAACCATAACCTTCCTGGTTTTGCTTTTGGTTTATGATATTAATAGTTGTCCCCCCTTGTATACCTATAGTCTTTTCCTTATCTATGTGATATATTATTTGTCCTCCTAACAATCCTCCCATCAAACAAAGTACCACACTTAACCTACTTTGTTTTCAACAATTATTTTCTCTCTTCGAACAAAGTAGCACATCGGCCTCTCTTCAGATAAGATCATATTACATTGAGCATATCGAACAAAGTAGAACATCGACTCCTCTTCAAATAAGATCATATTACATTGAACATATTACTTTTAATGTTCAACCACGACTCTCAAATAGTCATCCCTTCAAATTACATTTAAGCTAGTAGCAAAGTTCAATTCCAAATTCACTATAACTTTAATTATGACTATATCATTAGAGAATTCGATATCCGAAGATTCAACAACACCAAATTTTAAGATTGTTACCACTGCTTAGTTAGTGGTAATTTTCTATATCTTATGATCTGCTTTAAAGATTAATAATCTTAATCAAATTTTAAGATTGAAAATGTTTGTTCAGAAATTGTTTCGAAAATAGGTTTTATTTATTTGTTTGCAAAAAAATATATTTAAAAACTATGTTGGGATGAGTTATGAATTGGGAATACGAGTAACGACTTTAATTGGTCTAGAAACAAGATCATTCCTTAAAAAAAAAAATAAAAAAAAAAAAATAATAAAAAAAATAATAAAAATAATAATTAATTATAATTAATTATAATTTTTTTTAATGAAATAACTACCCAAGACTTTTTCAAAATATCGTTTCCACTTTCGAAATTTTCTAAGATTTCAAAAGAAACAATTTTTTTTTTTTTTTTGGGAAAATCTTTAATTTTTTTTAGTTAAGAGATTCCAATGATAGAGAGTTTATAGCAATTAAACTATATTTGGTAAGTTCAAACAAAAGTGATGTGGTTATTTTAATTATTTATATATTTTTTTTAAGAACAATTATTTATATGTTAATATTCAATATATTAATGATTATAAGTTAATTATTTACCATTTTTATATGATAAAAGATTAAGAAAAATAATTATCAAATAGTATCTAAAACAAACTTTGAGTATTCAAATAGTATCTAAAACAAATTTTGAGTGACCATATTTTCTTCTCCATTTCTCGATCCAAATGTATGTAGAAAGAGAGTAAAAAAACCATGGCTAAAAAAAAAAAGAAAAAAAGTCTTATGTAATTTGCTTCAAGTTCATATAAAACTCAACCAGGGATGTCCAACACCCGTGGACTAAGAGAAAAAGCTGTTTTAGAGCAAAGCTAGCAAAATCACTCAAAATAAAAGATTCAACTTGAGGAGGGAAATCCTCCCACCAAACTACATTCTCACCCAAAGTCCAAACTAGTTTTGTTAACTGATGCGCCACCAAACTACATTCTCACCCAACTACATTCTCACCCAAAGTCCAAACTAGTTTTGTTAACTGATGTGCCACATCATTCATTTTAACTACAACCTCTCGAGTTGACAAAACCGAGAGCACAAATCCTCCACCATCACCCCAACTTCTTGGATTCCGTGTCTAGTACTATCGAATGATAAACCCGACTTCCCAGACTAATCACAACCCCTCCGCTACTGTCAACTCCTCTGCCATTGCCACACTCCTGACATGATGGACCCTAGAATCCCTAATCACAACCCCCAAACCACCCCGTCCTTCCTCCGCCCAAACCATCCCGTCCTTCCTCCGCCCAAACCATCCAGTCCTTCCTCCCTCACAAACCCCGCATCCGCCCAAACCACCCAGTCCTTCCTCCCTCACAAATCCCACATCCACATTCACCTTATACACATCCTCGAATGGAGAATTCCACTTTGCCCGACCCCAAGTAGCCTCACCAACGGTGAACCCACCCCCTCCCCTCGCTCATTCCCTGAACGATAGGTCTCTAGATAGACTGAGAAAAAAAGTTGATTGCATGAAAAAAAATAAAGGATGTAGAAGAATATAAGTGGTCAGAAAAATATTTTAATAGAAAAAATGACAGATTAATCGAAGCTAAAAGTTAAAGCTATGAGATTCTCAAAATCGATTTAGAAAGTAATTTTATATAAATTAAAAAAAATATATTTTAGCAAACAACCAAAAATAATTAAGATTTTGTTAAAATTGATTTTTCAACCTACTACCGCAAACACCCGACCTTCAATATGACTGTTGAAAAATCTCTATTAATTTAGAATTATTTTGGTGAACTTCTTCCATATTTAGAGCTCAAATTCTCAAATGAATCTTCAAAATCTTTTATTATTTTATTATTTTTTGACTTTTCAAGTCTCGATGTTGTTTACTTTTCCGTTTAATAAATTAATATGATTAAAATATTCAATATTTAAGAAATAATTTAAATATAAATTACGTGTTAGATATTTTTTTTTTGAAACGAAATTACGTGTTAGCTCATGTCGGCTGTATCGCAATATTGAAAATTAATATAGGGGCGGTGGATGCTATTTTCAAGTTCCAAATATTTGCATGCCGATTGACTTTTTTTTTTTTTTTTTTTTTTTGGAGAATTAAGGTTCTTTTTTATTATTAAAAAATAATAATAAAATAAAAAATCTATAAATGTTGCAATTAATGTAACACTATAAAATCATATTTTCATTTAAGAAGAAGGATAAGAGAGAAGGAAAAAGTTGTAGATATGGTTGGAATCTACAGTGTATTAACTTCTCGTACCAACAAGAACATAGCTCAACGACATAAAATTATAAGCAAAGAATCTCAAATTCGAATTTTCCTCTCTACAAATTGTAAAAAAAAAAAAAAAAAAAACTTCATCTCCTAGTAAAAAAAATGGTCGACATGTCTCGAACAATAAAATTAATTTAATAGTTATGTTTTAAAATAAATGAGTTTAATTTTTAATTTCCTACTAGGGTCAGTCTGTCCCATAAAATTAAAATTAGTTTGTGCATCTGAAAATAATGATTAAATTATAAAGTTAGAGTTTAAATACTATATTTTTAAATTTCTTCCTTCGAATGAAGGTCAGACTCATCCTACATGGTTACCAAACTTAAAACGAAAATAATGATTAAATTATAAAGTTAGGGTTTAAATACTATTTTTAAATTTCTTCCTTTCAAAGAAGGTTAGAGCTAATCTCTCATCCTACATGTCATCGAATTTTTAAAAAAAAAATATTATTTTGATCTTAATATATTTTTTTTATTTTGGTTCATTTGATCCACATATTTTTTACTTTAGTTTATTTTGGCTCGTGTAACTTTAAAATGTTTATTTTGATCTTTATATTTTAAAAAAGTAACCAATTTCATCTTAATTTTAGCATGATAGTTCAATTCTTAAAATGTCAAAGCGAGCATGGCTCAACGGGCATATGTATTACTTAATGACCAAGAAGTCTGTGGTTCGAATCCCCCCACCCCCAATGTACTAAAAAAAAAAAGTTCAATTCTTAAAATGAAATCATAAATCTATATAAAAGATTTTAAAGATTTTTATCGTACGTAAAATTTATACTTAGTATAAAGATTAAATTAGACATTTTAAAACTACACCGATAAAAAAAAATTAAGTTAAAAAGTATAAGATTAAAATAGTATTTAAACTTAAATTTAGTTATCTTTCTTTTACTTTTTTATCTTATGTCAATTGAGCTATGCTCGATTTGACAAACTTTATCTTTCTTTTGTTCGCATCCAATTAATTAAATATAGGCCATATTTGGAATGAGACTTATAAAACTCACCATTATTGTTATATGAAACTATACCAAAAATAAACTACAAAATATAGATAAATAATATTATATTAATATAGAAATATGTTGGATTTAGAGTGGAGATCTAATCTAGATGATAAAAAATGGAATATTCTATTAACAAAACACCAAAAATAGCTAAGTTCATATCAAAAGCTTTCTATCAAATGTATGTGTAACAAAAGCATTTTAGTAAGTAAATAAATGATAAATTTGGTAGGTGGGTGTAATGACTAATACCAAATAAATTACATTAATTTTTTTTTAGGAGCAAAGCTGGATACATAACTAAACTACGATCAAATCACGCAAATAAGAAGACTCAATCTCTAGAGGAACATCCTCCATCCAAGTCACTCGTAGTAAAAGGTCCAAAGCTATCTGCCCTAGTTCATGTGCAGCCACATTTCCTTCTCGATGTATGAAACAACAACGCTCCTTGAAAGGACAGAGGAACCTCACACACACATTTGCTACCAACATTCCAACCTCCGTCACATTCTTGTCCACCCCGTTAAACAAACTACGCAACCGAGAGAAATCTGTTTCTAATTAAAATCATCGCACTCAAGTTCGCCTCCCACACCAATAGGAGTCCCTCGACCGCCGTCAAGTTTTCAGCCATTAAAGCACTTCGAACATTGGAGACCCACGATACAACCGAACATGACCCATAAATTACATTAATTAAAGCATGCATGGCTTGTTGTTTTATTCTTAAATACTTCCAAAATCTACTAGAATATGAATATATTTTTTCTATTATTACATCCTTATCTTCAACAGCTAGTTGTTGGGTGACCTGTTTTTCATATATTTATGTAAAAGAAAGAGAGGGAGATGAGTCATGGGTTGCTTCCTTTTAGTCCAACCAACAATTAAACAATTTAAATGTTTTATTTTATAGGGAGATGATATCAAACTTAATTAGAACTAACTAGTTCTAAAAATTGGAGTTAATAAATCAGTATTCTTTTACACTTTTTAAATGAAATTAATAATACCCAGATGGAAAGAGTAAGTTTTCAACAACTTTGAGAAGAAAAAAAATCTAAACTTCAAAAACACCAAAATGAAATATATATATATATATATATATATTTTGAAAGTTTAGCAATAAAAAAAAAAATCTAAAATTTTTGGAAATTTAGTGAATTTCTGTTTGGTAAATTTGTTACTGAAAAAAAAATATTGGAATTTTCTTTTTTGAGAAAGTGCAAAATTGATATGTTTTCAATGCTATCAGATTTAAAATCTACTACTAACATATGGAAAAAATATTTTTCATTAAATTTTGTCTTTGCATTTAAATTATTGGAATTTTTGGATCACCAATCAAACACACTTTTAAAAACCAAAATGAGATTTAAACTATTTTATAAGAATTTAGATTAATATTGTTGCATTTGTTGATTTCATCCAACATATTCCTACAATTTATATCATAAACATAGATAAACTTCTACTTTCAATATTGTCAAACTTTTTATATATATATATATATAGTGGATATTTTATTCCACAATTTGGAGGAATTAACTACTAACTTATACATTTTTCTTAATTAATTGAAATCAATTATACCAAGATGGAAATAGTAAACTTTCAACAACTTTGACAAAGTAAAAAAAAGATAAAAATATTTATGTGAAGACTTAGACCACTCTATTTTATGAATTGATCAAAGTTAATTATAGAAATGGGCATTTTGCATGGTCTTCCATCTCAGAAATATTTTAAGTTAGAAATATTTGTGTGAGATTTTTTCCCCACAAAACTCTATTTAGCCTGTGAAAATAATAATGGAACTATATCACTATATGAATATGAGCTTGTGTGACACATTATTGAACAAATGGATAATAAATGCCTCATGAATATGCCTCTACTTAATTAAAAAAAACAAATTCATCTTAATCTATCTATATCTATATATTTTGACAACATGTGGAAGTGAGATTCAACCTAGGACCTCGTGATCACTGATAGATCATGTCATTGAACTATGCTCTTCTTGGCTATAGTATTGATATATCATTGATATACTTAATATAAAATATATATTGTTGATATTTCTAATACAAAGTACATAATCGATATATCATTTTTTTTTATAAGAGACCGATATATCATTTTTTTTTGACAACATGTGAGGGTGGGAGATTGAACTTAAGACCTCTCGATACTCGATACATCATACCAATTGAGCTATGCTCTTGTTGGCCATTAAAGAAGGATATCAATTATATATGTAATATAAAGTATATTGTTAATATGTGGATAAACGATAATGAGCTCTTAACATTGTATCAATTTTTTTGTCAATATGGACATAGTTCAACTGACATATTGTACGAACTATGAATCGGTTATAAATTTGATTCCCCCACTTTCATGTTATCCAAAAATAAAATAAAATAAAATGTGCCATTTAAAAAAAAATATTTTATCAAATAACAAATATGCTATTATTTAAACTTTATGGGCTGGGCTCGCATCACCAAGTTAGGGTCCAGCCATGGCCATGCTCGGCCCATTTCTAAGATGTAATTATATATTCTAAAATAAAATAGTTGTGGAATGAAACCTATTTAAAATGCACAAGTTTTTATTTATGTTTGTTTTAAAATATTAAAAAATTGTTATAGTCAGGTCATTTGTTCAACCTTACATCACAATTTCATTCATCATAATTTTTTTTTATTGAATAACATCTTGATGTAATAATTAAAAAAAACTTCAAATTCTATTTTAGTTTTTAGATTTTATGTTTATTTCATTTTTGTAGTTTAAACATTGTGTATTGTGTTTAAATCCCTGAACTTTGCATAAATACTCAATTTTAGTCATTAACAATAATTTGTAATTTTAGTCATTAACAATATTTTTTTTTTTTTGTAATTTATTAATAGAAATCTAATACAACCACATGTTTAGATCATTTAATTGGTGGATGAGTAAATGCTTGCAAGGACAAATATTTGAAGTTTTTTTTTTTTTTTTTTTTGACAACATATTGGGGTGGGAGATTGAAACTAGTACCTCATGGTCACTAGGCGATACATCATGTCGTTGAGCTATGCTCTTGTTGACAAATATTTGAAGTTGTATAGTACATCATGAGTCATATTTCATAATTCATTTAAATTTATGTTAAATAGTACTTAATAATACCAAAAAAAAAAAATAATAAAAAATAAAGTTTAAAAAATACGATGATGGTGTATCTTTCACAAAACAAATTGTTCAACATCGAAAGTATATGTACTAAAATAGTTACAAACTAAAGCAAAAAGATAATCCATAATCTATGCTATTTTTTCCCAATTTTTTTGTGGAAAAAAAAAGTGTGTCAACAGTGTTAGAAACAACGTAACCACACAAAAAAGCATCGTACCAATGAAGATGTCTCTTAGTTATATATTTATGATCTTTTCATTTTTCAACTCCAAAAAACTCATATATCTTTATAATTTTCATAGTTTTTGTTGAAATATCTAGCAACATCAAATAAGTTTTTGTAGACATTTTAAGAAACTTGACAACTCAACATTTTGATTTCATCGTAACATAAACAATCTCATCGCATCATATAAAGTTCATCATATTTTTTCATATTATCGTTGTCATCGTCAAAAACCCGTTTCAACAAACACCATCATCAATATTAGTTGAGCTATCCAAAACAAATTTCATTATTTGCATAGGGTCACCAAAATCTCTTTCCACACAAAGATGTACATGGTATATAAGTGGACATTTTGTGAATACCATAATCAAATCTTTTAAGGTTGTTGGTATAGTTTTGAACAAGTCATTGTCATAGGCCAGACAAGTTTTCTTTTCATTTCACACATTGTAATTAGCATATGGAATGAGTGTCCAAATTCAGAAAAGAAAAAATTGGCTCCTAAGGGTAAACAAAAAAAAAAAAAAAAAAAAAAAAAAAAAAAAAAAAAAAAAAAAAAATGTTTTTAGTTTTTTAATTAATTTTTATGAAACGAGGTCTTCCACCACTAAGGGAGAAAAAATGGATTTAAATACTAATTTCTTGTTCACTTTTATTCATTTTAGTCTAAATAATTTGAAAATATTCATTTTCATCCCTATAATTTTATTTTGTATTTTTTTTTTTTTTTTTTTTTTGAAAGAAGATACTTCATTAGTATGTGAGAAACATACAAGGACCAAAGCCCAATTACAAAAGCGCTTTCCAGTTCAAGGCGATACTGGAAATATCGTAGCTAGAAAAGAGAGGAGATTTTTTGGACCAAGAGGCCGCTAATACAATAACATCGTCCCAAATCGATTGATGCCTACGGGCAAAGTTGCTGAAAATACGATTGTTTCTCTCTCTCCAAATGCTCCAAAGAGAAGCCACCAAGATATTGTGGATTATAATATTTTTCTGAGAAGAGCAAGTAAAGCTTAGAACAAAAGCACAAAGCTCCTCAACTTTGTCCAAATGAAACACTGAAGCATAATGACTCAGCTTATTCCAAATAAACTGGGAAAGAGAGCAGTGTAAGAATAAATGATCAATGTCCTCAGATCTGGAATGACAGATTGCACACCAGTTTGGTTGGAGAGAAGCATGAGAATTTTAAAAAACAATTGTTTTGATCCTTATAGTACTTAAAACTATTTTGATCTATGTTTACATTTTTTTTAATACAAAGTTACGACTACATTTCAAGAAATGTACGAAGTATTGTGTTGTATTTAAATAATTGTGATAGAAAAATGAATGGACAAAAATGACAACATTTTAAAAGTACATGCACTAAAACTAATCTTTCAAGAGTTTAGGGACTAAAATAGACTAAAGTTGATAGTACAAAAGCCAAAATAATCGCTTTGAAAG
Organism: Herpetospermum pedunculosum; assembly: GCA_028017165.1. Classification (NCBI taxonomy): domain Eukaryota; kingdom Viridiplantae; phylum Streptophyta; class Magnoliopsida; order Cucurbitales; family Cucurbitaceae; genus Herpetospermum; species Herpetospermum pedunculosum. The sequence goes on along the minus strand of CM051527.1, from coordinate 65,088,460 downwards.
TATAAAAACCAAAATGAACGAAAATTAAAAATACAAAACCAAAACTAACGCGTTTTAGACAAAAATGAATGTTTTGAAAGTATAAAGATTAAAATGAACGAGTGACCAAAATTTAAGATACTCGAGTAGTATTTAAACTAAAAACGGTGAGAACTACGACAACGACAGAGATGGCGTCCCGGCGGTAGTGGGGCGGCGGCGGCCTCGGAGAAAGCAATAATGGAAAAAGAGACAACTTCATGCATAGGCTGAAATAGGGTAAAATAATAATTCAATTGAATGAGCTCCCATTTTGGTCGTATCTGTGCCTCTGCCGCCGCTCGCCGGAATATAATGCCGCCGTACGTCGGCTCCACAGCTCCAATTTTTGTTTGTGGTAGCTTCCGAACAAAACCCACGTGTGTTTTGGACCACTCCATTTTAACTTGTTTTGTTCAATTATTTTGTATGTCTTTCAAGCATACTGTCCCTCTTACTATTCAAATGAATTTTTTTTTTTTTTTTTTTGCTTTTTAAAATTGATTTAATTTTTTAAAACATTTGTAGAAACTAGATAAAAAAAAAAAAAAATTAAAAGTGAAAGTAGTTTATAGAAACCAAAAACTAAAAACCAAATAATTATCAAACGGGGCCTAAACTTTTGTATTTGTTTCATTTTATTCTCATAAATTTTTAATTCATCTATTTAATTTTTTTGTTTTTAATTCTTGAAATTTGGATAATAAAAAAGTAATTATGTTAATGTCGGTAGGCCTTTGGTATATATATGTATATATATTTTTGTTAGTAACATGCGTGTGCTTTATTTAAATACTTATTTACGTAAACATATATACTCATCTGATAAATAAATAAATAAATAAAAACACATGTCGTATATGTTAAATTTCTATTTCATAATTTTTACAAAAAAACAAATTAATGTCAATAACTAAAATATTTTTTTAAATCAAAGTTTAAGAATTAAAATGTATTAAATGTTTGAAAGTTTGATGTGAAAAATTAAAGAAGATGAAAGTTCATTCCCCAAAATATATGGTTTAAACTTAAAATTTTGAAATACAAATCAACCTTCCACATTTTTTTTTTTTGTGATTTTAATCAGATAGTTAATTGAGATGATTGTGTGACGTGTTGATATTAGATGTGACTTCCTCGTACCTTCTGGATATATTGAGTTGGACTAGTAGTTATGTGGGTCTCGTTTAGACCAAGATTTAGCCTATACGGTACCTAATCTCACTTGGATTATCGAGTTAAGTTATTAGTTACGTAGAATTAGACGGATTCCAAATCTCATCTTGGTTGAGCCACAACGTAACTAACTAGACTAGATGGCTTCTTACATCAATTAGGTTTTGACTCACGTGGCTTAATTGACTTTCTAGTTTTTACTTAGCTAGGTTATATAACTCAATTAAGATATATTTTGGTCTTATTTAAAGTTAGTTGGTCTTTTTGACCTAACTTATTGAGATGTCATGTCTTGTTAGAAATTTTAGCAAATTTAATTAAAGGTGCGACACAAAACGTAGCTACTAACCAAATTTAAGTGAATCTCATATTGAGAACTTTGAATTAAAGTGTTTTTAAAAACACAAAAGGATCATTATCTTTACATTTGTTTTGTGGATGTCAAAGGCAATTAATGCAGATATATAGTAGACTCCACAACATATTTTTGGTTATCTTCCATCTACAACTAACTAACTAGATTTTAGGTAAAAAATCCTAGGAGGCATTTAAATTTGAGTAAAGCTTGGTCGCTACAAGTATCTTGTGTATTGCGTGTCACAATTTAATTGATCGGATATTTATATTATTTTTTAAATAAAAAAAAATCATTCACACCATTTACTTAGATTTGTTTTTTCTTCAGTAACTTTCTCTTCCTTCTTCATCCGATAAACAACTTCTCATATTGTCTCTCTCTTTCCTCCATTTCCATCTACTATGACCATGGTTTTCAATTTCATCTCTCACTCTCTCTTCCTTTCTCTACAATAAGTATTTTTTTTTCTTATTTTTGGTTAACTATTTTTTAACACAGTTAAGTTCTTCAAATTTGCAATACTCTAAAGAATTTCTCCATTTTGTTTTTTGGGATTTTTCTTAGAAAAATAAAATCCAACCTATCTTTCTCCTTTACCAACCTCTCCCCCCATCGTGGTCTAATTTCGTTGTTAGTGTAAGTGTTTTGAAGAAATTGATTATTGAACTCGAAATTGAATAATACTAATCGCACTACCATGAACGACGCAGATGAATCCAACCGAAAAATTTCCCACTCATTCCTTCACTTCCTCTAAAAACTCACTTGAAAATTGATGTTCATATAACACACAATCAACTCTACAAATTTCAAATAACCTCAATTGAAATTTTATGGCTTATTTGGAGTGCAGAAAAATAAAGAGAGAAAAAGTAGGAGTGGTTAATGAAATGAAATAACTAAATGAAAGTTACCAACAAAAACTAAGTAAAGGGGGGCAGAAAGATTATTTTATTGTTTAAAAATGGTTTAAAAATTTAGCCAATCAAATCATGACAGGTGGCGAACGTCAAAAGATACTCAAGCTGCAACCAGGTTTTACTCTTTCAACTTTCCAAATTAATTATGGAGTTAAAATTCCTTTTAATCTTATAGGTTTGAGCTGACTCCTTCCATGGACGCCAACATCAAGCCATGCTCCATTATGGGCTTGCAAAATCCAATGGGTCATTTCCCTCCTATCTAATTAGGCTTAAAGTTGGTCAAATTATCTGCTTCCAAAACTCAGTTCACCCATGTTGTAAAAAATTAATTATAAATTAAATAATAATGTCTACACTATTTAATTATATCCTAACAAAGTGATCGCTACATAGGTCAACGAGTTAATAGAGGGACCAAAAATTGAATTAACTCAAAGTGACTCTACTATAAACTAAGAGTTGCACGACACAACCCTTCAAAAAATGATACATAATTCTATATGGATGAAATTACTGTCTTGCCTCTAGTTCCATCTCTTGTTTCTTAAGTCTCAATGGTTCTCTAATAGATAGGTTTCTAAGATCTCATCATAGGATAATCCTTCAAAGAGTATCAAGGAGAAAGGGTACCCTTGTTATTCAATCTCCAAATCGATACTTTAAGAAAAAAAACACTTGTATACAAACTCAGAGAACACTGCATAATTTGCAATTTCCTACTTTGAGTGGTTGAATTTCATTTTGTGTATGTAGGAATGTTCTTAGCTTCATAATTGAACACGATCCCAAAACAAAATACTTATTCGACGAACATTCGCCACCTTCACCCATGTGAAGCAAAAAAATACCATATATATTCTAGATTAAGATCGAAACATTTTTTTTTTTTTGAAAAGACCTTCCAAACACACTATTATACTCCATGTTGAAAACTAATTTCAAAACATAAATAGATTTACATCTTTGGCGAATTGCATATTGTAAAAAGAAAAGAAACAAAAAAAAAAAAAAAAACTAATAAATAGCTCCAACATTAGAGAAGCATTTTAGTTGAGATGAAGACAAGAAGTGATGATTATGAAATAGTAGAAAGAACATTTTAATTTGTGTTTTTTTTTTTTTTTTCCATCTGTCAAATAGAAGCTCCAGTAAAATCTAGTCCTGGGTGGGCCCCATTGAAAATCTAATCTCCCATATTCCTCAAGAATCAACGGCTGTGATCTTCTCACCAGTCCCCATCGCAATCACTTTGACCAAAAATAAATAAAAATTCCCACACTGGATTTTATTTTTTATTTCTTTTTGTTTTTGGTGTTAAATGGGAATATTTATGACAACGAATAAGTCACACACACAAAACAGATCCATTATTTAATTTATTTAATTTAATTTAGGGTTTTTGAAATTCGGTGCTGACTGCTGACGTGTGACGCACTATCACATGCGGTCCACGTTTGAGAAGAGCCCAATCACGTGACATCATAATATTATAAGATGGGGACTCAAACTCAATAACAAAAATAATTATTTCGATGAACCCACCAAATTATTTTACGTCATTCCAAATATATATATATATATATATTTTAATTCTTTTAAACATAATTTATCTAGTGAAGAGTCAACACGTATATTAAAATTTACGAATTTACTAGATGAAAAATAAAAGTTGAGGCGAGAGATTGAACCTATGACCTCTTGATCACTAATCAATCTATCATATCAGTTAAGCTATACTCTTATTTGGTTTAAGAATTTGAAGAACTATCACACATGTTAATATTATTATGCAATCGATCCCAAGCTTCCATTGTCGTTGAGTCAGGTTTGAGAATTGTATGCAACAAATCATTTGAAATAGTATCATAAATCCATTGTAGAACGGTAGCATAAAAGATTGTCCACATTTCTTTCTCTTCATTGGTTGTAGGCTCAACGACGCCATCTTTTGGTGGAATGATATTATTGATAACCTGATGATATCGTGCGTGAATTCTGAAGAGTTCCACCCGCGTCACATATTGGACATTCTCCATCTCAAGAGTGATGGAGACATGATTCTTGATGTTAGATACAACAAGAGTCAGGTGGAAGGAGGATTTGTTGGCTGTCGTTGAAGTAGACATGATGGCTGCCGAAAAAGATAAGAGAGTTAAAGAAATAAGGATTTTGCGCTAGGACGTTAATACCATAAAATAATATGAATTTCTTTGATATTCACTCGACAAAATATCATTTACATACTAGTTACAGATCCATAATTAGGATAATAATAGACTATATGGTAACAAAATACTAAGTCTCTAAACTTAAATGATGGAAACAACATACTTGGTTGATAAGACCAAATCTATTTACATTTATACATATTCTATCGCTCTAGTTCAACAATAAATATAATTAAAATAAATCAACTAGTTGTAGAGTGAGATTGAAAAGAAAAAAAAAACTCTTAAAATGTAATAGTAATATTTTACATGTAAAATAAAATTTATGAGATGCCTAATTTATACTTTTGTTTATTGGTAAGTTGATTAAATCATATTAATTAATTTTTTTTTTGACAAGTATTAATTAATAATATTTATAAGTTAGTTTGGTTTAAGTCACATTTTATCATTATTAGAGTTGATCTATGTTATAAGTTTATTTTACTTCTGTACTTAAACTTTTAATTGTCTATTTAAAAAAATAAGTATTTTGATTATTGTTACTATACTATCCTTTTATATGCTCACTCAATATTTATCTTAGTTTTAATATTATTATTTTAAACAATATTTTGAGTTCTACTAGGAATAGAAGGATCAAGTGCAAACTTTATAGACAACTTTGGTTTCATTTCTTTTATCTCCAATTGGATGATAAATAGAAATTATGTTGAAAATAATAACAAATATAATATAAAATATTTTACAAGTATGTTAAAAAATGAGTGATATGATAAGTATTGATAGACTATATTTATCATGAATAAAAATTGTCATATTGTCAAATCTTTTTAAGAAGTACTATATTTATAATTATTTTATCCTAAATTCATTCTTCATGTAATTTTTAATAGAATTCAAGTTTATATTTAGCTATAATTATTTTATCCTAAATTGATATTTATAATTATTTTAGTGGTTAGAAAGAGCTTCAAAATTATTAAAAATTTCTAAAAATGAATTCAAGTTCTAGATAATAATCGTAATAATTATCAAAGTTTAAAACTTAATTTAGTTAGAAAGAGCTTCAAAATTATTAAAAAAATTCTAAAAATGAATTCAATCTATGGTCACGGTCTAGGTTTAAAATTAATTTCGTAAGTTAGCTCAGGCGGTAAAAAAAAACAATATTAAAAAGAAAAAAGAAAAAAAAGAAAGTACAATATCCTTCCTATTTCTGTAATTACAACATTAAGTCCCCCAATTTGCCATAATTCCCACCACACCTTTTAAAAAAAATACAAAACAAAATCAAGCCACTAGAAGGAGTACACGTGTCCCTAAAAAATAAATTCCAACAGCAATTATTTCGGGAGAATTTCTAGTACGGTGGTATGGAAAAACTCTATACCACTGCCTTTAAAAAAAATAACACGTGGTGAAATAGTTGTTTAACTGGGACCCACACTATTAAATATATTATTTTTTTAAACAATTTTACCACGTGTCATTTTTTGAAAGGTAGTGGTATGGAGTTTTTCCGTACCACCGATGTACTAGAAATTCTCTCGATTATTTCGATCAATATCATCTGATCTGACAGCGAGTGGGCACGTGGGCCAGTGTGATTGGTGGGAACCACTATGCATTAAAAATGAATGGTCATGATTACGCCATGGACATGGGGGGCTCGTAATCATACACCGTTAAAATTATGATTGCGTTTGTGCGCTGTTCTGCGGTTGAGTGAAGGCCAAGCCAACCGCCACCAATAAAAAAATAAAAATATATATATTTTTCTTTAATTAAAAAACAAATCTTAATGTGACTACTTAGGAAACTTACGTGTACATTAACATTTAAATAAAAAATATGAAACTCAATCCAACTTAATGCGATGATGTGGCCAATAAGAACATAACTCAACGGCACGATATATCGTCTAATGATCATGAGGTCCTAGACTCAATCACCCAACATGTTGTCAAAAAAAAAAATCTGCGATGATGTGTGTTTGAAAAAGAAGTCAAATCTTCAAATCTCTACCTTCAAAATGTTGAATTAAAAAAATATTTAAATCAAAGAAAATAATAGTAATAATAATAAAGGGCCATCTCAAAGTACATAACCTGTTTTCTCCAAAAATAAAATAATAAATAAATAAATAGTACATAAGTTGTTACTCGTGGATCAATTATTTGGTGGATATTACTAAATGTATTCAATAATTATTGGACTTCATTCAATAATATAATCTATAATCTTTACTGAATTGGTCCCTCCCATGGTTATTAGAAGGGTTAAACAATAAATTCGTCCCTTTACATTTAAGGTCGCGTATATTTAATCTTTGTTCTTTCAAAAGTTTTTAATACCTTCTTTAAGTTTTAGAGTTGTGAATCATCTATACTTTAAAAAAAAATTATAATATGCTGTTGAATTTTCAACAATAACTTCATTTATTTAATATTTATGTTTGTAAACATTTCGACGAGCAAAATCAATTCATCACATATATTTTTTAATAATGTAATCGACATGTCCTATAAATATTAAGTTGTCATAGAAGTAATGATACGAGAATTTATTAGACATGAAGTTGAAAAGATTTAGAGTTTATAAAAAAATTTAGGGACAATTGCATGCATATATGGAAGTCTAACACAAAATAATAACAAATCTAACACAATCTAAAAATATTTGCAAATATATGATACAATTTTATTGGTGATAGAGGTATATTACCGTTTTATTTGTGATAGACTATAAAAATTTGTCATATTTGCAAATAGGAAAAAAGAATCACCCACCACACAATTTATCAAGTTTTTAGAAGTACAAAGATTAGGTAGACAAACTTAAAAATTCATGAATTTATTACAATTTGTTTCCAAGTACAAAGGCTAAAGAGACATAACTCTAAAAATTAGTAGATCAAACTTGTAATTTAACCCTCATTAGCATATGGTAGCTAGATTTCTTTTTGATGAAAAATATATAATTGACGGGAACATTAGTAATTGATTTTTTTTGTTTTGTTTTTTTTTTTTTTTGAGTAAGTTGGGGGTGGGGATTCGAACCACAGTTCTCTGGGTCGTCAATACATACATATGTCAGCTGAGCTATGCTCGCTTTGACAATTAATGTATTGAATTAGTACTAAAAATATTTGTCGTATTTCACATGTTGCTGCAATCACACTTCAAACTTTAAATTATAAATCTAAATCAGTTTCAAAATTCCGTTAAAATTGTAGAGCAATTAAACTCAATCGCTAACAAAGAATTTATATAAATAAAATTATGTTGTAGCAATTTCTTAACAATAGGAGGGTTGACATTGCTAAAATTGAAAGTTAGAGAGTGAAATGATAATTTTGATAAATTCTTTTTTTGTCAAATTAATATAGAATAAAATAAATTTTTTTTGAAAGGTTAGAATAAAATAAATTGAGATGTGAATGTGATAGTGTAATATATATATTATATTTTGGGGAAGAAAATAGTGTAATATTATATATGAAGGGAAATTGGAAAGTGGAGAATAAGTGGTTGTGCAATAGAATAAAAGGCATATGGTTAGGTGGAGTACACTACAAGTACACTAACACTTCTCACATCAACTCAATTTCATACCATACAAACTATTTTCTCTCTCTCCCAATATTGCTTGAATTGCAAACTTAATTATCTCCTTTTCTTTTAACAAAAACTTAATTAGGTTTTTAATTTTTATTTTTTTTAGTTAATATGTCGACATTTTCGTATGTCCATGAATTCGATATTGACATATGAATGAAAACATTTTCAATATTATATCATAAAAAAAAATTGACTGAATATAACAAAAATATCAACAAAATAACACTAACATTAGCCTTATATTTTAGTAATAAGAAATGAAAACATCATTTTTTTCATAAATATCTATCGACATCTACATTTTATCGATATTTCTATAAAATTGAGTTATCGACATTTTCATGGACATCAATATTTAATACCTTGATCTCAATCTCATTTACATATGATCAGGGGCGGACCTCTGAAGGGACTAGGGGGGGCCACGGCCCCCCCAAAGTTTTTGATTTTCTTATACACGTAGGCAAAATTAATGTTTTAAATATATACGACTGTTATCAAATACAGTTTGGCCCCCCAAACTAACAAAATCTCATTCTGCTGCAGTGGTTATTGTGCATGTTTGAATTTGCATGTGCCTGAATTCAAAACCCAACTATAACAATAATTTTATTTGTTTTACATTTCTCCCATATATATATTTTTTTTAAAACAATTGTTTTCCCTTTTAATATTTTGTTTATATATATTTAAAATATGTCAATTTTATTCTTAAAAATAATTAAGATATCTTTTTTTTAGTATTTACTTTATAATATTTTTTTTAATTGAAATGTCATTGTAGTATGTATACTTTGAGAGTTATATTATTTTAGTTGTTGTAATTTCAAATATCTAAATTTAGTACTCTTCATGCTTTAAACAAATCTTTAAATTAATTCTTAATATTAGTTTATTTATTAACATTTTCAAAAGTAATTTAGATTATAGTAAATCTTTTATAAATTTTGAAAAATAATTTCTTGTTATATTGTGTTTTTTTTTTAATAATTTTTTTTAAAAATGTTTAATAAATCTTTGAATTTTTAATTTTGTGTTTAATAGACCCACCAACTTCAAAAAGAGTTCAATATATTTTTTAACTTTCAATTTTGTATCTAATTGGTCCTCAAATTTTCAAGTTTAAGTCTAATATATCTTTGTCTCTATTTGACATCTTTTAAAATCTAAGAATTCATTAAAAACGAAATTGGAAGTATAGGAATCGATTCAACACGTTTAAAGTTTAGGGACGCTAAATACTTTTTAGAGTTTAGGGACTCATTAAAGATATATATATTTTAAATATAGAGATGAGCAAAATTATATGATGATACTTAAATTTATTTAAACTTAGTCCGTAAGTCTTTGATACACTTAGATATGCTTATCACTAATAACTTTTTTTTAATGTCAACATAACTTGAGAGTGTGAATTCGAACCTCTGGATTTTTTGCGATTTTTTTTTAATATTTATATACTATAATTTTTTGGCCCCCCAAACATCAATGTCTGGATCCGCCCCTGCATATGATCCAAATGTCCTCTCTTCCGCCAAACCGAGCATAGCTCAATTGGTATAAAGTTATGTCATTGACTAAGATGTCATAGGTTGTGTCCTTGTCATTTATTGTCATTAGCTTTTATTATTATTATTTAACCAGATGATCATAATTAAAAAACCAAAGGAATTTTTATTTTACTTTATTTATATCCCTAAACATTATAAGTTTGAATCAATTAATGTTGAAGTATGGTAAAATTACAAATTAATTTCAGAAAGAAAGAAAATTGAGTCCCTATATTTTTTTAAGTTAGAACTTTGTGGTCCCTATGATTTTATAAAATCTTCTTAAATATTCCCTATGGTTAGAATCTACTAGCAGATTGAGTACGTGGTCGTTAGCTATCTTGTCACATACTCAATCCGACTATGGTTAGAATCTACTAACAGATTGAGTATGTGGTCGTTAGCTATCTTGTCACATACTCAATCCGACTATGGTTAGAATCTACTAACAGATTGAGTATGTGGTCGTTAGCTATCTTGTCACATACTCAATCCGTTACGACTTCTAACTTCTATATAGGTGAGTGAATTCTAACGGTAGAAACTATTTATAAAGTTTTATCAAATTATATGGATAAAATTATAACTTTTAAAATCACATTAACTTAAATTTCAACTTATTCCAAACTATATAGGAACTAAAATTATAATTTAACCAATTGATAATTGTATGAATTAAAACCCTACAATTTTCATAAATGAATCAATTTAGACATTCGATTGATGATTCTATTTTTAAAATTGATTATGTATAATTCTTTACATGTGTATGTCTTATTTAAATGTACATATAATATTATAGAAAAATGTTGGAATTAAGTGGATATAGTAGCAACTTTCATTAATATGAGTGAATTTTTTTATTATTATTATTTTTTATTTTTTTCTACTTATTTATGAAGTAGATCTATAAAGATTTTCATTAATATTTTGCTCTACTTATTTATGATGAATTAATTTTTATTATTATTTCATTAGAATTTTGGAATAATAATAATTTAGTTTAGGTAATTGTGAGTTGATTTTAAACGTAAATTTAAGTAAAAATAGTTAAGAATAAGTAATCGATGTCAATTTAGAGTAAAATAATTAAAAATATAGCATTTTTTTAAAAAATGTGGATATGTCAATTTCTATTACTGATAGTATGGTTTATCGTTGATAGAAGTTTATTAGAAGTGATAGTAGTCTTTTTTATAGAATTTTGTCAGTGATAATAGTCTATAGTGATAGAAGTTTATGTGATTAGTCACTGATTTTTTGCCATATTTGTAAAATGTTTTAAACTTTTTGCTAAATTTGTAATTATTTTGGACCAGATTGTTGTTTGTGCAACCAGCCTAAGAATAACTCAAAAAAAAAAAAAAAAAAAAATTGATACTGTTATTAATAATAATTTTAATCGGTAAAGTGTAGGGTTATGAATTAATTTTTTCACTCACTAGTCACTAAACCAAATTAAATTTATTAAATGGTACAAAAGTAAATGCATTTAAATAAAAAGAGATTCAACATAATTTATAGTGGTGAGCTATTTATTATAGTTAGAAACTAATACCGATTATTAAATTAAACACAAAATTTGGATTGGTAGTCTTTAAGGGTTTAGGAAGTTATTAATTATGTTGGATATATATTTCAATAATTGTAGAATAACTAAATAATATCCAATAACTTTACGTATAGTATTAAATATGATTCAATAATTTTTCCGAAACATAGTATTCATAATTATAATTATACTCAATATACCTTTGCTTTCAAGTTCAATAATTCTTAGATAAGCTTCAATAACTTATTGAAGCATCATATATTTAATGATACATATTGTACAATGAATGTATTAAATGTACTTGGATCTCATTACAATTATTATTTATGTGATTTCTAAGTATACAAAAAGAATAGATTGTTTGATGAGGTAATTTTCTATGAGATAAAAAAAAAAAAAAAAAGTCAAATTATTATTATTATTATAATAGTTTCTTGTTAGGAGAAAGATTTGAACATCTAAGATCGATAATATATTTCTTCTCTGTGCGGAAGGTTTGTCGCAGCTTTTGTTCAGGGCTGAAAGGGAGAAGATCATTTCGGGGTTGGCGCTTTCTCGTGGGGGGCTGCCTATCTCCCACCTTTTTTTCGCCGACGACAGCCTCTTATTTTTCAGGGCAACAGAGGGTGAAGCCTCTTCAATACAGGGCATTTTGAGATGTTATGAGAAGGCTTCCGGACAGACGGTAAACTTTGACAAATCTACCATCTCTTTCAGCAGCAGTACAAGTGGTGTGATGCGGGGTCGTGTGAGTCAGATACTGCAGGTGGGACAGACTCATTTCCACCAACAGTACCTGGGGCTTCCATCTTTCATGCCTCGTAATCGATCTGGTACGTTTCTCTACTTAAAGGAGCGCGTTTTGCGCCAACTCCAGGGATGGAAGGGGAAATTGTTTTCTGTTGGTGGTAGGGAGGTTCTTTTAAAGGCAGTAGTTCAGGCTATTCCCTGTTATACAATGAATTGTTTTAGGCTCCCTAAGGGACTGTTACAGGACATTAATCGTATCATGGCCCGATTCTGGTGGAATGGGTCCGATGAGGACCGTAGGTTGCATTGGGTGAGTTGGAAGAAACTTTGCCGACCTAAGTGCATGGGAGGACTGGGTTTCAGAGATCTCGAGCTTTTTAATAAAGCTCTCCTTGCGAAACAGTGTTGGCGGCTGGTTTACTATCCGACTTCTTTCTTAGCACGAGCCTTGAAAGGGCGATACTACCCGGATTCCGACCTCTTGTCTGCCCAATTGGGGTCATCCCCATCGTTTATCTGGCGGAGTCTGTTATGGGGACGGGAGTTGTTGGAGTTGGGAATCCGTTGGCGTATTGGCAGTGGGGAAGCGGTGGGAGTCTATGAGCACAATTGGGTTCCAGGGTCTTCTAGTTTGCGTATTACTTCACCAGTGACTTTGCCTACTCAGGCAAAAGTGTGCGATCTGTTGACTGCGTCCGGGGTCTGGGATGAGGCCAAATTATGGCACCATTTCAGTCCAGAGGAGGTTCGTGCGATTTTGACGATACCGACCGATAGGCGGCATACAGGGGACCAGGCTATATGGCATTACGAGGAGTCGGGAGGGTTTACAGTTAAGAGTGGTTACCGGTTAGCACAGTCGAGGGTAACTCAGCAGGATCCGTCTTCTTCTTCTATTGAGGCGGTGACGAGGTGGTGGAAAGGGCTGTGGAAGATGGGTATTCCCAATAAGGTACGTATCTTCCTCTGGCGACTATGGCTTGATAGACTTCCCACTCTCGACAACCTTGGGCGTCGGGGGATAGATAATGTTAATGTCTGTGTTCTGTGTGAGAAGAGGGGCGAGTCTAGCCTTCATGTATTCTGGCATTGCAAGTATATGCGTGGAGTGTTGGCGGCCTCCAAATTTGCTCATCTATTGTGTTTGTCTTATAGCGGGGATATTGCCTCCCTTTTGTGGCTCTTGCAGGATAAGGTGGGTTGGCGGGAGTTTGAGGAACTGAGTCTCCTCTGGTGGGCGGTGTGGAACAGTCGCAACCGGGCTCGATTTTCTAGGATCCAACCAGTGACGAATCTTGGCTCGTGGGTGTCGAGTTATCTGACTTCCTTTCGGGAGGCCAATCGCAAAGGGGTGACTGAGGGCGTTATGGGCTCGGTGGGGAGGGCGCAGTCGAGATGGTCGGCCCCCCCTCGTGGGCTCTATAAGGTGAACGTGGATGCTGGGTTTTTAAGTGTCGACGGCACGGCTGGAGTAGGGATCGTGATTCGTGATTTTATGGGTCGTGTTATGCTGACAGCGACAAGGTGGTTTCCGCATGTGCGGAATGCGTTGATGGCAGAAAGTCTTGCTGCAGCTGAAGGATTAGTATTGGCATGGGAGGCAGGGTTAAGCCCGATGGTTTTGGAGACAGATTCACTTCGAGTTTGTCGCTTGTTTGAGGAACCTTGTGAGGACCTGACGGAAGTGGGAAGGTTGATTGATGACTTATGTGTTCGGTTCCCTCGACCTTTTAGGGACAGTTGCAGCTTTACTGTGAGAGAAGGCAATACGGTGGCGCATAAGTTAGCGCAAATGGCGTTGGTTTCGCGATTACGTTTGGTTTGGCTGGAGGATACCCCTCCTGAGATCGAAGCCTTGGTTTTGAGTGACTTGGTTATTGTTTAGAGTTTGTACTGAGCTTGGCTCTTTCAAAAAAAAAAAAAAACTAATTGAGTTATACTTAAGTTAGCGAAAGACTTAAACTCTAAGTAGATAATATAATACATACCATAATTTGATGATTGATTATCTTAAGTTAAAGTTTTTTTTTTTTTTTTTTTTTTTTTACCAAATCGAGCATAGTTCAATTGAGTTAAGGTTGTGTCATTGACTAAGAGGTCATGGGTTCAATCCCGCTAATTAATATGGGGTAGAGATCGAACCTCTGATTTCTTGGTTATTAGTTCATATTTTATGTAAGTTAAATATGTTATGTTGGTTGGAATCTCTCATCCACCACCGTTGTGAATTTAAAAATATAAAAGTTTATTGTTTGAATTTGAAAGTTTTATATATATATATATATATATATTATTTTTTGAACTTGTAAACATTATTAATGATAAAAGATATTTTGATGTCATATTTTATTTATTAAAATTCACTAATTTATCAAACAGAGAGTTGAAATCCATTATATTGAGATCTTTGAACCAATTGAGTTTTATTATTAAAATAGCGGAGATACATAATTTTTCATCCTTCTACTGCTTTTGATTATATATATAAAAGCACTTTCCATAATTTGTTTCTATTTTCAGCTTTTACAAATTGATTTTTAAGAAACAAAATAATGTTGCCTTTATCATCTGAAAAAACCCCCACATTTAAAAAAAAAAAAATAAATAAATAAAAAAATAAAAAAAAATAAAAAAAATAAAAAAAATCTTTAAAGCTAATGAATTTTGAGAGTTATATATATATATTTTTAAGTACAACAAGGTATGTAGGGTATCAGGTATGTAGATATGAACCTTCGAGACTCCGACCTCATATGTTGATTATCATTGAATTATGCTCATTTTAACTATGACGAGTTAATGTTAAAATTTTAATTTTTTTATTAAATGTTATATATATAATATGACTGTCCTCTATGAACTATTAGATGTATATTTGAAATATGTATATCATTGATAACCCGTAAAAATAGTTATCCGTACTTATATATTCATTTTGTTTCGAGACTGATCGCACTCCCAATATACAATTCGATCAAATCAAAAATCAGTCTAAAAAATATTTGATTTGATATAAAATCAAATGGAATGGAAAATTGAATGGAGCAATACAAGAAATTTTGCGTAAGAATATAATAAATATTTATGAGAGAAAATAATGCATAGTTGTGGGACTTCATGTTTTTAGTTTATTTATTTCTATTTTTGGTATCGCTTGGTTTACAAAAGTTTGTTTGGTATTGGTTTTGAATCCAATAATACACGTTAGATTTTTTTTTTCTTTTTCTTCCAATGGTAATATAATACAAAAAAGCAAACGAAGAGAATCTCACATTCTAGAGATAAGACACTAAAAAACACATCAAACAAAACAAAAAGAATACTTCAAGAAAACAAATCACACAAAGGAACACTGATAGAAGTAGGGGCTAACAACGCTCCCAACCATGAAACACATCTATAAGTCATATCGGCCAAAACACTAATAAGAACAGATTGAGGAGAACGAGGGCTAGCCCCATGAACACAGGAGTTCCGTTCTCTCCATATATGGTAGATGGCTGCACACCAAACAAGTCTCCAAACATGACGCATGCGTCCTTTACCCCGCCCATGTCACAGATTCAAAACAACTCTGTAGACCAAGTAGCAATCGAGTCTCAATCATCCTTATACTTTGTTAAGTGTTGCGATCAATTCCTTGACTAAATTATCGTTTAATTGAGTTTCACGACTTCACATGGGTGACTCACACGTGAATAAAGAAGAACAAACTTACCATTGACATGTCTTCGAAAAAAAAAAGTTTATAGTGGAAGTTTTCCTAATTGAGTTCCAATTTCTTCTAAGGTTCACGAATTAAACAATATAGACGTTTTTTTGAGTTATCAAGTCGAGAAACTCATTTCCTACCTACGTAAAAGTATCGGTATAACATTTTAATCCCTAAACTAGATAGGATTGAGAATCTAAACCTAAAATAAATTGGGTTATGAGTTATTGTCTAAAAAAAGAAAAAAAGAATATGAAAGAGTTGTTTACCAATAAAAGTGGAATAGTGAGGTAAAAAGAAAGTACATGAACGACACAACGCAAGTGGTTAGGGAGTGGTTTTAGGAATGGCGTGAGAATGATCATTTTCGTCATGTCGTTTCAAAGAATATTTCAATGACTTCACCCACTTTTTTACTTTTATTTTCTTTTTACTACTTATAAAATTAATACTCATCAATATTTATTTATTTATTTACTTTTTTTTTCTTCTATTTCTCTCTCATTTTCTAAAAGGTAATTGACTTGCTCGATAATGAATTCCATTCACTATCTTTAAAAAAAAAAAAAAAAATTAAAAAAAAAAAATTAAACTTTCAATTTTGTATCTAATAATAATTAATAGGTCTGGACAATTTTTTTTTTAATTTATTGAATTTAAATTTTATGTATAATGGTAGAACCCTAAAATTTAATTTTTATCTAAATTTGATAGAGTAAATTTATAATTTGTAATTTAACTTTAAAAAAATAATATAAGTTTATAGAAAAAGTAATTCAAGTTCGAAAGATTTGCCAAATTGAGCATAGCTCAGCTGACCTATGTATGAGTTGACGACCACGAGGTCTGTGGTTCAAATCCTCCAACCCCATGTACTCAAAAAAAAAAAAAAAAAATTTGAAAGATTTGTGTTTCGATGTTTTTTTTTTTTTTTTTTTTTTTAATATACCAATTAATTTGACTTATAAATAATTTATGAGGGGAAACAATGTTAAACCAGCTTTTAATTTATTTCTTTTAAGATAAAATAATATAAATATGAAATGAAGATCCAACCTTATAATAAAAAAAAATATATATATATATATATCTATGATTTTTTTTTGTCAATTATTCTATTTCTAATTTTATCCATCATAGAGAAAATATTCTCTTTTTTGTTTAATAAGAATTTTTTCTCTTAAAAAAAGCTGACAAAAACTTGAATACTACAAGACATTTCCTAATTTGATGATGTGTTATGTCACTGGATGAAAAAGTAACCTAATTTTTTAATAAATTTCTTTTAAAATAAAATTAGAAAACTCTTTTTAATTCAAAATGGTATTAAATTTTTGTCGATATGTCGATATTTCCGACATTTTCACATAATCATATGTTCAAGGGTGAATCGATATCCTACATCATACCGTACAAAATCGACAAAATATTAAAAATACAACAACAAAATGTATCCTAACCTAAATATAATATTATAATATGTGTATTTTAACTCATTTAAAAGTATAAATAATTATTTATTAATTTTAATGTTTTTTAAAAAAATCTTCCAGAAATATTAATCGATATATTTCCATTAACAGTTTCTTAAAATTGAGATCTCCATATTTTTGTCGACATTCACATTTAAATCTTTGAGAGTGTTTTACTCTTGAGTTTTGAAGAATATTTTTCTAATTTTTCTTTAATGAGAAAGTTAAGTAATAATATATGTGAAGAATTGTTTATAAGAAGTTGATTTTTGAAATGGTTAATATTATTATTATTGAGTTCCATTAGTATTCTAACTTTTATTTGTCAAATATTTATGTTTTAATCGGTTGAATTATGTTGTCCTATAATTTAATAATTATTTCTGATATCAAATATATAATAAATATAGACTCCATTCAAGTTGAACTCAAAATTTAAAAATTAATAAAAAATTGACTCCACTTGAAATGTATTTTAAATAAATATTATTAGAACAAGCAACCATAATTCTAAAATTGTTAAATACAATCCCATCAACCAATTAAAATAAGTTTTTAAAATCTAAAAAATATTGTTCAGAAGATTTTGTAGAAAATCCTAATTCTAAATAAATAAATTAATTAAAAAAATAAGATGATAAAAAGGAATCAATTAAACAATCAATCACATCACATAAGCATCCAATTTCTTCTAAAAAGATGGTTTATTAAATATGGGAAAGTATTGGCCAACTGGTACAGCTTTTCTCGTACGGCCACCACAAAATGAAATACAGATTGCAAAAATGGGAATTTCTTCGTTTTTGTTTATATTCTTTTTTATCCGTTTAAATCTTTTTTTTATTATTATTTTTATTTTTTTATTTTAGTGTTGTTTTTATTTTTATTTTTTAAGTACATTGGAGGTGGGAGATTCGAACCACATACTTCTTGGTCATTAAGCCATGCTCGTTTGATTTTTTTTTTTTATTTTAGTGTTCAACAATAAGGGCGGGGTGTAATCCACTAATGCACCAGATTCCATCAGAACCTCGCATTTAAGCGTATTTAGAGCGTATTTAGGCGAAAGTAGTACTAAATTGGATGACCACTTGAAAAAACTTTAGTGTTGCACCAATTTTTAAAGCCATTTTTTTAAAAAACAATAATAAGTAAGAGAGGTGGAGGATTCAATAATGAGTTAGACACATTTTAGTTTTAAACTATTGAACTTGAGCCTAATTCGCACGTGCCTCAACCGTGAATTTGTTTATTTGAGAAATATGTGACTTACAAAACAGGGATACTGCACATCAACGGGTGGTTGCCACACACGCTTTGATGTTTAAGTAAAAGATGTAAAAAAGTGTAGTAGCAAGCTTAGGTTAAGAGAAAGTAAAAGATGTAAAAAAGTGTAGTAGCAAGCTTAGGTTAAGAGAAATAAACCAGACTCATTTGGACTTACTTCCTTTTAATCTTGATGATGAATTTATACTCGTTGACCCAGAGTTTTCATTTTTTCTCTCGGATCAGACCAAACGAGATTGAACAGGGTCCACAAAGTCTCCCTAGGCTCGGAGGCGTGCAAAACGCAAGCCCTGATTGGGATGACCTTTTGGACTTTCTAGCCTAATCAATGCTCTCTCTCAGGGCCTAATTGGGTCGTGGGCTTCGTCCTCGAGCCCGAGAGTTGCTCTCGGCCTTGGGATTACTGACCCTGGCTCAATCCGATCTGGTTCCGTCTTACTTTATTTCTGAATCCAAAATCACCCCTAACAATTATATTATATATATAAATCCTACGTTTAAAATATATTTTTAAAATAATCTTAGCAAAATTTTAAAAATAAACAGGAAATAGGTTTAAAGAAATAAAATCACCAACAAACCGAGCCTTTTAAACCTTCAAATTTTAGTTATATTCTTTTTAAAAAAAAAAAAAATCTATTTTAATAATTGCCATTAAATTTGTGTGGTGGAAATGAAAAAAAAAATGTTAAAAAAATTTAGTTCACACCCCCACATCCCTCATTGAACAACCTAAGAATAATTTAGAAGTTAAATTAGTATTTTGAGGTTGATATTTTGTTGAAGGCTTAATTTAATATATGATCTTACAATCAAGTTGATAATTAATGGTATATACTATAATGAAACAACCAAATTTCAGTATTGTCAAGAACATAGCTCAACGACATGATGTATAGTAATCATGAGGTGCTAGATTCAATCTTCATTCCAGTATGTTGTTAAAAAAAAAAATTAGGTGAAATTTAGAACTCATATGTAAGGAAGAACTTTGGTGAGATACTTGTGAAATATCCTTCATTAATTGGACTTATTATTATAGCCTATAGGATGATCAAAAGTTTATCTAATAAAGAAAATGTGATAAGGACAAACTCTTATGGATAGAGTTGTAGATCAATTTGGATTTCAAAACACACTTTCTTTTTATCATTTTACTATATGAAGTTTTCCCAAGAAAATGACATGTTTAATTAGGACTCTAGGTCAATGTACTATATTCAAGAAGCACACCCAAAAAAAAAAAAATAATAATTCTTAATGATGATATTTGAAAGATAATATTATAATATGTAAGTTTTAAGGATTTTTTTAAAAACAAAAAAATAAACAATTTTAAGATAGGTTATTCGAAATTATCAAAATAATTTATTAATGTCTTTTTAGAGGGAACGAGTTCAATCTTTAGTGGACATTTACTTAAAAAATAATTAAATTTTCTTCACAGCTAAATGTTGTAAGGTCAGTGATTTGTGTCCTGTTAAATTAGTTTTGAGGTGTGCGTATGCTGACTTGAACACATACAAATATATAAAAGAACGACAATTATTGACGAGTAGAACGATAATATTGATGTCTTGTCTACAATACCCTCACATTGACTTTAAGGTTAATCTTTAATTAGTAGAAACTTAATGGGTACACATGTGTTATTGGGGATTACAAAAGCTTTTTGATATTCAAACCCCAATATCTTTCAAAAACGATTATAAAAATAGAGGTTGCTAGTGATATATATATATATATATATATATATATATATATATATAAAAGAAGAAGCACTTTCAACCGTGATCTCTGCATAAAGTTATTATACTATATTGACAAGAAAATACTACCAAATCGGTTGAGAGAAGCCAAAAATTAATTATACAAATAATTGAGAGTGATAGAACAAGAGAAAAGTAGAAAAAAAGAAAGAAATATACTAACTAATTAACTATTATCACTATTATTATTTTTTTTTTAATTAAGAGTGGGAAAGAAGTGAGAAACTAGAGAGACTTCCACATTTTTTTTTTCCAAAAAATTATTTTTTACTAAATCAGTAGAAAAGTATTGTAAAAAAAAAAAAAAAGTGAGTTCTCCAATATAGTAGATAAGTAGAGAGTTTGTACGGATGACTTTTCTTAGGGCGTAATATTTTTTGACCTCTGCTCGAAAGTTTATGTTTTTTTTTACCTTATCTCGTGATCAACAAATTTTCTTTCATGTGAAAAGTTATTCTTATGGTTGGATGAACACAAAAGTATTATAACTGTCTCTTTGTAATTGTACTTAGTAAAGGATACAACAATTTTTGTTGGGTTTGGTTATAGTAAGAGAAAGTAAAAAAAACATAAATTTTAAAAATCGAGTCAAAAAATCATACGTCCTCTAAAGAAGGGTCATCCGTTAATCGAGAGAGATTCGATAATATTACCTAGTAAGTGAAAAAGTATTATCGAAAAAGGAGTAGAGATCGAGTCAATAGATAATATCGGTGTGAGAAGAGAGAGAATCCGACTTGTAGTGGTTATGGCCACTAACCCACCCACCCACACCAAGTTTCACATTATTTTTTTATATATGTAGACAAATATTCCCACTAAGTCCTAGCTATACAATTATTGTGTAAACTCCAGAGGGAAATATAGAATGTAATTAAAACATATAATAAATAAAAGGGAATATAATAAAAACTATTTCTTCTCTCTCTCTCTCTTCTCTTTGAATGTGAGGCAAATAAAAGAAAGGGTTTTGAGCAATTCATAGGCAGAAGTACTTCCACATGAACCATCTGGAAACATTCTTTTTCCAGCTTTTCATCACCACTTTCAAGGTTCAATAACTTACTCTCTTTTTCTCTCTCTAAACCCAACAAAAAAAAAAAAAAAAAAAAAAAAAAAACATCTTTAATTTCTTCCAATAATCCCCATGGATACTGCTCAATGGCCACAGGTAATTAAATTCTTCTTCTTCTTCTTCCTTCTTCTTTATGATCTTCTTCTGAAATTTCACAACTTTTCTTTGTGGGGTTTGGTTTTTTTTGCTCATGGTCTCATGACAAACAAAAACAAAACAAGGACATTAACCTTTTTTTTTTTTTTTTTTTTTTTTTTTTTTTTTTTTTTGAATTCTCCACTTCCCCCAAAATATTCAGTGACAAAAATGATACTTTCTTCAATACATTTTGGCCTTTGTCCTTTCTCTTTATTTTGTGTCAAAAAAGAAAAAGGGTTTTGAGTTGTTCTTTTTCTTTTTTGCTCTTTTAAATTCTCTCTCTTTCTTTCTTTTTTCTTTGGATCAGATAACCTTGAAAACTGTTTTAAAGCAGCTTTAGTTAGAAGTTGTTTTGTTATGTCTGTCTTTCTTGTACCTTAGAATAATGTAATATAATTTATATAATCTTGGGTATTTCTCTCTTTTGATCTTCTTGTTGTTTGTGTAATTTGAATTGTGTAGGAGATTGTGGTGAAGCCAATTGAAGAAATTGTGAGAAGCACTTGCCCAAAACCAAGTGTTTCAATTTTAGAGAGGAAAATTAGACCACAAAAGGAACAAGCTTTGAATTGTCCAAGGTGTAATTCAACCAATACCAAGTTTTGTTATTACAATAACTATAGTCTCACACAACCAAGATACTTTTGCAAAACTTGTAGAAGGTATTGGACTGAAGGTGGATCCTTAAGAAACATTCCTGTTGGTGGAGGTTCAAGGAAGAACAAAAGACCTTCTTCTTCTACTCCTCCTCTTCCAAACAAAATTCTTGATCTCCCACAAAACCCTAAAACCACTCATTCTCAAGATCTCAATTTGTCCTTCCCACCACCCTCTCATCATCAAGATCATCATCATTTCACCTCCAATAATCTCTCTCAAATCGTTGTCGGTGGTAACCCGATCGCTACCTCTGGCTCTGCTTCGACGACGATGGCACCGTCGTCGTCGTCGTCGCATCATCAGCTTTCGGCGATGGAGCTTCTCACCGGGATGTCGAGCAATTCTAGGGGTTTGAATTGTTTCATTCCAATGCCGTCTATCGTTCCGGATCCTGGCTCGGTTTACACGACGGGGTTTCCCGATCTCCATGATCAGTTCAAGTCGAGCCTTGGATTCTCACTCGATGGCTACGGCGGCGTCCCGAACGAGGCTAGCAATGGCGGGGGGAGGCTTATGCAGCTGCAATTTGAGGATTTGAAGCAAGGGTCTAATGGAGTTGAGCAAGGGAAAGAGCAAGGAGATTCAACTGGGTATTGGAGTGGGATGTTGGGTGGAGGATCATGGTAAATTATTCTAGGGCTAAATCATCATCATCATCATTCACATTTTGGATCTTCATATCTTTTTTTTTTCTTTATTCTTGTCTCCAAATTGGTTTTCTCCCTCAATTTCAGTCATTAAACTGATTTTTTTTCCGTCAATGGATCGATCGCGTAGTTAACCCTTCTTTTATCTCGTTCTCTTTTCGTTAAGATTCATTGACAAAATGATGAACTTGAAAAACATAATCAGTTCAATGACGAAATTGATGTAAGAAAAACAATTTAGACAAGAATATAAAATTCTAGTACAACAAGAACCCTCTTTTCTTTTGAACCCTAGTTTAATTTAGTAGATCAATATATAATTGTTCAAATTTGATTAAATTTCTCATTAATTGATAGGAAACCATTTTACATTATTAATTGATAGGAAACCATGAATTTCTCTTTCTCTCAAGTTTGCTTAGTAAAATAGAGAGAAATAATTTGACATTTTTCTGTGGGATTATTGAGTTATTAGTTTCTTCTTCTATATATATATATAAATAAATATAAAAAAGGGTGAATAATAATTGTTTCTACTTGGGAAATACTCTTTGATTTATTTATTTATTTAATTTTATTTTCAATTTGGGTCAGCTTGGTAAAGAAAAAGCTCTGAAATCTTTCCACATGTTGAGTTCTTCATTCCTTTATTTTCTTTCTTTTTGTCTAAGGGAAATGTTTACAGATGCACTCTGACAAACCAGACCTAACTTTTATTTTTTGCTCTCACAAAGGGACACATTAAAAAAAAAAAAAAAAAAAAAGCATATGACATTCCATTAGGGAACTCTCTTTTGTATGTGCTAAAATAAAATAAAATAATAATAGAAGGGTGATGCATGCAATCCCTTAATTTCATTGATGAGATAAACTATTTAGATTTTTTTTTTTTTGAGCGAACCAGCTTACGTGCTTGTAGAAACTAATTCTTAGATAGTGTAGTTGGTCATCAAGAATTAAACTCATTCCCATAAGCATTAATAGTCTTGTCCTTCTTGACGACTAGGTCAGGATGATACAAAGATTTAATCTTTTTAATTAAGGATGATTTCAATTATATTATAGTTTAGATTGAAATAGAGAGGGCGAAACTTACATACCAAATATGTTTTTTTTTTTTTTTTACATCAATTATAACTACACCTTATTAAATTTGAGGAAGAAAATGTTCTCAAAATAGAGTAGCACTTGAAATTAAGGGACAATAATTCAGCATGCCCATATGGTGTGATGTCCATCTCAATGTCTCTCTTCTCTAATGTCTTTCATCCCAAAGATTTGGGAATCTCTTTCAAAATCTTTGCCTCTCTTTTGTTCATTTAAAAAGACTTTATATTGGAAAAGGATCAAGTTCATAAAAAGAAAAGAAAGAAAGAATTTTTAATATTATTATTATTATAGGTTAGGTTACTTACATCACTTATACTTGATATGAATATATCTAGATCTTCTTCCTCTATACCTTCTTTTTAATGAAAAATATCATAAACTCCTTTCCTGTTGGAAATATTTTTCAAATTTCATATTTACTAAATATATGACTAGTTATTTTTTCATATCATCAATATGAATCGAGAACACGGGCGGAGCCACGTTGGGGCCAGGGGCATGTGCCCCTCAAATTATTAATTTTATATATTTGTATATAAAAGTTCGTGAAATGTAACTACATTTTATATATTTGTATAAACAAAATCAGAAAAATTAACAAGATGTTGCTTTGGTCTGATGGTAAGGGCACGAATTTTGATTTGACTGCTAAGCGTGGCCTAAGTTCAAAATTACGCAGAATTTTGTCATTTATATGAATGTAGAATTACAAGTTTAGAGTCCTTTAATCTACAAATTTTAATTTATAGATTCATCAACTTTAAATTTTGTATGTAATAATTTTTAAGCATATTAATTTTTTTTTCGGTAAAAATCAACCGATTACACTTGAAAATTTTAATTTTGTATTTAATAGATACGTGGTTTTTTTTTAAAATGTTTAAAATGTCGAATAAGTTGATGATCCATTAATTTCATGTCTAACAAAAACATTTAATATTTTAAATTTTCTAATATGTCTTTATTAGATACAAAATTTAAAGTTTAAGGATCTATTATTAGACACAAAATTAAATTTTGAAGGATACAAAATTAAAATTTGAAGAATCTATTAACTCAAAATTAAAAGTTTGTTACACATATTTTAAAGTTTAAGAACTATATAGACATAAATCGAAAATTTCAAGGACTAAACTTGGAACTAACTTTATTAGAATTGTGCATTTCGGACAAAAAAATCATAGATCCACCCCTGATCGAGAAGAATGATGAGAGTTTATGTAAAAATAACATATTCATCGTTATAAAATGTAAATTTATGTAGACTTCAAATGAAATTTTACAGTATCACACCGACATTAAAAAAAAAATCCATTCTCATTTTAGGATATTGACATGGACATGATGCATGGTGTGAATTTAAAGTTGGTGAATTTAATTGAAAAATATACAAAAAATAATTAATGTAAGAGTACAAAAGCCCAAGATATTATTAAATATTAAAGAACAAAAAAATAAAGTTGGTATATATTATATATTTATACCTTAGTCTAAAAAAAGTTTGCTCTTGCTATCATATGTTATATATACGTAAATATAATGGTACGAAATGCATCAGATGTACGAGTTTTTCCATTGTTAAACAATGCATTTCTGCAATGCCCATAATGCAATATTAAATTTCACTTCTTTTAGTTCTTTGGGGTTTTTTTTTTCCTCTTGTAATTAAAACAAGTAGGAAAAAAAAAATCTTGAATTTCATAATTGTCCTCTGACATTTAGTATGCATCATAAATAAAAGTTAAAACATTATTCATCAATAATAAGAGACTTTATGTTGCTCCTTGGTATTTGTCTCTCATGTTATGTTAATTTAGTTGACATTTATTTAATAGTCATGTTTTGTAAATAATAATATTGATTTGATAGCGATGGTGCAGTACACGCGGGTTTTTTTTTTTTTTTCGACGCAAAGAAGTATCGGTAAAATCATAAAAAGCGTCGGGAGAAGTCAAATCCGACTTGTTGAAAAAACAATCGGGAAAGCAATAGTTGAAGAACGTCGACTAAAAATAACTCCCGACACATCTAAAAGAATAATTGAAAGTATACGAAAAGGTAATTGGATTTTTTTAAAGTTTAAGAGACAACATAGTCATAAATCATTTTAAAGTTTATAGAGTAATTAAATTTATAATTTAAATTTAGTTTAGTCCAATATCTAAATATTAGGAATTACTAGCTGTTGGAGATAAGTTCATCATTTAATCCTTTATTCAGTACTATTTTTATAATTTTTTTTTAGTACAATAAATATGAGATATGAAGATTTAAACTTTTGACATTAAGAAAAAGAATATATGTCAAGTTGAATTATGCTCATTTTGACATATTATTATTTTAGGTTAGTTAGTATAATATTAAAAGAATGATAATGTGATAATTTAAAAATGATTTTTTTTTATTGAGGTGATTAGTCTTCATAAACGTTTTTAATGTGTTCATTTTGTGCAAATAAAAACTCAATTTAAGTTAAAAAAAAAAAAAAAAAAGTTGTCCAAAGATAATTGACTATATTACTTCTTCAAGTTGGAGATTCAAAATTCAAATTTTTCATTTTTATTGTAGTAAAAAACAGAATAAAATTGGAAAAGTTGTTACAACCAGGCCGGTCATGTTTCCAATTTTATACTTTAGAAATGTCCCGCTTATTATTTGTTTATTTATTTTTATTTTTTTTGAGGTATCCCAACTTATTAACTTTAACACCGACTTCTAAAAAAAAAAAAAAAAACTTGAACATTGAAATATTTATTATTCATTTTATTAAATGTATTTTAATATCATATCATTATTTGATTAACAATTTTAACATCTTAATTTAAAATGTATTTTAATATCATATCATTATTTGATTAACAATTTTATCATTTAAAGGCAATTGAGTATTTAAGTAAATAATAACAATAGTAATAAACAAAGGACAAAATTATAATATAACTTTAAAAAAAAAGTTAGGGGTGCAATTGAAAATTGAACTTAAAAGTAAAGAACAAAATGATAGGTAAAACATAAAATTGTTGGGTTTCTCGAGCCAAATCAGCTAGTTGTGCGAATGAGATAACGTCGATCGAGATGTTGTTGAAGAGCGTCACGACACCGTCACATATGAAGGAAATAACACACCATTTAAAGTTGTAGCGTTGAGATGCTAGGAGCATCGTCTTAGTGCTACTACTTTTTCCCTCAGTGTCGTGAGACCCCAGACGCCTCAATGTTCGTAGCATCACGACGATGTTGTTATTTATATAAATATGTTGTTTTAATCCAAGGGTATTTATATAAATATGTCGTTTTAATCCAAGGGTTCCTACGACAGAGTGATTTATTTTTGTGTGAGCGACAGTAGCTTTGTGGATTTATTTCTTTGTAATCATCACAACAATGTACTACGAATAGGAGGTGACATCAACAATAACATTAAGAGCAGAGTAGATGCTTTTTTTTAGGTTAAATCATATAAATCTAATCCTAAATACTAATGAGTCAGATTGACCTAGTGGTCGATAAGGGCCTTGAAAATAATAAAGAGTTTAGAGGGAATGAGTTTGAACCATGGTGGCATACTATACCCACCTAGAATTTAATATCCTACTACAAATATAGGGGTCAAACGGTTGTCTCGTGAAATTAGTCGAGATGCGCGCAAACTAGCCCAAACACTTGAAGGTGTTTTTTTTTATAGGACCGGACACTTGAGGGTGTTTGGGGCACCAACTTGAAGTTGGGTAGACTAGATTATCCACATTTGGCTCACCGACTATTATAATCCACAGCCAATAAAGTAATTATATTAACTAAACACACACTAATGAGGCATATTCATTAATCCGTCCGGAAAAATAAAATTTATTAATGGAACGTATGAGGATTGCACATATATAATTCTTATGTCTTACATTAATATTTTTTCTGAGTTCAACAATATGTGGGGTAACCTCTTGGTCGAGCTATGCTCATGTTTCCTAGATTAACAACAACCATATGAATCGACCTCTCAGCCGAGTTAATGTTCACAGTAGAC
This sequence comes from Herpetospermum pedunculosum, assembly GCA_028017165.1. Lineage (NCBI taxonomy): Eukaryota > Viridiplantae > Streptophyta > Magnoliopsida > Cucurbitales > Cucurbitaceae > Herpetospermum > Herpetospermum pedunculosum. Next base: position 65,060,448 of record CM051527.1, on the reverse strand, counting down.
TCACAGTGAACAGTTTAGAGGCTGATTGCAGCATCACCATTGTCAGAGCAAGCTCCATCAATACCTTCAACCAATCTCCGCTTTGCAGATTTGGTCCTATAACACCATAATTCAAAAGCATCTGTTAAATCAGGATACTGCATTTCCTCTGCTTTCATCCAGTCTACCAAGATACCTGCTTGATCATTTGAAGGCAATGCTAATACCATGGATACGATTGCCCCCTCGATGTTCAAGCACAGCTCTTCGTCCATCTTGTGGCGAAAATCCGTCTCTGCAACGCACTTCGAATCCAGCAGAGGCTTCATCTTCCTTACATAAGGAAGCCAGCATTGAAGCAGCGACAACCGGTACGGTGCAGGAAGAATCACAGTGCCATAGCCAACAGCTTCCAAGGCTTTGTTGGTCATCTCAATCAGCTTAACTTTCAAACCCCACATTAAAGAATTCAGTTTTTCGTCTTCGATTACCTTCAATATGTCACTCGATATCTCAATCCAGTTGGAAACAAAGTCTTTCATTAAGTTCATCTTTGGAAGTAAAGTACATATCCATTCTAGATCAGATAATGTCCTCAATATTTTGTCTTCGGTTGCTTGAGATGCAAGCTCAGACTCCAAAAGTAGGGAAGATAGTTCCCTCTCAAATGATGCACAAGTTCTAAAAAGGCCTGTTTTCACCACTGATTTTACTTCATCATCAGCTATTACCAACAACGTGTCCGCGTCTGCCCTTAACATGTAGTCGACTTGCTCTTGAGCAGATCTTTGAAGTTCATCTCCAAATGGGGCACATGGGCTGTTAATTGACAAAGCAAAGCGGAGTGCTGAAACAAAAACATCTTTTGTGGGGCTTAAATCTGCAAATTTGACACCATGCAGTATGGACATCGCTTGAGATATAAACGACCCTTTTCTGAATCTGCCTTCAAGATCTATTAGCTCTCTCCATGTACTTCAAAGATAGTTTCAAATCAGGATGAGGGTGAAGTACATGAATAGAAAATCAAGCAGAGCCCAAAGTGTCAAAAATTCATTTTCCAGAGAGATGAAATCTCAGTTGAACATTTTCAGAACAGAAATTCAAGCAGGGGACAGTCGAAGACAATTCTAAGCAAGCTTGTCATTTTCCAATTAGCAATTTACTTCAATCTCATAGATTAAAGGACATTGAATGGCTATTTCCTCCCCCTCATTTGTTGCAACAACTATAGCCATGTTAAGTTTACAGTAGCTGGATGCTTCAGCTCTGCCCTCTTTAAGGGGCGCACGGACAATATCCATGTTGTGCGCAGTTGAAACTATGAAACTTCAAAACACCTTTCAGCTACAAGCAAGTAGCTTATAACAACCAGAAAAACTGAAAAAGTACAGAAAGTAGGATTTTAAACGTCAGTTTCCTTGTCTATACAAGCCTACAATTGAACTCTGAGTTGCAAACAATTGAGCATAACTATCAAGATGTAAGTTGAACAATTCCATATTACATTTGGTAAAGGATAATTCATAAACAAGCAGCTTCTTATACATATCAATTAGACCAATAGCACCATGATCACATAAAACGACTAACCACCTTCATTTATAATAAAATAAAAATAAAAATAAAGCAGGATTTAGAATAACTAAGTTAGAGTTGTTGTCACGTTTCATAAAAGAAAATGGTTTGCAAAAATTTATTTCAAAGATTGGGGAACTTATTGCATACAGGGAAGGTATTAGCAATTCACACTACCCTTTTAAAATTTGTTTTCAAGGGTTCATGGAACTTTATCCAAGTCATTTCCAGAAAAGACAGTGACCTCGTAAGCAATAGAAGTGAATTCTGATAATACAAAAATATAAATTAAACATGGTAATATAAAGATTACAAACTTCTGCTTTGCCTCAAATCTAAAGATAATTGGCATGTGTACATACATACACAATTCACTCACATGGGCACATACGTATACAGTATACTTAACCCCCCTGGGCCAAATACAGAATGCATCGATAATGTTTAATGTAATATTAGGAGTTTCAAAAAATTAGATTTAAGAAAAAAATTCTGCGAATTAGGGCTTTTAGCGGATTGGGTTGAGGAATCGGAGAAAACAACAATAGAGCCAAATTAGAACTAAAATATTTTGAAGAACTTTAACCTCGAAAACTAAGAAAATCCTTGTGCACTTACATACATATAGATGTAAAAGAGATCTAATATGTATATATTTATAGAAATGTAAGAAAAACCATACATAAAGAAATATTAAGATTTTACAAGATTGAAGAAGATTTCTATGCCTCAAAAACTTGAGAAAATTGTTATATACATGTGTGTGTGCATAGCTATGGGGCTATTCACAGATAGCACGGTACAATGGGAGGTAAGAATAGACCGGAATCGATTTTAGTTGCTTGATAAATCCAACCAACCCAATCTTATAGAATTGAGTTGGAATGGGATGAGCCTCTCGCTTAGATGAATGTAAGATATTATAAAAGCAATTATGTTTTACCTATATTGACCAGCTGTGTAGTTTACAGCCATTTCAAAATAAAAACCAACCCCAATTGCAGTAACAAAAGGTACTAATTTAATACTATGAATTCCACTTCATTGAAGCAATGTATCAAACAGTGTACTTGGCAACGATTTCCAAGAAAAAGCAAAGGTGAATAGCATTTTAATGGTAATTGCAGTAACAAAAGGTACTAACTTAGTACTATGAATTTCACTTCATTGAAGCAATTTATCAAACAGTGTACTTGGCAACAATTTTTAACCAAAAGCTAAGGTGAATATATATGGCATTTTAACGGTCACCATTAAGCAGCAACAATAACACATTATGCCATGATTGAGGAGGTGCTCTTGAGTTCGCATTTTGGGGAGGAGGGCAAGATTTTGAGGCATGCTAGTTTTTTTGCTATCTTGTGGGGAGTGTGGATCGAGATAAACAATAGGATTTCTAGAGAGGTAGGGCAGTTTTGTGTTTGGGAGTTGGCTAGGTTTAACGCCTCTTTGTGGGCGTTGGTCTCTAGGCTTTTTTGTAATTATTATCGTCTTGGTTTGGTTTTCTTGTGAACTCCTTTTGTTGAGCTTGTCATTTTGTATGCCGACCTATTTTTTTCATTATTCTCAATGAAAGTTCGATTTCTTATCGGAGAAAAAAAAACAGCAACAATAACACAAACAAACCAGCAAGAACTACCCAAAAAGCAATAGAAATTAAATGCACAAACCAACATAGAAGTGAACACACAAAGCAGCTGAAATAATTAAATGGAATACTTACATTACATGTGAGAAATTGCTATATTATCAGAACAAGTAAAATTAACTAGTTAAAAGCTCTCATTCCACAGACAAATTGAATAAATGCGGTAGAAAAATTACAAAAACATTTAATCAAAGTGCAAAAATCCTGAAATTATGTGAAGAAAACCCATACATAATTTAGGAATTTAAAATATAACTTGAATAACAGCAATGGGAAGGTTGAAAAATTGGAGGATTTGGGCTAAGCTACTCACAATAAAGATGAAAAGTCAATATGCAAATGCTGAGGGAAAATCTTATGAATGGATGGAATGAAATCGAAAAGAACATACAAATGAATTGCAGAAATAGTAGAACAAAATCAACAACAGAGACATGAAAATCAATCAATGAATTCAAGGAAGAACGTGTAGAAGGTAAATACCGTTCTAATACTGTTCGATTTCTGCAAAAATTGGTTTGAAGTATAGAAGAAGGAAGTGAAGAGATTGAATTGAAAAGAAGAATTTACAAGGACGCTCTATGGATTATTGGGGATTATGATTCTGCAGAGAAGAGAATAAGAACTGTTTGTGCCCTCAATGGAGACTGGAGAGACTGGAGAGACGGAGATTTCTATCTACTAACTTTGTTTAATTACTCTAATTCAAATTAAATTATATTACGACTATTTTCACACGATATCACGAATTTTAGGGTCCGTTTGGTATTGGGGTGGGACCACAAAAAAAATGACAAAATCTTAATGTTGTTTGATAAAACAGATTTTTTAAATGATTTTTTTTTTTAATTTATATAAAATCATGAAATTTTTTGATTTGGAGAATCTATCGTTTTAGATCGATTATAGCTTTAGTTTTTAAGTTCTCGATTAATATGTCGTATTTTTAATATATTTTTTTTTTTTATGATTATTTATATTCTTTCACATTCTTCTTTCTTTTCTTTAACTAATTTTGAATGATTGAATTGTTGAGTTTTATATCAACTGAATAAATTACATAACAACATTATTTCACACAATATTTTTTTTTTTTTTTTTTTTTTTTTTTTTTTTCAAAATTGTGACACAAAATTTGTTTTAGATACTCCTAGCCTTTTATCATATTAAATTTAGAGAAATATCATACATATTTTTATAATTTAAACTATAAAAATTATGAATAATTAACCTATAATCATACATATTTTTTTAATATTAACATATAAATAATTACTCTCTAAAAAAAATATATATATATATATAAATAATTAAAACAACATGTTTATTTTAGTTTTTACCGTCAAACCGCAACAATTTTGATATTTTTATAATTTAAACTATAAAAATTATGAATAATTAACCTATAATCATACATATTTTTTTAATATTAACATATAAATAATTACTCTCTAAAAAAAATATATATATATATATAAATAATTAAAACAACATGTTTATTTTAGTTTTTACCGTCAAACCGCAACAATTTTGTTATTTTGTTTTCATATAACTGCTGATTTTTCTAGAAGTACATCTGAAAGCAATTATTTTAAAACGAATATCTTCTGCTGAGAACGATCGCTAGAAAAAAAATGTTATCTTATAACATTTTTTTTTAATATTTTGTTATCTATTTTTTATGAATGTTTTCAAAAATCAATTCATTTTTTTAAAAAAAAAATACTTTTATTTTTTAAAAAGTTCAAATATTTCTTTAAAAGAGTGAAATTCATTTTTTTTATATATATATATATATATATATATATATATATATATATATATATAAATTAGTGAAAAACAAACCTAAATTACAAAATGGTTATTAGGACTTAATTTCTTTATTTTTTTATTTTAATTTAGTGTTGGAACTTTTAAACAATTATTTTTTTTTTTTTTTTTTTTTTTTTGGGTTAAAACATATATTTTGAATTTTAAACCTTTTTTATTATTGCACCACATCAATATTTAAGTAATGATATTAACATAGATGAAGCAATAGAATCAAACTTGAAAGTTTAAACATATTATTGAGAATTCAAAAATTAAATGAATGATATCATCAAAATTTTGAGACTAACAATGTATTACATAAAACTCTTTAACTTTGATAAGTGTATCAATTTATATAATCTATTAAATTTTGTTTAAAGACGTTAGTTCACACCAGCATAAATTTATAATTGTATCAATTAAATTCAAACTTTTATGAGTTAATCAATTTAGACAGATAAAATAGGAGAAAAAAGAGAAGATAGAAAACTCTCATTAATCCAATATTTGAATAAGTCTACACACGTGTGATAAAAGTTTAGGAGTTTAATTGATACAATTATAATTATCTACATGTGTGAAATAACATTTTTCAAACGAAGTCTAAGGAAATATGTAAAATGGTACATTTATAAAAATTTAAGGTCATAATTATATAATTATTAATTTAAGATTTTAATTGATAGAATTTCAAAATTATTTAAAATTTAATAGTATAAATTGAAATTTAAAAAAGATAAAAGCATTTTAGAGAGGAAAATAGATTTGAAAAACAAAAATATTATAGTTTTCACCGGCGAGAAAATGACCATCATACCCCTCGCCGGTCGCCCGACAAAGAAAATGGCAAATTGAGTAATTTGAAAGAAGCGGCAAGGGCATTATCGTGAGATGAAAAAATGGATCACTTCGACTTCTGTTTCTTTCTATCTACTTCCCAATATTCATAAACCAATCTCTCTCAGTCATTTATGTCGATTGACGATCGAGAGGGTGAAGAAGAAGATTGGAGACCGATCAATCTCTGAAGAATCAGAATTCAGAATCCAGAATCGAGACGAACGAACGAACGAATTCATCCATTCACCGGATATGGTTGATGTTGCTGATAAATTAGCCTATTTCCAAGCGATTACAGGCTTAGAAGATCCCGAAATCTGCACCGAAATCCTTGCTGCTCACGGTTGGGACCTCGAACTCGCTGTTTCTTCTTTTACTTCCACCAATTCGGAACCCTCTGCTTCCGCCGCCGCCGATGATGGTGTTCGCGACGCTCATTTTGACCCAGAGACGCGCCAAATCTACCAGAGACCCGACCCGCAAGATAATGCCGCTCCGGCACCGAGTTTGGCTTGGAAAATCATTACGCTTCCGATTTCTGTGATTTCTGGTAGTTTAGGGCTTGTTTCGGGTGCTGTTGGTCTTGGATTATGGGCTGCTGGTGGTATTCTTTCGTATTCTCTTGGAGTCATCGGTTTCGGGTCTGGTTCTGGTTCTGCCCGGAACGCTGAGTCGTCGACTCGGTTGGTTTCTGTGTCTGCTGCAGCATCCGAGGCTATTGATTTTGTGTCGGCGTTTGAGAGGGATTTTGGGACGACTAGGCCGAATTTTGTGGGGGAAGGGTTCATGGATGCGTTGCAGCGTTCGAGGAACGCGTTTAAGCTTTTGTTTGTTTACCTGCATTCTCCTGATCATCCGGATACGCCATTGTTCTGTGATAGGACCTTGTGTTCGGACACTGTTGCAGCGTTTGTGAATGAGAATTTTGTTTCGTGGGGAGGGAGTATTCGCGCTAGTGAAGGTTTTAAGATGAGTAATAGCTTGAAAGCTTCGAGATACCCTTTTTGTGCTGTGGTTATGGCAGCTACAAATCAGAGGATCGCACTGCTTCAGCAGGTATTCTTATTTGTTTTATTGCTGTTTTTTCTTAGAACATCGATTTGTCAATTTCATCACTATGAGTGCCGTGTCTGGTTTTCGAGGTCATTTACATTGAATAAATGAAATTATAAAAAGGGGATTTAAGGCAAGCCCCAAACCAATGAATATTAATAAAAATATCTTCGAAGTTACAATGAGTACATAGGTTGTAGTTACGAAAAGGGTCATAAAATTTACACAAGTAAGAGCCACGAAATTGAGAGAATCCAAAAGAAGAAAAATTAAAAGACTATTCTTTCTTTCAACCCATAAGTGCCAAAAAGCTTTAACATGTGGCAACCAAAGGATTTTCCTCTCTTTTAAGGATGATCACCAAGAAATCAAGAGAGAAAGCTGTTCATGTTGAGGGGAAGAGTAACCTGCTAGTTTCTTGAGGTCGTTGGTTGACATTGTAAGATGTCAATTTTGCTATGAGATCTGTGCATATGAGCAGCGTCTCTATGCATATTATCATTGGAAGATGGAAGCCTCAAACATTATAGTTATATTATATCGAAAGCTTACTTGAGTTTCTGCTGGTCAGATTAAATTCTAGCATGTGATCTTGAAATCCTCATTCTGAATGACCTTTCCATTTGGAAATTGGTTACCTTGCCTGAGATTGCTACGAGCCAATAGAAGAGAGTTGATTTAATGCATAGGTCGGGTAGAGTTAAACTTGTAAGGGCCGTCAACCAGTGGTCATTGTTTGATTGAAACCATGTGGGACCACTCATTTGATACATCATTTTTCTTGTGTGTTAAAACTATCAAATATTGTAGGATGAAGTATCAGTGTCCCTGCAAATCTGGTTAGCGTTGGGATATTGGATGATTTCTGGTTAAAAAATTAGGAGAGAATTTTATTTTGTTATCCCTCCCCTCCCTCCCTCTTCCTATTTTCTACATGGCAGTTCAAACCCTGGAACTTTTTTGGCTGCCATTTGGTGGACTTGATGTTCCTTCTGAATTTGATTTACCATGATTGAAAGGAATATATGTCAAACAGGTTTAATTATATATATCCCTATGGTTTATTTTACATGATAATAAATAATGTGGTTTAAGTTTTCTTCTGAAATGAAGTTCTCATTGAATAGGTTGTTTATAAGGTTTGAAATTAAAAAAAAGAAGGTTTTGAAGTTTTACTTCATGATTTTTGAAGGGTGAACTAATGGTTTTTGTCTGTATTTTCCTTCTGATACTGATCTTTTGAAGAAGCATGTGATCAAATCAAATGTTCTCTGAAATTTCCCTTTTGTTCAAGAGAATGAAATTTTCAATATTTTTAGTTCTTTCTGATTGACTATATGTGCACTTCATCCATGTTAACATAACTTGCTCAGTAGACTGTGCCATTATTATCATTGCACAATTGTGGACTATATGAATAACGAGTTGCTGACTTTTTTTCACATTGGTTCTTGAAGTTAGTTTCTCACCCCTCCAAATTATGGTTTTCCTAACCTTCAAAATGTTTAAAATTGCCAAATAGGGTAGGATTTCCTTCCTGGGAACTTCTACAGAGAAGAAGTTGATTCAGTAGTTAAGATCTATGGATTTGTGCATCGTTCCAATACCATCCAAGAAAAGTATGGAAAAGTACGGAATAGTACGGAATGCGCGTCTAAAAGGAATAATAATTGCATCAAAGAGTTGCTAAAACTCCATTGTTCCAGTAATTATGATAATAATAAGAAGAAATTCATGAGCAAGGGAAGAATTTTGGGTCTCCATGCTTACTCGCAGTTGGAACATGAGAGGATTGGGAGCATAGGACTAGAATCCTCATTGAAAATGTTATCCTTAATCCTTAAAGTAAGTCCCAACTTCATTATTGAAATCAGTGAGATTGATATTGATTTCAATAATGAAGTTGCTTGATTGGAGACCCTTCTTTTAGTGGGGCTCCCTTTTGTGGGCTTGGTTCTCTTTTTTGGATGCCCTTGTATTCTTTCATTTTTTTCTCAATGAAAGCTCGATTCTGTATTAAAAAAAAATCAGAATTAAACGGAACTCAGAGATGTGGGGTGGGCTGCCTTTGGTAGCATTCCAATTCTTTGAAATAACACTGCTGAGTCTATCTTGTAGCTCTGGTAGAAGGTTCTTCTTTGTTCATTAAGTCCTCTTGGTTAAGGGTTTCTGTTTTCAGCTTATGGGTTGTCTATTAAAGTCCTCCTCTTGGTTAAGGGCTTTGTTTTTAGCTTATTGGCATTTTCAACCATTCAAATCTCGTCTGAGAAAAGGATAAAAGAGAGAGCTGGAGGACCTTGTTTGCTATGAGCTGGTTGTGGGATTTACATGGAAGCCTTCATGTTTCCATGTTGTCTTGGGAGAAACTACAAGGCAAGGTCGCCATGAAGAGTATGCAGGATTTCATCCAGCTCATTTTTCCTATAGGGATTAGTCAAAATGTGGGTAAACTTTTCCCAGACTACTACATTTATCAAAAGAACAAAGAACAAAGAACAAAAAAAAAAAAAAAAAAAAAACTCATTAGCACGTTATTTTGGACTAATATTCCCTTGAGTGATGTTTTATATTCATTTGGTCCAAATTTTGGGAGAGAACTGTCAGTCTTGACTCATAAATAGATTTTTGGTGATATGCTAGTGGGTTTGTAGATCTCCCCCTCTGGACTTACAAGGCTGAAAGAGTTTGTGATTTTAACTCAAAGTACTTGGCTTCATCACTATAATTTTCTTCAAATGATGGGCTAGCAGTGAGAGTAGTCGAAAGAAACAAATCTTTACGGATGGCCATGTAACAGGTTTGTGGTGAAGCTTAAGTAAATGAAAGGTAGATGAAGTCCTGGATAGAAGAGGAGTCTGAGAATGCAAAAGTAAATGATTTAGAGGAGATGAAAACAAAAAGTTCTTCCACAAACTTGCGGTTGGTAAAAGAATGAAAACTTTCATTTCAGAGGTGTTTTCTTTAGATGGAAGAAGTTTGACTAATGATAGGCATGAAGGTAAACTCTTGGCTTTGTATCAAAAGTTGTAAACAAAGGACGGAGGTGCAAGATTGGGACCTAATTTTGGAAGTAAAGAAGCATCAACTTGGATTGGAATTCTATGAAATTTTCAATGCTTGGCTTAATAGTATGATTTACTCTCTGCCCAATTTCTGAAAAAGTGAGATTACTAAATTTAAGAGTTATTGCTGTTAGAGAGGCACAAACTGGAGAATGGAGAAGGGAGAGTTGTGGTCCTTGTCCAAAGACAGCGTGGGTAACTTAGGTAATCAAGAGTTGTAACAAAGAAGGTGAGAGACTGGAAGGGAAAAGACAACAGATAATTTAATGAGTTAATGGAGCGATCAGATCTCTCAAAAGTTTTGAATTTGTGCTTAACAACCGCACTTAAAACATGTGTAAAGTAAAAAAAGATGAAGAATAGATTAGAAGTGGAATCAAGGTTGAGATTTCTGCCTCAGGATTTGCTATACATGCAAGTTGATGTCCAAAAAATTCCAACAACCAACTATAGCTTGGGAGCATTGTTGGTAGGGATTGAACTTGGGAAAGAAGAATTGTAAGTCTAGGCAAGGAGGCATCGGATAAGAAAGAATGCACCTTAGGGAGAGAAGTTATCCATATTGCATTTCACGAAGGAGAAGTTGGGCAAAACTAGTTAGATACTAATCAAGAAAGTCTCAGATCTAAGGGGTAAGTTTTGAATTACCATTGTTTGAAGGAGATTTTCGTTGGGTGGATCTTTCAGGTAGAGCTATTTTTTATTTCTTGAATAAGATAGGGGAAGAAGATTAAACGGAGAGATTGTAGTACAGCTTGGAAAGGAGGTGCTAGCATGAGGATGCTAAAATTAATAATTTGTTTAGTGCCCTAAAAATATGTGAGAAGGCATAGGAATTTACATGTTGCTCGCATATAGTAGTTGGCCGAGGGACTTAGATGTAGCTTTAATGAATTTCTTATGTCTTACATAGGTATGCCCTTCAATGGAAGCCCCTAACAATGAAAACTTTTGGAACCCTATTATTGAAAGGTTAGAGAAGTTGGAAAGTGAAAAAACTTTTGCCTATTAAGGGTAGGCTCACCTTATGGCAAGCAGTGCTATCTAGCTTACTCACATACTTTACGTCTAGCTTTCCCATCCTAGAAAAGTGGAACTGTTTGTAGAGAGAAAGATAAACACTTTTTTGTGCGAAGGCAATAAAGAAAGAAGGTTGTTTCTCCTAGTGAATGGGAGTATCATCTCACAACCCTTGGAAAGTGGCAGTATTGTTGTTGGTAACATAAGGCAAAGAAGTTACACACTATTGACAAAATTGCTTTGGAAATTCCCGTGTGAAATTTGTGAGTTATGGCTTCAAATAGTAGCTATTCATGAGAAAAGAGGGAAATGGATGGTTAGTTTACCAAAAGAAGAATATCAAGTAGCGATAGGAGCCCATGGTGGATCATCAGCAAGCTGAAAGAGAGTTTGGAGAACTTGACCACCACAATCAAATTTGAAAGGGTGAGAGAACCTTCTTTTGAATAATTCATGGGTGGATAGTCGAGCTCTTTGCTGCAAATCTCCAAGCATTAGAAAAGGATGCAATAGTGGAGGAACTTCAAAGGAAGCACACACAGTATAAATAATTATTTGGGAAATAGGGATAAATGGTTAAAAAATTGGCATTGTTTTGAAAAAATACCATTTTTTTTTACCTATTCAAAAAAATAGTGGAGGAACTGTGGGAGGAAAGTACCAACTCATGAAGGATTTTTACCAGAAGCAACCTACATAATATTGATGAGTGAGGCGAGTTTTTGAAGCTCCTTCATTTGGTGCATAGATTGCAGCTAACAAAGTTACGAGATAGGGTACCTTGGTTAAATCTACCTTCAGCGAACTATTAGGCTCATCTTCGTTTCATAGTAAGGAACTAGTGGCTGCTTTATGAAATACAAAGATTCAAATTTCTGATCTGGACTCTCTATTTTGGGGGACTCAATACCGACAATACAAGCAAGATGCTGGAATTCAAGCAGTATGCCTCTTAGACCAAGCTACTGCATGCTTTGTATAGGAATACTCAAGACCATATTTTCTTTCAATGCATGACAATGGTATCATTTCCATGAAGGCTGGAATTCTTATTTGGAGACGAGATTCAAGTTTTGTTGTTGAAGACATGTACTCGTGCATAAAGATCTGATGCATTTATTTCAATATTGAGTTTTCACTAGAAATGGCAACGTTAAAGGTTTGTAGAGGGCAATCTTGATAGTTTTCAACTTGAGTATAATTTTTAGGATTACCATCTTCTCTCGTTCAGGGAGTTCTTTAGTGCTAAACTTGGAAAGGAAACCAAGGAAACTAATCCTAATTCTAATTAACCAAGGATTTGACCAAGATACCCCAAATTACCATAATCCTACTACATTAGATATATTCTTTTCACGACCTCAATTCTTCCAAGTTCAGTGTGCAATGAGGGTTTTGTTTAGTATATCTGGTCCAGCACGTTCTAGAACTTCCGCATTTAGGGAACGTAGCATCTTTAAGGCATTGAAACCTTGGATTTGATAAGCAGTTTTGACAGACCTTTCATTTCATTTTGATTTGATTTGGACATCAGACTTTCTTTTTCTTTATTGGCCTATTTTTCTCTTGTTTGCAGGTTGAGGGACCAAAAACTGCTGAAGAAATGCTAGTGATTCTACAGAGAGTTCTCGAAGAAAGTTCTCCTGTTCTGGTTTCAGCAAGGCTTGATGCAGAAGAAAGAAGAAATAACATGCGATTGAGGGAGGAACAAGATGCTGCTTTCAGAGCAGCACTTGAGGCAGATCAAGTATGCTACTTTTTGACTTTGCTTTCTTGTCGGTCTAAATTTCACAATTTTCTCATCCTTCCAACTGTGTTACTAACTGGAGTTTTGATGTCTCTTTAAGTTTTATGTTAATCTGATCTCTTGCTGTGGCTTTATTAGGCCAGGGAACGACAAAGAAGGGAGGAGCAAGAGCGTCTGGAAAGGGAAGCTGCTGAAGCTGAGAGGAAGAGAAAAGAGGAAGAAGAAGCTCGTGAGAGAGCTGCGCGTGAAGCTGCAGAAAGAGAGGCTGCTTTAGCTAGAATGCGGCAGGAGAAAGCAATGTCACTTGGTGCTGAACCTGAAAAGGGGCCTACTGTTACACAGGTAATGTGCTCTATTTTTTCAACTTATGTTCATCATCAAATGATATTTAATTCATCCTCTAGTTGCTCAAGTACATTTTGCATAATCATGAATGTTATCTTTTTTTTCTTCACTCAACTTTTACATACCCAATGAGGAAATTTGTAGTTTATCACCCTGGGGATTGCTCATATTTACTTTCAACTATAATTGAACACAGTTTTTTTTAGTCCTCTCATCTCTCCCTTCCATCTTTGCTGATAAAGAAAAGAACCTAATCAATCTTCTTGAATTTATCGATCAGGTCTTGGTGCGGTTCCCTACTGGAGAACGCAAGGAAAGGAGGTTTCACAGTACCGCATCGATCCAAACTCTCTACGACTATGTTGACTCCTTGGGTTGTTTGGAGGTTGATAGTTATAGTCTGGTCTCGAACTTCCCTCGAGTTGTTTATGGCACCGAGAAGCTCTCCTTATCCTTGAAAGAAGCTGGACTGCATCCTCAGGCGGGTCTTTTTGTGGAGCAAACCTCGTGAAATCTCCGACTAATAGTAGAAGAGTGCTGGAATTTAGTTGAAGATGAAAACTGTAAGAGCAAGATATTTTTATTGTAGCACTTTCTTATTTTATTTTGATTAGAGCTCCTTTGATGACACTATTGAATGTTTCAGGTTTATAGTAGATATGCATATTCAGTATAAATTATAATGGTGGTTGGGGGGATGAGGTTCGAATAATGACACTTAAAATTTTCTCTGAATTTGTAATTTTAGATTTCAGGTCATATTTGGTATCAGCTGTATTTAGCTTTGATTATGTCTTTTCTTTTCTTTTTCAGAATATCTGAAAATGTGGGAGTGAATTATTCGATTTTTCAATTTATAATGAAGGTTATTTATGTCTTAACTTGCTTAAACTAGTCGAGCTATTCTCGGGTTAGCTAGCTTGATTATGTTGCTTCTTGTTTGGTGCAATGTTAAGGCTTGCCAATTGTTTGAAATATATTTATCATCACATCAGTTGGTAGCATTGTAAAGTATTTTCTTTTGTTGTGTTTTTAGATTTGACCTCTAGTGTTAAAAAAAAATAGAAAAAGGTATGTTTAAAAGATTGTTTTGGTTTTCAAGTTTTACCAAAGAAGTATTCTATGCATTTATTTTTAAAATTTTAAATCCAATTCTCATTTTTTAATTTAACAATTGAAATCATTTTAATTTCATCAAATTAAACCTTAAACTTGGATGTGTTGCAATATTTATCATCGATATTAATAAGTGTTCTAATTTTTATTTATTGTTAGACTTTTGCTTGAAACATCGTCAAAGAAAACCTTCAATGAATTATAAAGTAGTGGTTTGGTAGGGAATTGATGGAGCTTAAAGAAACAACACTAGAGTTGATTTTTTTGTAGAAATTTATAGGTTTTAGGAAATTTCTTTATTGGTCAATTTTGTGTTAGGTTTGATTTTTGTTGAGTGAATTTGGTAAAGTTTTTTTTTTTAACTTGAAAATAAATTAATTAATTTGATGTAATTGAAAGTTTGTTAAAAATTGAATTGATTAATTTGGTCTGAGTTTAGGGGTATTTCAAAAAAAAAAAAAAAAATCATTAAGAAAAAACTGGTATGTACCTATGTCAATAATGCCAAATCACAAAAAGAAAAGTGAAAGTGATGAAAAAGAGGGGGGAAATGTGATTTTGGAGGTTCCTCCTGGTAGAACAATTCTTTTTTTTTTTTTTTTTTTTATAAACAATATTATTGTTTCATTTCATGTTCATATATCATAATTATGATGTATATTTAATAATACGAGGCGAATATTCTGGTTTCATCTCATATTTATATATTCACAAATGTAGGGTACACTTAATAATATGAGTATATAACTCAAGATTAAAAAAAGTAGTATATAATATATATATATATATATATATATATATATATATATATTGAATTAATACATATAAATGTAGTATATTGAAATTTTTAGTATATATGTTGGATTAATATATATAAACTTAGTATATATGGTGGTGATGAATTATGTGGGTAGAGGTGTCAAACACATCTTTCTCCGCCTCCACCCTCCAACTCGTCATTATTAAGGATTTCTTCCAATAACTTTTAATAATGCAATTTTTTATTTTTATTTTATGTATTCTTCACAAATTTCTTTGAAGATAACAAATATAATTTTGAGCACAGTACTTCACATTTTTTTTTTCCAATATCACTCACATCAATTATTCATTTTGTTTGAATAGTTTTTAAATAAAAAAGAGTCGTACAATAGTGTATTAAATATTAATGTGAACTTGAAAGGTTTTAATCCATTAATTTAAACGAATTCAAATAAAGTGATGTTTTTATTTCTCTCCATGGTAAGAATATTACATTTTTAATTTGGTTTAAGTACCAATTTTGATTGAACAACCTAATTTATATTTAAAATAATAAAAATAATTTGAATTGCATTGTTAGTCTTTTTACCCATTTTGTTTAAATTACGTTTTGTTTTTTAATAATTACAAATATGGTAGGAGGGATGGAGAGAGAGTGAGAGAGAAAAATGTGTTGCCTTGCAAAATGTGACAAATAATAATTACTGAAGAGTTCATTAGTAATTATGTTGAAGTCTGTGGAGTTGATATTTTTTATACGAGTTCAACAATTATGTGGTTAAATAGGAAGTTAACTTCTTCCCAACTCCTTCTCTAAGAACTCTTTCGGCCAAACAACTCCAAACTTTACCATGGCCAATCCATTATATTTCCTTTCAAAGTCTCCTAAATTCCTTCATTCTCCAATATGACCCCCTCTAAATAAGTATTTATTCTATGCATTTATTGAATTACCTTATTTATTATTTATTTTTAAATGAAAATGAATGAAACAGGATAAGTATTTTTTTTTTACAAAATTATTTAATTAACACGAGATTGAACTCCTGACCTCTTAGCACAATCTTATGTAAATTGGGCTAGACTCGATTTGACTTAATTTCATCATATTAAACCTTAAACTTGGATGTGTTGTAATATTTCATGTCAAAAAAAAAAAAAAAACTTAGCATCGTTAAAGAAAAAATACTTTTTTTTTTTAATGTGTAAGGTGGGGAAATCGAACATGTGACTTGACAGTCGGTTAAACTATCTTCAGATAGGAAATTTATGGATTATCAAATAGAGATTTTGTAAGGAATTACCAAAAAAAAAAAAAAAAAAAAAATGGAATTGATTTTTTTTCTTCTTGTTTGTAGAAATTGATGGGTTTTAGGAAATTTCTTTATTGGTCAATTTTGTGTTGGTTTTGGTTTTGGTTGAGTGAATTTGGAAAGATTTGTATGTTTATTATTATTATTAAAAATTAGTTAGTGGATGAAGCAAAAGTTGATTTTATTTTTTATTTTTTTTTTGATTAAATTGAAAGTTTACCTTACAAATTGAATTGATTGACTTTGGTCAAAGTTTAGGGGTAATTTTTTTTTTAAAAAAAAAAAAAAAATATATATATATATATATATATATATATATATATATATATAAAAGTTGTATGTACGTCAATAATGCCTAATAACGAGGAAAAAAACTGAAAGTGATGAAAAGGTAGATTTTGGAGGCTGCTCGTGGTAGAAAAAAAAAAGTATATATATTTTTTTGGAAAAAAAAAATACTCATATTATAAATAGATAAAATATATCAAGTTAATTAAATTTGAAATTTAGTGTTAACGTAAATTAAGATTTTTTTTTTTTTTTTGATTCCATGTCGAAAATAAAGCTAGATTCTTATTCGGTATATAAGAAAGGAAATTGCATAAAGTATTTATAGAGACCTGACAAAATAAATAAAATAAAATCGAATCGAAATAATGATAAATTAATTCCTATTATAAATAAGGAAAGATAAGTAAATGATTTTTTTTAATTTACGTTAACAGTTAATACTCATATTTTAGGCTATTTAATAAGATTTTTGTTTTGATTTTCTTTTTTTGAAAATCATGTATACACATGTTTAAGGGTTGGTTGCACAAATAGTAATCAGGCCCAAATTAAGTATTAATTTAGCAAACTTTAAAATGTTTTGCAAATATGGTAAAAAAAAATCTGTTTCTATCGCTGATAGATTTTATCATATTAGAATTCTATACTATTATCACTGACAAAAATCTATAAAAAGTTGAGGTGATCAGCGATATACTTCTATCAGCCATAAGATATCAGGAATAGAAATTGTCATATAGCAAAATTTTTAAAAACATGCTATATTTTTAATTATCTTATTCTAAATTGACTTCTGTTACAATTTCTTATGTTTTTATTTATTTTTCAATTAGCTTTTAAAAATTATTCTCAAAGTCAAGTTTAAAACTAAAAGTGGTAATCTTCAAACTATGTTTTTGTTTTGAAAATTTGATCAAGATTTTGGCGATGTGTTAATTTTTTTTTAAACAAAAAGAAAAGAAAATATAGATTCTTATTCTTTAATATATATATATATATATATTTAACAAATACTAATATATTTATTAAAAAAAAAAAACAAATACTAATATAAATAATTTTCATAAGATCAAAATTTTAAAAAGAAAACAAAATCAAAATCATTGTAAACAAGTCCATAAAATGGGATTTTTTGGAGAAATAAAAATAGAGAATTTAAGGGTTGTTTGATCATGTTTCTATTTTCTATTTCGAACTTGTTTGATAATTGTTGATGGTTCTTGTTTCTAAATTTTGAGAAATATTTCTAAAAATGAATCAAATTTGAAAATTAAAAAAAAAAAAAAACATATTAATCTTCCAATACACATTTTTATATTAGTAATTTTTTTATTAAAAAATTAAATTAAGAAGAGTAATTGAGAGATTTTAGGTTCAATTTCTTCCTCCACATATTGTAAAAAAAAAAACATTTTATTGAAAATAACAATTCTAAATTAAAGCGAGGGAAATATATCCATCCACATATATATATATATATATATATATATATATATATATATATATAATTTCTCAATTGAGCTCGGTTAAGTTTGACACTATATTTACATTTAGAGTAATCAATTAATTAGGAAAAAAACTCTAAGGGCTCAAATATGACCAATCCAACAAAAACAAACTTAACAACCACCAGGGTGGACAGACCACCCAATCACATGACCTAACATGGATAAAAGCATGACCGACTAAACTATGGGCCACCTTGTTCATAGATCGAGGGACAAAAATCAGCTCTTTCACCATGAGAGAGAGCATCAACGCTCGAATTTCACCAAAAAAAAGTACTTTGGGGATGAATGAAAAAAATTATGATGAACCGCATTTACCACACTTTGAGCATAAGATTCTACCAAAAACACGTAAGGCCCATAGCGACCGCCAACTTCAGACCACAAAGGAGAGTCCGTCCCTCCGCTGAAAACGGATCCATTGATATCGTTCCGGCCATATGCTCTGGGCAACAATCAACCCACCTCACCAATCACGTATCACTACACCCAAACCCACACCTCTAACCGTCGGGTGGCAGACATCCACATTGACTTTAACCACCCCCACCTTCAGCGGGACCCATCCCTTCATCCCGTCCCCTTTGTCGGTTCCACCGTCCTCCCGACCAAAGGAATCGTCGATGCCTCCTTATATGCCCAAACATAATCTTAAATCCATCTCACTTTTGCAAGTACATCCAAGCACCTGTCGATGAGCCTTACAACATTCATGTTTAAATTTTCATTTCTTGAAAAAGTATTTAATTTTTTTTTTTTAATCTTCTAAATTAAAATTTCAAAAAAAGAAAAAATATCAACTATATCAAATTAAACTTTTCCTACCAGTTACCACTACATTGTAATCTTAAACCAAATTTGAATTCAAAGACAAATCCGATTTATTTTATTTTATAAAATATTTCACATTGACCAACTAATTAACACGTCTTATAATCCTAAATAAAATAAACTACCCAGCAAACATATAAATATTTAGGTTAAAAAAACATTTCGGATTCATGTACTTTTTTGAGTAACAATTTAATAATTATTAACAATTTAACTAGTGACCATGAAGTTTTAAGTTCGATCTTTTCATTTCGTGTATAGTAAAAAAAAAAAAAAAAATTAATCTATGTTTATTTTAGAATGAAAATGTAAAGTTTCAATTCTACCCTTAAATTTTTGTTTTGTTTTAAAAAGTTTCTCTGTTGTTTAATATTTTTAAATTTAAAAAATGTAACTGGTCTATTAGATTTAAACTGGTCTATTAGATTTAAATTGAATTTGATGTCTAATAAAATAATTTTGTAGGCATTAGATCATTGAACTATTTACCTATTAAATAGAAAATTATTAAAAATTCAAAGACGTGACCACAAAATTGAAAGTTTATGAATTTATTAGATACTTATATTTAAGTTGTAATTTAATCTAAATTAAATTAAATTTGTAATTTAATCTATTTTTTTTAGTACAACAAATACGGGAGGTGGATTGAATTTCCAACCTTATTAGAGTAGTACATGTCAATTACTATCCAACTATACTCACTCTACACTACATTTCAATTAAAACTAGCATTGTTGATTTTTATTCAAACAAATTAAAAGATTGAGATAAATTAAAACTTTTAAAATAAATACAAAATAATATTTCATTCCAGTGGAATTAATTTGGTTAATAAAATAAAGGGCAAAAATCAATTTATACCCTTAAACTTTGGAAGTTGTATCAATTAAAACCCTAAACTCTAAACTAATGATTGTATCAATTTAAAACCTGAATTTTCATAAGTGTATCAATTTACACCATCTCTTATAAAAATGTTAGTTTTCACATGTGTGGAAACTTATAAATTAAACCACTAAATTTTCATACAATTATTCAATTATGAAAGTTTAGAGGTTTAATTGTTAAAATTATAAGTACTCACGTGTTTAATTTAACGTTTTAAAAATAAAATACTAATAGAAGGTGTAAATTGACAAACTTATGAAATTTTAGGGTTTAAATTGATACAATCAGTAGTTTATGTTTTTTTTTTTTGCAACAATATTTTAATTAAAGCGAGGATTGAACCCATGACCTTTTAGTCACGGGCACAACTTTATGCCAATTGAGCTATGTTCGGTTTGGCTAGTTTAGGGTTTTAATTGATACAATCTTCAAAGTTTAAGGGTATATATATTGATTTTTGCCCTAAAATAAATCAATAAAATTTATTAACTTTTTTTTTTTAAAAAAAAATTCAACTGCATATAAAGGTGAGAATTCAACTTATGCTCTTTTAATCAAAGATACATTAGTTCAGCTATGCTCCGGTTAACCTAATTTCTTATTTTATATATAAAATATTTAGTCATTTTTAAAGTCTAGGGACCAATATGACATTTTTTGAAGTTCAAATACCTAGGAATTAATTTTTTATGAGTTTACTTGATAATCAAATGTTGTTGATCTGTCCCATTAGATTAGTCGATGGGCGTAAACTGATCTGAACACCCACCGATGTTAAAAAAAACAAAAAGAAAAAACAAATAAACAGAAAATTCAAATATACTAGTAAGGTACTAAATTTATAATTTAACCTAAACAAATGTTTTTTTTTTGTTTTTTTTTTTTGTTAGAACAAAATCTTAAATCATTCTAAAAGATATGATAAAGATATAGGTATTTCGTAAACCCTAATAAAAGGAAAAGAAAAGAAAAACAGATTAAAAAAAAAAAAAAACAGAAATTGATGTTTATAAATTATCTGGTAATCGTAAAAAAAATAGTGAATTTAATAAAAAGGTAAACGGACGGTGGCGGAGCTAAATTCAGTGAGACACAAAGAACAGAGCGACGACGACTTCAAACATTTCAACAATTCCTTTATTCTCTCTCTCTCTCTCTCAATTTCATTCCCTTTCCTTTTCAATCCGATCCATTTCTAGGGTTTCCTTTTCCGATTTCTAGAGTTATGCGGATGCTTCGATGGCCGCACCTCTGTTCTTTCCATTGATCATCTTCTTCATCATCATCATGTGCTCGATTTCTGTTCTTCATCGAATCTCTACTCTCGAATTGAAATCCGCCATGGATTTATTCATGGGTCGTCGATTTCACTTCCAATACTCTTTCGATGTCGCTTCCGAGGCTTTTTCTGAACACCTCTCTCGTTTCATCGTCGTTATCTGACTACTGTTTGCCTTCCGGATTTTTTTTCTCTTTTTTCCCCCCCCTTTCTTTTTCGCGATTTCTGTTTGTTTTTCTTCTTCATCTTTCTGTGCGTTTCGATGAGTTGCGGTTCGGATTTGATGTCTGGGAACTCTGAGGCTGATGATCGTGAGATTGTAGAGAAGGATCCGACTGGACGTTATATACGGGTATATTTGTTTTGTGTTTCTTCTTCGATTTTTTTATTATTTGTATGAACTATTTGTTTGTTCATCGTCAGCTGAATTGCCCTAGCGACTGGAATAGATCATAAATATCATTTTTTTTTTTGTTTACGCTGGTGTTTGTTTGGTTACTTAAACTGTGAGTGATCTTAATTTAGGGTTTCACTGCTGATTTTGAATTAAATTGGGTTGTTTTGCTTTTGCTGATTGCGCATAGCGACTGGGAATGAGCAAATTCCATTTACTGTATCAATTTTCTATTTCGATTTTGTTCACTTAACTGTTTCAGGTTGGTGTTTGATTACTCAATTTTAAAGTGGGAGTGATCTTAATTTAGGGTTTTCACTGCTGATTATGGATTGAAATTGGGTTGTTTTTCTTTTTGTAAGGGGAGATTTTGGGCATAACCACCAAACTTGTTATAATGGATTGGTGTACTTCTTATATTTTAGATTTGTTCTTTCCTTTCTGCTTTGTAGTTGAGATGTTTTATTCTATTTGACTTTATGATTTAATCCTCATTTGAACTTTTTTGTTTTCCAGTACGATGAGATTTTGGGTAAAGGGGCATTCAAGACAGTGTATGCTTCTGCTGTCTATCAATCTTAGTCCTTTTATTACTTTTTCTTTTCTAGTTTGTTCATTAGTTTAATTTCAGGGTTTTCTTTTCCCAATCAAAAAAGGGTGTATTATTTGACTTGAGGGCTATTTTTTGTTGTCATCAGATACAAAGCATTCGACGAAGTTGGCGGAATCGAAGTTGCTTGGAGCCAAGTGGACATTGAAGATGTTTTGCAGTCACCAGAACAGCTTCAAAGATTATATTCTGAGGTTCATCTGCTAAAGTCACTGAAACATGAAAATATAATCAAGTTCTATAGCTACTGGGTTGATGATAAGAATAAGACTATCAACATGATTACAGAATTGTTCACTTCTGGGAGTTTGAGGCAGTAAGATCCGAAGAGCCTTCTTTTCACTTTCCATTATTTGTTTGTTGTTATCATTTTACTGCATTCAATGAGTTATTTATTCATGTATGATATACTTTGGAATTCAGATATCGAAAGAAGCATAGGAAAGTTGACTTGAAGGCATTCAAGAACTGGGCAAGGCAGATACTGCGAGGTTTAACGTATTTGCACGGTCACAATCCTCCAATTATTCACAGGGATTTGAAATGTGATAATATATTTGTAAATGGAAATACTGGAGAAGTTAAAATTGGAGATCTCGGATTGGCAATTGTCATGCAGCAGCCTACTGCCCGAAGTGTAATTGGTAATAATTTCATTTTCTAGCTTGATTTATTTTTGTCGGGGAAGAATTCTAGATTGAAAGCTGAACAAACTTCAACTGATATGTGACCTGTGATTGTTAATTATTCAGGCACTCCGGAGTTCATGGCTCCAGAACTTTATGATGAGGACTATAATGAACTTGTTGACATCTATTCTTTTGGCATGTGTATGTTGGAAATTGTGACTTGTGAATACCCATATAATGAGTGCAAAAATTCTGCCCAAATATTCAAGAAAGTTACTTCTGTAAGTAAATGGTTTACTTCTACCAAATTATGTCTTCTAAGGCCTCATTTGATAACCATTTGGTATTAAGGCCCTGTTTTCTATATCCATTTGGTTTTGGGTTTTTTGTTTTTGAAAATTTAGCTTATAAACTTTACTTTACATGTGAGTCACTTTGCTTCGTTATATACTTTCTAAAACTGTTTTTGGAGCTTTTAAAATCCAAGCCAAGTTTTGATAACTAAAGAAAGTAGTTTTTTAAAACTTGTTTTTGTTTTTGGAATTTGGCTAAGTTCAAACAAAAAGGTGAAAACCAGAGTAAAGATATTGTTAGGAAACAGGCACAATTTGGAAATTGTGATCAAACAGGGCCTAAATGTTTCCATCAAATTGAAGTTCTGAAATCATTTCTTCTTTCTTGCAGGGTATAAAGCCTGCTTCCCTTGGAAAAGTGTTGGACCCTCAAGTAAAGCAGTTCATAGAGAAATGTTTGGTTCCAGCATCCATGAGAGTACCTGCAAGTGAACTCTTGAAAGATCCATTTCTTGCAACTGAAAATCCCAAGGACCATAGTTCTGAACCTTCAAGGTTATTGAATGAGCAGTTCAAATCTATAGTTCCTCCATTGCTAGCTTCTCATCCAATGGACATGGACCATAACAGCAGCAAACTCTCAGGCTCAGTGGCCTCATCTGTCAAAAGCAGTAATGGAATTTCTCACTTTTCAACTATAGAACTTCAGAAGCTCACTGAGAATAATGAATTGATGCTGAAAGGGGACATGACTGATCACAATACGATTTCGTTCCATTTGCGCATTGGTGAACTATCTGGTAACTTTTTGGACGATTCTTCAGTAATCTTCTCAAAAGTTATTTTTCTTTAGCGAATGTGTTAATACTCTTCATGATGATAACTTGCACATTTCTTTTCATATAGGTAAATCTAAGAATATCCATTTTGCCTTCTATCTCGATTCCGATACTGCTTTGGCTATTGCTTTGGAGATGGTTGAACAACTTGAACTGTCAAACGAAGATGCGACTACCATAGCTAAATTGATCGATGAATTAATTGCCAAGTTTGTTCCAAGCTGGAAACCATGTCCAAACTATTGTCACGAACAAAATACTGCAGATAATTCTTCTGAAACTCCAGAGGATAAGACCTTCATTCCTCCATTCTTCTCTGAGCTGGTACTGTCATCTCCCAAGGTGGCTGCTGCTACTGCTAGGAAAACTCCGACGCATTTGGCCGACGTGGAATATCAAGAAATCCAGCAGTCGATTATTTCGTGTGCATCTCTTGACTACAATCACTCAACTGTCTCAGATTACAGCATTGGAAAAGGATCAGAGTGTGGAGACTTCGGCCACCCCGAATGCAACAAACCCTTTACTAGCAGTGGAACAATTGATTTAGATGCTGTTGGATCTATTTCGACGATGATCGATTTTACAAAACCGTCTTTAATCTCGTCCTGTTCGGGAATGTCGAAAGAATTGAGTTTGTCTAGCTTTTCGACTCTTTCTCTGGAAGAAAGAGATCACCATGATGAACTCAAGTTGGAGATTGATGCTATTGACTTGCAGTACCATCAGTGCCTTTGTGAACTGTCAAGAATGAGAGAGGAAGCAATAGAAAGTGCCAAGAAGAGGTGGATGTCAAAGAAGAAAGCCTCTGCTATTTGAAAGCCCTCCTTATTATCATTTGGACTTGCAAGTGTTTTTTTTTTGTTTTTTTTTTTGGCTACTCTTGCAAATTGGTCATACTTTTTTTTTTTTTTTTTTTTTTTTTTTTTTTTTTTTTTTTTACTGAGAGCTATTCTTTGCATTATATCCAACAAAATTCTAACTCCTAAGTTTTGATTCTTATCATTTTTAATTTATACCAATTCATTACATAGTTTAGATATAAACATTGTTACATTTGTCCCACACTCTTTTCGCAATGCAACTTTAAAGCTCAATATTTTCCATGTATTATTCTTCACATTGCCATGAATTATTTCTGCAATTTTCCTTTTTGTGATGTTTTTTTTGTATAGAAATTATTGCTATAAATGTTTTGAGCTTGCTCTTGAAAGGCATTTGATCCATTAATTAATAGACATGTTAATAACTTACAAATTGAATTTTTTTTTCACAACATGTTAGGGTGTGGATCGAACCTGTGACATCTTGGTTTCTTGGTTATCTTGGTTTCTTGGTTACTAGGCTATACAGTATACTAGTTGTGCTATGCTCTTACAAATACATTATTTAACAATAATAAGATATTTTTTAGGTTGTAAGCAAGCATTAATATGTTATGAGGTGAGGGTAACTGACCATTTGAAGACCTAATTTACACAACTGTCTAGTTTTATTTTCTAGTTTTTACCTAATTTACATGAATAGTTTTAAAAATATCCGTTAGGGATTTTGTCATCGGAAAAAGCTCATATGCGATTTTGGCGTCGGAACTAAGTAATATTATATGTCGGGAATTCACCTATCCTGACGTCAGGAATTTTGGTGTCAGAAAAAGTTCTCCCAATGAATCTATCCCGACACCGATCCGAACGACTGTTTAGCGCGTCGGGAAAGCCTTTTTCGATGAAATTACGACTTCTCCCGACGATTTTAGGCGTCAGGAAAACTCTCAATTCCTTCCGTGTAAGTCAATTAAAGTTTAAAAAATAGCCTTGATTTTGCATATTTTTGTCTATTAACTTATTTTGTAATTATTGTAAATTTGAAAATTAAGAAAAGGAAAAAAGAATATAGGGTGATATCTTATATTATATCTAGTTTACACAATCAAATATGAGTTTTTGAATTTGGAGTATGTGGGATGGTTTGTATTTTACTTCATGGCATGAGGGTATTTTGAGATCAGTTTCAAATATAAACAAGAAACTGTTAGGGTTATTATTTGGAAATAATAGGTCGCGTCGTGACAACATTAATAGGTGTTAGGGACAACGTAACTGCACATATCTCCACATTGATATGATATTGTCCACTTTGAAAATAAACCCTCAGGACTTTGATACCACTTGTTAGGGACAACGAACATCCACATATCTCCACATTAATATGGTTCTCTAGGGTTGTATATGGTTTCATATATGTGTTTATATTTTGTATGTGATTTTTATATATTATTGTTTAATGTTAATATTTCATAAATATGAGAGTATATTTAATAACGTCCTTTTCAAATATATATATATATATATATATATATTTGTACAACTTTTGTTTTTTTTTTTTGAAAAAGATAAAATATATCGAGTGTATATTTGCAAATAACATAATGATGATGACGAACAAATATATCCAGTGTATATTTAATTTGCAAATAACTAAATATATCGAGTGTATATGACGAAATTCGCAATATGTGAAATTTGTATAAAATGAATTAATGTATCTCTCAGTTTATATATGAGAGTTTTCTAAAAAAAAAAAAAAAAAAAAAAGAGAAAAAAGGGAAAAATAATAATGTTAAAATTTTATATATGTATATATATATATATATTTTTAACATTCTAATATTTATTGTAAATTGAAAACATAACTTTTAATATATAATATTAAAAAAATAAATTTTATTTTCAAGAAAAATTTAAAATACATGTCAAAAAAAAAAAAAAAAAAAACAAACGTTTATCACATGCTAATGTATACAGAGCATAGACTTACTTTGAGCACTCTAATTTCTTCAAAGTAACAGCGTCGGAGGCACGACCCGACCAGTTAAGGCCAGCAGCGCATCGCCGACAGAAGGGCGAGCCAACCGATGCTCACCATAGGCGGACTGATCGATCCAACCCAAGGTCCAACTACGAGCTTTTTAACTGCAACAACTTAAATATACGCTATTGGAGCTGGAATTACCGCGGTTGCTGGCACCAGACTTGTCCTCCAATTGATCCTCGTTAAGGGATTTAGATTGTACTCATTCCAATTACCAGACTCGAAGATCCCGGTATTGTTATTTATTGACACTACCCCCGTGTCAGGATTGGGTAATTTGTGCGCCTGCTGCGATCCAACCCAAGGTCCAACTACGAGCTTTTTAACTGCAACAACTTAAATATACGCTATTGGAGCTGGAATTACCGCGGTTGCTGGCACCAGACTTGTCCTCCAATTGATCCTCGTTAAGGGATTTAGATTGTACTCATTCCAATTACCAGACTCGAAGATCCCGGTATTGTTATTTATTGACACTACCCCCGTGTCAGGATTGGGTAATTTGTGCGCCTGCTGCCTTCCTTGGATGTGGTAGCCGTTTCTCAGGCTCCATCTCCGAAATCGAACCCTAATTCTCCGTCACCCGTCACCACCATAGTAGGCCACTATCCTACCATCGAAAGTTGATAGGGAAAATATTTGAATGATGCGTCGCCGACACGAGGGTCGTGCGATTCGTCGAGTTATCATGAATCATCAGAACAACAAGCAGAGCCCGCGTCGACCTTTTATCTAATAAATGCATTCCTTCCAGAAGTCTGGGTTTCTTGCACGTATTAGCTCTAGAATTACTACGGTTATCAGAGTAACAGATACCATCAAACAAATTATAACGGATTTAATGAGTCATTCGCAGTTTCACAGGCTAAATTAGTTCATACTTACACATGCATGGCTTAATCTTTGAGACAAGCATATGACTACTGCCAGGATCAACCAAGTAGCATTCCTACACGACGCCGCAACCCGTCTGCCCCAAGAGGCAAAGCGGGAGCGAACGCCATTTGTTCGTGCAAATAAAGTAATTGTTCAAACCCGGGTTTCAGAACAAATAAAGTCATTTGTTCGTGCAAATAAAGTAATTGTTCAAGCGGGAGCGAACGTCATTTGGCTCAATTAAAGTAATTGTTTGCATTATACATTCATATAAGTGGATAAGAATCACAAAATTTGAATCATAACAGAAGTTTAAGCGGCTGGGTTTAAACCTCAAAATGATGAAATGTCAAAGAAAAACGCTTTGTAATCCATTTTGAGGGCCAAAATGGACCTTTTCTAAGGGATTGCCCCGAAAATTGTTCAAACCCGGGTTTCAGAACGCTGCACCCTAAACACTGACTTCTGATTCTCAAACTTCCCAACCCTGCATCTCAAATACTCTTTTCTGATTCCTAAGATTCAGAACCCTTCCAAACAAACCCCAAAATTTGATTCCTAGGGTTTTGAACCCAAAACATGGGCCAAACGCCGGCCTCAAGCGGTTGGGCGCTCATCTACCACTAAGTTTTTTTTTTTTTTTTTTTTTTTTTTTTTTTTTTTTTTTTTTTTTTTGGGGTCTACCACCAAAATATTATTTACTAATAAATTATATACCAAAGGGGGGCTCGAGTCTCCATTGGATCCATGGTAAATTCGGCCCTGCTTGTATCAAACTCTAAACTTTCATAAATATATCAATTTATGTCATCTCTTAAGAAAATATTATTTTTTAGTAGATTTATAATTTTTCAATTAAATCCTTAAATTTTTATACATTCATAAATTTATGAGATTTAATTTTTAAAATTAGAAATCTCCACGGGTTTAAATTAATGTTTTTCAAATAAAATCTAATTTGGATACACTTTTTAGTTTAAGATTTTAATTGATACAACCTTTTAGGAGTACTAGTTAAAAAATAGGTTCGATGCACGTGAAAACTTGATGTTTAAATTTATTATTAAAAAAAGAAAAAAAAAAACTTTGGAATAGTTACATTTATATGTATAATACAAACAAATTATTCTTTGTTAACAATATTTTTTTGAGCTCGTATATAATAAGTTTATTAATATTTAATATAACTAAATTATTTTTTACATTTTATGTAAAAAATATATTTTGAATTGCTTAAATAGGTGTGGTCGTTATGTAGTATTAATATTAATGCTTAGTACCTTCATATGTCTAATCTTTCAAATATTTAGATAAACTCCAACATGAGCCTAACTCAACCGGCATAATGTACATATTTGATTCTCCACCCCACTTGTTGTCAATATATATATATATATATATATAGTGGGGGAGCCATAACTCGAAGTAAGGGACTTAAATTTGACTGTTTTTTTAATAATATTATAATTTTTAAATTTTTTTATAAAAATATTATAGGTTTGAAAATATTTTTAAAAATATTGCTTTAAAGGGAGGTCTTCTAGCAAATGTTCGTCTTTTAAAAAGACGATCTTGCTCCACATGGATGGTCGTCTTTTCAAAAGCCGACCAAAAATGATATCTTTTTAACTGATATTCAAAAATTTCGAAAAAATGTATGGTTGGAAAGCTAATAGAGAGAGCTTCAATTTGATACCTGGTTTCACTACTTTTGGAGTTTTGTATAAGACCACCAAAGTTGGACTATAGTTCTGCAAATTTCAGAACTGAAGATTCTTTTGCATTCAAAAATTGATATCTTTTTACCCAGATATTAAAAAAATTCGAAAAAGGTACGGTTGAAAAACTAACACAGACAACTTTAATTTGATATCTGGTTTCACTATTTGTAGAGTTGTGTATTAAAAGATACAGATCGCCGAAGTTTAGCTACAATTTTGAAGTTTTCAGTCATATCTTCAGTTCTGGGTTTAGTGAAGTTTTCAGAATAGACAAAATTATAAATGTAATCTCTAAACTATGATGTTTGTGTCTATTATTTATGTCTATTTGGTCTCTAAACTTTTAAAATTACAAATTCAGTCTCTGACTTTCGAATGTTTTAAAATTCAGCCCACACAAAATTAAAATTTTAAAGTTTCATTAGATATTAAATTCAAATTTTATATTATAGTTAAATTATCTTTTAAAAATTTCAAATTTTTTTAGGACTAAATACAAAATTGAAAGTTTAGAAAATTAAGGTTTCATTTACCACCAAGGCAACACTTAGTTTTACAAAATATTTACCAAATTATATATTAAAGCTGTATTGTTTCAAAGTTGAGGGGTATCTAGTTCCGGACTCGTGGTAAATCTGCCCAATATATATATATATATATATATATATATATATACTTTCCAAATTTTATAATTAATTGTCTAATGATGTTTAATTAAAAAAATGACAATGACAAATGACTTGTTGAGATTTTTATGTGTTTTTAAAAAAACGAACCATGTTTTTGTAAGGGTTAATGCTTAATATATTTTTTTGTTCATAAGATTCATAAATGAATGTTGTTTTGAACTAATTATAAATAATTAAGTTAAAATAATATAAATTAAAAAAAAAAAAAAAAAAAAACAACAACAACAGAAAATTGTGAATATTTTGTGATATATCTATTTCCCAACCACAACCAAATTCACTTCATTAACAATTTTTAAAAAATATACATTGAAAATTCTACTACTCTCGAGAGCCCCTAGTAGCTCCATTACTTCTCTTTCTCTTGGTCAAGTTGCCCCCTCCCTATATTAGGTCGCAAGAATCATTATTCATTCCAACCAAACAAATGAAGAGCAAATTATATATATATTAATAATTCTCATCATCGACTCTCACGCTACTAATGATCATACATGAACGATAATTATCATTCTGTTTATATATATAGAGTAGAGCAAGGTAAATTCTGATATATGAATCAACTTGGAAGCCTGCAACAGTTATGTTTATATATATCGATGTTAGTCTTATTTTTACTCGAGATTTTTCTTGTGTATACTAAATGAATGGTGATTTCAGTTTTTCTTCGTTTGATTTATCTTCCTGGAAGACGGTTAGTAATTATGAGTTCATCATGCTTTATATGACAACTTGATGCTTGAGCATTTTAAATGGAAGGAAGATCATATCAGTGATTCAAATCTAACTTTGATAGTTTTAATTTGGTGTTTCTTGGTACTTTGAATGGTTATGATTTTTTGTTAAAAGGGTATTTGGAAATCTCATGGATTTTTGTATAACTTGTCCTACTATCACTACTTGATGCTACTACATTTTAGTTGTCAAGAAAACTCGTAGGATACTCACAGATATTTGTAAAAAATTCATGGGACAATCGCCAGACTCTACTACATGTGATTTCTGTGTTATTTGCAGAAATTGAAGTCTGCTCCGCTACCAAAGGAGCTCAAATTCCATTGTCCAATATGCATAGGCCCATTAGTAGAGGAAACATCAACAAAGTGTGGTCATATTTCCTGACATGCATCAAGGCTGGCTGCAATAGCCGTGGAAAGTAGGAGTGATTTTAGTGAAAATGATTTGTTTATGAGTGATTTAATAAAAGTAGTTTTCATATAATCATCATAAAGTAACTACGAAAGAGCTCATTTGAGTATTCCTACCTGGCACAAGCTTGGAATGTGGCATATTGAGTTTTACTCATGAAACATGTTTGCCTCATAAATTATTTTGACAAACCTTGTTTTGTTTTTGGATCTTGTTTGAGAAAGTTAAACTTAAATAACAGTAAATGTGAGGAGATTGAAGGAAAAAGGGTGAGTCGTTTTGGAAAATAGCATACTTTAATGAAGATTTTCATTCTATTACATTGGCCTCACTTGCATTTCACTCACTTTTTATTCATACAAACCATAAGCAATATTATGCTTATGGGATGCTTTAGCTCTGCTTTTCAGGGGTGATTCTGGTGGACTCCATACTTTCCGGCCACCTCTTTCGACTCCGACGCCTGTTTCTTGTCGGAATTCCAGTTATACTGGTGAGCGTCGTCGTCCTCACGGTATGGGGATTTGTCGCAGTTGCCATATTCGTCGCAATCTTTATCTTTGCATTTGTAACCATCACATTCATATTCCTCCTTGGGTTTGTCACATTTGCCATATTGATAGCAATATCCATCTTTGCATTTGTATTCATCACAGTCATATTCATCCTTGGGTTTGTCACATTTGCCATATTCATAGCAGTCTCTATCTTTGTATTTGTATCCATAAGAGTCATAATCCTCCTTGGGTTTGTACCCCAAATTTTGATTGAAAATGTGGGGATTGTGAGCTATTTCTTCCTTCAGGGTCATGTCTCTTCCTCCTTCGACGTTTTGCAGAACCGCCATTGCCATTGCCATTGCCGAGACTGCGAGCACGGTGACGAGAATCTTATTGATCATCATCTTCTCTTGCTTCTCTTTCTGTTGGAGTGAAAATGCTATGGAGTTCTCCAAATTTATAGGCAGCAAGGGAATTTAGGTAGGCTTTTTGAGTGAAATAATTTGTATTTCTGCATAGGAATCTTTGTTCTAATAGAAACAAGTAGTTGAATGGTCCTTCTGCAATTCATTGCCTCCAAATTTGAGGTTGTTTTGATGTCAGAGAAATTGCTTAATCTTAGCAATTCAACCATATGAATTAATACACATTTAATCTACTGTCATTGTTGATTTACAGTTTACTATAAGATCAGCATTTTCCATTAAAACATGATCTTAATGTAAATAAAATTGTTCATCTAAACCTGATTCTCTAAATTGCTCTTTGAATGTGGTAAATTACATCTCACAGGGTTTTGTTTTGAAGACTTTGAAGGGAAATGGTTGTTATTTTGATCAATGGAATTGAGTGAAATCCCAGTGTAATTCAATTGAAGTTATGAACAGGTATGAAATCGAATGGTTCGATAAAGATATTTAAAATTAATCGATATCTCGATCTTTTATAAATACCCATAAAACATAAAATAATAATAATAATAATAAATAAATGAATCTTGTATAGTTTTATTTTAACAAATATGAAAGTATACATTTTATAGACAATCATGAATACTGTACAATAATTTACTAAAAAATGGTACAACCAAACTGATATTATTGGTTACGAGGGATCAGTAGATGCACCCGAACATCTCAACTATGTTGACACGGCCTTAGCACCCTCATCATCTGCCCTCGTACCAATAATTTACAATAGTAATCATAGTGTTCGAGTTGAAAGTAAATAGCAAGAAAATATAAACTCTTAACATATTTTGCCAACGAACCCCGGCGACGATCGGACGAAAGACGGCACCGAGCATTTCGGTGGCAGTGACGACGGTGGAGTCGGATCGACAATCTTCACAACTTGTCGGGATCGAACCGGGTGAGGCAGTC
The DNA here is from genome assembly GCA_028017165.1 of Herpetospermum pedunculosum. Taxonomy (NCBI): domain Eukaryota; kingdom Viridiplantae; phylum Streptophyta; class Magnoliopsida; order Cucurbitales; family Cucurbitaceae; genus Herpetospermum; species Herpetospermum pedunculosum. The sequence goes on along the minus strand of CM051527.1, from coordinate 65,027,420 downwards.
CGTACAAAAAGCCCTCACATTGTTCTTCTTGAAGCTTGAACATCATCTTCATCTTTGCATAAACGGAGGCCGTGAGCAAACTATCAGAACCAGCAAAATGTGCATTACCGATTCGATTAACGTGGACTAATTTAGCAAGTTTTTTTAGCCCTAAGTCGCCGTCGAGCAAGCCGTAGCAATACCGAGCCATGTGTTTGAGATCGACGATCGTCCCCAACATTTGTCCAGCGAGGGTTGCGAACGTCCTCATGTAAGGCGGCATGACTCTGACCTTCACAAGCTTCATAAGGTAGGCGATGTCGTAAAATCCATGGAATGTAATCCATCGATCGATTTTACGGCTCCAAAGAATTGGTTGGAACAATTTACCAAATTCCTCCGGTGGGATTCCGTAATTTCTCAGGTTCTCGAAATCGAATCCCTTGTTCTTCAGAAAGGAATCGAGCGAATAAACTCCTTCCATATTTGAAATCCGATCAAAATCTCTAAAATTAAATTCCCAAGTCATTCCGATTTCCCCGTTGGCATTCGTGAGTGTGAGACCGAGTTGAAGTATGCTCAATCGGTTCACATTAAACTGGAGGCAACTATAGAATTCTTCCTCTGAAACGCTTTTGGGAGTGTATTGAAGGAAGCCTAGCAGATCATCAATGGCCATCCATAAGTTTTCAATCCCCTACCTACTAATCTAATTCTAATCGGTGAAGAAATATACCTGGAAATTCTGTATCGATGGCGATAATGGGGAACTCTGTCAGAAACGCTTTCAGAAGTTCTAACTCTTCCTTGAGGTTGTAAAACCAAACCTCTCGCTGCTGACTTTGAGTGATACACGCTTTCGCCATTCTCTCCGGTGATTGAGAGTTCTTCCGTTCTCAAAATGAAATTGTGAGTTGAAAACGAAAAATGAAATTGTGAGTTGAAAACGAAAAATGAAATTATATATTGGTAGGAATTGGCGCGCGCCGCCGTCTGTGTAAAATCGGGCTCCATTCTCTGCCTTCCCCTTCCCCTTCCCTTTCCCTTTCCCCTTCGTGGTATATATTTAAATAAATATTTTTGTAATATTATTTAAATTCAAATAACATATTAAATTTTTATTATAAAAAAATTTGATTTTTTTTAAATACAACAGGTCAACGTTGTAAACTTTGAATTTTCAATCTTACAGTTTTTTTTTTTTTTTTTTTTTTTTTTTTTTTTTTTTTTACAACTCCAACCTTACATATGAATTAATAATAATAACTATTTAATTTTCGAGATTTTGAATGCCAAAGTGAGCATGGCTCAGCAGGCATATTTATGTATTAACGACCACGAGGTCTGTGGTTCGAATCCCCCCACTCCATGTACTCAAAAAAAAAAAAAAAAAAAAAAATTTCGAGATTTTGAGGGTGTCCCTAATAGACTTGATAGATCTTAACACGAACGACAAGATAACATGAGAAACGTCAATTCATCGTCAAATAGGTGGCAGCAGCTCTACGAGACCGATGTGCGATGTTGCGAAGCTAGGTGGTGTTATTATGGCGGGGAAAGGCCGACTTCTGCTCGATCGGAATGCTTTTTGTGGCAAAGGAGAAGGAGAATTGATCTTCACTCCTGATTGATGTTCACTCCTAGTTGTTGGTCTTATTCAACCAACTCATACCTAAGGGTGGATTAGATATAAAATTCAAATTTATAGGATTGATAATTTTTTTAAATATTTTTTCAAAATTTCAAAGATTTATTAAACACAAAATTAAAAATACTGCAACATATTAAACACTTCTAAATAAGAAATTAAAAAAAAATATGTATGGTATATTTTTATTTAATTTTTTTGTTTAAAAATAATATAAAATAAAATATATTTTATATTTTTAGATAAAAAAAAATATGAGAGTTTAAAAAAAAAAAAACGAAAAAATAATAGTGTGAAATATTTATTATAAATTATATATATATTGAACATTCTAATATTTATTGTAAATTGAAAACATAATTTTTAATATATAATATTAAAAAATAAATTTCATTTTCAAGAAAAACTTGAAATACATACCAAAAAATAAAAAACAAACATTTAGGAGTCCATGGCCTAAGGGGTTGGGGCTCATCTACCACCAATATATTATTTACTAAAAAAATTCTTAAATTATATACCAAAGTTGCATTGTGTCACAACAAAAGTAGAGAGGGCTCGAGTCTTTATTGGATCCATGGTAAATTCGCCGCTCGTTGTATCAATTTAAATTCTAAACTTTCATAAATATATCAATTTACACTATCTCTTAGGAAAATATTAATTTTTAAGTAGATTTATAATTTTTCAATTAAACTCTTAAACTTTTATAGAATTGATTCATAAAGTTATAGGATTTAATTTTTAAAATTATAAATTTTGTTTACATTAATGCTTTTCAAATGAAATCTAATCGAACGTGTAAATATTGATACACTTACTAGTTTAAGATTTTAATTGATAGAACCTTAGGAGTACTAGTTAAAAAACAATGCACGAAAAAACTTGATGTTTAAATTTAAAGTAACAAAAGATTAAAAAAAAAAAAAAAAAACTGTGCAATCGTTACATTTATTTGTATAATACAAACAAATTATTCTTTGTTAACAATATTGAGAGAGTTGCCAAATCGAGCATAGCTCAATTGGCATAAGGTTGTGCCCGTGACTATGAGGTCATAGGTTTAATCCTCGCTTTAATTAAAATACCGTTTGCTCAACCTTAAAAAATTAATCTTTTTTTCAAAGGTTCATTAGCCTTCGAAAATTATTTTTGTATCAACGTTTGAGAATTCTACGAAAAAACCAAATCATTTATTTTTAGCCAATCTCACAAGGTTCTCTGTTAATCTCCACTTATGAACAATAGACAATGATATATGGTAGTTATTATTTTTTTTATATATAAGAAACTTTCGACAAGTATATTTCTCTAAAAAAAAAAGATAATCAACAAACTAAGGCTCATGACCCCTAACAATTATACAAACAGAGAACAAACGAACATGAAACATGAAACAAAAAATGTAAGTCACAAAAACTCAAAACCCTAAAGAGAAAATCATTCAAGTAAACCTGATACATAGAGAAAATTTTCATAAGGTTATGAGGAATTCAAGCTCACAGTCACAATCAGTGCTACTCCCAATCCTAAGTTCTCGGAATCTCAAACAAATATTAACTGTCCATGACATCACAAGTAAGAATTAATGCATACCAGGCTTCATCAAACAGGGTGATAATACCTCAAGAATTCTGTGAGAAACAAAATGCATTAATCACTCGGCCACAGTTGGTGGCAGCAAGCACAATATGTTACAAATGAGTGAGCCAATAAAAGTCAATACCTTTTCGATAAGACCAGGGACATCCATTATCTATAAATTCAACATAGCTCCAGTTTAATTCTTCTTTCGTATACTCCTCTTGCTCCATCTTGAAAACATGGAGCAAGGAGAAGGCTAATTTATATTTGTGTAATTAAAAAGAAAAAGTTTAAACCACGTCTGCAGGCTTCAACCATACCTGATTAAAATGTTGCTGCAACTTTTCATTGGTCAGGTTGATACAGAGTTGCTCAATACTGCGAGCCAAGGCAGGTACATGTGTATTAGATATTATAATCAAGATAATAATAATAATCTTTGTGAGGGAATAATATTTCTTAATTTTATGACCTGTTGACCTTGAAGCTTTCAAATCCATAAATATGAAGGACATCAATTTTATCGACTCGTTGACCTTGAATCATCAACATTTGCCACTTCATAAGAATTCGAGATATTCTAAGTGGAATAACCATAGGCAAACTTAAAAAAAATTGTAGTCAAACATATATGATTCATTAATCAAGTCCACAAAAAAACCCTTTAATCCTTTGACCAAAACAAAAAGTTGAAATAAACATATATGATTCATTAATCAAGTCCACAAAAAAAACCCTTTAATCCTTTGACCAAAACAAAAAGTTGAAATATTATTCATTATTCACCATTAACTTTCAAAAGGGAAGAGAAACCAATCAAAGAGATACCAAAATTTTGAGGAGACAGTCATATTATAGTAAGAACAAATCCAAAATTTCCTAATAAACAAAGAGAGACCAACAATTAGAACAGAAACAAAGGGAGAGAAGAAATCCACCAAGAAAATAGAAAATAGAGACAAACATTAAATAGGACCAAAATTTCAGTCACATTTGAGCAAAAACAGCTCTAAAAGTTATCAAATAAACCCAGAGAGACAAAAATTTAGAACACAAACAACAAAGAGAGTAAAAACCTACCAAGAATATGGAGTCAAACATCAAATAGGACCAAAATTTAAGTCACATTTGAGCAAAAACAACTTCAAAAAATTTCAAATTGGAACAGAAACAACTAAGAGAGGAAGAACCCACCAAAAAAATAGAGACAAACATGGAATAGGACCAAGATTTTAGTGAGCATTCTTTAACTAATTCAAATTTCAGAAATTAATAAGAGATAAACTGCTGAACACATACAGTAGAGACATATAACATTAGACAAGAAAAAAAAAGATTTCACAGGTAAGTATATCACTTACAAATAACTTAAATTGATGTTGCCGCAGCCTTTAATACAACTTTGTCAATCAATTGAAATCATCATCAATTCAAGCCCTAAACTCAAGACCGTGAAGAAAAAAAGTCATTTCCAAGCAATCTCTATTATACACAAAGCATTTCGGTAATTCGAGAAAAGAAAAAGAAGAAAAACAAAAACGGTGAGTGGGCGACCGGAGACGGGGACCTCACCGGACTGCGCCAGCGTCGACGGGAGCAGGCGGAGAGAAAGGCAGAGAGGAAATCAGACGGCGGTTGAAGAATTGAAGTTGAATCGGTGAAATTCCTTTTTTTTTTTTTTTTTTTTTTAAATGAATTATATTTCAACGGTTTTGAAAACCTTCGAAATATATGTCTTTCCTTTTTTTTCCGAAGGTTTGGAAACTTTCGATATAAAAAATATTTTTTTTTAATAGAATTTGAAAAAATATATATATTCTTCGAACGTTTTTAACGACCCTTGAAAAAAATATATTTATTTTTTAAAAGATTTTTAATAAAATAAAATAATACATTTCTCAAACGTAAGTTATGAATGCCTTTAAAAGCCAACGAGAGCTCAATTGATGTATCGACTAGACCATGAGGTGGTAGGTTCGATATTTTTCATAGGTATTTTTAATACCTTCCATTAAAGATAATATAATTTTTTATAAGTTTCTAATGAATTTTAAAAAAAACATAGAAGTGTAGATATTTTTCTAAAGGTCTTTGAATACGATGAATATATATGTTTTTTTAGAAGGTTTTTTTATAACCTTCGATAATGTGATATTTTTCGAAGGTCTTTTAATACCTTCGATGAATGTATATTTTTTTCGAATGTTTTTAATAACTTCGATAAAGAGGTGATATTTTTCAAAGGTCTTTTTAATACCTTCAATGAATGTATATATATATATATATATTTTGAATGTTTTTAAGGCTGGTTTTTAATAATATTGTATTTTTTAAAACTTATTATAAAAATATTGTAAGTTTGAAACTATTTTTAAAAATATTGCAGTTTTAAATGGAGGTCGTCTTTTCAAAAAATGTATGGTTGGAAAGCTAACCGCGAGAGCTTCAATTTGATACCTGGTTTCACTATTTTTCGAGTTGTGTATCAAAAGATAAAGACCATCGAAGTTGGACTATAGTTCTGCAAATTTCAGAACTAAGATTCTTTCGAGGAGTGCATTCAAAAATTGATATTTTTTTACCCGGATATTCAAAAACTTCAAAAAGAGTACTGTTGAAAAGTTAACACAGAGAGCTTCAATTTGATACATAGTTTTACTGTTTTTGGAGTTGTGTATCAAAATATATATCGTCAAAGTTATGAAAACTCCACTAAACCCAGAACCGAAGATACGAATGAAAACTTCAAAACTTTAGCTAAACTTCGACGATCTGTATCTTTTAATACACAACTCTACAAATAGTGAAACTAGATATCAAATTGAAGTAGCTTTTCAACCGTATCTTTTTCGAAATTTTTGAATATCTGGGTAAAAAGATGTCATTTTAATGCACTCCTCAAAAAAATCTTCAGTTCTGAAATTTACAAAATTATAGTCCAATTTCGATAGTCTTTATCTTTTGATACACAACTCTAAAAATAGTGAAACCAGGTATCAAATTGAAGCTCTCGTTGTTAGTTTTCCAACCATATATTTTTTGAAAATTTTGAATATCTAGTTAAAAAGATATCAATTTTTTAATAAAAGAAGTAAATACTATGAACCTCCATCCATGTGGAGCAAGACTTTGCTCGCGCGTGTAGAGGTCGTCTTTTGAAAAAACTACCTCCATTTAAAACTGCAATATTTTTAAAAATAATTTCAAACTTACAATATTTTTATAATAAATTTTAAAAAATACAATATTATTAAAAAACAGTCGAAATAGTTTCAACTCCTTCTAGAGGACAATAATAAATAAGTAATTAAATAATAAATTCATTTCTTAAACTTTGATATTTTAGTATAAAATTTTAATTTCATCAAATTTGACTCTAAATTTATATTAGTCATTTTTTTTTTCTAATTTATTCACTAATTTTAACAAAAAAAAAAAAATAATAATAATAATGTAAAAAATTCAAAAAAAAATCTAATTTAAAGAAAGCAACACTTGCACAAAATTAAATTTGATTAATGTTCATTAAATAACTATGCAAAAAAAACTTATTTTTTTAAAATATATATATATATATACTCTCGTTTTTGTGTGAATCCTATTAATATCAAATATATGTTTATCAAATATATGTTTATAATTGTTTGAAGTTTGAAAATATTCATCCATATGTTGATATATCTCTAAATTGAAGGTTTGATATAGATATTAAGAGTAAATGAATATTTTCGACATCTTTTTATAAATACTCATAAAACATCAAAAATATCATCCATTAATTTTAATATGAATCTAAATACTAATAACAATATCTATAATTTAGTTGTCAAATCGATGATAACTAAATTGACATAAAGTTGTGCCCCTAGGCCCTAATTAAAAAGATTATAGGTTCAATCCACACTGCATTAATTAAATATCATTAAAAAAAATCTTAATTATTAATTTAAATATATTTTAAAGAAAAAATATTTACAGAAATATGAATATCAATATTCTCATCCTAGGTTTTTTTTTTTTTTTTTCTTCATTTTTTAATAATTCTTCCTACAAATATATTTAGAAAAATTGTGCATAGGTCCACATTTAGAGTAAAATAAAATAAAATAAAATAACATTTTTTTAAAAAAATTGTAAATATGACAATTTCTATCGTTAATAATAATCTATGTTTTTTTTATAGAATTTTGTCGGTAAATGTTAGTGATAGTCACTATTTTTTTTTATCATATTTGTAAAATGTTTTAAATTAAAATATATTTTTCATTATTTTGAGATTGATAACTATTTATACAATTCGCCCTAAAATTTATACATTTATCTAAATTCTCTTAATGCAACCTAATTAAGATTCATTCTAAGTTCCGTATATATCAAGATTTCATTTTATTCATCAAAAGTGGTCTCCACTCGATATTGATGGTTGTTGTTGTTTGTTACTCCACCGTCACCTATTTTGTTTTATTCTCTTAACTTTTAAATCCAAATAATTTTCTCTATAAAATTGAGAGGTTGTCATCTATATTTATATCTTATTCTTAATTTATGATTCATTTATTACTAGAGATCTATTGATTTTGGTTAAACAACCCTTCAACCTCCTAAATTTTTATTGAACTAATATTTTAGTCCTTACTCTAATTCGTAATAATTTAGCTCGTGTACTTTTAAATATGTAATATTATCCTTTTAATATTTAATAATTTAGTCTATATAATTTAAATTTGTAACAATTAATTTTATTTTATAAAAGATCCTATAAAAATAAATAGTTGATCTGTATTAATAGATTCTATTCGATAATCATTTAATTTTTGAAAATTAAGTCTATAAACAATACATCTATCTATGAGTTCATTTGTTGTGTTATCTATCTTTTACAATGTTTTCAAAATACAAGGCAAATTTTAGAAACAAACAAAAAGTAGTTTTCATATATTTTTATTTTTTTTTATTTTTATTTTATTTTTTTTTTAAAAAAATTGATTAAGTGGATGAAATTGTTTATAGGTTTTTTCAAAAAACCAAATGGTTATCTAACGGGTCATAACAATTTGTTTATCTTGTCAAACCTAGTATAGCTCAATTGACATAAAGTTGTGCCCTCAACTAAGAGGTCAAAAGTTTATCCTAGTTTATAAACACATGTGAAAAACCCCCATCAATTTACTCCCTTTATTAATTTATATGTAAGAGACCGGTTAAATTTTAATAAGATTTTACATAGTAGGAACTAAATTGTTACCTACTAAAAGTTTACGGACTTAAATTGTTATAAATTTGAAAATATAGGGTCATAATTTCAATGAAAATACGTGAATCAAACTTATTTTTTAACCTACGTTTTTAAAAGGTTTAAAAATATATTTTTTTTTAGTTCAACAATTGTAGGGGTGGTGGATCGATGTCAATTACCGAGTTATGCTCACTTTGACAAAACACTTTTGGTTCTTGAACTTTCATGAAAGTAACAATTTAGCCTTTGTACTTTTAAAAACAACTTAATCTTTGAACTTTAGTATATAACAATTTAGTTTATGTATTTTAAAATTTGTAACAATTTAATCCCTACGATAAAAAAAAAATAAATTTATCAAAATTAAGTGTCAATTTTTTTTTTCAAAAGTTCAACAACATATGGAAGTGGAGAGATTCATCCTCTGACTTCTTGGTTAGAGCATATGCCTTAACTAGTCTATAAATAATCTTGGTTCCTACTAAATTTATTGATCCATGTAATATTAAGATATTTTTTATATTCATGATATGATTAAATTGTAACAAATTTTAAAGTAAGACAAAATTGTTACGACTAAATTATTACAAACTTAAAAGGTAATTACATTTTTAGTCTCTAGAAGTTTAGATTTTGTAGCATTTAAGTCTTAGGTCTTAAAGTTTGGAATTTTACCCACATTTATATTTAGGAGCCGTCTAAGTTTTTCTATTAAATATTAACTGTTGTTGACGTGACACTATTTTTTAATTAATAAAATATTTTTTTCCCTCTTCTTCTTTCTCCCAAATATGGTAATCTGGTTGTCGACGACCAACAACAATATTTTGTTGTTGTTCTTCTTTCTTCTCTTTTTTTTCACCCTAAATCTTAGGAACGATTTGGATAAAATTATTTAGTTTGAAACTTGATAATTTACCCAAATTAAAAATACATAAACTAAAAATGGTAAACTAAATTTTATTTGGATAAGAATAAAAAAAAAATAGTGATTGAAAAAAAAGAGAGAAAGAGAGTAATTGTAGAACGTGTATGAATAATGTCCAACAAAGCCAACAACAACAACTATCTAATAATTCCAGTTGCCATTTTCAAATAGAAACAGAGCATTTCTCTCTCTTTCATTCTCAATGATATAAAAACAGAGTCATCAGAAGCAGAAAACAAAAAACAGAGCAATGGAAGAATCAAAATCAACAGACGAAACCAAAGCTCCTCTCAGTAAGCAAAAATCATAAACCCCAATTTCTAATTTCAATAATACATCACATTTTCATCTTCTTCTTCTCAATTTCAGTTCCCAAGCATGAACAACCTTCATCATCATCAAATTATCCGCCGCCGGAAATCGTCCAATCCGAAGAAAATTCGCCGATTCCACAGGTGGCTCTCACCGTTCCGATCACCGACGATCCATCTCTACCGGTTCTCACCTTCCGAATGTGGTTCCTCGGAACTCTCTCCTGCGTTCTCCTCTCTTTCCTCAACCAATTCTTCTGGTACCGGAAAGAACCTCTCTCCATCACTGCCATTTCCGCTCAGATCGCCGTCGTTCCTCTCGGCCGTCTGATGGCTGACAAAATCACAGATCGGATTTTCTTCAAAGGAAAACGGTGGGAGTTTTCGCTTAATCCTGGCCCTTTCAATGTCAAGGAACACGTTCTTATTACGATCTTTGCTAACTCCGGCGCCGGCACCGTCTACGCCATTCACGTCGTCACGGTGGTTAAAATGTTCTATAAACAACATATGAGCTTCTTCGTTTCTCTGATTGTCATCGTTACGACTCAGGTTGGTTTTCGATTTCGCCCTCTTTTTTATTGAATTTTGTTTGTTGGAAATCGAAATTGAAATTGGTGTAAGATTAGGTGTTGGGATTTGGATGGGCGGGGATATTCAGGAAGTATCTGGTCGAGCCGGCGGCGATGTGGTGGCCGGCGAATTTGGTTCAGGTTTCTCTGTTCAGGTAAGGAATTGTTAGAATCTTCTTTTTCAAGTTCGTCCTTGTCGTTCTAAAAGTTGCAATTTAGTCCTCTACATTTTAACTTTTTCTAGTTATACTCTTTTTAATGGTGTGTAAATTTGGTCTTACAATTTTTTCATCTCTTTTTAATAGTGTATGTTTGACTTTACATGTTCTTTTTTTAAAAAAATAAAAAATAAAAAATAAATCCTTTTTTAGTGAAATAAAATAGCACTTTGAAGAAAATTACTTTTAACCATTTTTATTTGTTTTTTAAATTAGTCAAACCATTTTTTAGGGTTGAAAATATAAAAATAAATAAATATATAATTGGTCAAAATATTTTTTTTGGAGATTTTTTTTTTTACCCATAAATTTGTGTATCATTTTTTATCTTAAACTTTCAATTTCAACAAATTTTGCTCGAAACTTAAAGTGTTGTAATAGTAACTTTAAACTTAAAAAGTGTTGCAATTTGTAATAAGTTTCGTTTGAAAATTCGATAAAAAAGAATTTTCATGTGTTTTTAATGAATTATAAAACACAAATATGTTCTAAAAAAAAATGATAAACTTTCAAAGAAAAACAACTTTGTCTAAGACTTATGTGTATGTTTTGGAACACGGATAAGAACTAATTTTTTATTTTTTTTGCAAAAATTGTGAGTTTTTGAGAGATATTCAATGGTTAAGTTCTCATTTAAATTTGTGCAAAATTTGATATTATTAAATTAATGAGTTTACATAGATCCTACATTATTTATTTATTAAAATTAATTAGCTAATTACAAAAAAGAAATGAATAAATTTTAGAAATTGCAACCGTTAACTAATTTTAATGTGACAAGTTTAGGAGTAAAAAATGATTTTATTTTTATTTTTTTATAAAAACACTTTACAATATAATGTCTTTAACTAATTAAATAATGTTTATGTTGGCTTTTAACTTTTAGCTAACTTATTTTAACTTTCACCAATAAAAATAATATATTTAAAATCATATAAAAAGTAAGGGGCTAAATTGAAAATATATAAATAATAGAAACGAAGTCGAAGAAACATAATTTATATTGTTTCAATAATAATAAGAAAAAAAACCATAATATATATTTATTTATGTTTAGCTTTGAATCCAAAGATTCCAAACATGTGGGGGAGAAGTGATGAGAATTTTTTTTTTTTTTTTTTTTAATTAATTTATTTGATTTATTCTGAGGAAAAGACGCATTTGTAGGGTACGAAAACTGCTGACGGACTTGGAGTGTCCAGCCAATAATTAGACTGACAGCTATTTTGTTTTATTCCAATTATTAAAAAAAAAAATTGAGTTTTCTTTTTTTAATCAACTATTTTGGATCTTCTTTAATAACAGTTTATTATTTTTTATTTTTAAAAATTAAATTTTTAAATACTATTTTCAGATTTTTTATTTTATTTTGTTACGTAGTTTCTAAAAATATTAAGTTATTTAGCTTTTGAAAATTAAGCTTATAACCATTATTTTTAGAAAAATTGTAACTGATGTCAATTTAGAGTAAAATAATTAAAAATATAAAAAAAAAATTTAAATATTTTGCAGATATGACAATTTTTATCGCCTATTATAAAAATCTATCTAATCTACCACCTCTGTTTTTTTATAGAATTTTGTCAGTTTTAAATTTTTGCTAAATTTGTCATTATAGCTGTAATTTTTATTTTTTATTTTTTATTTTCTTATCAATTTTTTAAAAATGTTTTTTTGGGGCTAATAATTAAAACAAAAAAATGAAAATCATTTAAAGAAAGTGTAGGATGACAATCACAAATTTCTTTGTTTAAAAAAAATTAAATGAGTAGGGCTAAAAAAAATATATATTTTTTATAATTTTATTTTTATTTTTAAAATTTGACTAAAAATTCAAATATTTTTTTTGAAAAATATAGAGATCATGGTAGAAAATTGTGAGAAAGTAAACACAATTTTAAAAAATAGAAAACTATGAATGAAATCATTATCAAACAGATTCTTGGTTATTATACTTTAAGTTTAGTTATTATATGGCCAAACCGAGCATAACTCAATTGGCATAAGGTTGTGTCTGTGACTAAAAGGTCATGGGTTCAATCCTCGCTTTAATTAAAATATCGTTGCAAAAAAAAAAAAATTAATTATTATAATTTCAAAAGTTTCAATTCAAAACTTAATACAATTATTTTGGTAGTCATTGACAGGTTAATGCATTTATTATGGTAGTAACTAGTAACGATAGGGGTCAATGTGAGCATAACTCAACCGTAATTGACATGTATTTTTTTCCTTGGACTCTTTCCGTTAGAGTTAGAGGTTTGAATCTCTCCCATCCTCATTTATTGTTGAACTAAAAAAATGAAAAAAAAATTAATAGAGACATGATCATAAAGTTCTACTAAACTTCAATGGACTAAATTAATTGAAAGTTTTAAAATTATAAAAATTGAATTGAAATTAAATCTAAACTATATCCACCAAGATGAAACTTTAAAAACTACAGACATCTTTAAAAACTACAAGGATGAAATGAGTGATTTAACTATTTTTTTAATATATAATGGTTTAACTTAGTCAATTTTACTTTCTAATTAGAATATATATATATATATATATATATATATGAAAAATTGTAACTGATACCAATTTAGAGTAAAATAATTAAAAATATAGCATTTTTTTTTAATTTTTTTATAAATATGACAATTTTTATCACCGTATAGTTTATCGCTGATAGAAGTCTATCGCTGATAGAAGTCTATCGCTCATACTAGTTTATCACCTCAGTTTTTTTTATAGAATTTTGTATAGTAATCTATCAGTCGTAGTCTATTAGTGATAGTCATATATCAACGATAGAGTCTAGTGATAGTCACTAATTTTTTTGTCATATTTACAAAATGTTTTAAATTTTACTAAATTTGTAATTATTTTAGGTCTGATGGCTATTTGTGCAACCAATCATCTATATATATATTTTGTTGGTTAAATTTGTGTAATTTATTGGTTGGTTTCGATATAATTTTCTATCTAAGTTTTAGAAGATATTAATTTTACTATTTATCTAAATTTAAAAGTTTACAGATACAAATGAATTTCTCCACGATAATTTAATAATAATTCATGAGATCTGAGTTTCTAACTGCTCAGACATGATCTAAAATATAACCTTTTTTTTCCAATGAAAAGGACAATAGTATATTTTAAAACTTTTAGGGGAGATTTAGATTTTTTTTTTTTTTTTTTTAAAAGTCAACTCCTTTTTCGATTTTTAAAATTTGAGTGGGTTCCACAAAATTCCTTAAAAGGTTAAATTACTAATTTGGTCTCCCTTTAGTTTGAAGTTTGGTCTTAGTTTCAATTTTATCTTTATAGTTTAGTCAAACTTTACAAATGACTCCTAATTGTTTTGTACTCACTAAAAAGCATGTTATGTATTCAATATAGTAGAGGTTACTAAACCAATTAGATGTAGTCGCGAACACGATCATAACTCAGCGATAATTGACATGTATTTCTTCGAAATTGATTTGATGAACAGAGCTCTACACGAGAAAGAAGAACGAACCAAAGGAAGTTTAAGCCGAACCCAATTCTTTGTTATAGCCTTCGTTTGCAGCTTTGCCTATTATGTCCTCCCAGGCTACCTTTTCCAAATGCTCACTTCCCTCTCATGGGCCTGCTGGATCTTCCCATCTTCCATTCTGGTCCAACAGCTCGGTTCGGGCCTTTATGGGCTGGGCCTTGGGTCCATTGGGCTGGACTGGTCCACCATCTCCTCCTATTTGGGAAGCCCACTTGCCAGCCCATGGTTTGCAACTGCCAATGTTGCAGTTGGCTTTTTCTTCATCATGTACATTTTGACCCCAATTTGCTACTGGTTCAATGTTTTCAATGCTAGAACATTTCCCATTTTTTCTGATGGCTTGTTCACAGGAAAGGGTCAGAAGTATGATATTTCTGCCATTATTGACTCCAATTTTCACCTTGATTCTGCTGCTTATGAGAGACAAGGGAAGCTTTATATTAGTACTTTCTTTGCTGTTACCTATGGTGTTGGGTTTGCTGCTCTTTCTGCTACCATTGTTCATGTTGCTCTCTTCCATGGCAGGTATTTTTTACTTCCTCCTCCTTTGAATCGATGAAATATTATTACGTAGTAGTGTTCTCGAGGATCAAATGATGTAAATTTAGTCTCTGGACTTTGATTTAGATAGATGATAGAAAGAAGTGGATAACTGAATAAAATAACGTGGCACATGCAACATACCCTCTTTTCGAAGCTCTGTAGGATGTTTTTTTTATAGACTGTCACCCTATTTAATCCAGTTGTTCACTTCTTTCTACCTTTTGTTTATCATGCCATGTCTTTTTTTTTTACAACATGTTGGGGTGTAAGATTGAACCTAGAACCTCATGGTCACTAGGCGATACATCATGTCGTTGAGCTATGCTCTTGTTGGCGTTTATCATGCCATCTCAAGTAAGCCGGTAATCATGTCCCATTATCATTTAGGTCATGACGGAGTAAGAGTTACTACGTAGAATCATAATTCAAAGTATAAATTTAAGGGCAAGGGATAAGGGATTGATAGTGTGCCTTATTAATCTCTTTTCAAGTAGGATGACAAGTTGAAATGCAGGGAAATATGGCAGCGGAGCAAGTCAAGCTTTCAAGAAAAGAAAATGGACATACACACAAAGTTGATGAGCAAGTACGAACAAGTTCCCGAATGGTGGTTCGTGTTGATTCTTCTAGCAAACATCGCGATCACCATTTTCGCTTGCGAATACTACAACGACCAGCTTCAATTGCCATGGTGGGGAGTTCTACTCGCCTGCAGCATCGCCATTTTCTTCACTCTCCCAATCGGAACCATCACTGCCATCACCAACCAAGCTCCGGGCTTGAACATAATCACCGAGTACATTATCGGATATATCTACCCGGGATATCCCGTTGCCAACATGTGCTTCAAAGTATATGGATACATTAGCATGAGCCAAGCCATTACCTTTCTACAAGACTTCAAGCTTGGCCATTACATGAAGATCCCACCAAGAACCATGTTCATGGCACAGGTCAATTTCTTTACTTTCTAGTTTCTTCATGTCAAATGATTTTTAGAGTTCTAACATTTGACCAATTGGTCAATGATAATATATGTTTTTACCAGTTGAGTTATGTTCATGTTGGCTTTATGCACATTTTTAAATTTGGTTGTTTTTTTTGGTGTTTAGGTTGTTGGTACCTTAGTAGCCAGTTTTGTGTACTTGGGCACAGCCTGGTGGCTCTTGGAAACCATCCCTGAAATTTGTAGCTCATCTCAATCCTTCTGGACTTGTCCATCCGATAGGGTGTTCTACGACGCCTCGGTGATATGGGGGTTGATCGGTCCTCGTCGGATTTTCGGAGACCTCGGATACTATTCATCTGTAAATTGGTTCTTTCTTTTCGGCGCAATTGCCCCCGTTTTCGTATGGTTAGCTATCAAGGCATTTCCACAGCATGAGTGGATCAAACTTATCAACATGCCTGTATTGATTGGGGCCACTGGTTATATGCCTCCAGCCACTGCTGTAAACTACATCACTTGGATCATCATGGGATTTCTTTCTGGTTTTGTGGTGTACAGATATAGGCCAGAATGGTGGAAAAGACATAACTATGTTCTCTCTGGGGCATTGGATGCTGGTCTTGCTTTCATGGGGGTGTTGTTGTACTTCTCATTAGGGTTGCAAGAAATCAACATCGACTGGTGGGGGAACGACCTCGACGGCTGCCCGCTGGCGCACTGCCCGACCGCGGTTGGAGTTGCTGTGGAAGGATGCCCCCTCTTCACTTGAAGAAAACAGTGAAAAATGCATTTGGTTTATGCCTACAGAATTTCAGTTCATCCCATGGAAATGCACGTCCCATTTTGTGTATAATTGAATCTCTGTAGTTTCTGCATGAAATTATTGGCTATAGGATCTTTTTGGTGCCTTGTGAACTGAATTTTAGTGTAATTATAAGGTTTCATCCATGTCATGATAACTTCTTTTTTTCTTTCTAGATTTGAGTTACAGAAACTTGTAAAAACTTCAAAACAAATAATAAAAATCCAGCTATAAATTAAATTTAAATACTATTTTGGTCCATGTATTTTTTATATTCTTTCAATTTTTGTTCATTTTGATCTTTGTATATTCAAAAATGTCAATTTTAGTCCATCAACTTTCAGCTTTTACATTTTAGTTCCGGTACTATCTAAAGTTAAATCATTTATTTCTATCAAATCATAATTTTAACATGACATTTAGTTTAATAGATTTTTTGAAATGTAACCGTAAATTTGTATTAACAAAAATTTGTTACTTTTTAAAAGGACAAGACCAAAACAAACGTAAAAGTTTTGAAATTAGGACTTGAGAATAAAAATTGATATGCAAGTACCACAACAAACCAAAGCTTACATGGACCAAAATAGTAAAATATTAAATGACCACTAAATCTAAGAACTTGGAGTAGATAGAGGTGAAGTACCAAAAGCAAAATCTCCCTGTGAAAAAGTTTATATTTTTCTTGTTCTAAATGGTATTACATACTTCCATTTCCAAATAACAAAACCAAAATCCAAGATGTCTCACGACTTCCCTTCCCATAAGAATAGCCTTCAAAGAACAGAGGGACTCAGAAAATCATAAAACAGAAAGCCCTGAACTCACACATTGACACAGGATTCTTTCTACAGCTTCAATGCATGTTTCGCCATGGTAAGAGCCCCTTCATAACTTTGATTTCCGCCAATAAAGCCGCTCATATGAACAAACACGCAACCAGGGATCCCAGACTCTTTCGAGAGTTCCTCATCCCTTAAACCTCGCCATTGGGCAGGCAAAGCCTTGCGGCTCTCAAATCTGTCAGGAGATACTGCCACTGCCTGCACTCGCCAATGTTTGCTTCTATCGTCCTGAACATCGCAACACATCAGTAAGGAAAAGAACAAAACATGTCTGATAATTTTATTAGTTCTAAACGTTGAAAGTTACATATACCTGATAGAGCACATATTTGATCGAATTGTCAGTCTTCAACTCCTCCTCGAGCTCAAATAGATGAAGTTTCCACTGAAGATTACACAAAATGATAAGTATTACAACATTGTGACATAAAAGTAAATTAGTACATGGAGGGTTTGTTTGGAATGATTTCTAAGTGCTTCAAAACACCTTTTTTTTTGCACTTGCAAACAATTGTTTTTTGCATTTTTTTAAGCCTTTAGAAAATCATTCCAAACAGGCCCGAAAATTGATTTAAAGAACGGAAATGTTTGTTTGTCATCCAAAGGAATAAAAAGATTTTCTCAATATGAAGTACATAGTTGTGGTCATATCATAACTTACAAGTACTACATCCATCAGAAATTGAAACAAAGAATGGAACTACTTTTTCATGATCTACATGCAAGATAAGAAAACAGAAGTGCAACATAACAATTCAGTTCAGTAGCATTCAGAAATATTGTTTTTACTTGAAGGGTTCATTATGCATGTTATATAAGGAAAAATCAAAGTGGATACTACCTTTCAGTAAGAATATCAAATGCAAAAAGAGAACAAGGAGGATAAATCCAAATGGTCCAAACATCTCCAATGATGAGGAGAAAAATAAATAAGTGAATGAAGAAAATTAGACTTGAACGATAAAATAATTGAGTGCTTACAGGACAAAATGTTGTCAAAACCATTATTTCTCCACTCGGGTCAATATCATGTCTTGCTGCAAGACATCCCATCACAATTGACCTTGCTGGTAGCCATGACTTAGCATGAAACCGAACACTCTGAATTAAGAAAGGGTTAGGAAGGAAATATAGAAAATGTGTCATGCTTCGGTTCATGATTTTAAAAGATTGTTTCGTATTCATTGATTTCAAGAAACCTCACATCTAAGAACTCGCTGCCAGCCAGAGCCATTGCTTTCTCGAAGGCCTTATTCTCATTCTCAGGTGATTGATCAGGATCTATCCAGTCCAGATTCAATCTCCCCACCCTTGAAGAAAGGTGTGTGTTATTCACATATTTTGGTGATTGGTCCGTATCATATCGATTGATGCCATTATCTACAGCATCAATTGCCTGACAACATGAACGTGAATGTCAAAAGATAAAACAAACATAAATCAACTCGAGGAAAAACCTTGAGGTTAAATTTTCTATGATTGGCATGGCAACAGACAAGTAGCAATCAATAAATTGAATTCAGACCTCCATGAAACTTTTGTAAACAACCAAAAATAGCCTGTGTACATCTGGGTGCCCTTCATCAACTTGAAGTTCCTTTGAAATAATCTCCTTCCCAAAATGCTGAAGCGAAACAACAACAACACTCATAACTACTAAGTTCTTCGTAAGTAGTACAACAAAGGTTAGTAATAAACAAAATTAACATTAAAAACTTGCAAATATAATCATGACTTTAATCAAATTCTAAAGGTGGTCTTGGAAAGGCAACTACCTACCTTATAAACAAGACCAGCACTGCTGAGCTTAGTGGAGAAACCATGGCCAAAAACCTCTTCAAAACCCTTTTGATGATGATCATACCGATCATGACTAGGATCATACACGCCCCCAACATCAAGAACAGCATCAAGACCTTGTAATACCTGCCACTCAACTCAATAAGAAATGGCGGATTCACACCAAAAGCAAAATCCAGACGCAGTGTTTTAAAAAGCCCACTGAGGTGCGCGCCTAGGCGCAGCCTCTGCGCCTTGCTTCTAGGCTCACGTAATGAAGCCTGCTTGAGGCACGCGCCTCAGCAATTATGGGGCGCACTTCAGTGCCTTAAGTCTAAATTTCCTATCTTTTTTTAAAAAAAATCATCTTACTAGCTTTTAAAAACACTGTCCAGACCATAAACTCCCAAAAACAAACACATGAAAAGGAAAAATCAAAAAACGAGCAAGACCCAGATCAAAATGCTCACGTCTCTAACGACTTTGCGCAAAAAAAACCCAAATTTACATTACTGATAAGAAAAAAACTCATTCAAATTCTACGAAATGCCCAGAAGCAAAAACTAAGGGACTCTTTAACCCAACTACTCCTCAATTTTCACCTTCATTCAACAAGATAGATTAGGGATAGCAAACGCAAACCTGGGGATCGCGGGTTCGAACAATTTGAGCATTAGAGAACTTATCCGTCAAGCGAATCATGAAGCAGCCAAGAGCTTCATCGCAATGGAAGCTGCCATGGTGAGTGCCCACTCGCTTAACAGAAATGGGTTCAGCAGGAGAACCAGTGGAAAATGAATTAGCGACGGGAGAGGAAGCCATGAAAGGACGGAGAAAGAAAAATTTGGGGAAGGAGAAGAATAATTGCTTGTGGTTAAACCCTAAACCTCTAGCAAGAATGACCATAGCATTTGAATCTTCAACATTAATAATGGGGTTTTTGAAATCTGGTCTTTTCAGCTTCCTTGTGGAAATTGAATTTGATTTTGACAGTTCCAGGAGAAGGATCGGTCTGAATTCTGTAATCGTGGGCTTTGATAATCAATGGATGAGCCCAATATTGTGAAACTCCAAATTTAGGGTTTAACCAGAACCGAAGCACTCTAGCATATTCCATAGGGAGAGGGAAATTCTAATTGGTGGCAATTTTTTCTTTCTTTTTCTAGTGCTTATTTTGACATTTTACACGATCTTTTTTTTTTTTTATCTTTATTTTGACATTTTCTAGTGATATACGTTTTTTCCCCTAATATATTACTAAAGCAAAAGTGGAGCACTACAGCGTCCCGGGTCAAGGCACTCAAGAACACAACATGAAAAAGAAATAAAATCACTCAAGAAAAGAGATCCTAAGAAGGAACACTAATAGAGGCAGGAGTCATCGGCACATCCACCCACGAAAAACACATATAAGCCATGTCAGTTTGGACACTAATAGTCTAATAAGAACAGACTGAGGAGAACGGAGGACTAGCCCCATGCACACGTAAGTTACGCTCATGTGATAAATGGTTGCACACCACGCAAGTCTCCAAATCCGACGTTTGTGTTGCGTACCTTACCCAATACAACAAATTCATTCCAACTCAGTAGTCTAGAAAGTGGGCCTATGAGACGAATGACCCCAACGTAGAACACCTTCCCACACTTCTTTACTGAAGGGACAAGCAAAGAAAAAATGATTTAGAGTCTCCATTGCTTTCAAAGAAAAAATGATTAAGAGCCTCCATTGCTTTCGAACACATTAGATGCGATATCTTTCTTGAGTTGAATGGATGCTTGAGTATTTGCTTCAAATCCTTTTGTCATTCATTTTAAACTCTCACCTTAATTTTTTTATTTTTTTCTTTTTCATTTTTAAAAAGTTCACATTACATGCGAGGGAGAAAATTAACCTACAAACCCACGAGGGAGGTACAATAACCTAACCATAAGCTATCCAACTCTATATTATACTCGCTTATATGACATCGCAAAAGTTTGAAGTTCGAAGGGAAGATATAATTCATTTCATTTAAGTAGTATACAAAGAATGAATGTTGTTCATCAATTAAGTAGTATACACAACCCCTATTCGTTCTTCTTATATATTATGACAAATAGGGTAAGAAGAATTTGAAGTTCGGGGTAAGAAGAATTTGAACCTCGAACTTCATGGGAGGAAGTATGTTCGAATACCAGTGTTCAACCAACACTAAAATCCAAAAAGTTGAGTTCACAATTTAGAGCATATTCTTATTACTTAATGCTCCTCTCACTCGTAAGTTTAGAAATTAGTATGAAAACCCACAAATGGCTATCAATATGAATCGAAGAGAAGATAGAATTCATTTTCTTTTGATGTTTGTGCCACAAGTTTCAATTCCAAACTTATGTTTCTGACAAAAGAAGAGTAAAGGAACGACAATCAGCAACCTCAGCAAAAAACCAAATGAGACAGAGATTCATTAAAATTTAAACTAGACAGAAAACTAAGCTTAGAAATACAACTGCAGCAGTTCTAAGAATATGTAAGCTTCATGAAAATGGTTGCAACTGACTAATATTAGAAGGTTAATACTGTAATAAAATAACAGTTTCTGTATCCTTCAACTTTAACTTATATAGAAGGTTAATGTTTTCTCCTCTGTTCATCATCCCATTCTCCATCTGATTGTTCATGATCTAATGTCTCTTTAGAATCTCCCCATCTTCTAATCTCATCTCTCAATTGTTCTTCAGCAGATGGCAGCTTCATGTCCTTTTGTTTTCCGCTCTTGAATATATAGTAAGACGACGCATATTAGACTCGGATTACAAACGTCACAAGGTCGAACGTCAAACAAACGAATTATTGTATGTACAAACACATATATATTGTCTTTGTCTATGTAAAATAGTTTACCTTTTCGGATTGTCCTCGGGACCCCTTGAAATTGTCTCTCCCTTCCTTCGTTGAAGAAATTTGCTTTGAAGCTTTCCCAAATATTGGAAAGGGTTGAATATCTCCATTTGCAATGCTCACTTCAAGCTACAAGTAAATGTGAAGTTGTGAATACAAAATATGTTTATGGAAACAAGGTAAAGGTACAATACAACAGTTTTGTTTAAAAAAAAAAAAAAAAAATACAACATTTCAATATGAGAGTATGCATTGGCGTTCAAGATGTCCTAGCCAGCATTTCTGTAAAACCTTTGGTAAACAGTTCAAAGTATAAGGAAGAAACTACTCAAGATACCTGAGTGTGAGCAATGCAGAGAAGTATACTGACAATAGGAAGCCAACTCTCTTCGGGCGACAACGATAAATTCGACCTAATAAGGCATGCAAAATTATGGTGAGAAGAACGAAATGAGGCTATGTATACTACTTAAATGATGAACAACATTCATTCTTTATGTTCGTTGTTAGTCATGGCTAAAGTCTCAAACACCCTCAAAATTATTCAATGAGACCGCCACAATATGACTGACTCTTAATAACCGTTGGATGTGTATTAAAAAATGTGCATGCCCCCTAATACCAAATACAAAATCGAAATACTTTTGCAATTTCTCACTCAGACATCCAACGGTTTTGCCACTTGAATAATTTCTCCAAACACACAATAATCAACCTAAAGGATGGTGTAATGATTTAGCTCTAACATATTCAGTATTCACACAACTGAGGGTTGAGACCTCTTTTCATAGCTATTAATAACAATATGAAAATGTTCTCCATAACCTCTTGTCCATTAAATTTTGATAAGCACACTATTGAGGTACTGAGCCTCTTCATGTGACTTCTAAAAAAAAATGATAGAAGACTCATGATACATTCTGCACATTCTCCTCTTTTCATAGCTCATTACTTGTTTTTCTTCTATTTGGAGTTCTTAGAAATTCAAACAACTAGCTCACCAATACAGCTAGAAACTAATTCGAAATTAAGCATTTCTATGACTTTGAAGGAACAAAAACAAGAACAATCCAAGAATTGAAAATCACCTTAGATAAGGAGCCAAATACACGATTGCATACACAGCATAACGTCTTTTCCCAGAATCAAGCCAAGCAAAAACCCAGCTCTATCCAATCAACCAAAGAAGAAGATGAAATAGCTTCTTAAAAAATCAACATCAAAACAAAAAAATCAACTAAAAAATCTCAAGCATACACACCAGCCAGTTGAAGTAGGGGATAAAGCTAATGATGCTCATGACAGCGAGCCTGGTATCGGTGGAATCAATGACGGCATCATCGCCCTCATCATCGGAACCACCGTCAGCTGCCGGAAAAACAAAAGAACTGAGTAAACAGGCACCGATCGCAACGGCGAAAGGCGCGTCGATCCCCAATTCCGCCCTACAAATCCCATTCCCGATTCTCGTCTGCGATGAAAGTGGGGTAACTTCTTTCACTCGGAAGAGGAATCAGAGTATCAGAAAGAGGGGAATAGAGGGCATGGAGCA
Source organism: Herpetospermum pedunculosum (assembly GCA_028017165.1). Classification (NCBI taxonomy): domain Eukaryota; kingdom Viridiplantae; phylum Streptophyta; class Magnoliopsida; order Cucurbitales; family Cucurbitaceae; genus Herpetospermum; species Herpetospermum pedunculosum. The sequence continues at coordinate 65,004,064 of CM051527.1, read as the reverse complement.
AATTTTACCTGATTGGAAGCAGATTTGTTGCAGGGGTTTAAGGATTTGAGATTGGAGAGTGATGTTGAGAAGGTGGAAGAGGGATTGAAGAGACGAAGCTTCAGAGAAGAGAGATTTGAAGGGGATGGTGATAAAAAAGCATAAGCTAGAGTGATCATTGGAGATCAAATTCCGGTGAATTAGTGAGATGAGGAAGAAAGTGAGAATCAGAAGTGTCTAATGAAAATGAATTGAAGAACCCCAAATGGGATTGTTCTTGGCAACTGTGCCACAATCCTCCCAATTTTCTTTTCTTTTCTTTGGTTAAATTATCTAAATTTTAAAAAAAATATATACATATATATATATATACACACTTGAGCTATGCTCAATTTCAACTTCAAATTGGAAATCAATTTTGATAGTATAAATCCGCATTTAGAAGTGTAAGGACAAAATTGAAGTGATTTTGAATGATTAAATGAGTGTTTCATGCTGATTTTGAATATGACAAAAGTGATTTTAAATATTTAAAGATTTGTAATTTCCAAAAATCAAACATAAAAAAATAAATTAGTAATCACCCAACTTACTCATTTGAATTCCTCGCCCATTATGTTTATGTACACATTTTTCTTTCTTTCTTTTGACGGACTTTGCATTATAAAAATTGTGGCTTGAATACGATGTATAGAAGCTTTTTTAGTTCAACAATTACATGTCAATTACCGTTGAGTTGTACTTACTTTAATATTTAGGAGATTGAAACCAAACTTAAATAGGTCCAAAAATACTCATAGCAATAATAAAAGTAACCTCAATAACAAGAAGATAAATCAATCTCGAGAATTGTCGAAAAAAAAATCAACCTCAAAAAAGTTAAAAACAAATTTACCGAGAAGTTGATCAATGATCAAGATGGAAGGAGAACTTGTTCCTAACTTTCTATCTTCACGTTTTTAAACTTTCCATCTTATTGATTAAACTAGATTGAAAGTTCTAAAGCATTCCAAACATATAAAATCATGAATTTCATAAAATTTCGTTGAATTTGTTGTTTTTTTTCTTTTCAAATAGCAATATGATCACATCCTTATTTATATTAATTGAAAAGAAACAAGGAAAAGACAACTTAATGACTATTCTAGTCTAAATTCAACCAACAACCTTTCAAGTTGATACATAGAATTTTAAAGGAAGATAATGCATTTAAAGATGCAAATGCATATAAATTAATGAACGTCTTATCAAGCTTGAATGGATGCAACTCTACACCATATATAAGCCACCTTAGCCTGAAAATGAACACTAGTAATTGAGTTAAGGTTGAGTCTACCCGGTTAACTTTGAGCAAGTATAGTTTAAGCTTGACCTCCATCTTCTAGTGTGATCTCCTTGATTGTTGATTCCCTTTTTAGAACTTCTACCACAAAATCACAATACATATTCAAGTTCATTTTGAAACCTTAGGCAAAACTTTAGCTATATCTCAAAAATTTAAAACAAAATACATAAATGTAACTAAACGAGTTCTCAACCTTTTCACATCTTCTCCTCCCAGCAATAAAAAACAAGCAAAAAAAAAATCCCTCTTCTAAAACCCTAGCAAATATTTTAGAGTAAAACTTACTTGCAGCTGCAAGTATCTTTTGCAGTCCAGCCACTTATCATAATTTGATTGGCTAAATATTTAAATTATTTTTAAATAAGAGTAAAACTTGCTTGCTGTCTGGGCTACAAGTATCTTTTGCAGCCCAGCCACATGTCATGATTTGATTGACTAATATTTAAACTATTTTTAAATAATAAACAAATCTTTCACGCCGTTTACTTGGTTTTTATCTTCAACTTTCCTTTTCTTATTCCAACAAATTAACAACTTCTCCTACTTTCTCTCTTAATTTCTCTGTACTCCAAACTTAAAGGCTATGAAATTTCAATTAGGGTTATTTGAAATTTGCAGGATCGTGTGTTATATAAGCATAAATTTTCAAGTGGGTGTTTAGAAAAAGTGAAGGAAAGAGTGGAAAATTTCACTGTTTGATTCATCTGAGGTTGGTAGAGAGAAAAGGTCGATTGATTTTTTTTTTTTTAAATCCAAAAAATAAATGGTAACAAAAAAGATTTTATTTGTCTAGAGATATTCTATTGCAAATCTTATTGCGTTAAAAAATAATTAACCAAAAAAAAGAAAAAAAAAATACTTATTGTAGAGGAAGGAAGAGAGAGTGAGAGATGAAATTGAAAACAAAGTCATATGGCAGATGAAAGTGGAGGAAAGAGAGAAAAAATAAGAGAAATTGTTTATCTGACGATGAAGAAATGAAAAGTTACTGAAGAAAAAAAACTAAGTAAAGGGCGTGAAGGGTTTTTTTTATTTAAAAAATAATATAAATATCCAGCCAATCCAATCGTGACACTTGTCGGGCTGCAAAAGATACTTGTAGTCAGACTGTAAGCAAGTTTTACCCTTTAAATAATAATAAAATCTTCACCTCGTTTACTTGGTTCTTGTCCTTGCAGCCCAGCCACTTATCATAATTTGATTGGCTAAATATTTAAACTATTTTTAAATAAAATAATAAAAAAATCTTCACCCGTTTACTTGGTTCTTGTCCGTAACTTTCCTTTATTTATTCCATTCAATTAACAACTTATCCTATTTTAGGCCATGAAATTTCAATTACTTCAAGGTCATAGAATTTCAATTGGGGTTATTTGAAATTTGCCTTGTGTGTTATATAGACATACATTTTCAAGTGGGTTTTTTAGAGGAAGTGAAGGAAAGAGGGAGAAATTTCACAGTTGGATTCATCTGGGTCGGTCATGGTAGTGTAATTAGTATTTTTCAATTTCGAGTTCAATAATCAATTTCCTCTTCTTAAAAAAAAAAAACTTACACTAACAACAAAATTAGACCATGGGGGAGAGAGAGGTTGGTAAAGAAAAATGTTTGGATTTTCTTTAGAAAAACGCAAAACAAAAATGGAGAAATTTTTTAGAGTATTGAAAATTTGAGGAATCTGACTACCTTAAAAAATAGTTAACAAAAAAAAAAAAAAAAATATATTTTTTATAAAGAAAGGAAGAAAGAGTGAGAGATAAATTGAAAACAAAGGTCAGATGTAAATGGAGGGAAGAAAGAGAAAATAGGAGAAGTTGTTTATCCGAGGAAGAAGGGAAAGTTACGGAAAAAAAATCTAAGTAAACGACGTGAAGGAGGTTGTTTTATTTAAAAAATAATATAAATATTCGATCAATCAAATTGTGAGACATAGGTGGACTGAAAAAGATACTTGTAGCCTAGATGGTAAGCAAGTTTTAATCCATATTTTATTGCTATGATCCAAAATTGACCTTTTTTTTATTAAAAAAATGATGAAGTTTTTGGTATAATAAAAAAAAAATGTGCAAACATAAAGAATAAAATTAAATTGACAAAAAAAAACTATAAAAACTAAAAAGCCTAAACAAAATTTCATTATTTTTTCTGCATCACAAAAAAAAAAATTCATCTCTCAACATTAACTCGTAATTATACATTTCCTAAATTTTAAAAAAAATCCCGAAAAACTAAAAATTAAAAAAACAAAAGAAAAAAAAAACAAAAAATTTCATCACTCAACATTAACTCGTAATTATACATTTCCTAATTTTTTAAAAAATTCCCGAAAAAGAAAAGAAAAAATAAAACAAAAAATTGTTATATTCGTTTGGTTCTCAATGTTTTGGAATGGGCCGCCTTAGAGACCAAGTATCCAACTCCCAAACACACGGCCCAAATCCCCAAATCGACGGCCCACCGGACTCCCTCCACTTCCATCTCCACCTCCTTTTCTCCGCCGTCTTCTTCGTCATCGCCGCCGTCTTCCTCCGTCGAATCTCCATCCTCTCCACAACAACAATCGCAATCACCGTCCACTTCTCGCCCCTCCGGAATCTCCTCCAATCCACAGAATCCTCTCTTCTTCTTCCTTCTCACTTCCAGAACCACCTTCTCAAACATCGCTACCTCTCCTTCCACATCCACACAAACCTCCGCCACCGCCGCAGTTGCTCCAGCGATCTCAGATTCAAGCGCGGATTTACACTCCAATCTCCAGTCTCCGTGGTCGCTCCTCCTGAAAATCCCCTGCACGACCTTCTCCTCCCTCAAATAAACCTGGAACTGCACGCCTTCGCTGGCTCGAACTCGCTCTCTACTCCCGAACACCACACCCGCAGGATCCGGCGAGAGGACTCGGTGAAGAGTGAGGAAGGCAGGAGAGTCCGGGCGGATCTTGAGGCCGTCGATCTGGAGGTCGGTCTCGTCAATGCGAGGGAGGTAGAAGAGAGTGAGCGCGTCCGGTAATCGATAAGGGGATTCGAGATGGGAAAAGCGAAGGAAGAATGCCTTGATGTTGAGACGATCGCCGCCGAAGCTCCGGTAATCCGTCGATCTGCACATTGAGAATGAGATCGTATTTTGAAATATGAATTTGAATTATAGAGATTATATGGGGAAATGAATCGGAGAAGGGCGGCGAAGAAGATGAGTGATGGAAAAATTCAGCTGGTTTTTGGGGTTCAACCAAGGGGTGCGAGCACACGGGTTGTTTGCTGACGTCCCACTAACGGACAAGTTTTGGTGGTGGGAATTTGCATTTTGACGCGTACTTCGTCAAAGGTGCTTTCTCTTGCTTGTTACAGCTGTGTCAAACAGTCTGCTATGCTTTGCGATGCAGGGGGAAAGTGTAGAACATTTTATCTACCACTCAAATCTAAAATAATTATAAATTTAATAAAATTTAAAATATTTTTTAAATATGACAAAAAAAAAATTAGTATAATATTGAGTTTTATGTCCTAAAACTCGTGGTTTGTAAACTGTTATGTTTGTAAATATTCTATTTAGAATAAAGAGTTATTAATTTTATTCAGTAAAACAGTTTACTGGAATAAAGTGAAACGTGTTTGGTTTAACCTATACCAATGACCAACACTCATGGCTGGATATAAGTACTAGAGCCTCATGTATGACATGATTGTGGATCAGGCTCAAGTAGTCAGTCAAAACGGTCTATAGTATACGGATAAGGTTGGGTACCTTATCCTGGTAACACTATTGGATGCGGCTCACTTTGTACTGTATAAAACGTTGTGATCCGAATCGTTTCACATGGAGATGTGCGAGTGACGGCGTCCTGTGCAAAGAGTTTGCATAAGACCGAACCGCGTATTAAGTCGCTCTCTCTTTATAACTCCGTTTACTGATGAGACCGACTTATACATATTGATGGCCTAGGTAACTTGATCTCAATCCTGAGCTCGCTATGAACTCCGGCTTATTCGATAGTATCCTTTGACTTGCACGGGTGAGAGTGACCCATAAGCGCCGACTCAATAAGCCTACCATCTTGGGGATAAAGTCGAATAGGTAGCTGGGGACATAGTACAGCAAGATTGGAGTTCACTCCTAACCCGCTCTTCAGGGTTAGTAGATAGGTTGTTCCCTTAATAGCTGACTCCGGGGCTTGAACAATTAACGCGCTCACTCTCATGAGATGAGAGGGTTAATTGATCTGTTGGTTGGACCACAGATCTATTGTTCATTAGAGGTGTCAGTAGTACTTAAGAAACAAGATGTAATGTAGGGGTTAAACGGTTTAAATAACCCAGCTGTGATTACGAACAACCTGTGAAGGGTCGACTTGCCCATGACGGTTATATCAGAGGACATAATATATCTACAGTGAGGAGAGTGCAACCCTCGGACTATAGTGGAGTCTCCGTGGGTTAACGAATGTTGGTTAGTTCGGTTGAAAGAGTTTTGACCGGATAATCTCGTATCGTTGGAGCTCATGATCGGTAGGTTCTTTAGGTTCTCCTGGCTAGCTCGGATAACGTCGTGCAACAGTATAAGAGAAAATTAAAAGAAAAAGAATTTGAATTGTTCAAATTCGGTTTATGGAAGAAGGATGAATATATTTAAATATGATTTAAATATCGACATATTTAAATATCGACATATTTAAATATGATTTAAATATGAGAATGACCTAAAACATGAATATGATTCATGTGTAAAAAAGTCGGTTTTCGGAAAATCAGGTTTAGTCATATTATTTAATTAATATTTGATATTTAATTAAATAATATTTATTAATTAAAAAGTTTAATTAATAATTATATATTTATATATATTTTATTTATTAAAAAGTTTAATAAATAAAAATTATTATTATTAGCAGCAAGACACATATATATTTAGTAATGTGTATACATATATATATTGGATCTTTGGCCAAATTTTGGAGGTGAATGAAAGTGCACAGTGGGTTCACGTTTTGGGTTCTAAGTTTTTACAAAAGTTTGAATTTTTTTAAGAATTTAGTTAGAACTTCAAGGCTGAAGCAACCCACGGCCTTCATCAAGCTTTCCTTCTTCTTCTTCTTCCTCCTTCTTTTCTTCTTCTTTTCTCTTTGTTTCGGAGTCCCACAACTCCGTTGCGCGGCGCCGAGGATAGCAGGACTACCTGGGGTGGTCCTCGGGGCGTTCGTGAGAAGAGGCCGGAAGAGTTCGTGACGAGGAAAGAGCGGCGAAACTTGAAGAAATTTGAACTACAAGGGTATGTATTTCTAATTTCTTATTTCCGTCCTTTGAGCATGTTTTCTATTTGTTAAATTGATGAAATTAGAGTATCATCGGTCCGAAATCGCTTTCCGCTGCGCATGTCGCTCCATCAGGTTGTAGAAGATCCTATGTGACTTTGGCACTTGCGATATGCCCACTTGAATTTTAAAGGTTTACAAGTCGTTTCTCAGAAGCAAATGGTGGTTGGTCTTCCTCAAATTTCTCCTCCCTCAAAAGTATGTGAAGATTGTGTTGTTGGCAAACAACATCGTGAACAGTTTTCAAAGGGTAAAGCATGGAGAGCGCGCAAACCTTTGGAGTTAATCCATTATGACATATGTGGCCCAATAAATCCAATATCAAATGGGAAGAAGAAATATTTTATTTCTTTCATTGATGATTTTTGCAGAAAAACATGGATTTATTTCTTGCAGGAAAAGTCAGAAGCATTCTCAATTTTCAAGAACTTTAAGGCGGCAGCTGAAAATGAATTTGGAAGGAAAATTAAAACTCTTCGGACGGATCGCGGAGGAGAATACATGTCACAAGAATTTGTAAATTTTTGTAATGAGCATGGAATCCGACGCCAACTGACGGCAGCCTACACACTCAACAGAATGGTGTTGCCGAAAGAAAGGATCATACTATCCTCAACATGGTTCGAAGCATGATTGCAAATGGGAGAGTCCCACAGCATTTTTGGCCAAAAGCTGTAAATTGGGCTATTCATGTTTTGAATCGAAGTCCCACTTTTTCGGTTAAAAACATGACTCCTCAAGAAGCTTGGGATGAGCGTAAACCATCAGTTGACCATTTCAGAATCTTCGGGTGCATTGCATATCCACATATTCCTTATGAGAGAAGAAAAAAACTAGATGACAAAGACCAAAAATGTGTCTTTCTTGGCATTAGTGAGCAATCAAAGGCTTACAAATTTTTTAATCCTATTACAGGTAAAATTGTAATTAGTCGAGATGTTATATTTGATGAAGTAAACACGTGGAACTGGATAGAAGATAGTGTGAAGCAACAATCAATACCTGTGAACTTTGAAGAAACTACCAGTGATGTATCTTCGCCACCACAACCTGAAAGTCCAGTTCAACAATCAGTTGAGACTATTGAAACTCAAACAGAAGGTACAAGTTCAAGATCACAACGAGTTAGAAGAAGACTAGCATGGATGGAAGATTACGATGTTAGTGGTGATCTTTCTAACGAAACACTTGTCCATTATGCTTTATTATCAGAATGCGATCCAGTAACCTTTGAAGAAGCTGTGAAAGATCTAAAATGGCATAAAGCCATGGATGAAGAGATCAAGTCAATAGAGAAAAACAATACTTGGGAGTTGTCAGAACTTCCTGAATGACAGAAATCCATTGGTGTTAAATGGGTTTACAAAACAAAGCTGAATAAAGATGGAAAAGTAAACAAGTACAAAGTTCGTCTCGTTGCAAAGGGGTACAAGCAACAAATTGACATCGATTACAATGAAGTTTTCGCTCCAGTTGCAAGACATGATACCATTCGAATGGTGGTAGCAATGGCAGCACAAAATAATTGGAAAATTCTTCAAATGGATGTGAAATCAACATTTCTACATGGAAACTTGAATGAAAAAGTTTTCATAGATCAACCCCCTGGTTATGAACAACAGAGAAATGATGGAAATGTATATCGGTTGAAGAAAGCTTTATACGGGTTGAAGCAAGCACCTAGAGCTTGGTATAGTCGGATTGAGGCTTACTTTGTTAGAGTTGTTTCACTCTCTAGTTTAAACTAAATCACATAGTTTTAGTTTAAGGGAGGATGTTAAAGTTGAATAAATTTTAGTTTGAATGAGTTTTTTTAGTATTATTGTTCTTATTCATATGTTGATCCTATTATTTTGGAAACACTAAAATAGGTGTAAGACAAACCTATATAATGTTTGGTTTTTTCTATTGTAATAACAACTTACTTTTCATCTCTCTTTCTCTCCTTTACAAACTCTATCTTGCAAAGTGTAACAGTTCGTTGATCAGAATCGATGTGTTGTCTCAGGTCGTGTGGTTTCGACGACTTGCTCCAAGGACCACAAACCCACACGCCGACTAGAAACAAATGAGGATTCCTTATTCGTTTCAAATTTGAAAACGATGGATGTTTTGTTGGGAAAAACCGTGTAATTTAGGGTGGAGGGGTTGTTTTTGAAACTATTTAAAAAAATAGGATGGTTTTAAAATTAAATCGTCATTTTTTTGGAACACGCGCACTCGTTACACATTTGCCACTTGGAATGTGCTTCTCCAACAAGGCTCAACAACCCTGTTTGATATTAAAAAAAAAAACCTATTTGGTTACACCAACACGCAACAAACATCTGCCACTTAGAATGCGTTTCTCCAACAAGCGCAACACCTCTATTTGATAAAAAAAAAAAAAAAAAAAAAAAACCTATTTGGTTACACCAACACGCAACAAACCCTTCACATTCCATTTTCACCTCCACCTTCTCTTCATCCATGGTGGATAAAAAGATTAAAAAAAAAACTCAAATTGATAATCTATTCGCCAAATCATATAGAAAAAATCAGATTCAATCTCTATACTGCAATCGATTCAAAGCTCCAGTATTTTAGATCTCAAGGTAAACGAAAAACGCACCCGCCGAGCCCCATGAAGATAGCGCCGACAGCGACTTCGGCGGTGAGGACGATGGAGGAGGAGGCATTGGTGCCGGAAAGTTCGGAGACGAGAGCGAAAGGAACGGTGAGGCCGTCTGAGATGCCGATGATGTGATATGGTGGACGATCTCGCCAGCGGTGAAGTGCTTCTCGGTGTGTGTTGCGTGATTTAATGCGTACCGCAAGTGTACGGGTCAAGTTTTAATATAGTAATTTAAGTAAAGAGTATCGTCCACAGGATTGGTTTTCTAGATCAATTGAGTACCGTAGGTACTAACCACAAATTCTATTTAGATTAAAAAGACTTTGAAGTGAGTGAAAAATAAATGACTGAAAAATAATGAAAAAACCTTTAGGAGAGAAAACCTAGGGAATTGATTTCATCGAATAGATTCATGCTTAATTAATCTATTAATCCAAAAATAGTCATGCAAACAATTATAAGCCAAGAAGTACAAAACTCATAAAAGACTCGCTAGAGCTCTATTAATTCTCTTCCCTTAATATAAAACCAACATGCCTGTCTAGTTTTAATAGAAAAGAAAGGCATTAAGCAACTTCTATTATCGGCCTCTAAGAGAATTCTTCATTTCCATGCAAGAATTTACAAGTAGTCAAGTGTTTGAGTTCTACTCTAAAATCTACTCTTCCAAGCTAGAATTAAAGCAATCAACAATTTATACTTTGGCCAAAAGATAAAAGCATTAAGCAAACAAACACAAGAACAATTGTTGCAATATGAAGAACATTAGATTAATCAAGCATGAAAACTAAAACGATTACATCAATCCCCTAAGTAAAAGTCTAGCTACTCATAATCACTAAAATCATGCTTAGACAATGTTTAGAATCCATAAAATAAACAATAAAATCAAAGGTAAAGGGAGAAAAACTCTTGTCGCGTGCCAAGCCTCGTTCTCGATGTGATCTGCACGTTCCCGAGCCTCTGAATCTCTTCCTCCGCTCTCTAGAGTGTCCCTCACGCCTTTCCAATGAGTGTATTTCGAAATTAGGGTTCAAATCTCCCAAAAATTGGCTTCCCCCATCGAATGGAGAAAAATATGCATTTATAGGAAAAATCGTCATAGCGTCTCGACGCTATGGGTAGCGTCTCGACGCTGCACTTTAAAAACGCGTGAAACTGATATGGAAAGCCAACGTCGAGCATAGATTCGAGACGCTATAGCTCGACGCTACAGGTATATGTATTCCAAATGCGGAATGTATAACAATATCAGCTGAGTGGCGTGGTGGTCTGGGCAGTTGATGGATGAGCTGTGCGCGTGCGCATGCCTGGGTTCGATGCTGGGGCTGTACATCATTTATTTTTATTCCCTCTGAGAGGGATTAGAGCGTCGAGACGCTCTGCAGAGCGTCGAGACGCTGTCCCCTCGGGAAAAAAGGCTTGAAAACTCATTTTGGAGCGTCTCGACGCTATCCCCTCGGCATTTTTGGCTTGATTTCTTCTTTTTCTTGGCTCTTGGTCATTAAAGCTCATATTTTAAGCTAATTTTTCATGCCATAACTTCTAAAAAGCTCCGGTTTGCTCCAAATGTTCAAAATCTACAATTTAGATAAATAATATCATTAAAACGTTCATTTAAACTCCAAAACTAGCATAATAACGGCTCTAAAGATAGCCCATTTAGTGTGCTATCAAACACCCCCAAACTTAAGCTTTTGCTAGTCCTCGAGCAAAATAAAACTAACCAATAAATGAATTAATGAATGCATGCTCGTGACTCGAACCTCAATGTTCTTAAGACAAATAAACCACAAAAGAAGGCATATTAAACCACGACCTATCAACAATAAATTTTAAAAATCAAAACATTTTATCTTTTACATGTGTGCTCACTTTTCTTCCCTTAATATCTATGAATACCAATCAAACTAAACATACATCAATAACTTGAGTCATAGTGACAATCGAGAGATTAAGCAATCATAGACTTCAATTTTATAACAAAAAACTCAAGCATCTCATAAAATTACTAAAATCGAATGCACAAGACTTGATACCCTCATATAGAATCACTCAAAACACTCAACTGTTTAGGGTATATGAAAGATAAACGCTCAAACCAAAACATAAGAGACATTTACCATATGCTTGCTAATATATCACATCTTCATCATCGATGAATTAGATTGAATGTAAAACTTCAAGGGTCTTGCTTTGGTTGTAATTGGGCTTAGGTAAGGGTGGATGGATGAACATTTTAAGCTACTAGGTTGGAAGAATTATAAGATTGTACCACATGAAATTTTCTTTTCTTTTTTTCTTTTCTCAATTTTTTTTTCTTTCTTTTTTTTTTCTTTCTTTTTCTTTTCTTTCTTTTTTTCTTTAAAAGAACCTAATGAAATGAATGCTTCCTTTTGAATATTCTATTAACACCATTCAACTTTCTCCTTTGGATGGATTGACACATCCTGTGGTAAGCACTTATAAACCTTCCATTTAAGGGTTCAAAGAAAGGAAAACAACAATAGAATGGGTATAAGGCTTGTTATGTGGTAATGTTCCAATGAAAAGGCCTAAGGCTCAAAATTTGGCTTTCTAAGGATTATACCAAGGTAGGCTATTTAAGAAAGCTAAAATTGGTTTTACCTAAACGCCCTTTGTGAAGTTAAACATTCAAGTCAAATTCAGAGATTCCAGACATGCATAACAAAGCAAGTTCTAGAAATATCAATCATGCATGGCAATCACTCAATTTAAGAAAGTAGAGCACCATGTTAAGAGGTGCTTATTGGCTCAAAAGCTCACAGAAAAACATGGTATTTTGGTATCCAATCCTATGCATTCTTCATTTAGCAACAAAAAATGAGACACCATCATAAAACTTTTCAAAGAAAAATCTAATCATGCTTATCTCTTTTATGCATTAAAACTCAAACTAAAGATGCATTTTTAGCTTAAGGTATTCAAACATATCAAAAGGGACTAAAATAAAATAAATTTTCTCTGTTAACCGGTATGGTCTCATAGTCCAACAAAAGCAGAATATCAAACTCTAGAACACTTCCTAGGTTGTCCTAATCACGAGCAATGCAACAAAGATTCAACCATGAAGATCATGCTAAGAAAAATATAAAATTCACCTAAAACATGCATAGTTCCACCCCCAAACTTAAAACATACATTGTCCTCAATGTATAGTCAATAATATGCAAATGACAAGAAAAAAAAATAGATAGGGGATTTGGAAACTTCCCTGAAATGCAAGTGAATCCACTATCTTCTGAGATGTGCAGAAAAATTTGTTGATCAGGCTCCTAAGGGGAAAGTAAAGGAATATAAGGACAACATCACGCCACAAAAGAATTAAACAAAAGAAAACAAATAAAACAAACTAAAAACTCAAAATAAACTTGGGTTGCCTCCCAAGAAGCGCTTTGTTTAACGTCTTTGGCTAGACGAGGCTCATTAAATGTATCATGGTGGTCGCTTGCCCATGTGTTTCACCTCCACCTGTTTCACCTGCTCATTCTCATTGTCTAAATTTAATTTATCTAAAATATCAGAATTTGCCACAAATTTCTCAAACTCATTAGTAATGGAATCAATCATGTCCACACGAAAACAATCACTTTCTTCTTCATGGAATTTCATAGAGTTATAAATATTGAAAGTTACCTCTTCGTCGTTCAATCTTAGAGAAAGTTTACCCTGTTGTACATCGATTAAAGCTCGTCCGGTGGCTAAGAAAGGTCTTCCCAAAATTATTGGGACTTCACTGTCCTCTTCCATGTCTAGCACTACAAAATCAACAGGGAAGATAAACTTGTCAACCTTAACCAACACATCTTCTACAATACCTCTAGGATATGTGATAGATCGATCAGCTAACTGAAGAGATATGGTGGTAGGTTGCACCTCCCCCAAACCTAGTTTCTTGTATACAGATAAAGGCATCAAGTTAATGCTAGCTCCTAAATCACATAAAGCTTTATAAGGAGAAGAAGAATTTCCCATAACACAAGGGATAGTAAAACTTCCTGGATCTTTTAATTTCTGAGGCAATTTTCTCTGAATGATGGCACTGCATTCCTCATTAAGGTTGATTGTCTCGTAGGCCTCCAGTTTCTTCTTGTTGGACATGATGTCTTTCATGAATTTTGCATAATGTGGCATTTGAGCAAGAGCATCTGCAAATGGGATATTAATATGAAGTTTTTTAAATATGTCTAAAAATTTAGAAAATTGAGATTCAAGCTTTTTCTTTTTAAACCGCTGAGGATAAGGAATAGAGTTAGGAACAAAAGGAACAGAAGACTTAGTAGATTGTTCAGCTTCAGGTGATGCAGTAGTCTTCTTTTGTTCTTCCTCAACCTGAATAAACAAATTAGTAGATGGCTCTAAAGTGAACTCTTTTTCAGTAGACTTCTCAACAGGTTCTTTTGCAATCTCATTCACCATCCTTCCACTTCTTAATGTGATAGCCTTGCAAGCTTTGCATTGCTCCCTTGGGTTTACCTCAGTGTCACTAGGATATTTACCTTTATGGAGACTGTTAATAGATGTGGCCATCTGACTCATTTGTACCTCCAAATTCTTTATGGCCGCTCCCTGACTAGTCATTGTGCTTTCCATTTGGTTGGCTCTATTTCTTGATTCTGTAACGAATGCTCCAACCAATTCTTCAAGGGATGGCTTCTTTTCAGGCTGTTGAGAAGTGGATGCAAAACCTGGTGGAGGCTGCAAAATATTCTTAGTATTAGCATAGGAAAAATTCTCATGATTTCTCAAACCTGGATGGTAGTGAGTAGGAAGATTATTTTGCATCTGTTGGCCTCCATAGTTGAAATTTCTATTGTTCACATATTGGGTCTGTTCCAAGTTGTATTCCTCACCAGATGGAGGGGTATGAGATGCTGCTAAGGCTGCAATAGATTGAGTGACACCTATTCCTGCAAGTTTGTTCATTGCATTAGTTAGAGATGCAATTTGAGCCTTAAGGGAACTTACCTCATCCACCTCATGGAGGCCAGCTACTGTTTTATAATTGGAGCGTTCATTTGGCCAATGATAGTTCGTAGTTGCCATCTCCTCTAATAGTGTACGAGCTCCATCTACAGTTTTCTTCAGGATAGTTCCTCCTGATGCTGCATCTACAATTGTCTTAGTTTGTCCTGTGAGTCCATTGTAAAAAAATTGAATTTGTAGCCAGTCTGGATACCCATGCTCAGGACACTTCCTTATTAGTTCCTTGTACCGCTCCCATGCTTCAAACAATTGTTCACCCTCATTTTGTCTGAAGGTTCCTATCTCAGTTCTAAGCTTGGCAGACTTAGCAGGTGAGAAAAATTTAGTTAAAAATGAATGTGCCAACTCCTCCCAAGTGGTGATGCTTCCTGGTTGTAATGATTCTAGCCAATCAGTTGCTTTTTCCTGTAAAGAAAAAGGAAAAAGGCGTAAGCGAATTGCATCAGTAGAAACACCATTAATTTTTACCGTGCTAGAAATTTCTAAGAATTTCTTCAAATGGGAATTGGGATCTTCAGTAGGACGGCCCCTGAATGCATTGTTCATGGCCATTTGAATCAGTCCTGTCTTCAACTCAAAATTGTTGGCATCTATAGGTGTGAGGACTATCCCAGATTGATTAATGTCAAATGTGGGCTGGAAATAGTCCATAATGGCCTTGTTCTCCTGTACGACCATATTTGGTTGTGCCATTGATTTGTCCTTCTCTTTATGGATTTTTCGATTTCTCTTGCAGGTCTTTTCTATCTCAAGATCGAAGGGGAGTAAGGAAACTCCCTTGTCCTTTCGCATAAACTGAAACACAAACCTGACAAGAAAAACACAAATAACGGAAAATTAATAAAAAAATAAAAACAATCTAAAGTAAGATTTGTTGAATTCTCCACAATATCAATTGATCTAAATATGCCGATCCCCGGCAACGGCGCCAAAAACTTGTTGCGTGATTTAATGCGTACCGCAAGTGTACGGGTCAAGTTTTAATATAGTGATTTAAGTAAAGAGTATCGTCCACAGGATTGATTTTCTAGATCAATTGAGTACCGTAGGTACTAACCACAAATTCTATTTAGATTAAAAAGACTTTGAAGTGAGTGAAAAATAAATGACTGAAAAATAATGAAAAAACCTTTAGGAGAGAAAACCTAGGGAATTGATTTCATCGAATAGATTCATGCTTAATTAATCTATTAATCCAAAAATAGTCATGCAAACAATTATAAGCCAAGAAGTACAAAACTCATAAAAGACTCGCTAGAGCTCTATTAATTCTCTTCCCTTAATATAAAACCAACATGCCTGTCTAGTTTTAATAGAAAAGAAAGGCATTAAGCAACTTCTATTATCGGCCTCTAAGAGAATTCTTCATTTCCATGCAAGAATTTACAAGTAGTCAAGTGTTTGAGTTCTACTCTAAAATCTACTCTTCCAAGCTAGAATTAAAGCAATCAACAATTTATACTTTGGCCAAAAGATAAAAGCATTAAGCAAACAAACACAAGAACAATTGTTGCAATATGAAGAACATTAGATTAATCAAGCATGAAAACTAAAACGATTACATCAATCCCCTAAGTAAAAGTCTAGCTACTCATAATCACTAAAATCATGCTTAGACAATGTTTAGAATCCATAAAATAAACAATAAAATCAAAGGTAAAGGGAGAAAAACTCTTGTCGCGTGCCAAGCCTCGTTCCCGATGTGATCTGCACGTTCCCGAGCCTCTGAATCTCTTCCTCCGCTCTCTAGAGTGTCCCTCACGCCTTTCCAATGAGTGTATTTCGAAATTAGGGTTCAAATCTCCCAAAAATCGGCTTCCCCCATCGAATGGAGAAAAATATGCATTTATAGGAAAAATCGTCATAGCGTCTCGACGCTATGGGTAGCGTCTCGACGCTGCACTTTAAAAACGCGTGAAACTGATATGGAAAGCCAGCGTCGAGCATAGAGTCGAGACGCTATAGCTCGACGCTACAGGTATATGTATTCCAAATGCGGAATGTATAACAATATCAGCTGAGTGGCGTGGTGGTTTGGGCAGTTGATGGATGAGCTGTGCGCGTGCGCGTGCCTGGTTTCGATGCTGGGGCTGTACATCATTTATTTTTATTTTTTCTGAGAGGGATTAGAGCGTCGAGACGCTCTGCAGAGCGTCGAGACGCTGTCCCCTCGGGAAAAAAGGCTTGAAAACTCATTTTGGAGCGTCTCGACGCTATCCCCTCGGCATTTTTGGCTTGATTTCTTCTTTTTCTTGGCTCTTGGTCATTAAAGCTCATATTTTAAGCTAATTTTTCATGCCATAACTTCTAAAAAGCTCCGGTTTGCTCCAAATGTTCAAAATCTACAATTTAGATAAATAATATCATTAAAACGTTCATTTAAACTCCAAAACTAGCATAATAACGGCTCTAAAGATAGCCCATTTAGTGTGCTATCAGTGTGGTGGTTGAGAAGAGTCTGCTTGTGAGCGTCGATGCCGATTGGTGTGGCGGCATCCGCCATTGTTATTGTTGAAGAGAAGGTGGAGGTGAAAAATGGAATGTGGAGTGTTTGTTGCGTGTTGGTGTAACCAAATAGTTTTTTTTTTTTTTTTTTTTAATTTTTTTTTTATCAAACAGAGGTGTTGCGCTTGTTGGAGTAGCGCATTCCAAGTGGAAAATGTTTGGATGGTCGAGTGCGCGAGTCCCGCGCAGTCCTAATAAGACAAAAAAATTACCTTTTTTTTTATTTTTTTTAAAACCACCATATTTTTTTAAATAGTTTAAAAAACAACCCTCCCCGTCTAAATTACTTGAAAAAACCTCTCACATCTACCATAGGAATAAACAAAAAAATAATTGAAAAATAAAAAAAAAAACACAAGAATTTTCGTGGAAAATTCTAAAACCGAAGAAAAACCACGACTCACCAGAAAAAAACTTTACTATGTGAAAAATTATTACAATGACACAAAATTCTCTCTTCGACCTCAATTACAAATAAAATACTATCTCAAAGCTTTATTCCACTCTCACAATATTAGAGTTAGTATACGAGATTTAAAGTGTTTATAATTGTACAATTATAACCACTTTAAATCTGGTATACTAACTCTTATAGTACTTGTAACATATTATTTTCTTGTACATTTCTGATGTTGGAATGCTGGTATTCTATTATTTTGCCAAAACTCTACGGGGCGTTTGGCGCGCTGTTTTAGGTTCATAACCCTGGGAATCAGAACCCCTAGGGTTTGTCCGTGGGGGTTCTGAACCCTTGAAATCAGAAAACAATGTCTGGGGTGCAGTATTGAGAAGCCTAGAAATCAGAAACCTGTGTTTGGGGTGCAGTGTTCTAGTATTCTGAAACCCGGGTTTGCACAATTTTTTTCTTATTATTTTTTAGTGGATGTTTTGTGAATTGTAGAACTTTTAATGCAACATGAGACAATTTTTTTTAAAGACTTTTAGAAAGTCTCGTCCCTCGCGCGTTCGCGGGAACGACTATATAAAATGGTGATCTCAAATGAAACATTTAGTTTATGTTATATTCTAAGAATACGAAATTTGTTTCCACCAATCAAAACATTGTTTACCATTAGAAAAACATAAAAATATAACATGTCAATCAATTTGATTTTTTTTTTTTAAATACATATTTGGATAAGAAAAAAAACTGAAAAATCCATAGGGAACTATGAAAACAAGATTGAAACAACAACCTACTCTTGTATTTAGATAAAGTTTCTCAAGTATGTGTTCTCCTAAATACAAATTGAGGTTTATAAGTTCAAACATTTTATAAGGTTGGATCTTCTCATGAAGTATAAACGAAGAAGGAAAAAATCGTTTGTAAAAACGAATTTTAAAAATTAGATATGAAAAAAAATTCTAATTTTATAATTCGAGTAAATCCACATTCTATTTTGAAATAACTTTCTTAGATAAATAAAAATTAACATGAAAATAACATTGTGGTTGAATATTGTTAATATTATTATTTTTTAATTTTAATATCTTGACATAAAAATTAAATATTATTTTTTAAAGTATTAATATGAATAAGTCGCCTAAAATATATTTTTCTTATCTTATAATTAAAAAATTATACCTATTTTGAGCTATTGTTAATTAGATTAAATATTGATGAATAAAAAAAATAATTTTATTTAGATCAATCTAATTAAAAAAACTATATAATTATAATTAGAGATGGTGAACTCACTATATATATTTTTATAAAAAAAAAATTAGGAAGATAAATGATGAGACCCACCATAATTATGGAAAAAGTGGAAAAAGAAATGATGGGACTAGTAGAAAGAAAATGGTCAACGTTCATGTTGTAATTTTAAGAAAAATTATGGATTTAGAAAAGGTTTGAAAGGAGTAATCCATGGATTTGTGATGAATTCTGTTGTTTAATTTATTCATTAGTCCATTAGTAGTGATTATATCCCAATTTGTATGTGTAGTCTTCAACATATATATCTTTTGATTATTGATTAGGACATGCATAAATTGGGATTTCAATTTGCTTTGTCCACTCAAAGATATATATAAACTTTTCAGCCTATCTATGGATAAGATCACTTTCACATGTTCATGAATCTTGGATGAACAAAAATTAAAAAGCTTGCTTGCCCAAGTATGTGATAATTAACTAATATAAAAGTCTTAATTATTGGGACAATTTTTTGTATGATATATTCTTAATTTATAGGGGATTTTGAACATTTTAGGTTATGTTATTTGAACTGATTCAGATGGTCTGGTTTTTTTTAGTGTGAATTTTTCACTTTTAACTGAATTTTATTAGGTTAAATAAACTATTATATTATATGTTAGGTAACTTAATAAGTTGTTTTTCCACCATCTTCTTGAAATGACCTAATTCATCCCATTATTTAATTTGTTTAGTTGGAACACAATAACTTCTATTGTATATTTAATTTTTTATTTTAATTACATGAATGACGAATCATAAAATAACTAGACATGTGTAGTTGTAATATTAAAGACACACAAAAATATAAAAATAAATGAACACTATGTTTTAACGTGATTCGGTTTTCCAACCTACTCCACATGAGGCCACGCTCAGTACAAATTGTCTAATGCATAAAATTAAAAGAACTTTCTTCTTGAATTTTTTTGAATTTTATGTCGCAATTCCTAGCACCATTTGACAATCCACGTTCACAAGCTTCCATTGTGAAATGTATGGTGTTTTCAACAACCCTTTAAGTAGCTTGCAATCTCCAATTGAAGTGAATTCTCAAAATATTTAATATGTAACGAACAAAAAAAAAAAAAAAATTAACCGAAAAATTATAACGTTACAAAACAACTCCAACAAATTTCAAATTTATAACAAAATCAAATATGAGAAAGATCTCATTAATTAATCAATTGACAAAATATGGATTCAATTTGCCTATAACTAAATATGATGAAATCATCTTATCATCATGGAGTCATAACGCATTAAAGAGAATATATTCACAATAATAGAATATATAAAATCAATAACCTTTTATTTGATTATGAGTCCAAATTTTGAATTGAAAATTTTAAAAATAAAAATTTGCATAAATATAATATTTCTTGGAATTTTTTTTAATATAATTTTAAAAAGTAATTACAAAAACAGAATAATTCTAAAAGTATTTACAAAAATATAAAAATTAAATCGTGTACTATAGACACGATTTCTAAGATAACTTATAGATTTTCAAGATAAATCGTGTACCAGATGACAGATGTAAGTCTTAAATCGTGTTCATGGTACACGATTTAACATACTCGTGTCCATAGTACACGATTGAACTATCTTATTTTTTCAAATACTTTCAAAATTATTTATGTAATTACTCTTTAAAACTACCATATTTATTAAAAAAAAAAAGTTTTATTTCATGTTATAAATTCAATTAATTTGTGTTTAAATATATATAATATAATCCATTATAATTTATATAAAATTTATAACATAAAATATGTTCTTAAATTAATTAATTAATAATTGATATTTAATCTAATATTTGGTTGGTAACTCCAACTAGTTTTATAGTTGTCAAACTGAGCATAGCTCAATTGGCATAAGATTGTGTCTGTGATGCTAGGCCACCTTACGATGATCGACATAATCCTTCTATCTAACCATCCAAAGCAAAGCACTAGTAAATTAGTACTATCTATCATAACTCCTTAAAAGAGACCTACCAGTCATTGATTGGAACAAAGAATAATAAAGATCAATAATTTAATTGGGTTAAATGAAACTCAAAAGTGCCAACAACAACTAATTGTAGTCCGTGACTAAGAGGTCTTAGGTACAATCCCGTAGTATAAAAAAAAAAAAAAAAAAAAATAATGAAACCCAAAAGTTTTTTAAATTAAAAAAAACCCTCTAATGGGCCGAATGTGCTGGGCCCAGAATTTGAAGAAAGTGACTCTTGCAACTAGGGAACAGGTCAAATTCAATAGGAATTCCCTTTTTTAAATAGACATTTTTGAAAAAAAGGTCCAAATATTTTTTTATTTAAAAAATAATAAAATATTAAAATTTAAAACCATGTCGAGAACTTAAACACCCTTCCAAACTCTAAACACTAAATTCTATACCTTAAACCTTAAAATCCTAAATTTTAAATTTTAAACCTTATTAATAAGGTAAATTTTAATTTTAGCCATTTTTTAAATAAAAAATAAATTTAGACTTTTTTATCAAGATCTACATTTGGAAAGATTTCCAATTCATCAATATCAAAAAATGACTTTTTATTTTTATTTTTATTTATTTTTTTATTTTGCGCAGAAAACTTGGAAAAGGACTTGCAAGATGAATCAAGAAAAGATTGCACTTTGAATGGCTAAAATCAACACAAGTTTAGAAAATTTGACTTGAGTAGATGTTGTAAGGCATGTTTGAAAGTGATTTTGAGATGCTTAAAATTACTTTTGTCATATTTCAATTTTGATGGTATGAAAATTAGTTTAAAAGTGTAAAATTAAAAATCATTTTTTATTATATGAGTAGTGATTTTCTTTTTATACAACAATTAAACCACAAAAGAATTCAACCAACAAAGCATGCTAAATCAAGTAACAATTAAAATGTTCAAATCCATAAAAGAAAAACACCTCGAAACTAGCCATAAAATCAAGCGACCAAAAATATGCCCAAACCAAGATCAAAATAACCTTGGTTGACCAATCACCAATGAAACGATTATAGCTAGTCATAAATCTTCAAAATAGAAGAAAAAAAACATAAGTAATTAAGTATATTAATTAATCATTCACACCAATCTAAGGTTGAATTTGAATGAAGTATAGAGGTAAAAAAAAAATGAATTTCAACCTCAAATTTGAGTTTTTAATTTCAAAATTAAACAAAAATATTAAATTAAATTCTCAAACTTCCCCTTTTCTTAAAAGAAAATAAAAATAAAAAATAATAATGAGCTAACTCAAGTGGAGATGGAATCAATTCAAGTGCATGTGGTAAGCATACTTCTCAATAAACATTCAGAATCTAACACAATTTGTGATATGGACTTTTGGAGCTTTGATTTTATACTATTTTCTTTCAGTCTTGATTTTATTTATTTATTTAATATATAAATACTCATTAAGTTTGTAAAAGGGTATTAAGAAAAGGGATTACATCTCTAATCACTTGGATGTATGCTTGTAAATTAAGTTAAGGAATATTCAAAACCTAAAGTTTTCACATTTGAAATAATACAGTAATGTTCTTAGATATTTGTCTTTATTTACGAAAAAACATCTCATTTAATTTCGTATGTAAAAATAAAAGCTATATTATTCCTTATTTTAGTGAGTGATTTTGATTGGATAATTGACTAGACTATTAAAGTGCATGTCAACATGGGATGAGTGTCGTAGTGCAGACAGTAGTAATATGAGAGGAGAGTGCATGTGGTAGGCTTTATCTACATAGACAAAAATCATGTCTTATGTCATGTCGTATGTCTTATGCTTGAATTAGATATTTTTGTATTGGATTTGTTAAAATTTTAGTATATGGTAAACAATTTATGTCCATCTCCTCTTCATTCTTGAATATAAAGGAGAAAAATGTGTAATAACTCAATTGACATGAGGTTGTGCTCGTGACTATGAGGTCATGAGTTCAATCCTCGCTTACAAGTCATAATTTCCTATCACAAAATCTTGCATATATATAGCTTAGTAGAATTGTAGATGACTTTGTTGACTCCTACATTGGTCACTTTGGGTCTAACCTAGTTTCCTAAGGTTGAATGACATCTACCGTTAGACCCTATTTTCTATTAAAGGTTTCTTGAGTTATTTCAGGTGTTCAGGCATGATCATCTCACCTAAAGCTAGGTTGTAGGGTACTTTCAACTTCACCTATATGTTGGGAGTGCGATCAAAGTTCCACATTAGTAAGAAAATGAGAGAAGAGATCATGAGTGATACATAAGTGAGGATAAATATATATCTTCAATGGTATATATGAATATTTTTCGATGAAACTTAAAGAAAAACGACAGAGGCTTAATTATGCCTAAAATTATAGTATACCAATGTGTGCATATGAGAGAGAATCGTCGGTCCCTAACAAGTGATACCAGAGCTATGCTCATACTTTTATTCATATTAATGAAATCCCCATGTGTTAAACAAAGAGTGATAAGTCTTGGGAGAGACCGAGATATAAGAAATTGTGAATGACTCCTTAGATGTTGGACCAAAGCTCTATTAGGCAATGCGACCGTCTTTTTAGAAAATTCTAGGTTAATATTTTTTTAGTTCCCTACTTTTATGAAAGTAACAATTTAGTCCTTAAATTTTAGTATGTAACAGTTTAGTTCGTTGTACGTACTTTCAAATTTGTAACAATTCAATCATTACTGTGAAAAATATTATTAAAATTAAGTGTCAATTTTATTATATAATGATTTAGTCTTTGTAGTTTATAAATACATTGAGTCCCTACTCAATTTGTGGATCTACATATATAAGAAATTTCATTAAATTTTAACAATATTTTTTTATGATAGAGTCTTAATTGTTACAAAATTTAAAATACTGAGACTAAATTGTTACATACTAAACTTCAACGATTAAATTGTTACAAATTTGGAAGTACATTGACTAAATCATTACAATAAAGTTCAGAAATAAAATTGTTATTTTGACAAAATTTCATAGACCCAAAAGTTTTTTTTTTAACCATGATTGTATTACCATTACTAAATTAAAAGAAATGAGAGAAGTAAAAGATCCACAAAATAATCTATCTTTATTCTAGCAAAAAAAAAAAAAAAAAAAACATAACAGACAAAAGTTTTAAGGGTTGTTTAGAGCGTTTAGTGGATTATAATAGTCTCTACTTTAAAATAGTTTGTAAATAGTAGATACTATTAAAATTATTGTTTGTAAAATGTGAGAGAGCGTCAAATTAGCTCCAAAAAAGGGAACTTGCGAGATTTTTCATATTGTAAAATTGACAACTTACTCAATCATTTGGATGAATAAGTAAGATCCTAGCTCAAATAGTTGAATTATAACATAATTTAGAGGTACAATATTATGATATGCTCTAATGGTTAAACTTGGGCACATTATAATAGAGGCGTCCTAGTACTATATATGGTTGAAATTTCTACTCGAGTAATGTGACAATTTGGTTGGTCATATGACATGTTTGATTTTTCTCTCATGTGGAAAGTTTGATCATGAGAATCCATAAAGACTTGTCGGAAACAAAAAGAAAAATAAAAATAAAAATAAAAGAGATTATGTAAATGGAGATAATTTAAAAAAAAAAACCCATAAATATTTTTATTTTCGGGTCAGATTCAACCATTTTTTCCTTACAGTAATTTGTGTTCGAAGATTCATCACCGACAACTATCAAATTGAGATTTATTTTTCTCAAAACTTGTCCCTGGAAGCGTTGCCCAGGCGTATTCGATTGCGGAGTGTATTGATAAAAGAGTAAAATTTGCTTGCATGGTGGGCTATACGTATTTTTGCAGTAAAGTCATGCGTTACAATTTGGTTGACTGGATATTTATACCAATTTTTTTTTTTAAAAAAAACCATTCACGTGGTTTAGTTCACCTTCTTCTTCTTTTTTTTTTTTTTTTTCTTATTTTAATTTAGGGTTTAAGTTCAATCCGATTTAACAACTTCATCTTCTCCCATATCAAAACTCGAGTCTCCACCACCGTACCCAAAAAAGAAAGAATAGTTTCGCCGTCTTTCGATTCTTCACAAAAATTAGCGAGAGAGAAAGCTTGAGTCCTCCCCCTCTGTATCTAAGTTCTGAAAAAGTTCATCTGGGAGAGGTTCCTCTTCTTTGCTATCTCTCAGATTTTTTCATCCCTCAAATGTGTTCATTGGTAGATTAATATTTTAAAGTTTGGATGTGGAAATCGATTGTAGAAAGACATTTTCCCAGAAAATTCATTGTCCTATTTCGAGGAATTGATCGAAATTGTAGTGAAAACAGAAGAATTAGAATAGAGCAAAATCAGAATTAGGGATTATTCAACAAATGCGATCGAAAACGAAATGATGAAAGATTTGAGAAATCTCACGGAAGAATCATCGATTTCTTCAAGATCAGAATTAATTTCGTGAAGTTTTAGCAGCTAGAATTAAGTGAGAAGCTACAAATCGATGAGGAAGGAGAAATAATGGAGAAGAAAATATGATAAATTTTAAGAGAGAGATTTCACTGAAGTAAAAAAAAATACTATGTAGAAAGCTTGAATGCTTTTTTTTTATTTAAAAATTGGTATAAACATCCAACCAATCAAATTGTGACACATGGTTGAACTACAAAAATACTTGTAACCCAACGTGCAATCAAGATTTACTCTTGATAAAATATGAATGTTCTAAAATTAAGACTCGTATATTACTACCACTTAATCACTATTAAGATAATTCTATTTATCATATACTCTTCGATTAACATATATAAATATTTTTTTTTCACATGAATCATGCCTGGTTCAATTGAAGATTTGAACCACCTCTCCAAATTGAACTTAAAAAGAACATCCCACCAGAGAAGATTCAAACTTTCATTATCTTGCAACTTGTCAACAATTACATTTAATTTGATCACATGATACAACAAACATTTTATGGTCACCAAAGTCAAACCATTATCAGGTTCAAAATTGGTCACCACGTTGAAATTATTAGTTTTGTAAAAATCTTTTTTTTTTATTATACTTTTTAAATAGTTCAACTTATATATAATTATTTTTTTTTCCACCTAAACATAATTCAACCATAATTATCATATGCCAAACTAAACATAGTTCCATTGACATAAAAATATGTCATCGACCATAAGGTCTGAGGTTCGAATCCCCTCACAGTTGAACTCAAAAAAAAAAAAAAAAATAACATCTACTCATTTTTACGAGGTTGGATGTCAAATTTTCAATCTCCATAATTTTTCTTTTATTAGTATTTATAAGAGATTTCGAAAATTTCGTGGACAACATTTAAAACCTTGTGCATAGTAAAAAAGTTTAGCGTAATTTTTGTTTTCACACAGATATATATATTTTAATAGTTATATTTATGTTTGGTAACGTGAAAAATGAAAAGTATTTTAATTTTTAGTTATTTAGTCATTTTTTAGTTGGAAGAAATAATATAGGCTAAATATAAATTTTAATATCTAATGTTTTTTTTCTTCAATTTAGTCCATATATTATTTAAAAAGTTTCTATTCAATCTTTATGTTTTTTATATTTTGTAGTTAATTTTTGCTGAATTTAAAAATTATATAAATAACGATAAACTTATGTGAGATTGGATAATAATTGGATAAACTGGTGAATTAAGAGGAAAAAATGGAATGAAATTGGATAATAATTTTTTTCATATCCGTTGAAAATGACAAGGCGATAGGGTGTTTCTTCAACGCAAGAAGAGTCGGAGTGATAGCCACTTCCACTAAACTACAAAATTATTGGCAAATTTTCCAATTCAATTATAAAACATTGGAAAGAGTAACCTATATCCCTACTTATAACACACATCCCAAATATCTGCATTCAATAAAATAATAATTTTAGACCAATAAAAAATAACACAAGATGAAGTAATTTACGCTTCCAACCTGGTTACAGTTAAACTATGTTTAAGCATAATTTGATTAATTAAATCATAACTTATAAGCCAACAAGAGCATAGCTCAACGATATGATGTATCGTTTAGTGATCATGAAATCTTAGGTTCAATCCTCCACCCCAACATGTTGTTAAAAAAAATCATAGCTTATAATCTTCTTAATCGGTTCAACTTTTAATTTTCAATCCTATACGTGACGACGAGTATAGAGACATGTGAATAAATCATCATCAGATCAAAGTAAAAAAGACTTTGAAGTTATGCAAGCATGACCAAAGAAAACTTAAAAAATAATGGACAGTGTAATTATAAATGTAACAACAAGATACATTCCATTTCAATGATTCATTCATATGGGAACTTGAAAGTTTTTTTTTCTAACACAATATTTTAGAGTGAAGATACCTTAACTAATTGAGCTATGGGGTCGGGTTGGCTAAGAACTTAAAAGTTAAGTATGCTTGACTTTAAGTATTTTGTGTTGTACATAACCTCTTAATTTTATTTTCTAGAAGATTCACTCTTAAAAGCAACTCAAGCCAATACGTTTGTATTTTTCTCTTCGACAAATCACTCTCAAATTGTGCCAAACCTACATTGCTCAATTTGGGTGAATCAAGATATCTTTTTAAATCGAGAATTGTTTTGATATTTTTCCAAAACAAGTATAGGTAGACATGATTATACAAAGTAATAAAGACTGTCTAGAGTATTTTTTTTTTTTTTTTTTTGTAACTACCTTGTCTCAATCTTACCAAGACACAAATTTTAATCATGGCCACTGACATCTCTCTTTTTATAACCATCAAATGCATGTATATAAAAAAAAAGATACTTTCTCATTATATTAGAGTCAATGATGCATGTACTTCCTTCTTTTTTTCAAAGTTGATTTTACCATATTCTCATATGAATGGAGTAAATTTTTTTCCACAGAATTTTCTCAACTTTAATGTATGCAATATGGACCCACCAAAGAAAAGGGAAGACCTTAGATCATTGGTCTATTAGAAGGCAATCACAAAGATAAGGTCTGGCCAATCAAAACCCAAATGCCATACTTTTCTCTTTTGAAAACAACCCATCACAAACAACCAAAAAAACTTCAACACTCTCTCAATTAAGACCCCCAAAAAAAAAAAATTAAAAAATGACCTCTTCCGTCATGGAGCGATTTAGATATTTACCTAAATCGGTAGGTAGGTCCTTAAGCAGATCTCACGTTAGCCCCAAGACGAGTAAATGTTTGAGCTTAAGTGAGAAGGGTCTCCTCCCCCGCTGATATTTTGCCTGTATGGTGTTTACCGGGGAGACCCTCGATCCAGAAGGTATGCCACTATCGGCTACTATCGAGATATACATGTCTGCTTCCCTTGAAAGCTCCTAGTGCCGTGACTATCACCGGTAAGTTGGCGTCAGATCAACATCGGGATTAGAATCCACTGCAAAAGCAACTAAAGTCAACGTCTATTTGCTTTGGATCATCTTGAACAATCACCCCTCTAACCCTAATTTCAAGGTGTAACGTTGAAGCCAGCATAACTCACCAACATGTAATCATTCTCTCGAGGTCGGAGATTCGAATCCTCTACCCTAGTTAATAAATAATTCAAAGAGTAATCTTCTTCTTTCTCATCTCTTTCATTTCAAAAGAAAAAAAAAACATCTTAATTTGCTTGAACTACAAACAATTAGTATTATTTTTTTTTGCATAGTTCATAGCATTAGATTCTAGATTCTACTAAAAGTTTATAAGTCTTGTCAAGATGAAGAGAATATAGAACAAAAAAGCAGCCAAGGAAGAAGACCCTTCAAATAATTGTGTATAATATAATGGCTGTCAATTGCTCCCAAAATTCTTTCTCTTCAGTCCTCCCATCTACACGTGACGAAACAAGACAAAAGAATCCAAACCCATAGCCTCTCAAATTACTTCAAAAGAGTACTACTATATATATTTCTATAACAACTCTCTCTTGTTTATTGTAACACTATGGCGATGGAGATTGCGAAGGAGCCGATCGAGGTCGATCGGAGCGTCGACGAAGATGGCGGAGAATCGGGCAAAAACCCGCGGTGGAAGAGACTTGAACCATGGACTAGGCAATTGACAGTTAGAGGAGTAATAGTGAGTGTGATTATCGGAAGCATCTATAGTGTCATAGCTATGAAACTAAACCTCACCACGGGACTCGTCCCAAATCTCAACGTCTCCGCCGCTCTTCTTGCGTTCGTTTTCGTTCGAACGTGGACCAAAACGCTGCAAAAGGCTGGCTTCGTGACTAAGCCATTCACTCGTCAAGAGAACACCATGATCCAAACCTGCGCTGTCGCATGTTACAGCATCTCAGTTGGAGGTAAATTAAGGGCTCACGTGTATAGTCATTTTTTTTTCTCTCTAAAATTTTATATTTTTATTAAAAATTAAGTTTTATCTATTTATGAGTTAGGAAGGATAAAAATAAGCAAAAAAAAAAAAAAAAAAAAAAATCAATTTATATCCTTCATGTATCAATTAAAATTCTTTTATAAGTGTATCAATTTACACCTTCCGTTAATAAAAACGTTAATTTAAACACGTGAAGATTTATAATTTTAACAATTAAATTTTTAAAATTTCATAAGTGAATCAATTGTACGAAATTTTAGGGGTTTAATTGATAAATTATAAGTCTCAAAAGCTAACATTTTTTTTAAGAGAAAGTGTAAATTAATACAATAATTAATTTAGATTTTAATTGTTACAACTTTGATTGATTTTTACCCTAAACCTAAAAATGCAGGAGGATTTGCTTCATATTTGCTGGGAATGAACCGAAAGACATATGAATTATCAGGAATAAACACGGAAGGAAATTCTTCGTATAGTATAAAAGAGCCCGGATTGGGATGGATGACTGGATTTCTTTTTGTTGTTTGCTTTGTGGGTCTTTTTGTTTTGATTCCTCTAAGAAAGGTTGGTTTTTCTTCTTCTACCTTTATTTTACAAGTAATAAAGAACATGAAAAGGGAAAAAGCTATGCTTTTTACATAGTTTCACTAATTTTTTATTTATTTTTTAAATTGGGTTTTTTGGTATTGAGGTTAAAGTTTGAAGATGACGCACACAATTGGATCATAATTAAATATGATATATTTTAGGGTTCTAGATTTTTAATGATTGATTCCATTTCCAAGATTTTATTGGGTGGAGGAGATGAAACCACATGTCCTCGTAGATATTTTGAAGGAGATTTTGTGTTTTATTTAAGAACATTTTGGAAGTATTATAAACCAATGGATTAGACATTTAAAACTTTTCTTAATTGTTACTTTCTTAGAAATCAATTCACTTTCTCACGAGTCACCAATATATGTTTAGTTTAAAATTTCACTTTTGCCCTTATTAGATTTATTATATATTGATTTCAAATTTATTTTCATTCTTGGATTTTAAAAAGACAATAATTTTTTTTTTTTTTTTTTTTTATTTATTTTAGATATACATGATTTAATTAGTTTTTTTCAATTCAACATTTCAAAACTTGGATCTCTTGATCAAATATATATGCTTTGATCAGAGTTAGTTAAATTGAAGTTAACATTTTTTTAATTAGTTTGTTAAATTATGTTTAAATTTAACAATATGACACGTATTTAGTAATATAGATTGATAGCAGGTTGATAGAGTAGAATAGTGGGTGGGGGCAAATATTGATGCCATAACAATACCAACCACTAAAATTGTTCTAGTTTTTTTTTTTAAAAAAATGACTAAATTAAATACTTTCAAAGTTTACAGGCAAAAAATACATAAAATTTGAAGCTTCCAAAACTAAAATAAAATCTTAACACTCTCTATATATATTTAAACTTTTTTTCTTTTTTATATTTGAAATATTTTGTTTTAGCTATTAACTATTTATAAAAATCAATTTTAATCCTTGGTGTTGAATCATTTGTTGCATTTTACATAAATCTTATGCATCTATTTTCAAAAGAATAATATATATATATATATATATATATATATATATATATATATTTGTATAATATGTGAGAGAGATTTAAATTTGAGATCTCTTACTCATAGTTCATATTATACTGAATTATGTTGAAAAAAAAAAAAAAACTTGTAAGTTATCCCTTACTAACTATTATTGTGTTTTTGACCGCTAAAAGAGATGTATAAAAGGAAGGGAGAAAGAAATATTTTATTATTATTTTTTTTTTAAATCAATAGTTGTCAAATTTTTAAGAGTAATTATAAGGAGGTATTATTGATTGATAAATATTATTCTTTAGAAAATATGTACAAAATTTTTGTCCTTACAATATAGTGAATCCGAGCATAATTTAACACTTGAAGACATCCATTTTCATCTCTAAACAAAAAGATTAATGTTTGAATCAAATTAATTAATTAATTTAAAAAAAAAATGGAGTAGAATAAGTATAAAAGTTAAGGATTTGATTGTAAAAGAATAATTAAAGGGTTTTAATCTAATAATTTGGTGCACAGATTATGATAGTGGACCTGCAATTGACATATCCTAGTGGCATGGCGACAGCAGTTCTGATAAATGGCTTTCACACTCAGGGTGATGAGATGGCAAAGTAGACTTTTTCTTTTTCTTTTTCTTTTTCTGAAATCCCAATTATTTCTATATTTGAAAATGATTTATTATTATTGAAAAAATTGATGATGTAATATTTTGAGTTGTGACACAGGAAGCAAGTTAAAGGGTTTATGAAGTACTTTTCATTCAGCTTCTTATGGGCTTTTTTCAAGTGGTTCTTTTCTGGCAAAGAGAAGTGTGGTTTCTCTGAGTTCCCCACTTTTGGACTCAAAGCTTGGAAGCAAACGTACACTTCTTTTCTTTACTAAATTATTATTGCTTTTGTGTTTATCATTCAAGTTTGATTTCAATTTGATATATTATCAATCACTTTTGAGATGTTAAGGGACTGTTTGGGGCGCTGAGTGAATTATTATAGTCGGTGATTATAATAATATGTAGGTTATAATAGTTGTCAATAGTAAATACTACTATTTTATTGATTTTATTGACACTAGGTTATAATAGTCGGTGCATTAAAGGTAGTTGAAGTTATAATAACTCAGTCCATCCAACTCCAAGTTAGTGTTTCAAACACCTCCTGACAGTTTTCTTACGAGACATGTTGGATGTGACTGAAAAATGTGTGATACGTTATTAGATTTTTTTTTCTTTTTACAAAGATATTTAATTAATGCGGGTGGAGGTATCGTTCCTCTACCTTTTTAATCATTATTTCACACTTTATGTTAGTTAAATTAGCAAATATTAGAATTTGAGGTAGGTAAAAGAATTGTATATATTGGATTGGGTTTTGGGTAAAAATAGGAAATGCACAACTCATTTTTTCTTTAAATTGAAATCCACTTGGTTTCTTTCTTTTTTGTTTTATCCAACTCAAATCTTGTATATATATACATTAGTCAAATATAAACACTCAATTTAATTGAGTCTTACTCTCATTTAAAGTGAGTTGTTTTTAGTCCAACAATCTATAAAGTGAAGATTTTAAATTTCGACTTTTTGGTCGAAAATAAATATTTTTTAGTCAATTGAACTATGTTTGAACTGACTTTAAAAGTTATTAATCATCCTTTTATGTCATATCTAAAAGACGTTTTTCAAGAAATGTAACAAAATTATAAACGGACTATAAAAGTTGTGTGTGTTTGCATATTTGCTCCATATATATAAGGTTGTGATGGATTGATAATGTTGTTGTTTGATTAGTGGAATTGAACTTTTATGGCAGATTCTTCTTCGATTTTAACACAACTTTTGTGGGAGCAGGGATGATTTGTTCCCACTTAGTGAACTTGTCTTTGCTTCTAGGAGCCATTCTCTCTTATGGCCTAATGTGGCCTCTTCTTGATCAACTCAAAGGCCGTTGGTACCCTGTTAGCTTGCAAGAAAGTGACATGAAGAGTTTATATGGATACAAGGTTTTTTTTTCTCTCTTTCTCTCGAGATTTTTAACTGACTTCAAAAGCCTGTTTAGAATGACTTTCGAAGTATTTAAAATGACTTTTGTAAAGCACTTTAAAAGTCATTCCAAACAGACCTTTCGTATGAGATAAATAAATCATTTATAGTCTTTCATCAACTTTTCAGGTCTTTTTATCCGTTGCTCTGATTCTAGGAGATGGACTTTACAATTTCATCAAGATTCTTGCTTCAACCATCATAAATATACACAACAGAGTCAAGAAAGCAAAAACAGGTTCTTCCCTAACATTTTATTTCTTTAAACTTGGTTACATTACAACTTTTGTATTTTATAGGTGTGTCTATTTAGTTCCCATACTTTAAAAAGAGATTTTAATAGGTTTATGAACTTTTAATTTTTGTGTTTAAAAGATCTCCACCGATACTTTTGTTAGTTTTAATTAATGTTTACGCTATTACAAGCTTGAATCCTTATTAAAATTAGTTCAACAATGGAAACTAACTTTAACTAACACCATCATCAATATATTATGTAAGCATTAAGCTAATGGAGTTTAATAACGAAAATCAATCATATACCAAATTAAAAGTTTAAGACTACACAAAATCTTTATCTTAAAAGTTTAGAGTATCCGTTAGAAACTTGTTTGAAGTATAAAACTAAAATGCACAAAATTTTAAAAGGCTAAATGTTTTGGGTAGAAACTTTTAACTATGAAACTTTTAAGTAAGAACCTATTAAAAAGGAAAATGGTAACAAATGTGAATTTAGAGTAAAATAATTAAAAATATAACATTTTTTTAAAAAAATTGCGAATATCATAATTTCTCACTGATAGTATGGTCTATCGCTCATAGAAGTTTATCGCTGATAGTAGTCTTTTTTTTATAGAATTTTGTCAGTAATAGTAGTCTATCAGTGATAGAAGTCTATCGGTGATAGTCATATATCAACGATAGAGTCTATCAGTGATATACACTAATTTTTTTGTCATATATTTGCAAAATGTTTTAAAATTTGCTAAATTTGCAATTATTTTGGATCTGATTGATATTTGTGCGACCAACACTATTAAAAACTTATTAAAGTTCAAAACTAAACACAAACTTTAATTTTGAAAGTTAAAAAACTATACAAACGGATACGAACATAACTCAATCGGTCCAAGAGACAGATATTACTTGCATCCCAATACGTCAATACATCATTGCTTCGATGTTCCACTCTACGATGGTTAATTAAACCAATAACTTTTGAACATACACAAACAAAACACATATATGACAAAATTTGATGGAACAAAACAACATGACAATAACCCATCTTGTTGTTCTTCCAACAGGTTTAGACGAGAATGAGAAAGCAAGAAGAGACGAAAAGCAAGACGAGATGTTCTTAAGAGAAAACATTCCAGTGTGGGTTGGGTTGGTCGGGTACACAATGTTGGCGACAATGTCCACCATCGTAATCCCCCGAATGTTCCCTCAGCTGAAATGGTACTTTGTCATCATCGCCTACATCCTCGCCCCCGCCCTCGCCTTCTGCAACGCCTACGGTGCCGGCCTCACCGACATCAACATGGCCTACAACTACGGAAAAGTTGCCCTCTTCCTCCTGGCCGCCATCGCCCCCAAGCACGACGCCCTCATTGCCGGCCTCGCCGGGTGCGGCTTAATCAAATCCGTCGTCTCCGTGGCATGCATTCTCATGCAAGACTTCAAAACCGCCCATCTAACCTCCACCTCCCCAAGAGCCATGTTCGTAAGCCAACTCATCGGCACCTTGGTCGGCTGCGTGACGGCGCCACTGAGCTTCTTTTTGTTCTACAAAGCCTTCGACATCGGCAATCCAGAGGGGGAGTTCAAGGCGCCGTACGCTTTGATCTATAGAAACATGGCGATTTTGGGAGTGGAAGGAGTTTCGGCATTGCCGGAGCATTGCTTGCAGATTTGTTATGGGTTTTTCGGGGTGGCGATTGGGGTGAATTTGGTGAAGGATTTTGGTGGCCGGAGAGTTGGGAAGTGGATGCCGTTGCCGATGGTGATGGCGGTGCCGTTTTTGGTTGGAGGGTATTTCGCCATTGATATGTGTTTGGGGAGTTTGATTGTGTTCGTTTGGGGTAAAATGAATAGGGAGACGGCGGAGATGATGGTGCCCACGGTGGCTTCCGGCTTCATTTGTGGGGAAGGACTTTGGACATTGCCGGCTTCGGTTCTTGCTCTTGCTAAGCTTAATCCTCCTATTTGTATGAAGTTTCTGCCCTCCTAGCTACCTAAGGAACCCCTACTTAATTAATTAGCTTAATTAACTTTTTTAATTTGTGTAATGATCGTTTTTGTGTGAGTGTTGGTTTTGGTTTTTCAAGTAATTAAATAATTTACGATATGATTAATGAGTTTATAATGAGAATCTTTCCCTTGAAAAAAGATAGTGGATTTGTTTTAGAATTTGAAGTTGTAATATTGTTATGGTTCATGATAAGTATATATATAGTACATACAAGATGGTTTTACATTACACTTTTTGAGAAAAGTGAAGATAACATATTATAAAGGGGCGTCTTGCCCAAGGAGTTGGGGAGCTGAGTTGTTTAGTCCCTGGGAGGTCTGAAGTATGTGTGTTTAGGGTAAGAAATTGTTTAGTCTCTGTAGTTCTGAAGTCTGACATGTTTGAGGCAGTGAGTTGTTGAACCCGTAGTTTTGAAGTCTAAGTTTATTTTAGCTATTTTTTCTCTACATTTTTTTTTTCGAGAAATTGTAACAGATGTCAATTTAGAGTAAAATAATTAAAAATATAGCACTTTTTTAAAAAATTTGCGGATATGACGATTTCTATCACTGATAGTGGTCTATCGCTGATAGTAGTCTTTTTTATAGAATTTTGTGAGTGATAATAGTCTATCACTCATAGAAGTCTATCAGTAATAATCAATAGACTTTGCTAAATTTGAAATTATTTTTGGCGCTATTTCTGCAACCAACCTTTTTTTTTCTACAAACTTTCCAAATTTTATTATTAAAGACTTTCTCCAATTTCAATAAATTCTAAGAATGAAATATTTTTTTTTTATTTTATCTATCCACCCTCTTAAACTTGTCAATCCATCGGAATCCACACCACCCGCAAATCAACATCTCACCAATGACGGGTTATTTTTTGTACAATTTTTTTTCTATAATTTTTCATATTTTCATTCTTAAGGCATTCTTCCACTAAATTTTAAGAATGCGATTTTTGCTTTTTTATTTTATGTATCCTTCACAATTTTTAATCCATTAATTTAAACGGATCCAAATAATCTTATGTTTTTATTACCCTCCATGGTAAGAATACTCCATTTTTAATTTGGTTTAAGTATAATTTTGATTCAACAACCTAATTTATATTTAAAATAATAAAAATAAGTTGATTTGCATTTTTTTTTTCCTTTTACACATTTTGTTTAAATTGCGTTTTTTTTAAATACTTAAAAATATTGTGGGAGGGAGAGAGAGAGTGAAATGTAGTGTCTCGAAAATGGGACCTACTTGAATATAGTAATTACGGTAGAAGTCCGAGGAGTTCAATAGTAATTACCATTAAAGTCTGATGAGTTGTTATTTTTTATACGAGTTCAATAAGTCTGTGTGCCAAATGAGGAGTTAACTTCCCCTCCCAACTCCTTGGGCCAACCATCCCAAAGTAATCTTGGTAAGCTTAAATTATTTAAAAGGATTCTCTTACAAAGACAATTATTGGATCTCATGAAACTTGGTCGATCATCTAC
Organism: Herpetospermum pedunculosum; assembly: GCA_028017165.1. NCBI lineage: Eukaryota > Viridiplantae > Streptophyta > Magnoliopsida > Cucurbitales > Cucurbitaceae > Herpetospermum > Herpetospermum pedunculosum. Next base: position 64,967,924 of record CM051527.1, on the reverse strand, counting down.
AAAAGTTGTATAATCAAGACACATTGGAATAATGGACAAATTATGAACAATACTTGCCTCTACATGGATTAGTATATGCAATATATTTCACTAACTTTTTATGTAACTTTTTCATTGGTTTGTTTCGCTTTAATAGATAACTAAACGATGTTCCTAACACTTTTGAGTCACTAAAAATGCACTTGATCAAAAAGTCATAGTAGTACGTAGCTCTTAATAGTGAGGTGTAGGCAAGTTTTAGGATTTGACGATTGAAAAAAATTGATCATTAAGAGAGAATAATGAACATTCAAAGTTTGGACAAAGGTATAATGTGACTTTAACTAATTGAGGTTTGTTTAAGTTGGTCCAATGAAGATGTGTTTCTTTCAAATTTTGTAAAAAACATTGTAGGTACATATGATGAAGTGTACAAATGAATTAAAATTAATTTGAAGAAATAGATATAAATTTATTTCAAAAAAATAGATATAAATTAATTTATCATAAAGGGCCAATAACTAATTATTCATTCATTAAATAGATGTGTTCCATATTGTTATTGTCTCCATCCATTCAAATCTAAAAAAATATATATATATATATATTGTCATTCTCCATAGGTTTGATATCAAAAGTGGATAAGACCTCATAATTCGATTTCGTCATTTAAAACTTTAATATTGTTAAGTTATGTTTTCTTTTAATTTAATATTTATTTTTATTATAGACCATATTGGTACAATTAGGTAAACATTCTACCTAAGAACTTCAAAGCATACCACTTTGTGTTAGTTCAACAACTCATGAAAAAAACAACCCTCATTTCAGCTCAACTTCCACCCACCCAGTTCACACACATATATAACCCCAAACCCCAAACCTCAATACAAACAAAACCAAAACCCCAAATTCACATTCATTTTACAAGCTTCATCATCAATGGCAACAGTAACTCCCCGACAAGGCGAGCGAGCCGGAGCCGAAATCACATACGGCCCCGAACAATGCTACCGCCAATCCCTTGAGCTCTTAAAGGAACTAGGATTCCCCAGCGGCGTCATGCCGTTGCCGAACCTCGAGGAGTGTGGGATCGTCAAGGAGACTGGCTTCATTTGGATGAAGCAAAAGAAGCCCTACGAGCACTTCTTCGAGACGACAAACTCGCGGGTCGTGTACGCAACTGAAGTCACTGCGTACGTCGAGAAGTTCAGGATGAAGAAGATGACCGGCGTCAAGACCAAACAACTTTTGTGGGTTCCGATTGCCGAGATGAGTATTGATGATCCGAAGGGGAGGAAGATTTGTTTTAAAACTCCGGTCGGGATCGGGAAATCGTATCCGGTAACTGCGTTTATGGGGGAGGAAGAGAAGATTAAGTATTTGGAGAAGGTTGAGGAATGATATTTTTTCTGGAATTTCTAAATCTGTATTTGTTGGTGGCTCAAAGATTTTTGTTGCTGTTTTTGTTTGTTGATTTTGCCAATAATTTTTGTTCGTTTTGGGCCATTTTTTTAGTGTTGTAATTTTGTTTACTTAGGTTCAATTTGGTTTAAAACTTTGGAGGGCTTAGTTTTTTTTTGGTTAATAAGGTTTTAGTTTAATTTCAATCAAGTCATTATATTTTAAATGATTTTAAAAGTTATAATTAATTAATTCCTACAATTTCAGTTAAATCTCAATTATAAGTTTTGTTAACTATATATATATTTTTTTTTTTTTTTGAGTACATTGGGCGTGGGGATTTGAACCACAGACCTCTTGGTCATCAAGTCATACATACAACAGCTGAGCTATGCTCGCTTTGGCTAAGTTTTGTTAACTATTGAGATATGGTTAATATTAAGCTAAATATAATTAGGTAAATTGAAAAACATAAGTTTATTATCACAAATAGAAAATATGTATCATGTATTCAATATGATAGGAACATGTAATTCATGAGATTTTGACAAAATTTTATAAATAAAATTGAAACTTTTAAAATGGTAAAAACTAAATTGAAGCTAAGGATAAATTGTAACTTTAAACTATATTGAAGGTTAAATTAAAAATTCATCTGCCCAAACTATGAGGATGATACTTTTCTTTTGCAAAAATATTTTATTTAATGCGAAAATGAAAATTCAACTCATGAATTTTTAGTTAATGAAACAATCTTATGTCAATTGAACTAGACTAAGTTTGACAACAAAGATGATACTTATAATTTAACATTTGTTTATTTCATAATCAAAATATATAGTAAATTGGGTTGAAATTTTACGAGGACTATACTTATAATTTAACATTTCCTTTTTTCATAGTCGGAATATATATATATAGCAAATTGTGTTGAAATTATATATATAATTGTTGATGATTGTGAGCTAGATTTTATATAGAAAAATGTGTGGTTAATGGTGGAAAATACGGTAGAGTTAAGGATAAAACGAGAAATGATGAAAATTCATTGGAGAGAGTTTAGAATTTTTGGTTATTCACCCTAAAAAACTATTATTGAGAAGGGCTTGTTTTTTTTTAATATTGTATTTTTTTAAACTTATTATTAAAATATTGTAACTTTCAAACTATTTATAAAAATATAGCAATTTTAATTGGAGGTCGTAACCTCCACAACTTGTTCCACGTGGATGAAGGTCGTCTTTTCAAAAGACGATCTTGCTCCACATGGGATGGAGGTCGCCTTTTAAAGACGACCTTCATCGTTATCTACCTCATTTATTAAAAAATTCATATCTTTTTAACCAGATATTCATCATTTATTAAAAAATTCATATCTTTTTAACCAGATATTCAAAATTTTCAAAAAATGTATGGTTGGAAAGCTAACAGCGAGAGCTTCAATTTGATACCTGGTTTCACTATTTTTAGAGTTGTGTATCAAAAGATAAAAACCATCGAAGTTGAACTATAACTCTGCAAATTTCAGAACGGAAGATTGTTTTGAGGAATGCATTAAAAAATTAACATCTTTTTACCCAAATATTAAAAAAAATCGAAAATGGTATTGTTGGAAAGTTAACACAAGAGAGCTTCAATTTGATACCTAGTTTCACTATTTTTTGAGTTGTGTATCAAAATATATATATCGTCAAAGTTATGAAAACTTCACTAAACCCAAAACTGAAGATACGGCTGAAAACTTCAAAACTGTAGCTAAACTTCGACGATCTGTATCTTTTAATACACAACTCTACAAATAGTGAAACTAGATATCAAATTGAAGCTCTCTGTGTTAGCTTTTCAACCGTATCGTTTTAGAAATTTTTTAATATCTGACTAAAAAGATGTCAATTTTTGAATGCACTATTCAAAAGAATCTTCAGTTCTAAAATTTGCAGAATTATAGTCCAACTTCGATGGTCTTTATCTTTTGATACACAACTCCAAAAATAGTGAAACCACATATCAAATTGAAGCTCTCGCTGTTAGCTTTCCAACCATACCTTTCTTGAAAATTTTAAATATCTGGTTAAAAAGATATGAATTTTTTAATAAATGAAGTACATAAGGATGGAGGTCGTCTTTTCAAAAGACGACCTCCATCCAATGTGGAGCAAAATCGTCTTTTGAAAAGACGACCTTCATCCACGTGGCCAGGTCGTCTTTCTATTTAAAATTGCTATATTTTTATAAATAGTTTGAAAGTTACAATATTTTTATAATAAGTTTTAAAAAATACAATATTAAAAAAAAACAGCCAGATTTTACCGAACAAAAAAAATAAATAAATTGTAAAGTGGTTGTAGTTGATTTTGAAATGACTAAAATCAATCATTCAGAATTATTAAAAATATGTTTGGAGTGATTTTTTTTTTTTTAGTACATTTGGGGTGGAGGATTCGAACCACAAACCTCTTGCTTGTCAAAATATATATATATATATATATATATATATATATATATATATATATATATATATATATATATATATGTCAGCTTAGTCATGTTTGAAGTGATTTTAAATATTAAAAAAAATATTTTTAATCATTTTAAAATCACCCTTAGTCATGCTCTTAAAACTAATGATTTTTATAGATGAAAAAAATGATGCTAAACGTGCCATAAAAAAAGTGATCCATTGAAAATCTTCATTATTAGGAACTATGTCGATAATTGTAATGAATTCTTTACGAAACTCTTATCTCAAGACAAAAAAATAGATACCAATTATGTTGAGCTATGTTTTGACCTCTTGATCAATAGTTCATACTATGTTCTAGGCTGAATTGTGTTCATTTGATATTAATATTTTTTTGTATTAGTGCTATCAATTTATCTCTTATCTTTTATGTAATTTTCTAATGCAAACACGAACATATTTTAATATCTTAATATTTTAATGTTAATTGCTATCTATTCATTTTCGGCTACTCGGTTTAAAAAGAAAAAGAAAAAAAATAATCCACGGACAGAGATCTCCGATGAGTCGTGTTCCAAAATCCAAATTCACGGCGGCGTATACGGGACCCGTAAGAATAATCATAGCCGTTCCTAATCCATCTCTCAGATTCGAACTCCGATTCCTTCTACCAATGGCGAGGTCCTTCTTGGGCTCCACTCTTTCTTCTTCCCCAATAATCGCTTTACGCTTCTCTTCCTTCACCCAATCATTCACAACCAATCACCCACGCCACTCCTCTCGTCCCACCGTCGTCGCTATGTCGGAGAAGCACATTAAGCCCCACCCGTCGTTGGAGGTCATCGGCGGAGGCCGCGATCGCTTCCTCTCGGCTTTCAAGGACTTGAACCTCCCCTATAAGGCCTTCCCTCTAATTGGCTCCAATCGCCATTTGGAGACTATTTTCGCTTCCATCTTTAGGTCCCGCCCCTATGTCAGGCTCCGCCGCGAGTGCCTACGTGCGCCGGATAATGGCACCGTTGCTATGGATTGGGTCGCCGGTGACGACCTCTGTCTTCCTCTTGATGCTCCTGTTCTTATTCTTCTGGTTTGTGATCTCTCATTCTTCGTTTTCTGGAGAATTTGTGAATTAGATGTGATGTTGAAGATGTTTTTGATACCCAATGATTATGTAAACTCCCATTTCATAAACATTAGAACGCTTGTTGAATTTAACATAGAGAGAAAGAATGTGATGGATTCCATTTGAATGAATGCTGATGGCATACAACCCAATACATGAATTGGGCATCCTTCAAAATAAAGGCTTAAAGGCACTCGATTCGTCAATCCAATTATTCCTAATCTGTGTTGGCCTGGATCTTGATTGAATGTTGAACTTGAACTTGTAGTTTGATCCTTGAATGGGGTTGATTTCTTGAAGATTTAGTGTGGTTCCTGTTAGAATTGTATGGAGGTAATATTAGGAATGCTATTAGGATACTACTAAGGTATCCTACGATGTTTTTTGGCAACCGAATGTAGTAGGGTCAGCTGGTTGCACGTGAGAATAGTTGAGATGCGCGTGGATACTCACAAGATATATTAAAAAAAAAGAATGTTATTAGGATTTTAGTACTGAATAATTGTAATTACTTTATAGTTGTATATATAGAGAAAGTTAGGAGTGTTGAGGTTAGACAGTTTTTGAAGTATCAGTCTGAGTGGTGGATTGTGGAAGAGAGAGATAGCCTTCTTGAAAGGCTATTGATACTATATTTCTCTTTGATATTGCAATATAGTTTTATTGTCGTGGTTGAAAGGCTATTGCGGTTATCCGTTGTAACACCTTTTCATTTTATCAATGAAATGTCTCTGATTCCTTTTAAAAAAAAAAATGTTTTATTGTCGTTGTAATCGGGATAGTTTCTCTCTGGCTCATATTGGTTTCTTGAATTTTTGCAGCCTGGTTTAACAGGAGGGAGCCAGGATTCATATGTGAGGCACATGTTGATTAGAGCCAGAGATCATGGTTGGAGGGGTTTGGTCTTCAACAGCCGTGGATGTGGGAATAGCCCTGTTACCACTCCCCAGGTATTCATTTTTTTTCTTTGTCATGTTGGAGTAACGAATTAGAAATAAGATTTTTTTTTCCTTTTCAATATTCAGAGACGATATTCTTGTTTATGATTCATTTTACAACACTGATATATGCAGTTCTATTCGGCTTCATTTTTAGGAGATATGCGTGAAGTAGTTGCACATGTTACTACACGATATCCCAAGGCTAATGTATATGCTGTTGGCTGGTCTCTTGGTGGTAACATTCTTGTTAATTACTTAGGACAGGTAAAAGTAAAACAATACATATTAATCTCCATCATCTCCATCCTTCTCCTTGCTCTACTTAATGATTGCTATTTTTTAAAAAAACTTCCTAAAATCTCATGGAATTAGGGAAATTGGGTTTTGAAATTGTGACAAGAAGCCTTTTAGAATAGTGCTTGTCATGATGGGACAATTAAAACCAAAAACAAAACTTGGTAAGCTTATGGTTGGACGATATTATATTATTTTGGAGGATCCGTTGTTTTAACAGGGCTCATGTCTACAAATGTTGTCGGGATGTGAACAACTGAAAAAGTTGGGCATTTGTGAAACTGTGCCAAACTTCTTTCCTTTGTTTTTTATTTTACAACATTAGACATTTCATAATGATATCAATGTTGCTGCGTTTCAAGATTTGTTATAAACTTATAATACAACTTGAAACAAACAAAGCTATTCTTTTGAAGGTTACAATATTGTTGTATAACGAAGTTTATAACAAATCTTGAAACGAACAAAGCTATTCTTTTGAAGGTTACAATTTTGTTGTATAACATATTTGGTGATAACGCAAAGTCGAATGCCTGAGAGTTTGGTGATCTGGGGACCCTCTGAACACTACCAGGGATAAGAACAAAATCTCTCTGTACAATGTTTAAGTTGCTTTTCCATATCTTATTCCTATGTCCATCTTTGTCTCTTACATATCAATCCTACATCTTCATTGCAGGATTCTCTGTCATGTCCATTGTCTGGTGCTGTGTCTTTGTGTAATCCATTCGATTTACTAGTTTCAGATGAGGACTTCCGGAAGGGCTTCAACAATGTTTATGACAAAGCCCTCGCTGGAACTTTACGTCGATTTTTCAACAAGTAATCCTTTCTTGTCTGACTGTTTTTTGTTCGGTTAACCTAACCATGTCATAATCTGATACTGAAAAGTCCGTAGAACCTTAGATCAATTCCCCTCACCAGATTCCCCTGAGATTGCAGGCATGCTGATCTCTTCAATGATATCCCTGGTGAATACAATCTTCACGTGGCTGCTAATGCTAGAACTGTTAGAGAATATGATGATGCCTTAACTCGCGGTATTCTTTCTCTTAATGTTTGAAGGAAGTTGTCAATATACACCGTATCTTCTGCTTAGAGCTTTTTTCTTTTTCTTTTTCTTTGAACAAACTTTCAGTTTCATTTGGTTTCAACACCGTGGATGAATACTACTCAAAGTCTAGCAGTTCAAAATTCATAAAAGATGTCAAAATTCCTTTACTTTGCATCCAGGTACCTTTTTTTTTTTAATTTTTAAATGTTGTCTTGTCTCACTGTTTCTCTTAGAACTCAAGATTGTTGTTAAACTCTAAATTATTATTTCTAAAGAATAAATATAATGTTGTTACTATTTTGAAAACAGTTTTCCAAACAACTCTTTAACTATCTTTTCCATTAATTTGCTGTCCTCTTCTTGTTAATTAGGAAGAGGATGAGTTCTTCAAATACATAAACACTCTCCTGCCTGCCAATTGATTTGGGGAACATTATAGATTTTTTAACCACCCAGTTTAACATACAGAATATCTTGGGATTTTGATGCTAGGAACACTGTTCGTTCTCCCACAGATATTTTTGGGCATTCTATACAATATTGTTTTTTTTTTTTTGTAAAGGGTAACCATTTTGGTCCTTGTACTTTTGTTCTATTCCATTTTAATCCCCGTACTTTTGCAAATTTAACCCCGTTTTCAATAAATCTTAAAATTAGTCCTTATTATTAGTTTTGAAGTTAATTTTTAGCAAACTTGGTTAAATAATAATAATAATTTTTCATTCAAGAAAAGACAATATATTCATACTTCCAAAATTTATAGAGGGAAGGTTAATGAAGATTATTTATTATTATCATTTATTTTTTTGAAAAAATTAACAGTAAACTAACATGAGGGACTAATTTTAAGATTTATCGGAAGTACATGGACTAAATTTGGACGTTTGAAAGTATAGGGACTGAAATGAAACAAGTCCCACCAAAGTATAGGGGCCAAAATGATACTTTAACCTTCTTTCTTTCTTTCTTTTCTTTCTTTTCTTTCTTTTTTTTTTTTTTTTTTTTGGGGGGTGGTTAACAAGCAAGATTTCTAGCTAAAAGGTGGCATGTAATTTGCTTTGCAGGCAGAAAATGATCCAATTGCTCCAGACAGAGCAATCCCCCGGCAAGATATAAAGGTATATTTTAGTTCTTAAGTTATCTATTAAGAATATATTACTAGAGGGAATGGGTTCAATCCTTGGTGGCTACCTACCTAGAAATTAATTTCCTACGGATTTCCTTGGCAGCCAAATGTTGTAGGGTCAGGCGGTCTGTCCCGTGAGATTAGTCGAGGTGTGCGTAAGTTAGCCCGAACAACTCATCAATAAAAAAAAAATATATATATATTAAGAATATTAAAAAGATTAAATATACAATAGTCTATCAGCTTAAGTGTACTTTGATTCTATGTTCATGTCTCTATAGTTTAACACATCCTTCTTGTGGTTAGCATACATATTTTTCAAATGCGATTGTTGTTGCAGGAAAATCCAAACTGTTTGTTAATAGTGACACCCAAAGGTGGGCATCTAGGGTGGGTTGCAGGCCCTGGTGCTCCCCTCGGAGCTCCATGGACCGATCGTTTCGTGATCGATTTCCTCGTGCATTTGGAAAGCCAAGCATCCAAAGCTTCTGCAGATTTAACAACTGCAGAGATGGCAGCATAGCGCCATTGATGGTGACATCTATGAGCGCGGGTAGAGAAATTGAAAATAGAGCTATCCACAGTAGTTGATTTGTGAGATGATTAAACATAATGCCCATGTATAGATTCTTATTTAAAATTGTAGAATGCACTTTTGTCTTAATAAAATTTGTGGTCCTATAAGAAGTGATAACGATCAATCTTGCCATTCCTCCAACCATCCTTTTAGCTAGTTCATCTTGCAAATTTTTTGTGTTGTAATGTTCAGAGATCCTTATTTTGATTCTCTTGGCTTGGCTTCAATAAAAGATATGATTGTGACATTTTTTCCTTGGACGAGGGCGGGTTGAAAATTATGAACTAGAGCGTAACTCAACTAAGTTATGACATATATCATTCAACCAAAGGAGATTCAAATCTCCACCTACATATGTTGAACTAAAATGGCCGAGTTAACCATTGGTTGCAATTTTTACCATCTCTTCAATTACCAATAAAAAACAAAAGTCTAGTTCTAGTTTTGTGTTATTTTATTTATTTTTTTGAGAAGAGTTTTGTGCTATCTATGAAAGGTAGAACTGTAGAAGTTGTATTATTTATTCAAATTTTGTATATACCTGCAAATATTTTTTAAAAAAATGTATATACCTGTAACCAATGATGAAAATATACGTCGATATGTCGATATATCTGTAAATCGAAGGGTTCGTTATAGATATTAAGGGTTAATGAATATCTCCCATATCTTTTATAAATACCTGTAAAACATAGAAAATGTCATTTATTAATCTCAATATGGATATAGATACGAATAACAAGATCTATAACTTAGTTTGGAAGTAAAATGAACTTAAATTATTAATTTAAATAATTTTTATAATAAAAAATGATTTACAGAATTATCCGTCGATATCGATATTTCACGGATATATCCGTAAAATTAAACTCCCGATTTGATAAGTTAACGTAAACATGACTCAATGGTTGAAACATCTACTTCTTCCTTTGAGATCAAAAGTCTAGATCACGACACCCACATTTATTATTATTATTATTATTATTTGAAGCATCACCACATATTTGTTGTACTAAAAAATAGTTTAATTTGGTAAAAATGAATGTTTATGATAAAAATAGATATACCTAGCTGAGTCCCAGGCAAACAATTAAAATTTCCCTACAGTTTAATAATCTTGTCATACTCATGTTCAGTGTTCATTTGTTAAGCTTCTAAATCTAAAATAAATCCCTTAGTTTTGAAGAATGAAAATTGCATATATTACCATCTAACGCAAAATAATAATAAAAATCTAATACAATTTAAAAATATTTACAAAAACTGATAAATGATTATTGCAATAGACTATAAAAATGATTTCATTAGAGATTTATGTTGAATAGTCTCTCAATGATACCATCTATATGTGATAGACCCAAAAATATAAGAAGTTGTCATATTTATAAATTATTTATTTGTGCGATATTTTTTAAATAAAACAATCAATTTTGCAACCGATCACAATTATCTAACAAATTACTTCGAATTAGAGGATTTTTATTATTTTAATCTAAAATTTGCACGTTAATGTTGTTGATCTTTGATTATTTTTTCTAAAGAAACATTTTTGGCACAATATAAAATCAAAATTAGTTCCTCTAATAATTAATTAGTAGAGAAAAGTATGTTCACATTGAGAATCAATAACACGTTGAAATGATAGCAAGAAATTGATTATTATTTATTTGTCGTGTTTTTTTAATCATTATAAAAAAAAATATGTTGGATAAAAATTTCAAATGTTGTAATATTATATATATTATAAGGTGGAGACGACAAAGGTTCCTATCCAATACAAGTGGAATTAAATTAATATTATTTTTGAATTAAATTATTTAACAATCGAAAAGATTAATATTAACGTGGAATCCGTGAATAACAAAGGGAAACAATTTTCTTTTGGTTTTGACAGGGAAAAAAAAAAATATTATTATTAAAAAAAGACTATGCAAAGTTATATATATATATATTATTATTATTATTATTATCAACAACCCTTGTTTGTCTTTTCATCCTTTAAACTTAATGCACCTTCAATTCATCCTTTCAATAAAGTTTGAGCAATGGAAATTTAAAGTTGTAAGTTATGTTTGTATAAATTGAATTCAACTTAGATTGGATTAGTTTGTCCGTGAGATTAGTCGAACCGCATGTAATCGATAAAAAAAAATTATAAGAATAAAAAGAAGGATTAAAGAAATTTTGCATCTAATTCGTAGTTTATAATATTTTCTTTTAGTACAATTTTTTGAGTGAAATGATTTGAACGACTTCCAACTTCAAAAAAAAAGAAATACATGTTAATTACTAGTGAGTTATGTTTACTTGATTTATAATATGTAAAAATTAATCTAATATTTAATTGTCGCTTCATACGTTTGAATTTACGTGTTGATTTGAGTTTTAAGGTTGATAATCATACAAACCTAATTTGTTTACTTAAATTTTGCTTATATTTGAAAAAATAATTAGTAATTAATTTGAGAGAATTAATTATAAATCTACTAAAGAATCTTGAGAGGGATTGGTTTGCAGAAGTTGGAATTGATAGGTTTTTCTTTCTTTCGTAATACATTCACCCAACTGTTTATCAACCAACAAAATAGATTAAAGTTGAATTCATTTAGATAATTGGTCGTTTGTTGACCAATCATATAAAGATATATTTAATTACATTATAATGATTCGTACACTTGCAAAATCCATCGACACGGTAGGTATATGCCAACAAATGAGTTAGTAGATTGATTAATAAATCATAATCAAATGAATTTTGCATTGTAATTCTATACAATTAACATATTGATATCAAATTACATTACTGAAATAACTTATAATTGTGATTATATTAAATCCGATCGAGAATCAACTCGAAACAACGCTACTAGCTTGGTATCATCAGTTCAAAAGTCATATCTTCAACTCAATAACTCATGCTCCCTAACCTTAATATAATTAAAGTAGTTAACTTTAGGTACCATCTATTATATATCCTACATTCCTCATCAGTCATGACCTAATTAATTTTCCTCTCTATAGTCGATATCTCTAATGTTCTAGTCATTAATTTTTTCCTTTTATTTTATTTTTTGAAAAAAAAAAAACTATATATACCCATCTTTCTTTGTTCATATAATAATTTACCACAAGTGTAAGAAATAATTTTTTCTTCCACAAATATAAATAGAATGGTAGAATTTAACTATCAAAGATCGACCTAGTGGTCTTGAAAGACTTTGGACTATTAATGTCCTCCTAAATCAAGGAATGATTTCTTTGACAGCCAAATGTTGCATGATCAGAAGGTATCCTGTGAGATTAGTCGAAGTACGCGTTATTGGAGAATAATGTGTACCTACCTCCTAAGTTGTAGAGTAATCAACACATTCTTCTCCTAAGTTGTAGAACCTTTAAGCTTTCCCTCCTATTTGGTATGTTGTTGTAACCATTCGGCTTTACCTCATATTTGGTATATTGTTGTAACTTAGAGTATTAGATTTGTAACCTATAAATACCTTCCTTTATCAATGGAAATGTCAAAGGATCATTTCATCATTTTCGTACCTTTATATGGTATCAGAGCTTTTGCTCAAACAATGATGATTGATGCTCGCCCTATCACTACACCTCTAGCTACTTCACTAGTCCTTACTCTTCACTCTGACACAGCACTATCTGATCCAACCAAATTTCGGATCGTTGTTGGCAGTCTTCAATATCTCACTCTTACTCGTCTAGACATCGTTTATGCAGTCAATAAGTTATCGCAGTTCATGCATTGCCCGACTACTGATCATTGGAATGTTGTCAAACGACTTCTCCAATACATATGTGGCACACTTGATCTTGGTGTTCTCCTTCATCGCCAGTCATCCCTTACTTTCCATGCATACTCGGATGCAGATTGGGTAGACAACAAAGATGACTTCACCTCCACTAGTGCGTATATCATATATTTGGGTAGAAATTCAATCTCTTGGTGCTCGAAGAAGCAACGTACGGTGGCTCGCTCATTCGCTGAAGCCGAATATCACTCTGTTGCCTCTACCGCAGCTAAGGTTCGCTGGATCATTCTCTTCTCGACGCGCTTGGTCTAAGTTCCACACAGACGCCAATTATCTACTGTGATAATGTGGGAGCAACCAATCTATGCTCCAACTCAGTCTTCTACTCTCGTATGAAACATGTAGCACTTGATTACCACTTTATCCGTGAACAAGTTAAAGGTGACATTCTTCGTGTCACTCATGTCTCATCACAGATCAATTGGCGGATGCGTTGACCAAACCACTACCTCGCATGCGGTTCAACCACCTATTTTTCAAGGTTGGTCTCCTCTCGGAGCTCCATCTTGCGGGGGCATATTGGAGAATAATGTGCACCTACCTCCTAAGTTGTAGAGTAGTCAACACATTCTTCTCCTAAGTTGTAGAACCATTAAACTTTCCCTCCTATTTGATATGTTGTTGTAACCATTGTAGACACCGTATTTGGTCCGGCCATTTGTTTATTATTAATGTTTTTACCCTTTTTATTTATTTATTTTTGTCATATTTGATTAAGTCTTTTAAGTTTTAAATTCATTTTTTATTTTGTATTTAATTAATTCCGAAAATTCAAGGAAAATAACAAAAAGAAAGTTTTGGTTGTTTGAAAAAGTTTTTACCTATTTTGACAAATAAAATTAACATTTAATGAGTATACAAAATTTTAAGTCATTTTATGGCTAAAGTTTGATATTCATTTATTTACTTCAATGAATATAAAATCTTTAATTTATTTTTGGGTTAGAATTTGATATTCATTTATGAGTATAAAATATTTAATTCATTTTTGGTTTAAAATTTGATATTCATTTATGATATAAAATATTTGTTCATTTTTGGCCTAAAATCTATTTCAATTGAGAAAACATTTCGAATAATAAATTCATTGAGATTTTTACCTTAGATGTGATTTTCAATGGCCTATAAATACCGACTAAGAGAAATAGGTAAAAGGGGGAGGACGAAGGGAAGATCAGAGCGAAAGGCTCGCGTAAAATCAAGAGAGACGAAAAAGAGAAGATCAGAGCGAAGGGCTCGAAGGAGAAAAAAAAAAGATTAGGGCGAAAGGCTACCAAATTTGAGAGAAAACGTTAATTTTAATGGTCAAAACTCTTATTTGACTAATTTAAAATAACTTTCTCTTCCCTCCAAACTTCACAACCACTTCCCTCCATTCCTCCCATCTCAAGCAAAAAAACCAACAACCACCATCTTCATCCAACTATAATCTTCTGCGGATATCGGCAACCACGAGCTTGAACAAACGATAACTCCCTCATGGTGATGGAAGGCATAGACCGCGACACGCTCGATTGAAGAAGGAGGTATATTTTTAGGTTTTTATGTTATTTACAAAAATGTCATTACTTTTATATTATTTACAAGTTTGTCATTGCATGCTTAATTACAAAACTGTCATTCCTTATTTTTATTTATTCACTCCCAATTTTGACATTTGACCCGAAGTTAATGTTTGACCTTTTTTTTTATTTTCCAATTAAGTTAGGATATATTTTCTTTTTTAGATTTAATATTTTAAGGCATATTTCAATTTTACCTTAATTTAAGTCTTGTAAATAAATTTTAATTATTTGTTTTAATATATTTCAAACAAATTTCAACTTTATCTTTAATTTAAATTTTCCTAAATCTCAATTTGATTTTATAATCAAAGTCATATTTCCGTTTAAAAATAACGTTTGTAAAATAAAATAATATTTGTTTTGAGGGCTGAGTAATGTGACTTTCGTAGAGTTTCGACTCTCGTGCAAGCACACGAAAATCCTCCCAACTACTTATAAAAATAACAAATCAATATGTTTTTTAAAATAAAATATTATCATATAAATCCTATGACGGAGTTGGGATAAATTTCTCAAATTCTTGAGGTAAATAATTTTCTTTAAATAAAAGGAAATTTAGATATGATAATTAATTAAAGTTAAATTCACTCAATATATCAAACTCTTACCTTATTTTTAAGGTTAAGCTTTGATTAAATGAGACATTCATTTTAAACAAAACTATTATTTATTTATTTTCTCAAATTAAGGACATTTTAAAATTAACTGGATAATATAAGATAAAATATGGCTACCGTTTTTAACGGGTGTTGTAGGGTGCTAATACCTTCCCTACGCTCAAACGACCCCCGAACCTAATTTCTCTTTCCGTAGACCAGTTTTTATTTTAAGGTGACCAATCACACCCAAAATGATTGGTGGCGACTCCATCTCTTTTATTTTTTTAAAACAAAACCCTTGAAAGAGGACGTCGGCCGCTCCGCGTCGCAATGACGTTGCGACAGCATGGCGACTCCACTGGGGACCTTTTTTTAGAGGGTCAGGCCATTGCATTTTATCTTTTTATTATCCAGTTTTCCATTTTTGGTCCTTTGTTTTTTTCTTTTATTTCTTTGTTTATTTATTTTATTGTTAGTTTTTTATTTAACATGTTTTCAGTTTTAAATTTTCATTTTTTTTTTCCTTTGTTTTTCTTGTATTTCTTTGTTTATTTATTTTATTGTTAGTTTTTATTTAGCATGTTTTATTTATTATTACAGTATTAATATATTTATTGCAATTTACATTTTGCATTGTCATGCATCGCACACACTTTCACAAGCCTCCTACCCGGGCTTTACCTTTAAGATTAGATTCGGAGACTGAGTAGTGTGACCTTCGTGGAATTTCGGTTCCCGTGCAGGCGCATGAAATTCTCCACTCAAGCTAACTAAGCTGTTTAATCAGATAGAAGGCTTGGGGACCATTTACTTCTAGGAATGATTAGAACATAAATTACACTCATACGCATCCTAGAGCCAACCAATTATTATCCAAGGTTTTGAACTTTAGGATACACATATTTGGTTATATCACATGTTGATCCTTAAACTCATTGTACAACATATATTGCAAATCTCATTCATGAATTCATGTGATATATTTATTCTTTTGTATATAATTATTGTCTTTTTTGTTTTGTTTCCTTAAAATTGCTTGTTTTTTAAAAAACCCGGTGTTGGTTTAAAAAAATAAAATAAAAAAAATGTTTGTTTCCTTAGGAAAAAAAAAAGTAAAAAAATTGTTATTTATTTATTTTTTTTTAAAAAAAAATTAAAATGTTAAAATATAATCACAGTTCATCTATACTCAATCTTTACCCTCTAAGATTATGATTGAGAATGTAGTGATGTCTACCTTCGAGGGGATTTAATTTGCCTCGGGTAGACACACGAAAATTCTCGCTCAAATTAATTCATTTGTTATTCTTATAACATTAGAATTAATTTAGGGGCATCTATCTTTTAGGGTTAGAGTATTATCCTTACATCATTTTTATTTTTTTACGTTCTCAAGTAATTCCATGGTTATATCAATAACGTTGGGATTAATTTTGGATCTATTATTTTATTTTATTCGATTTATTTTTTCCTCCTAAAAAAGAAAAGAAAACAAAACAAAAAATTTACAAAAAGGAAAGTATCCATGTTTCCTTTTGGTAAAACAAAAAAGGTAATAGATTTTTGTATATATTCTTCCTAATTTATTTTTTCCCCTCTTTAAAAAAATGAATCTCTTTTAACTTTCCATTGTTTTTTAGAAAAAAAAAAAAAAACAAACAAAAAAACAAACAAAAAAAACACAAAAAAACTACATGTCAAAGCATTCACATACATCTCATGAACATTCTTTATATACCCTCATACATACATAAAATCACATTCTCATATTGATCCATTCATTGTAGGAAATCCAAAAAAAAAAAGTTCATTTGCATTCTGGCATACCTTAGAATAAAAATGATCGTGCCTTTCATGTTCACATGCATATAGAGTCGCAAGACATTGATTTTCATGCAAACACATCTTCCGCTCATGATTAGAAGTCATTTCTTTATTCTTTTTTTAGTTGCATTTAGAGTCTAGCATTACATATTCACATGCATAATAAAAATTACCAATGATTGTTTGAATGTTAAATTTAAGAACACAACATATCATTTGGAGTAATCAACGATTTATTTTTTAAAAAAAAAAAAACAAAAAATGTCCAACATCATTTCACACACATGCATATATAAAAAGAAATTCATGCATTATCCCATCCCGCATGTCAAGTCATATCATCTCACACATGCATATGTAAAAAAAATAAGTTCATGCATCATTATCTCATTTTGTATATCGAGTC
This sequence comes from Herpetospermum pedunculosum, assembly GCA_028017165.1. Taxonomy (NCBI): domain Eukaryota; kingdom Viridiplantae; phylum Streptophyta; class Magnoliopsida; order Cucurbitales; family Cucurbitaceae; genus Herpetospermum; species Herpetospermum pedunculosum. The sequence goes on along the minus strand of CM051527.1, from coordinate 64,950,744 downwards.
GTAAGTTTTAGAGAAATTTAAATTGTTATTTATCGATTGCATCATATCACACATGCATATATAAAAAATAAAAACAAAAAAATCATTTGTTATCAAATCCTACATCACACCATCAAAATAAATTTTATGCATCATTTCGCATGTCAAATCATCAATTGCATCATATCACACATGCATACATAAAAAAATAAAAACAAAAAATCATTTGTTATCACATCCTACATCACAGCATCAAAATAAATTTTATGCATCATTTCGCATGTCAAATCATCAATTGCATCATATCACACATGCATACATATATTAAAAAAAAAAACAAAAAAAATCATTTTTATCGTACACATGCATACATCACGGAAAAATAAAATCAAATTTTTATTCTCCAACATGATAAAAATGCTCATGCATTCGTTATCTCATTTCACATCTAAAAAAAAAAGAGTTTTTAATTTTTTTCATTTTCACAATATCATCTCTTTACAAAATATTCTTGAATTTTATCACATCTTTCATTATATCATTGAAAAAAAAAGGTGATAGTTTTCATGTTTATTCTGATCATCTTTGTGTTTACTTTGGTCGTTCTTGTTAGCTGAAAACTTAGCAAGAATTTTGAGCAAAAATGTCGAATCATCATTTTAAAAAAAAAAAAAAAAAAAAAAAAAAAAAAAAGAGGAAAAAAAAAGGGAAATGAGTGCTTTCACTACTCTTATATAAGAATTTGTCCAAGTTTCAACCATTTTATGACCTCTGGAAAATACCTTTCTCAAGGTTTATTTTGCCCTTCAAATTTTCTCATGTGCTAAACATCATACCACCATATACCAATAGAACAAATTTTTAATCTTCATACTGGAGCAAACACCCTTTTGCTGTGAATGTTCCTAATCACTCACTGTAAAACCTTGAACTTGCATACCACATCAATTTTGAGTCAATTTACCCTGATTCACCATAAAATCCCTGACTAAAATCAACATCTACATTTATATGATGTTTCTCTACCCATCTAGCCTTTTGCTAAGCCGCCATGTTTAATTAGATGGCAAACGTTCCAAATTATTCAAGAGAACTTCAAATATAATAAAATAGTATTGAACTCTTGTGACCTACTGCTTCATAATTAAGACTTGTAATTTCTCATATATTTCTCATATTCGATTTCATTTGATCCAAATTCTCATTGCTTTCCATTCTTATCATTTGTCATTTCTCTTTCTAATTTCATTCTTATCATTTGTCATTTCTCTTTCTCGATTAGAAAGTGATTCCAATTTCTAAGATAATAGTTTTGAGGACTAATGAGTCGGTAACTGTGAAAATCATCTCAAAGTCTCAATTTCTTTCAATGAGTTTTACTCGCGGGACATCCTCGATACCAAGAATCATGGCCAAAGAAAAGGCGATGAAGGACTACAAGGAGTTGTAAAGGAGTAACTAAATGTTATCAAGTATTTGTAGATGATTGCACAATTTCTTGCTAAATAAAAGAAACAATGTTCAAAAAAAAAAAAAAAAAAAAAAAATGTTGCAAGATTTGTGCAATCAGTAGATTAAGGAACTACATCTCAGAATGCTTGAAAAACCTCCTTTGCAAAGCAACCAAACGGGGCAAAGCCTCCATCTTCGCTAAACCGAGACAATTCTTTCAAGCTTTGCACACTGGAGCAAAGTCATCATCAACAAAGCTGGAGCAAAGCCTTCATCTTTGCCCCACTAGAGTAAGACCATCATCTCTAAACTGGAGCAAAGTCTTCGCCTTTGCTACACTGGAGCAAAAGTTATAATCAAACTGAAGCAAATCTTTTGTCTTTGCCTTACCCGAGCAAAACTACCATCAACAACTGGAGCAAAGTCTTCATCTTTGCTACACTGGAGCAAGGTCATCATCTCAAAACTGGAGCAAAGTCACCGTCTTTGCCACACTAGAGCAAGGTCACCATCCACACTGGGGGCAAATTCGACATCAACAAGCTGGAACATTTGATTGCACCATTTAAAAAAAAAAAAAATAAAATAAAAAAAATTACAAGATTGGTGCAATCAAGACATAAAAATAAACTTGATGGTGAAATGCTTTAAAATCTCACCTTTAAATAAACATTGGAGCAAAACCTTCATCTTTGCCATACTGGAGCAAGACCGCCATCAACAAGCTGAAGCAAAGCCTTCATCTTTGCAAAACTGGAGCAAAGTCTTCATCTTTGCAAAACTAGAGCAAAGTCTTCATCTTTATCATACTGGAGCAAAGCTACCATCAACAAATCGGGCTAAAGTGTCGCCTTTGCCACATTTGGGAAAAATCATTCATCTTCGTCACACCACCAGACCAAGTCAAGATGGAGATATTATCACATTTATCGAAGACCTCGAGCTTACTCAAAGAAAGGAGAATGTATATACATGAGATGATTTCCTAAGAAGTTGCTTCATGTTCTCAAAACTATTGTACAAAGAATTGGAATCACTTCATTCGTCTTCCATTGGATCATATTCAATCTCTTACTCAAATATTTGAAATATATCATCAATCTCTTATTGTTCAAGAGATTTGAAAACCACATTCTCCGCTGTTTTTTTTTTCCTTTGGAAGAAAACATGTACTTTTTATCTTTTTTTATACTTACTTCAAAGCTAAATTCATTCAAATCATTGTGTCCATTACAAGACTAAATTATGAAGCAGTTAGTCAAGTAAGATATTCAATTCTACAAATTACTTTTGATAGTTCTCTAACCTAGCACATGAGAAACTTCCAAAATATTTACCATGCCTAATATGGTTGAGTACTCTATGATTGACATACATAATCCCTTTCGAGTGAAAGCATTCAAAAAAAAAAAAAAAAAAAAAAAAAAAAAAAAAAAAAAAAAAAAAAAAAAAAAAATCTGATGATGATAACATTTTCTCTTTTGATTCTTTGTTAAATGTCAGCTATTAAACATGAAGTTCATTTTGATATCTTGTATTTCGTTTACCAGTTTGAAACAATTCACATCATTATTTTAAATAAAAACAAAAAAAAATCATTTGTTATCATACACATGCATACATGTTGCATTCATTCATCACATGCATAACATTATCAAACGAGCATTTTAGAGAATTCAGGCAGCTAAGTTTTGAAATAAAAACCGTTGTCTTTCGAAAAACAAAAAATATTTTGGTTAAATCGAACCCTAATCCAAGATTAGCGGTCGAAGCCTGTGGACATAACCCAGGTCCGTTTCATTTACTTTGTTGGTTAAATCGAACCCTAATCCAAGATTAGAGGTCGAAGCCTGTGGACATAACCCAGGTCCGTTTCATTTCATTTGTTGGTTAAATCGAACCCTAATCCAAGATTAGAGGTCGAAGCCTGTGGACATAACCCAGGTCCGTTTCATTTCATTTGTTGGTTAAATCGAACCCTAATCCAAGATTAGAGGTCGAAGCCTGTGGACATAACCCAGGTCCGTTTCATTTCATTTGTTGGTTAAATCGAACCCTAATCCAAGATTAGAGGTCGAAGCCTGTGGACATAACCCAGGTCCGTTTCATTTCATTTGTTGGTTAAATCGAACCCTAATCCAAGATTAGAGGTCGAAGCCTGTGGACATAACCCAGGTCCGTTTCATTTCATTTGTTGGTTAAATCGAACCCTAATCCAAGATTAGAGGTCGAAGCCTGTGGACATAACCCAGGTCCGTTTCATTTCATTTGTTGGTTAAATCGAACCCTAATCCAAGATTAGAGGTCGAAGCCTGTGGACATAACCCAGGTCCGTTTCATTTCATTTGTTGGTTAAATCGAACCATAATCCAAGATTAGAGGTCGAAGCCTGTGGACATAACCCAGGTCCGTTTCATTTACTTTGTTGGTTAAATCGAACCATAGTCCAAGATTAGAGGTCGAAGCCTGTGGACATAACCCAGGTCCGTTTCATTTCCTTTGTTGGTTAAATCGAACCATAATCCAAGATTATAGGTCGAAGCCTGTGGACATAACCCAGGTCCGTTTCATTTTCATTAAAAAACAAAAAAAATACCTTTGTTGGTTAAATCGAACCATAATCCAAGATTAGAGGTCGAAGCCTGTGGACATAACCCAGGTCCGTTTCATTTTCATTAAAAAACAAAAAAAATACCTTTGTTGGTTAAATCGAACCATAATCCAAGATTAGAGGTCGAAGCCTGTGGACATAACCCAGGTCCGTTTCAATTCCTTTTTTGATTAAAAATAAAAAATAAAAAATTTATTTGTTGGTTAAATCGAACCCTAATCCAAGATTAGCGGTCGAAGCCTGTGGACATAACCCAGGTCCGTTTCAATTCCTTGGTTGTTTCAAAAAAAAAAAAAAAAAAAAAAAAAAAAAAAAAAAAAAAAAAAACTTTTGTTGGTTAAATCGAACCCTAATCCAAGATTAGCGGTCGAAGCCTGTGGACATAACCCAGGTCCGTTTCAATTCCTTTTTTGATTTAAAAAAAAAAATAAAAAAATTTATTTGTTGGTTAAATCGAACCCTAATCCAAGATTAGCGGTCGAAGCCTGTGGACATAACCCAGGTCCGTTTCAATTCCTTGGTTGTTTCAAAAAAAAAAAAAAAAAAAAAAAAAAAAAAAAAACCTTTGTTGGTTAAATCGAACCCTAATCCAAGATTAGCGGTCGAAGCCTGTGGACATAACCCAGGTCCGTTTCAATTCCTTTTTTGATTTAAAAAAAAAATAAATAAAAAAATTTATTTGTTGGTTAAATCGAACCCTAATCCAAGATTAGCGGTCGAAGCCTGTGGACATAACCCAGGTCCGTTTCAATTCCTTGGTTGTTTCAAAAAAAAAAAAAAAAAAAAAAAATCCTTTGTTGGTTAAATCGAACCCTAATCCAAGATTAGCGGTCGAAGCCTGTGGACATAACCCAGGTCCGTTTCATTTCCTTGGTTGATTCAAAAAAATATAAAAAAATTCCTTTGTTGGTTAAATCGAACCATAATCCAAGATTAGCGGTCGAAGCCTGTGGACATAACCCAGGTCCGTTTCATTTTCATTAAAAAACAAAAAAAATACCTTTGTTGGTTAAATCGAACCATAATCCAAGATTAGAGGTCGAAGCCTGTGGACATAACCCAGGTCCGTTTCAATTCCTTTTTTTGATTAAAAATAAAAAAATAAAAAAATTTATTTGTTGGTTAAATCGAACCCTAATCCAAGATTAGCGGTCGAAGCCTGTGGACATAACCAGGTCCGTTTCATTTCCTTTGTTGATTCAAAAAAATATAAAAAAAATTCCTTTGTTGGTTAAATCGAACCCTAATCCAAGATTAGCGGTTGAAGCCTGTGGACATAACCCAGGTCCGTTCAATTCCTTTGTTGTTTCAAAAAAAAAAGAGAAAAAAAAATCCTTTGTTGGTTAAATCGAACCCTAATCCAAGATTAGCGGTCGAAGCCTATGGACATAACCCAGGTCCGTTTCATTTCTTGTATTGATTAAAAAAATCTTTGTTGGTTAAATCGAATCCTAATCCAAGATTAGCGGTCGAAGCCTGTGGACATAACCCAGGTCCGTTTCATTTTCTTTGTTGGTTTAAGAAAAAAAAAATCTTTGTTGGTTAAATCGAACCCTAATCCAAGATTAGCAGTCGAAGCCTGTGTACATAACCCAAGTCCGTTTCATTTCTTTATTGTTAAATCAAACCCTAATCCAAGATTAAGGGTTGTATTCTTTGTAAACCTAGGTCAGTCATCGTTTTTAATAATAAACAAATTTTCGCCGGCCCAATACTCTGTCTTCGTCCTTTGTCTACCCTTTCAATTCTTCAAAGATACACAAAGGGGAGCAAGCTGTAGACACCGTATTTGGTCCGGCCATTTGTTTATTATTAATGTTTTTACCCTTTTTATTTATTTATTTTTGTCATATTTGATTAAGTCTTTTAAGTTTTAAATTCATTTTTTATTTTGTATTTAATTAATTCCGAAAATTCAAGGAAAATAACAAAAAGAAAGTTTTGGTTGTTTGAAAAAGTTTTTACCTATTTTGACAAATAAAATTAACATTTAATGAGTATACAAAATTTTAAGTCATTTTATGGCTAAAGTTTGATATTCATTTATTTACTTCAATGAATATAAAATCTTTAATTTATTTTTGGGTTAGAATTTGATATTCATTTATGAGTATAAAATATTTAATTCATTTTTGGTTTAAAATTTGATATTCATTTATGATATAAAATATTTGTTCATTTTTGGCCTAAAATCTATTTCAATTGAGAAAACATTTCGAATAATAAATTCATTGAGATTTTTACCTTAGATGTGATTTTCAATGGCCTATAAATACCGACTAAGAGAAATAGGTAAAAGGGGGAGGACGAAGGGAAGATCAGAGCGAAAGGCTCGCGTAAAATCAAGAGAGACGAAAAAGAGAAGATCAGAGCGAAGGGCTCGAAGGAGAAAAAAAAAAGATTAGGGCGAAAGGCTACCAAATTTGAGAGAAAACGTTAATTTTAATGGTCAAAACTCTTATTTGACTAATTTAAAATAACTTTCTCTTCCCTCCAAACTTCACAACCACTTCCCTCCATTCCTCCCATCTCAAGCAAAAAAACCAACAACCACCATCTTCATCCAACTATAATCTTCTGCGGATATCGGCAACCACGAGCTTGAACAAACGATAACTCCCTCATGGTGATGGAAGGCATAGACCGCGACACGCTCGATTGAAGAAGGAGGTATATTTTTAGGTTTTTATGTTATTTACAAAAATGTCATTACTTTTATATTATTTACAAGTTTGTCATTGCATGCTTAATTACAAAACTGTCATTCCTTATTTTTATTTATTCACTCCCAATTTTGACATTTGACCCGAAGTTAATGTTTGACCTTTTTTTTTATTTTCCAATTAAGTTAGGATATATTTTCTTTTTTAGATTTAATATTTTAAGGCATATTTCAATTTTACCTTAATTTAAGTCTTGTAAATAAATTTTAATTATTTGTTTTAATATATTTCAAACAAATTTCAACTTTATCTTTAATTTAAATTTTCCTAAATCTCAATTTGATTTTATAATCAAAGTCATATTTCCGTTTAAAAATAACGTTTGTAAAATAAAATAATATTTGTTTTGAGGGCTGAGTAATGTGACTTTCGTAGAGTTTCGACTCTCGTGCAAGCACACGAAAATCCTCCCAACTACTTATAAAAATAACAAATCAATATGTTTTTTAAAATAAAATATTATCATATAAATCCTATGACGGAGTTGGGATAAATTTCTCAAATTCTTGAGGTAAATAATTTTCTTTAAATAAAAGGAAATTTAGATATGATAATTAATTAAAGTTAAATTCACTCAATATATCAAACTCTTACCTTATTTTTAAGGTTAAGCTTTGATTAAATGAGACATTCATTTTAAACAAAACTATTATTTATTTATTTTCTCAAATTAAGGACATTTTAAAATTAACTGGATAATATAAGATAAAATATGGCTACCGTTTTTAACGGGTGTTGTAGGGTGCTAATACCTTCCCTACGCTCAAACGACCCCCGAACCTAATTTCTCTTTCCGTAGACCAGTTTTTATTTTAAGGTGACCAATCACACCCAAAATGATTGGTGGCGACTCCATCTCTTTTATTTTTTTAAAACAAAACCCTTGAAAGAGGACGTCGGCCGCTCCGCGTCGCAATGACGTTGCGACAACCATTAAGCTTTTCCTCATATTTGGTATATTGTTGTAACTTACATTTGTAATCTATAAATACCTTCATTTATCAATGAAAATGTCAAGTAATCATTTCATCATTTTCATACTTTATACGCGTAAGCTGGTCCATACGCTTAGCAATGACGGTAAAACAAGTATAAATGGAATCCATGCAATGTTATATTCTAAACGAGTACAATTAATTGGGATTAAACAATGTATTTGGATATTATATATATGTAGCAAAGGATTATTGTTACCCACCAAACTCACATCTAAATTAAGTGAATATATTTATATAATATGGTAAGCAAAGACTGTCATTCCACATATGCATGCCAACATTAGACCAACTGTGAAACCTTAACATGGATGTGTCTTCATTTGATATATATTTTTTTTTGAGAAAAACTTAGTTGGAGGCTGGGCTACAAGTATCTTTTGCAGGCCAGCCATGTGTCACAATTTAATTCATCTAAATTTAATATTTTTTTTAAAATAAAATATTCAGTTAGTTTTTAACGCCGGCGTTTTTTTTATTTCTGTTTTTTTTTCTTATTTTTCCAAGATTCACCCTCACTTGTTGGATTTGAAGTGTCTTTCTTTTCAATTTTTATTTTTTGAAGCATTTTTTTTTTCTTTTATTAGCTTAGCACTTAACATTGTAAGCTTCTCCTTCAAGCTTTAATATTATATTTTGTCTTCTTCTTCTCACTAGTGTTTCAACGTCTTCTGCTGCTGGTTTTTTTTCTTCTTACTCTTACATTCGTTGTCCTCTGCCCGCGTCAACCCATCTTCGGTCGCCTTATTTTTTTTTTCCTCATCTCATCGTTGTCCCTCTGTCCGCAGCTTAATTATCGTTTAGGTTCAATATCTATCCTCTATTTTCACACCCCAACCCTGTTTTGATTTGATTTTTTTTTTTTAAAAGATGAACGACCTTGGAGATTAGTTAAAAAAAAAAAAAAAATACTTCAAATTCAAATTTGTTGAGGGAGAATTTTGAAAAAGAAAAGAAAGAAGAAAAAAAAACGCTTTAAATTCAAACTGCCTGAAGTTGAATCTTCGAAAAAGAAAAGAAAGAAGAAAAAAAAAACAGAAATAAAAAAAAAACGCTTAACAATTGGAACGACGTTAAAAGCTAATTAAAAAAAAAAAAAAAAAAAAAAAGATTATGACACATAACTGGGCTGCAAAAGATACTTGTAGCCCAGCCTGCAACTAAGTTTTGCTCTATATTTTTTACAAGAAATTTTAACTTTATGCTGCACTCTACTTGCATATGAATCTCATTATATTGTTATAAAATAAATGGTATATAATAACTTATAAACTGTTAATAATATATATTTTTTATTTGACTTGAGTATATATAGACTAGTGTCTTTATTTAATAATGATCCATATTATTTCTTAATTTCTCCTTTTTAGTTTTTTAAAACTTTCAAATTGCATTCCTAATGTTTCCATTTCTTTCAATCAAATTTTTATATAAAATTAAAAATGAATTGGAAAGTGAGATGACTAATGTTTCAAAAATAAAAACAAAATATAATCTCCATGTTTTTGGGTTAAATTTAATAGTGTCATCCTAGCTCTTTTCTAGATATATAGATAGCAACTCTTCTTTCGCTTTAAAAATGTAATCAAATATATTATTTAAAGTATTTTTTAAGATTGTTTTTCAAAAAATTGTTTAAACTAATAAACTCACCTAATCAATGAGGGAGAGATTTAAGAAATGAAGAACAATGTTTTTTTTTTGTCTTTTATGGATACTAGGCATCTTCAAGACCAACACTCACTGTGAACGTACGAATTTAAGACCCGTATCTAAAAAATTTGACCAACCATTTATCGTGTGGATGAACGTTAAAATTAATAATTTAAGTATATATAAATTCACGAACAAATAATAAATGTAAATCACAAGTTACCTCGATAGTTTTGCTGCGTGCTTGTTACCTCATGGCATGAATTGAAACACGTAAAATGATTTTAAATCACTTAAAAATTGAAATCATCTCAAATCCGAGAGTTCCAAACAGAAGGAATAAAAGAGTCTGGTACCTATGAACATTAATGAATGACTCAAATCGTGAAAGAATCAAATTTTGTGAAGTTTATTTTATCTTTATTTTTTTTAAACCTATTTTTTTTTGTGAAGTTTTTACAAATTAGGTAGTTGGAGAGTAGATGCAGCATGTAGAGCATGTAGGTCACATTTGACCAAATCTCATTTGTCATCTCCTCTATGTTTTTTTTTTTATTAAATTTAATTTTGCATTAACTATATAATAGATTAATATTAATTACAAAAAATATATATTATTTTTTTTTTAACATATGTAGAAAATTGAATATTTTTAGATTCAATAAATATAAAGGAAATTGTAACCGATATCAATTTAGAGTAAAATAATTAAAAATATAGCACTTTTTAATTTTTTTTTGCAAATATGACAATTTCTATCCCTAGTCTATCGCTGATGGTAGTCTATCACCTTATTTTTTTTATAGAATTTTGTCAGTGATTATTAGTGATACTCATATATCAGCGATAAGAGTTTATTAGTGATAGTCACTAATTTTTTACTATATTTGCAAAATGTTTTAAATTTTGCTATATGTGTCATTATTTTGGGTCTGATGGTTGTTTATGCAACCAACCCTTAATATAATTCTAATTAGTTTTTGTTCTTTTTTTTTTAGAGCTTTTCCTTTGATAGGATAATTCTAATTAGTTTGTTTAATTAATATGGTATTTATTGCATTAAACTAATTAACACTAAATAAAATTAATTACTCTAATTATTATTAAAGTGGGTTAGAAATAATATTTATCATTCAAAATTTATAGATAGATATATTTAGAATTCTGTTTCTTCTTTTTGAACGATACTTCAAACATAATTTAGTAAACTTTATTTATTATTGTGGAATGGTTTATAGAACTAATAAGAGTAAACATTTTTTTTTTTTTTTTGCAAAGGTAATATATTATGAAAAGCAAACAAGAGAGACCCCAGAGCTCGGGGCCAATGCACTCAAGAACACAATAATGGAACATAAAAACACCTAAAAAAAACAAGTATCAAGGATGAAACACTAATAGACGTAGGGACCAACTACATCCCCAACCACAAGGCACACCTTTAAGCCATATCAATCTAGGCACCAATAATAACAAACAGAGGAGAACGGGGACTAGCTCCATGAACACCAGAGTTTCGTTCTCTCCAGATATGATAGGTGATTGCACACCAAGCAAGCCTCTAAACATGACGCCTATGACGGTCACCCCGCCTCATGCACAAATCAAAGTCAACTCAGTAGACCATATAACAATACGATGAGAGGAACACCCCCACCGTAAAAGCACTGTCCATACCTTCTTACTGAACGAGCACTCAAAGAAAAGATGATCCCTCGTCTCCAAGGCGTCTGAATACAACACACAACCTGACAGAATCAAGGGATCCCAAGCATGGAGACGAACCCTAGTATATAATTCATCCTGAATTGACGACCACACAATAAATGAGTGAGGGGATATTACCCTCAAACCATAATAGACTTGATCAACATACACAATCGCGTTGAGACCGCAAGATCATCCAAACACTAGCCACCGAGAAGACATCGGACCTCCTAGTGTCCCAAATAACTCGATCAAGCTGCTGTAGGTTGGAAACTACTGCATGAACCAGAGGAAGCCATTCCTCTATCTCCCAAGTCACAAGGCCATTGATAAAACCCATTTGAGAGGAAAACATCTGACACGAGGGCATGCTTCGCGCTTCCCACAACAACAACCAACCTTTCCTCAAATCGCGAAAATAGGGCCCTCACGTTGCCAGAAGTCAGCCCAAACATGACAACGTCGACCATCCCTGATGACAATCCGGACAAGCAGACGAAACTGCTCACAAAGATGGAATATGGTTCGAGTACACCACGACCAACTAGCCAACACTCGTAAGACCAAAAGGAGTGGTCACGAAGGATATAAGCATCAACTCAGGCAACCCACAAGGAGTCAGAACGCGTAAAAAGAAGCCAGAGGAGTTTCATGACAATTGCCACATTCCAAGATCGAACATGACAGATGCCCAAACCTCATTCGCTTCTAGGCACACAAACGTCCTCCTAAGCCATCTTTGCTCCGCCTCTACCGGAAGAGCTCCCTCGCCACAAATAAGCTCGGAGAATACGATCAACCTCATCCGCTACACGAGCAGGCATCACAAACACGATCGCCAGTAAACCTGAAAGCTTTGCAAAACATACCAGATAAGTAGCAACCAATCAACATAAGAAATGATTCGCGTTGACCAACTCTAGACCCGCTCGGTTTCTCCAAGAGGGGCTTACAGTCCGCATAAGAAAGCTGACCCGAAACGAAAGGAAAGCCCAGATAACAGACTGACAGAGAGCCAAGAGAAAAACCTATCAACCAGTTAAGCTTGCAACCTCAGGAGATGAGACCCCAACACAAAACATAGAGCTCTTCGCAGAGTTAGCACAGAGCCCAGACAACCCCTGAAATCGAAGGAGAGCAGACTTGACGAAAGTCAGGAAGGTACAATAACCCCAAAAAAAATCATCAAGTTATCTGCAAAACAGAGGTGAGTTAGGTGGATCTTCTTACAACGATGATGGAAAGAGAAATGCTCAGGGGGAGCATTCAACAACCGGGACAAAACCTCCATAGTTATCACGAACAGGTATGAAGACAAGGGATCGTCGACGACCAGGGAAAACCCCCTCCAGCGAGCCATTAACAAAAGGCCAAACAGAAAATTCCAATGGATCGAATCATAGGCCTTCTGAAGATCAACTTTCATGACACACCAAGGAGATCCCCCATTAAGGTGGTACCGAACCACCAACTCCTGACATAAGAGGACATTATCCACGATACTTCAACCCTTGACAAGAGTTAACTGATTTGGGTCTACCAAGTCAGGTAACCTACCTAAGCGATTTTCCAGGTTCTTCGAGATGCACTTTTACACCATATTACAACACGAGATGAGTCTATAATCACTAGGCTGGATAGAGAAATCATTTTTCGTAACTAGCGTAATCGCAATAGCATTCACACCGGGAGGAAGGTAACATGAGTCAAAAAAGTGACACACTGCAACACAAAAGTCATCCCCAACAACACTTCAGACAACTTTGAAAAAACTCACCGAGAAGCCATCCAGACTAGGAGCCTTACTGCTACTCATCGCGAAGAGCACTCGTTTGACCTCCTCACACGAGATAGGCCTAACCAGATCATTTCCACATTCCTCAGACCAACGAAACCCCACAATCGAAGTCAGTTGATCAGTAAGATCCTTGTAACCAATCGTCTGTGTACCAAAAATGTCGCGAAAATAGGCTACCACCTCCATAGCAATATCAGTCTGAAAAGTCAGGGTACGACCCCCCTCCCCCCCACCCCACCCCCACCCCACTGGTGAGAGACTGGATGCCATTGTTGAGAAGTTGAGACTTGACACTCCGATGAAAAAAATTGGAGTTACGATCCCGAAGGGCCAGCCATTGCACCTTGGACTTCTGTCTGAGAAGAGGTTCCTCCTTACGAACTAGATCCCAGAAATCCTGAGACGCGTTACTCGCTAGGGCCTTAAGAGAAAGGGACAGGGGAACATCAACATAAGTTAACTGAGCCTCCTCCATACAAGCACGGGCCACAGACACCTGCAGGCTGAGGCTCGAGAGGGAACAACCAAACGTATGACGAAGAATAGGCTTGAGAGCCTTTCCGGTTCCTCATGAAGCCAACCAAATGAGACACATCAGAAAACTAGACCCAACTGTTAGCCACAATGTCTAAAAATCGGGGGTCCTCAGTCTTGTGACAAAAGTACCGGAAAGGGGAAGACCGACGAGGGGAGTGGATCCCAACATTAAACACCAACGGACCGTGATCCGAAATGCCACAGTTATGAGCACGCACCTCACATAGAGGCTGAAAGGTCATCCAACTAGAATTGACTAAAATTCTATCCAACCGTTTCATAATATCAGTCGGCCCCTGGGGCGTATTAGTCCACGTGTACCAACTACCTGACACAATAGGCTCAACCAGGTCCGTTTTAGAGATCATAGCAAGAGTAAACATTTTTGTGGATTTAATTTGATTATTTTGATCACTAAATTTGAACGAAAAAAAATATTTTTTACCTTTGCACCTAATCATCCAACTAAATCCTATATTCGGATATATTTATGAAATATTTTTTAGGTGTTTTTCAAAAATAAAAATTTAGTTGATTTTTTTTTTCTATCCAATTTAAACTGATTAGGTTTACGTCATAGTTCGTAGTTTTTTTTTTTTTTTTTGACAACATGTGGGGTGGAGGAAGAGTCACTAGGTCATACATATGTCGGGTGAGTCGTGCTCATGTTGCAAACACAAAGAACACAAAGAACTCTTTTGAGTGATCGAACTTAAGACTTTTTAGTCACTAGTCCATACATCATATCATTAAATTATGTTCTTGTTGGTTTCATAATTCGTAGTTGAATTCCAACATTCGTATAAATTTGTCCTTGTTCGATTCACCTCACATGTTGAAAAAAAAAATATGACCAATATTTTTTAATTTAATTATTAGTAGGTTAGTAATTTCTCCACTAACTTATATTTTTATTTTAATTTGATAAAATTTAAAAGTTAAGGTTCAAATTAACTTATTCAACATGGAAAAATAATAAGTTCACTGAAATTTATTTATTATTTGTTATTTCCAAAATTATTGCTATCAATTATTTATTAGTTTAGATTAAAAACTTTTGATAATTTGTATCATCTTCCATCTTTGAAAAGGTCTCATAATTATTTATTTATTATCAATTGTTTTAAAGAGATGGACTTCATAAAATTTAAACCCTATGAAGTTGTGTTACCAAATTCAATAAATGACATCTTCAAAGTATAGTACTTGTTAGGGTCGACCAATACTATATATGCTATCGTAGCTAAAGTTATATTAATGAATAAAATAATTTTTCTTTATTGGTTACCCCTAAATCTATTTTTATTTTTATACTCTATGTTTGTCATTGTGTGTGATCTAAAATTTACCCTAAAAAATAAATGCTCTTTTACATTAGATATCAAGGTCACAACATAAAGTAGGAAGAGACATCAAACTCTAACTAGATTAAACTTCCTACTTAGTGAATTTCATATAGAGAATATCAATTTTTTATAATATTTGAAAATAGCCTCTAAAGTACCTTCGTCTTCGCTTCCACTATGACATCTCTAACCATCTCATGGTCTCTCACGTCTACCAACATGTTGTCAAAAATTCGTGAGTATCCGGATAATCTTACGGAAGAGACAACCCGACCTACAACATTTGATTGTAAAAAAAAACATAGAAAAAGAATTCTTAGATAGGTGACCACTAAGGGATTAAACTAATTCCCTCTAAGAGGGCATTAATATAATCCAAGACCTGACATAGAAAAATAATTCTTAAGTAGATGACTACTAAGGATAAATTAATTCTCTCTAAGAGAGCATTAATATTTCAAGACACTTCATAACCACTAAGCCATCATGATTGACCTATACTTATATAGTGTTAATCATTGAATCTCATTTCAATTAATTTTTTATTATAAAAAAAAATGTGTTAATCATTTCTCCAAGATCTCATTTCAATTGATTTTTTATTATAAAAATAAATAAATAAATAATTGATTTTTTTTTTTTTTTAAATTCCATTAGTTAAAGCACAGTTTGCTTCTTTTTACACGTTGTTTATCAATAGTCGAAAGTAAAATGAAGTTTGATCTTAATCTTAGGAAAAATTATGAGAGGAGAACGCTACAATATGACTGATAGTTTTGACCAGTTGGATGAAGAGAGAGGAAGTACAAAAATACTTCGATTTTTTATCCAATAATTATTATGGATTCATAAATTGTAAGATATTGATATAAAAACGATTTTAGAGAGTCATCTATATATATATGTTGTGGTATCCCCATCTACTTCTTTCCCACTTCCATTTTATTGAGTCAACAAAATATTAGATATAACTTAATCATGCAATTATATGATTCCTCAGGGTGGGATAAAAAAAATTAATATAATAGCATCAAGATATGAAATCAGCAGAATATAATTATTTAAGAGAAACTTTTCCCTAACAACAATTTTATGTCAGTTTAACTATTCAATTAATCAAATTAATTAAATATCTAACTTAACTTGATTATTAAATTATCAAAGTCATCAACAATAATCTCTCCTCTACCCTATAAGTAACCCTACAAAACTTTTAACCTCCAAATACACACACCCATATCCCATTCTTAAATTCTCAACCAATTTTCCTTTCTATTTTTCTCTCTACCATTCTTGAAGATCATGGCTGAACTAAAAGTTCACCCTTCCCTCCTATCCTGGAGCAACGAGAACAAGAAGTTCAGTTACGAGACGAAACCCAAAACTCCATTGCCACCACTGATCGTGCCATCACGGTCGGAGGGGGAGGAGGATCCAGCGGCCGCTTTGGCAGCGGTCCGCCCCGAGTTCGGAGAGCACGGCGGCGTGAACATGTCGATCGAGAACTCGATAACATTCACAGTGATGGAGGCCGAAACGATGCGTCGCATGTTCGAAGGGGAGTTGGGCCCCGAGCGAGACTTCTTCATCTACAGCCGGCACTTCAACCCCACCGTGATGGCCCTCAGCCGGCAGATGGCGGCGCTGGAAGGGACGGAGGCGGCGTATTGCACTTCCAGTGGGATGGCGGCTGTTTCGTCTGTTTTGCTTCAACTTGTGAGCTCCGGCGGCCATATTGTGGCGTCGAGGACTCTCTACGGCGGCAGTCACGCGTTGTTGTCGCATTTTCTGCCGAGGGTCTGCAACATAACGACGACGTTTGTGGACGTGATGGACCATGAGATGGTTAGAGATGCCATGGTGGAGGCCAAGACGAAGGTACTTTGAATAAATCAAACACTTCAACTAAAAAAAACTGACTCTTTTTATTTCACTTATATTTTTTTGTTGTTTGATAAAAATAAGTTTTAACCAAACTATATGAACAAATTAAAACTTTTAAGGGGGAAAAAACCAATTTCTACTATTAAACAAATTAATCAATTTCAATAAAATCAAGTTTTACTTAAAATTATGTTTGATTAATCATGGTCAAAACTCACAAATTTCAACAACAAAAATAGCTGTCGATGTTGTTTTAAATTCTATCAATTTTATATTATACGTATGTTTTATAATTCATTGAAGCGCATAGGAGAATATACCTTTTAACAATTATTCAAACAAAAATTTATAAGAGGTCAAAATTAATTACAACACTCTCTCAAGTTTAAGGTTTAGATTATAATACTTATCTAAGTTTAGGGTGAAGTTTGATAAAATTGAAAGTTTAGAATAAAAATTTATACAACCTCAATAAGCTTGAGAATAAATTTTGATTTTTATCCCATTATTTAAAAAACACAGAGACTAAACTGGTACTATGTTTTTTTTTTTTTATAATATACTATGTTTAAACTATAGGGATCAAATTTGTAATTTAATCTTTAATATTTTATTTATAATCTTTAACCCTCTCCTAACTCATGGTCATGACAATTAACACGAAAGACCCCCAAGTAAACATTAATTAGAAAAAAAATGATATTACATGGGTTTTAAAACAAGAGGTCGAGTTCTTATAACATGTTAAATTAATTCAAAATATGACAAATAACATGAAAGACCCCAAAGTAAACATTAATTAGAAAAAGAATGATATTACAAGAGTTTTAAAATAAGAGGTCGAGTTTTTTTTTTTTTTTTTTTTCTGCAACGGTGTTTTAATAAATGCGAGGATTGAACCCATGGCCTCTTAGTCACGGGCACAACCTTATGTCAATTAAGCTATGCTCGGTTTGGCAAAGGAGGTCGAGTTTTTATAACATGTTAAAACAAGAGGTCGAATTCTTATAACATGTTAAATCAATTCAAAATGTTAAGTTTATAGGCTACGATAAATTTAATCTTTTATTTATATTCTGAACCTAGGTGTTGTATTTCGAGACGGTAGCAAACCCGACGTTGATGGTGGCGAACATCCCGAAGCTGAGCCAGATGGCGCATGATAAAGGGGTCAAGGTGGTGGTGGATAATACATTCTCGCCCATGATAATCTCACCGGCGAGGCTCGGGGCGGATGTCGTGGTTCACAGCTGCTCCAAGTTTATCAGCGGCGGCGCCGACATTATTGCAGGTATATGATTAGTGCCATTTTCCAATCTAGTTTTTATTGTTAGAAGGATCTCTGTACATGAGCCTTATTGATGCTGTTTAGTCAAACTCTATTTGGTTTTTATGTTTAACATTTCAAAAACCTTTATTAAGACTCTAATCATATTAAGCCCATTATTTAATGAGTAAAATTTGCTTGCTACCTGGCTACAAGTATCTTCTGCAGTCCAGTCATATGTCATGATTTGATTGACTAATATTTAAACTATTTTTAAATAATAAACAAATCTATCACGCCGTTTATTTAGTTTTTATCTTCAACTTTTCTTTTCTTATTCCAACAAATTAACAACTTCTCCTACTTTCTCTCTTAATTTCTTTGCACTCCAAACTTCAAAGCCATGAAATTTCAATTAGGGTTATTTGAAATTTGCAGGATTGTATGTTATATAAGCATCAAGTTTCAAATGGGTGTTTAGAAAAAGTGAAGGAAAGAGTGGAAAATTTCACGGTTTGATTCATCTGAGGTTGGTAGAGGAAAAAGGTCGATTGATTTTTTTTTTTTTTAAATCCAAAAAATAAATGGTAACAAAAAAGATTTTATTTGTCTAGAGATATTCTATTGCAACTCTTATTGCGTTAAAAAATAGTTAACCAAAAGTTAACCAAAAGTTAACCAAAAAAAAGAAAAAAAAAATACTTATTGTAGAGGAAGGAAGAGAGAGTGAGAGATGAAATTGAAAACAAAGTCATATGACAGATGAAAGTGGAGGAAAGAAAGAATTTTTTTATTTAAAAAATAATATAAATATCCAGTCAATCCAATCGTGACACGTGTCGGGCTGCAAAAGATACTTGTAGCTCAGGCTGTAAACAAGTTTTACCCTTATTTAATAGCCGCCAACCAAAGCAAATTATGGAAGTCTCTAGTCTTATTTTATGTTATATATTCACTCTGGTCTATTCTATTTGAAGTTAGGTTCCATTATTATTCTAGTGATCTATATAATTTGAACTCGATTTCAATTTGGTTGTTATAATTTTAAAATTTGGTTAAACCTTCCTAAATTATCATTAATCGATGATAATTTCTCGTGATGGTATGATTTATCAGCCTTTCTTCTTTTATTTTTAGGTGCTGTTTGTGGGTCAAAAAAATTGGTGAATTCCATGATGGACCTTCACCAAGGCACACTAATGCTTCTTGGGCCAACAATGAACGCCAAAGTTGCATCTGAACTCTCTCAAAGAATCCCTCATTTAGGCCTCCGAATGAAAGAGCACTCCCACAGAGCTTTAGTCTTCGCTCAAAGAATGAAGAATCTTGGCCTCAAAGTCATATACCCTGGCCTCAAAGATCACCCTCACCACCACCTTCTAACCTCCATAGCCAACAAAGACTATGGCTATGGCGGAGTTCTATGCGTCGACATGGGGACCGAAGAGCGAGCCAACAGCCTCATGAATCTCCTTCAAAATCACACCCATTTCGGTTTTATGGCTGTTAGCTTGGGCTTCTTCGAGACCCTTATGTCTTGCTCAGGTTAAATCACCAATTCAACCTAATTTCTTTTTTTTTAGTTCAAATATATAGGGTGGGCGATTCGAACCCTGATCACTTGTCGATGGTAAATATGTCTTAACTAGTTGAGTTATGTTCAAGTTGACCGTCTAACCTAAAAACTTAAGCAAATGGGTCACTGTAAATTTAATTATTTATTCATTATCTCGACAGGTAGCAGCACGAGTAGCGAGCTGAACAACGAGGAGAAGGAGCTGGCGGGCATTTCTCCGGGATTGATTAGGATGTCTGTTGGGTATGTTGGAACCCTAGAGCAGAAATGGAGCCAATTGGAGAAGGCACTGATGAAGATGATGATTTGAAGAGAATTTCTTACATGTGTCAGCTCTGTTAGGAGTACTAGAACTAAAGTTTCATGTTTAAGGTTTTAATAAAGTCTCCTAGAAAGAACAACCACCTGTTGTTTCTATAAGCTGATAGAAGGTGTGTGTGTGTTCAAAGGGTTAATATTAATGATCTAGATTTGGTTGGTGAAGAGTTAAATAGATGCATATATATATATATATATATATACACTTGGATGTGTTTATGTGTAGGTGTTATTTTGTATGGGTTAAGGGTCTTATGACAATTTTATGTGGCTTAATGTTTTCTTGAGTTAAAGACCTTGTAAGCAAGTCAATTGTGAAATGAAATAGAAATAATTGGGAGTTCTTGCCACATCAAACATTTTTTTTGTATCATTTTTACAATCTCTATTCTTCCAGCCTTATACTTGTATTGTTGATGGGATTGAGTGTAACCTCCCAAGCCCATGATTTGATACCCTAGCAGCCTGTTATTCTCTTCTGCGTATTGATTGTGACCTAATTTGATATCCATCAAGGGTTGACCTAGTAGTCATGAAGGACCTTGGAACTATTAATGTTTTCATAGAGGGAATGAGTTCAATCCTTGGTAGAAACCTACTTAAGAATTAATTGTAGGGTCAAACGGAATGTCCCGTGAAATTAGTCGAAATGCACATAAGTTGACTCGAACACTCACGGATATAAAAAAAAATAATAATATATTGAACTTCTTTACCAGAGATGATAAAAAATGCCTCAAGATGCTATTGTCCACACTCACATCATTCTTAAAAAAGTTTTATAAGAAGGTTACCTAACTAATAAGATTATTACAAACAATTTGAACCATAAAAAATGGCATTTGGAGATTTTAAGTCAAAGGCTTTGAAAATAAAAACAAGTATATTTTTTTTAGCAATAAAAACA
Source organism: Herpetospermum pedunculosum (assembly GCA_028017165.1). Classification (NCBI taxonomy): domain Eukaryota; kingdom Viridiplantae; phylum Streptophyta; class Magnoliopsida; order Cucurbitales; family Cucurbitaceae; genus Herpetospermum; species Herpetospermum pedunculosum. Next base: position 64,929,991 of record CM051527.1, on the reverse strand, counting down.
AACAACTTATGGTCTATTTGTTTGAAAATTGAAAAACAATTGATTGAAAACAAAACAAAGTAGTATTTTATGTTTTCATATATGTTTTTGGTAGCAAATTTAAAATTGAATCTCAATTTAAATAATGGTTCAAAATAGATTGATAAGATATTTAAAAACCATAAATTAACTAGTTATGTTGTTACCAACTAAATGTTTTTGTTTGAATAATACAAATTAGGAAAATTGTAACAGATGTCAATTTAGGGTAAAATAATTAAAAATATAACACTTTTTAAAAAAATTTACGGATATGACAATTTCTATCACTGATAGTATGGTCTATCGCTGATAGAAATTTATCGCTGATAGCAGTCTTTTTTATAGAATTTTGTCCGTGATAATAGTCTATCAGTGATAAAAGTCTATCAGTAATAGTCATAAATTCTATCCATAATAGTCATAAAGTCTATCAGTGATAGCCACTGATTTTTTGCCATATTTGCAAAAAGTTTTAAACTTTGCTAAATTTGCAATTATTTTGGGCCTGATTGCTATTTGTGCAACCAGCCCTACAAACTATTACTACTTAATTAACAATAAATACTATATTTATATATTAAAATGAAATCATAAAACAGAATCTAGTTGATTGCATGCCATACAAGCCCTCAATTGTATAAAAGTTTTAGAGGACACTAACAATAACAAACTAGGCTTATGGCTTTTAGTGATGTTGCAAGTGTATGAATTATGTAAAGTAATGACTAATTTGTACGTTTAATTTTGTTTTTGACCAATAATTTAAAACATTTTTTTCCTAGAATTTTTTTTTTTTTTTTTTTTTTTTTTTTTTTTTTTTGAAAGAAAAATAATAATTTAATGTTAACATGAGCATGACTCAAGTGACATAAAATCTGAACTAATAATCAAGAGGTCAAATATTCGAATCTCTACCTTGCAGTTTATTAATTACATTTGCAAAACAATAATAATAATTTAAACCTATATTTTTTTTATAAACATAAAAAACCAACCATTCATATTATTTTATTTTATTATTATTAATTTTTTTTTTACCACATTTAATTCTATAAGAATCATCTTTTTTTTTTTATTATTTCAAGTTTTTTTTTAATACATTTATATTAAAAAAAAAATATTGAAATGCCATTTTAGTATCTATACTTTAAGAATTATTTTATTTTAGTCTTCCTACTTTCTTCTAAATTGAAAATGACCTATTTAACATTTTTAAAATTGATGGACATAGACACAAATTTAAAAGTTCAATGACCTATTAAACTTTGTGACACTAACAGGAAAGTTAAGGGATTAAACTTGTAATTTTAACATATTATTTAACAGACTTTTAAAAATTATTTTTTTCATAGCAAAATTATGAGGTAACACGGGAAAAGGTTAAAGTTCGATTTTTTTTTTTTTTTTTTTTTTTTCATAAAAAGAGTTCAAAATCTTTTTTTATAAAAACTAAATTTGTGGATTTTTTTATGGGAAAACCAGAATGATGTGTTTCTATGATCTTCTTTGGTTGACTAGAAAGCACAACACTCTCCATTGATCTACTAGTGATTGAGAATAACGAAAAAGATTCAATACAGTTCATAATATTACACTTTTTCAGAAGGATCCAAGAAATCAACACAAGTGGGAAAGTCTTATTTTTGAGAGAGAAAAAAAGTGGCCAAAGTTGATTCCTTTTTTTAAGTTTAGGGTCGTTTGATTATTTTCAAAGTACCTAATTTCTATATTGTGGGATCAAATAATCTTGTAACATTGAATGGCATGAGATATGGCCTCTTAGGGGAGTAATTAACCTATAAAGTAGTGAACCTTAATTATCGGTTAAATTAATGCAATCATCTCTCGTTTTGTATTAATAATATGGATTAAATATAGCCAAAGTGAACATAACTCACCATACAAATGTATATCTTGACGACCAAGAGATCTGTGGTTCGAATCTCTCAACCCCCAATGTACTAAAAAAAAATATATATGCACTAAATATAAGTTAATATAAAGCTCAGAAAATACGTAATCGAAACTTTTTGAAGTAAAAATGAAAAATAACACTACAAAAAATATAATGGAATCAACTCGATTTTTTTTTTGCGACGAAATTTAATACGTTGCAAATTTGCGACAAAAAATAATTGTCGCAAAAACTTGTGACGAAAAATGAATCGACGAAAAAAATCTTGAAACGAAAAAAAATAGGGTTAATAAACCAGGATAACTTTTAAACATATCGAAGGTTAATAAACAGCCATCAAGGATTGACCTAGTGATCACGAATGAACTTTGGACTATTAATGTCATCTTAGAGGGATTCAATCCTTTATGGCTATTTCTTTGGCAGCCAAAAATCGTAAGGTCAGGTCTGTCCCGAAAAACGAGATAATTTTAAAAACAAAAAAATATTAGTAAAAGAGTAAAGAAATAAGAAATCATTGCAAAACAAATGTTTAAAAAATAAAACCATTACCCAATAGGTCTTTATGGACAAAATTTTGGTATAAGAGTGATTTATTATAGTCTCTCATTTATTCACTTCCTTCACCAAATGTTGTTGATTGAGTTGATGAAAAGTTTGAATTGCTCAATCCAAAAACATTCCCTCTAAATTAACAAACCACACACCTCACCCTCTGTCTAATCAAGAGTTAATTAGTACAAAAATCTATAGTTTTTTAATTTTTAATTTTTGACTTCCCAAAAGCTGAGAGAAAACAAGAACACACATGACAGAACAACCCTAGTTTGTTGAGTATGCATGTTGTGTAATTGCAGCTGATGTTGACTTCTCTAATTTAACACAAATGATTCAGATTTCACAGAGACAATAATTGTAAACATTTAATGTGAAGAAGCATATGTTGATGACACAATGAGACACACACACACCACTCTTCCCCATCAGACACACTTCTGTACTCACTACTCACCCATCACTCTCTTCCCTTTCTCTCTCCTTCCTCTTCTTTTTTCTTTTTCCTTTTTCTTTCTTACATTATTTTCTAACTTTTTTCTTCTTTTCAGTTCAACATGAGGGTAGAGAGTCAACTCTTTCATCTTCTCTACTCATGAATGTCTCAAGCAAGATATTGTCTTAAATTATTGAGTTTTATTTAGGTTTGCACTTTATTTAGAGCATGTTATTTTGATTTTGACCTTCTAGTCGAAAGTATCTATCTTTGTTTTAGTACATTGAGATAAGAGGGATTCGAACCACAGACTTCTTGATCGTCAACACATACATATATCAGCTGAGCTATGCTCGCTTTAACATCGAACGTATCTATCTAACTTAACTCGTTGAGCTATGTTCATTATGATTTTGATTCTAATAGGTTTTTTTTAGTATATCATTGCTTGGAATGTTTATATATTAATTAGATGATTGACGAGTGATGATTTGACACAAGAAAGTATGTCGGTTACAGGAAATAAGAAAGACCGAGTTGAAAAAAATCGATGATATAGATAAATAGAATATACGTTAAACCAAAAAAATCGATTGTATGAGGAGACAAATTATACATTAAACCAACATTTTTGCTCAATCTCTGCTTCTTTTACCTCATTGACCTACTCATTGTGTCGCTCATTATCAAATCTTGTCAAATATTTACTTGTAAATTTAAATCAACATGTCGTATATATCAATATTTAAGTAACGATGTAAACAATTAGAATTGAATATAAACAAAATGAGAGTTTTGAGACATAATTGAAAGTAGGGTATAAATAAATAGACCAAATCCATAAATGTTCTTGATATTTTGATAATGTAATTATGTAATTTAACTTCTTGCAAAAAAATCATTTCTTTTCAGATGGGTCTACAGAGTGAAACATGCACAGTTTTTGCTATAAAATCATCTCAAATTCAAGAATCTCTATTCAACAAGAACACCCATTCTCAAAACCTGCATATTCACACTCTTAAAATTAGCTACTTACCCTTTAAATGAACAGGAGTGAACTTCAGTTTGAAAGCTCTGCAATTATCAAATGTATCCACACAAAACCAAACACAAAATCAAATTACTCATAACACAACATAGTTTATCTTAATCATTTCTTAATCATCATCATACTAATTTCTTTTATCCCTTCATAAAGTATTTCAACAGCATCCAAATACAAAAAACAAAGCCATAAGAAAACAAAATATAATAGAATAACCCTCCATCAACATGGATCTAAGTCTAGGCATGAAAAAAAAAACTTAAACTTGAAAAACCCTAATGGAAGAAATGGAAAAATAGATCAGGAAGAGACAAAGAAGATTCTGAAAGTTATGATTGAAAAAAAGAAAGAAAAATCAGAACAATGATGTTAGTGGAAGAGAGTAGGAGAGTTAGATGAGAAAGTTTAGATCTTTCTCTCTCTTTCAAACAAGCCCTGATCCATGAAAGAGAAATACAACAACAAAATGTAATGATGATTTTTTTCACTCTTTCGTCAGAAAAGAGATCTAAAAAAAAAAACGACAGTCAAAATACACCATCATTACCCCAATCTGCTCCTGCCCCAAACCGAATCTAAATCAAAATCATTGTTTTCTTTCTTCTCAAACAAAACTGAATCCGATGTTGAAATTTCCCGACCAAAAACACAAAACCAAACAAAAACATTAAGATTTCGATTTTACCTGTAGATCGAGGGGAGGAGAACACAAAATCATCAACCCCATGAAGAACAACTTCGATTTGGGTTTTCTCTTTTGTGGTGGAATATTTGAAGCAAAATCTGTGGGGGGAATGAAGCCTGGTCCGACGACACTTAGTTTCTAATGGGTTTGTTGTAATCTCTTTGGAAATAAACCAAAAAAGAAACAAGATGGAAAATTTGTGGAAATTTATGAATCCCATTTAAGATTCAGAAAAAAAGTGGCCTCGAGCCAGACAACATTCCCCTCAAACAAAATTGCTTCTTTGGCCTTCTTTCTTCTTCTTCTTCATAGCTTCCATTGACAAAATAAAGAGAGAAAAATAGAGAGAAGAAGAAGATGAAAAGAAAAGTGTGAATGAGATAAAGGGTAGTCTGAGAAATGCGTGTTCGAGAAGATGAAAGATTGAAATGGGCAAAAGGATAGAACTGTAAAGTGAAAAGGACAAAAGGGTACCTACAAAAACCGGGTATTTTTTGGGGTCCTCCAAAATAAAAAATCACCAAAATTAATTTCCCTTTTTTACTCTCAAATCCCATCCATCCTATACTTTCCTTGTAAACAAAACCATCCTCTATATATAGAATCCCAATTCCTCCCTCTATAACTTTATTAACTAAAAAAATAAAACCCTTTTTCACTCTCAAATCCCATCCTATACTTTCCTTCTAAACAAAACCATCCTCTATTATTATGTGCCTCATTCGCTGAACTGAATACCCGTTTGGATTTCATGGACTCTGATATCATATTAGACATCATGGGACCGAGGAATCGAATACCCGTTTGGGTTTCGTGGGCTCTAATATCATATTAGACATCAGACATCATGGGGTTCCATCCTAAAACCAATGAGTGATAGGAGGAGTAGTCCAGGTATGTTATATTGTGAATGAACTCCCTTCATCTGCCCACATCCCTCTCTAACTTTTTCTAAAAATAAAAAATAAAAAAAAATCTCATTTTGACCCTCAAAAGCATCATGATTTTTTTTTTTAGTACAATACAAAATCATGATGACCTAATCACACATCAGCTGACCCTAAACACAAAATCTCCCCTACTGAAAATCTACCCTTGTAAGCCCTATGATTAATGGATGATGATGGTGATGAAAAATGACCTTATAGAAAAGTAGAAAAGCCAAAATTTTGTAGAGGGATTGGTTGATCCAATCCAACAACCTTATTTTGGTAAGAAAATGAAATCTAAGAAATTGGGTTTAAAAACAAAACAAAAGAGAAACATAAAGTTTGTTTCTTTTTGTATTACATATTTTGATGAGGGTAGTGAAAAAGCTTTGGAGTAAGTGTAGAAAAATTATTCATAAAAAAGGTAAATCCTGGTTCAGAGGGTTTTTTATTTCTACGTTTGCAGCGGGGGATTCGAGAGAAGAGTTGGTGGAAAGTCAGAAAAATGAGAGCTTTTAATTAATTTATTTTTTGTTCAGGTGACTGCTGGTCCACTGAGAGCCCCATGTGTCCTCATCTCTGATTTTAGAGATGTTTGTGTTTCATCTTCAGATCCAATTTCTGATTTGATTTTCCTTTTACTGTTCTTTTTCTCTACTTTATGAAATTCCCCACCTTCCACATTTTTTTTTTCTTTTTCTTTTGCTTTTCAATGGAGAAAAGTGGAAGGAGCTTTGGTACTATTTCTATCACTGCCCATTGTTTTGTATTTTAAATGGAGTTGATATGACTACTGAGTATATTTATTCTTCTCACTTTAGGGTATATATACAAAAGATGAACATAGTTAAAATAGAATAAAATAATATGTATTATTGACCAAGCAGTCAAAACTTCGAATTTCAATCATTCTCATCTATTATCTAAAAAAATCATGATAGCTATGATATATTTAGTTGGTTTTGAATATTATGATAAAGACACGGGGGGATTCAAACTTAAGATCTCCTCCTCATAGTTCTTACATTATATTGGTTGGACTATACTTACGTTTGCGATTCTTTAATTACTTAATGAGTGAAGATTCCTTAAATTTATAGTAGGTTTGGAATTAGGTTTTTTGAAATATATTCCAGATTTTTTTAAAAAAAATTATGAAGGAGAATGACCAATAATTTGTTACCCAAAATAATATTTTGTTAAAATGATGTTTGATATTTATTTCATTAAATTGGGACGAGAGATTTTGAAATGTTAACAAATGTCTTATCTTATCCACTAAAAAATGATTTCTAAGAGCATTGAATATTTTCTTTTCAGTTTAACATGTGTAGTGAAAATTTGAACCTCAAACTTTTTGATCGAATATATGTCTTAACTAACTAAGTTATGCTTAGGCTAATCGTATTTATCATTATATTAGTTGAGGTCCTTTTTAAAAAAACATTTTATTCATTTTTTAAGTAATTGATCAATTTTATTTTTTAAAGTGAGCATAAATTAGTGGTAGTTGACATGTATTCATTTTCTTTAGGTCGGAGGTAAAAAAGAAAGATCTATTTTTTTAATTCTTTAATTTTTATCAAAAACTAAATGTGTTCGTCTAACATCAATTTCTGTGGAAAGCTTAACTGAACCAAATGGGCAACAAAAACCTGGCCAGGCCCCATGCAAATCAAAGTTTATGAACTTCTACCAATTATTAAATCATAATATTGCTAACAAGAGCAAGAGCAAGAGCGTAGTTCAACGAATTATTAAATTATAATACTGCTAACAAGAGCATAACTCAACGATATCACCTAATGATCATGAGTTCTTAGGTTCCCCAATATGTTGTCAAAAAAATATATATATTATATCATAATATTAAAAAACAGTTTTAAAAATAAATATATAATTATTTGGACCCTTTAAAAAAAAAATGTTTTAAAACCGTTTAGTACCTTCCTATTTTGCCAACAAGAGCATAGCTCAATGGCATGATGTATCACCTAGTGACCATAGGTCTTAGGTTCAATCCCCCACCCCATAGTCAGGACACAATTTTATGTCAATTAAGTTATCCTCGAAATAATATATATATTTTTTAAATTAATATATCATTTTTTTTTTGGTACAATTAATATATCATTTATAACATTGTTTGTCCTTTTTTTTTTAAGTGTTATACTTCTTTAAACTTGAAAAACATGATGAAGTCCATTTTTTTTTTTAAGAAGTCTAAGGCGGAACATGTTTGGAAGTAATTTAAAAGGGTTAAAATCACTTTTATCATGTTCAAAATCGTGATTTAAAAGGGTTAAAATCACTTTTATCATGTTCAAAATCACTTTAAAATATAGTTTTAATCGAGATCAATTTTAATTATATGTAAATATAATTTAAAAATATAAAATCACATTAAATTGATTCTAAATGATTAAAAACATGTTTCTTCGCATATAAAAATATAAAATTAAAAAAATAAATTGATCTAAATGATTAGAGGCATGTTTCGAAGTATTTTTTTTGAATACGATAGGAGTGGTTTTAACTATTTCAAAATCACTTCCAAACATATCCTAAATTGGTACGATGATATTTTTTTTCATACTAATATATATTCAATAGACATCTTGACAAAAAAGAAAAAAAATTGAAATTCCATGGGTTTTCCTATAATGAGAAGAAAAAAAAAAGTTGTTATGATTAGGCGTTTGAACTATTAAGCTGACAAATTAAAGTTAATTAGTAATGGTTGATTGCACAAGAAATAAGAAGTTAACATTGGTTGAACAATGTCAATCATTAATTATAGCTATAAAAGGAAGTGCTTTAAGCATTCCATCAAAATCAAACGAAAATGAAATATATTGAATTCAACACTTAAACTTCTTCATTTTTTTGTTTTTGTTTTTTGAAATGACTCAATTAATAAAAGCTAATGAGTGCTTTATATTTTAATCCAAATTTAATTAAAGTCAATTTTACTTTTCTTAATATTTTTTTTGTTTTTGAATTTAATAATTGTGAGGTAGGAATTTTTTTTTTTTTTTGAGTACATTGGGGGTGAGGGGATTCGAACCACAGACCTTTTGGTCATCAAGTCATACATATGTCAACTGAGCTATGCTGCTTTGGCATTGTGAGGTAGGAGTTAGATCAACTTTCAACCTATAAAAAATGAATACATGTCGATTATTGCTGAAGTAAATGGTAGTTTTGACTTATCTTGTTTGATAAATCACAATAACAACCATAATAAAAAACATATCAACTAAAAAATATTTTTAAAAAATTCAGATCTAATGTTTAAAATGATCGGATTTTTATCTTGAATGTGCTAATTGTTTTTAGTATCTATCACTCATATATCGTCAAAAAGTCACAGAGTTAAAAAGTGATACGATATATTTGGAATATGTTAGAATGCTTTTGAATTTGTTATGACTTCTTATTTTTTGAATGTGTTAATTTTTTTTTTTTTTTTTTGAGTTTTATTTATTCGTTTTGGACTTTGACCTATTTTGTATCAAGTCATTAATTAAAATTAGAAGGGTGTCAGATATAAACCTTGACTTCAGCCGCTCTTAGTCTGTCATTTTGTCATTCTCTCCTATTCGTAATAATATTGTTCTTTCACTTCTGCTCGTAGATGTAGTTAACACGACATTAATGAATAACGTAAATCTGTGTCGATTTCTTTTTACATTTATTTATTCTTTGTTATTTGATTCTATCGTAACAGAACAAATAGTATACATTAACTTAAATAATACCAATCTCATTCTAGTAAAGGTGTCAAACAGGTCAAATGGATCAAATATAACTTTTCCATTCCTGTTTAGATCTCTCAAATTATTTTATATTTTCACTAAAATTTTCATCATGAATAATAGAAAACGAAGGGTGGAGGTTTCCCATAGAAATTTGGACAGGGTGGAGACATAAATAAATGGTGAAAAACATTTTCCTTTTCTTTCTCTTTCTATATATTTTTTTCATTATATGGTACTTACACTTTTACCTCGTATATTATTGAGGAAAAAAAAATATATATATATATTTTAAAAAAATTATTATTCTCATTTTACTATTTAATTTTCACCGTAAGAATGTCTTGACTATGTTCAACCTGCTACGACTGATTTAGTACGAGAGTTTCGCTAGGTATAGGGTCTTGGACGAAGCGACCGATGAGGGTATGGAGGCAACGCCTCAGAAAGAAAAATCTGATTTAAATTTTACCATTTTATATATGAATAGAACTTTGACCCATTATGTATTAGATCATAAAAATGATGTCATATAAAAACCTTCTAATGACTTATGTCGCCTAGAGGCGGTAATATGTAATCTCTCCCATTTCATAATAAAATTGTTCTCTCTCTTTCTATTCATGGACTTAGCTAACATAACGTTAGTGAAACACGTAAATTTTGTGTTGATTCTTACTTTAATTTTTGTTGTTCGAATTCTGTCATAACACATCCTAACAATCTTATATAACCTTTCAAGTTTGACTAAAGTAATTTTCAATTACGATTTTCTCTATCTTTTTAGCTATCTCTTATTGGAATCTTTGTAGAGGTTCTCTGGTAACGGGGTGTGTTTTTAAAATCAACAATTTAAACTTTTAATATATATATTTCCCTCTTTTTTAGTAAAAAATATTGTACATAACTAATAAATTTGTAATTTTATGCAAATTAACTTATCCATGAGGTGGAAAAAAGATTAATTAGAAAGGACTCCTCAGAATTCTCTTTCAAAAATCTTTAAAGGGCACACTATTATGACAAATGACTTTGATTCCTATAATCATTAATTTAATTTTTTTTCTTTCACAAAATATAGAATTGGCTAAAGTATTAATCTGCAGACCAATATGAATTTTTGAACATGTTTATATCAATTAGTGATAGTTGGAGTAGGTATATAAAGTGCAATATAATTAAAGAAGTTGAAGATATTTAAAGATTTAGGTACACTGCTTTCTAGGATTTTTTATGGAATGTAATATCATCTTTAAAATTTACGAATTTATCTCTTCATTATATATGAATTTATCTGATACACTAATAAATTGTAGTCAAGTCGAGCATAACTAACTAATTTACAGTTATAAAGATTAGTAACCTCATTTATAGATAATGTTGGAATGTCTTGAATTTGTTATGATTCTCTACGACTGGATCATGTCAGTTAGAAGGGTGTCATATATAAACTTTCTAATGACTTCAGCGGCTCATAATTGGTCATTTTGTAATTCTCCCATATTCGTAATAATATTGTCTTTTCCTTTTGTTTATGGCCGTACTAACACGACGTCAGTAAACCACGTAAACTTGTGTCGATCTTCTTTTGCATTTTTTTTTTATTATTCGATTCTATCATAACAAGTCAGACGATTTGAATTCAACCTCTCACATTTGTATTATTATATTTTTTTTTTAAAAAGACACGTTAACTTTTGGATGATACAGCTTTTACTTAAAAAAAAAATAAATAATAATAATTAGATGACTTATGTGTCTATGTTTAAACAATTAACTAAATTTAAAATAAAAAAATGAAACACCAACTTAAAAAAGATGGCATGATTTATAATATAGTGACAATTTATAATTTAACCTAATTACTTAAAGTTCTATTGGTGTTCATTTTAATCACTAATCTTTAAGTCAACAAGAATATAGCTCAACTGACATGATATATCGACTAGTGACTAAGAGGTTCTAAGTTCAATTCCTACTTCATAATGTTATTGAGTAGCATCACTACCATTAACTCGGTTTACGGGAAAAAGATATTATAATTTATTTGTTCATTGCATTGAAATTTGTAATATCAAACGATTTCCTCGTAACTTAGAACTCAAGCCAAACATTGAGAAGGAAACTTTTCTAAATCACAATAATTTGTTTTCCACTTTTTCACATAATATTCAAAAAAAAAAAAAAAAAAAAAAAAAAAAAAAAAAAAGTCTAAGCTTTGGGTTTGGCCAAAATGAGGCTAAAAAAGTTGACATTGACACCAATTACCGATAACTATTTGCTTTTGACCATAAAAGTTTGGAGAAAATTTCCCAAAAAAATTGAACACTTTCACATTGAAAACACACAACAACCTGACCCCATTGACCTAATCCCTATGTCTTTCATGAAAATGAGTCCAAAGCTTTGGGTTTCTCTTTTTTCTTTGGTCACAATTCAAATACAATCTTCCTTTGTTCTCAATTCCCCACCACATGCTAATCTTAAAGCCATTGTCTCCTCTTTCTTTCTAGTATTATACAATTTAATGGACCTTACTCTCAACTTTTCTAAACTGCCCTTATTCAAATTGCCTCTGTGGAAAGAAAAAAAAAAGTTTACTATTTTATGGGAATAGCATGTGAGGAAGAGATGTCAATCATCTCATAAAGCAACTCTTCTATTAGAAATTGTCTTCAACAACATAAACGAACAAATCTTATGGCTTTGGCTAAATTTCGTTTTAGGCGTTGAAATGTTATCGGAGAGAGTTATCACTGCTAAAAGTTTGAATCTAAAATTTAAAAATGGTTGAAATGTGAATATAATCTCATGTCAGTTAGAAATAAAAGATTAATCTTTTGAGTGAAAAATCAAAAGACAAATCTAGTAACTTTGGCTAAATTTCCTTTTAGGCGTCCATATGGCTCAATCCAATCTTTTATATGACTCGGTTTTATTATTTGACCTATTCCTTGATAAATAGATAGATTTTAAAAAGAAGCTTTTTTAAGGCATTAAGTTTGACATTTTTTAAAAAATGCCTAATTTTGATCATTTACACATCCAATAACATATTGTAGAAAGAGCGTTTAAAAAAAAATAAAACCGTAGAAAGAGCATGTAGCCATGTATATAGGCCAACTTTAGAAATGCAAAATTAATAGGATGCCTTCTTTTAAGATAAAATATTACAAACCGAGCATAGCTCAATTGGCAAAAGGTTGTGTCCATGACTAAGAAGTCATTGAATACAAGTAAGAATGTTTTGAGTCATTTTGGCATTTGCATCTCCAAAGTTGTAATTTTTCAACATATTCAATTTCGATTTAAGGTCAAAGTTTTTCTTAAAAAAGAAAGAAATTTGAATAAATCAAACGCAAAACTTAAATACATTATTGAATGGTCAAAGACCATGACTCAGCTGACATATGTATGTGTTAACGACTAAGAGGTCTGTGGTTCGAATCTCCGTCTAAAATGTACTAAAAAAAATACATTATTGAATGTATATTACGTTAATTAGATAAAAAAAAAAAAAAATAAAAAAAAAAAAAAATGGGTGAGTGGTAGAGTAGTTGAAAAGAGAAATTAAAGGGAAAGCAAAGCCCTGTCTATTTTATTATTGTAATTACTTTTTGAACATCAAATTCCAGCACTTAGCTACAAAAGATGTAGGTGTTTGATTGGTAATACAAAAGACACATATTTCTTGACAAACTAAACAATGTAAGAAAACTATATAGTATGGTTTAGTATGTATGTGTTTGTTTTTTATGTTTGGTTTCTTGTCTTGTTCACATCTCCCTTTACTATAGATGCATTCTACGAGATATCGAACTTTGTTTCCTCTTAGCTTTTGGCCTTCTCGAGGTTAATTTGTAAGAGTTAAATATCATTAACAAAGCTACTAAGTTTTTTTTTTTTTTTTTTTTTTTTTTTTTTTTTGATAACCACAAAACTAACAAGTTAATGGGTTTAGATGTGTTTTGGACAATGTTTTCTTTAACAAATATTGAAACTTTTTGGACAATGTTTTCTTTAACAAATATTGAACAAAGGTGAATTCATATAATGATGTAATAGTTGACCATAGGGTTGAGTTTAGGTCAAATAATTTCTTTTTACATTGAAAAAAAACATGAAATAAGTATCACAAACCTAAAAAAATTTGAAGTAAAAAATTTGAAGTCCGTTTACTTCACAGGAGAACGAGAATATCTAAGAATGAGAATGAAAATTTTCATTCACATAAATGATAGTTTATTAAAATGCAGGAATTCAATTGAATTAATTGATGAGACTTACCACACATTTTTTTTTTACAACATGTTGGGGTCGGGAATTGAACTTAGGACCTCATAGTCGTTAGTCGATACATCATATCTGAGCTATGTTCTTGTTGGGTGACCACCATACATTTGAGAATCTTTACCCTATAAAAGGGATAATCTCAATCTTATTCATATTACTTATTTTGTGGACGCTACAACCTTTTTATTAGTTACTTTACAATTTCTTTTTTTTTCCTTGAAAATTTTCTCTCTCTAGTCTATTAATGAAACTTCAACCATTTTAATAACTAATGGGTAAATTAGACTTTTGATCTTTGAGTAGTTTTCTATTTGTTCCTTGAAACTTCAAAAGTAACTCTTTAGTTTTTAAGATTTAGAAAATAGTTTTAAATGCCAACATGAGCATAGGTCAACTGTATATTATATAGATTAGTGACCAAGAGATCACGGGTTTGATTCTTCATCCCCACATGTTGTCAAAAAAAAAATATATAGTTTTAAATGATCCTAGGGTGAATTTTTTTACAAGATGTGAGATTCAAAACTCTGGGTCACTAATTCATATATTATGTCTGTGAAGATATTGGTCTCTGAGTTAGATTGATCAATACTTGACTAACCAAAAAAATGACGTGACATAATTGAGGTACCAAATTTTAAACGACGTGACACATTTTATTAATTTAAAATAATGTGTCACATCGTTTGAAATTTGTCACCTCATTTTTCCATCAATCAACTTCACTTAGTCACCATTTAAAATTATTTTCTAAATCTTAGGAGATAAAGTGTTACTTTTGAATCTCAAGGTCCAAATAAAAACTTAATCTAAAAATTAGGGACCAAAAGTATAATTTACTCTTAATTATCTTACAACTATTGTTACATTTGCCATACTTATTATTTTTCTTCTAATTAAAAATTGTATTGATTTATTATTTTATTACATACAGTTTTTTTTTTTTTTTAATTGGAATTTTCTATATAATTTTAAGGGTAAAAATCAATTTATACCCCTAAACTTTGAAGATTGTATCAATTAAAACCCTAAACTAACGATCATATCAATTTAAACCCTAAACTTTCATAAGTGTATCAATTTACCCCTTCTGTTAGATTTTATTTGAAAAAAAACAATTTAAACGAGTGAAAACTTATAATTTTAACAATTAAAACTCCTAAACTTTCATAATTGAATCAATTGTATAAAAGTTTAAGGGTTTAATTGATCAATTATAAGTCTCCACACGTGTAAAAACTAACATTTTTCTAATGGAGGGTGTAAATTGATACACTTATGAAAGTTTAGGGTTTACATTGATACAATTGAAAGTTTAGGGTTTTAATTGATACAACCTTCAAAGTTTAGGGGTATAAATTGAAATTTTCCTTAAAATAAATTTAAATTCATTATTGATTATTATTATTATTATTATTATTCACAGATGTGTTTGATATCTAATTCAATTTTTGTTTTTTAAAATTCTTTAGAAAACTAAAAAAAAAAAAAAAAAAAAAAAAAAAAAATTACTTTTTAAAACATTCTTTTAAAACAACACTTTTAAAATAGGTTATCAAATATCCTTAAACTTTGAGAAAAAAATTAAATTATAACCTTCGGACTTTGTAAATTTTCATTTTAATTCTTGATCAACTTTAAATTAATTGTTTAAAAAAAATATTAAAAAATATATATAGAACATTTGTCGGTCAATCATGTTTCATGTTAAAAAAAAATTGAGTCGATTTTAGCCGATACATATATTGAATGAAATAATATTATAAAAATAGTTTGTTATTCATTTTACAGAAGCCATAAAATAAAAAATGAACAAACAATTTTTTTTATTTATTTATTTTTTAAAAAAAAAATCAGTGATAAACAAGTTGTGATTTTTTTATTTTTTAAAAACAAAAAATGAATCAGTTATCAAACATATATATGGTTTTTGTTTTAAAAAAAAATAAAAATAAAAAACATAAATACTTATCACTTGTGATTTTTTATTTTTTAAAAACAAAAAATGAATCAGTTATCAAACATTTATATGGTTTTTGTTTAAAAAAAAAAAAAAAAAAAAAAAAACATAAATACCAAAAATCAAAAATTAAAAACTGAAATAATAATTATCAAACCAGCACTTAGTAATGTATTTATTTAGAAAAAATATGACACGAGTATTCTAGTAATGGTATTATGTTTAATTCAAATTCATATTAGTGTGAGTTTGGAATAAACAACATTAGTGGACTAATTTCAATTTTAGAGTTATTCGGATTTCGATTGATTTCATTATAATTCTAGTTCATTGCGATTCCTAGTTACTAAACGAGACTTTATTCCCTATTTGTTCGATATATATCAAATAATTGCTCTTATTTCTTGTTTTTTTCATAAAGAAGAATTAAAAAACAAACGATATTAGGAATTATTTCTAATTTTTTTTAAAGAAAAAAACATAGATGTGTTGAGGAATCATTTCCTATTTCTGGTTCTTTCCGATTCGAAATAAATTTTATAATATTTCAATTTACATTTAAATTAGTTTTCAAATATAAAAAATATTCAAATTATTATGTTATATTTAACTCTTTAATATTTATTATGCATTTTATAAAAAAAAAAAAATTAGTTCAACAATTGCAAGATATGATTTGAACCATCCAACTTTGAGAGGATAATTAATAATTTTAGGTAGGAATGTGTTTGAATTCACAATGCTTAGTAGTAGAAAATGATAAAACAATGTTTTTATATGAAAAATAGGAGAAAGGAACCCAAAACAAGAAACTAAAATGTATTTATGCATAATTGGTAGAATTTTTTCTTAAAAATGAGAAACAAGCAAATAGAAAGTAGCCATAGTTATATGTGCTTATGTTTCTTAAAAGGTAGAAACAAAAAAATACGAAACATAAAATAAAAACTTTACGAATACATTAAAAATCGTCAACCTAAACATAATTCAACTAGTTTAAGATTCTATATCCTCGACGAAAATGTCAGAAGTTTGAATTCTCACCCCACACGTTGAACTCAAAAAAAATGTCTTAAACGTACTTGTACAATTATACGTCTCAGCGAGACATGTTTTTCTTACACCTTTTTTCTTCTTTATGATTGAGGAATTTGATAAATTTTGTAGTCCAACAATATTGTAGGGTAGCGGGCCGGCTTCGAACCTTCGAATTAACTCAAATGAAGAAGTACATATCAATTATCGGAGTTATGCTTAGGTCAAAAATAAGAGTTTGTATAAAGTGAGGAAAACATATTTTCAATGTTTTCTTATTTTAGTTCAAATATGTGAAGATGATAATTCGAACTTCCCAACGTTTGGTCGAGAATATATGTCTTAATCAATGTATGTATACTCAGATTAACAAATTATTTCCTAGGTAAAATGTTAAGGCCTTATTTTACAACAACAACAGCCAAAAAAAAAAAAAAAAAAAAACATCTTACCCTTTATTATATAGTCAGTGGTTCTATTCCATTTTTTTTTTTTTACAAAAGTATTTAATTAAAGGGGCATGAACTTGACTAAATTTTGGACGTTAATAAAATATTTTTTAAATAGCTGCACTGATCGAAACTCCATCATAGACGTTAATATCTAATTCAACCTTATTTCAATTGAGTTATATTCGGTTTGACTACATTTTTAAATACATGCATCATCTAATCTCACCCTAGACTAAGCTAGACAATAAATAATTCTCTCTTTTTTTTTAAAAGAAACTTGGCTTTTTGATAAAATGGACGAAATTTGTTTTGCTAAATTATCTTGAGTATGTAAAAGAGATACTTCTAATATTTTATTAATTAGTAGTTACAATTATTGGTTGTACACACATAATCTATGCATGTATCATGTATGTGTATGCATATATATGTATACATATCACACATATATATCTATGTATGTATCCAAATATGTATTGTAGGTATGTAATGGAAAACAATATTACTTTAAAATAGAAACTATAGATTGGAAAGTCATGAAAATATTTTACAAATTACAAAAAAGAAAAAGAAAATACAGATAAGGACTATTGGGCCAAAAAAGAATAGATGGGCTTCACTATATAAGGGCCAAAAAGAATAAATGGGGCTCAACTTTTTTTTTTTTTTTTTTTTTTTTTTTTTTTTTTTTTTTTTTTTTTTTTTTTTTTTTTTTTTTTTTTACGGATGATGGAACCTCTGACCTCTTCGTCACTAATGTATATAATCACTAATGTATACAATATGTCGGTTGAGTATTAAATTGTAAAAAAAAAAAAAAAAAAAAAAACTACTGTACGACAAATTGTAGAGTATGTGTTTCATTTGTCATGCATTTAAGGCCCTTGCGAACAGCTTGATGCACTATCTCCCTTCAACCCTTTGAGCGTTTGCTTTTCCATCGAACATTTATTTTGGATTTCAATAATTTTCGAAACAAAAAAATTTCGTGCCGGTTGTGGGCGAGGGGGGATTCGAACCCCCGACACCGTGGTTCGTAGCCACGTGCTCCGTTAATTTACCTACTAAAATATCGCCCGTCTCGTAAGATATAATTATGTAGATTTGAGGCATGAGTTGTGAGAAAATAATAAATAAAAACAAATAGTGATTTTTTAAATGTGAAACTTAGTTAAGAATTAGATAGATTTTTTATTTTTATTCTCATCGCATAATTCATCCTTACTCGGGAACTTAGAAAATTTGTACTAAAAGAAAAAACCCCTTCGAAAATTTGCATAATTTATATAAATCTATTATGTAATTATTTTGCCTTTACTTAGAAAAAAAGTTCTCTTATGTAATTGTTTCAGGAATCTACAAAGTACAAACTTCAAAATTATTCCTTGAACTTCTAAAATTTCAAACAACCATGATTTTGATGAAGAATTTACAAAGAACTTCAAATGGTACAAATCTCAAATGTTTAAATCGATTCATTTTACAAACTCCTCAAAACAACCAAAAAAATAAAAAAAAAATGGAGGATATTTAATCCAATCCATACTTGCAATTTTTTTAATTTTATTTTTCATTATTATTTTGAGTTCTACGGGATGAAGATTTAACCTCCGACTTTAAGAGAAGTAGTACATATCAATTACTGCTATGCTCATTTTGAGAATTCACACTAAAATCGTACTAACAAAATATATGGATCAAACCAATTACACAACTTATCCCATTTTTTATTTTCAATTTGGATAACTATTCATTATAAAAATAATTATTGTCATAGCATGTTTGAGTCATTTTGGTCATGTTAAAATCAACTTTTGTTATTCTTAAAATTACTTCTATTTTAGAAACCGTGATATCTCTCACTCAATCACGGTTTCGTAACCTATCTTGAGCAAATCGTCATGGAACTTCTATAGGAATTTTCGTCATAATTAAATCATGATTTCCGTTACATTACTATACCTTCCTATAAATAAAGGAAGACATGATATGAAAGATGTACGTCTAAAATACTCTTATCTCCAGCTTAAACTATTCACAAGCTCAATACTAACTTGTTAGGACAAAATTTAAGTTGGAACGAAATTACCGATAGAACTTGTGAGATGAATTGCGAACCAGGTCACTCTCTTTAAGACGTTTCGTGACTCTATCCAAATTATGCACGACAGTCTATCAACCACGTTGTCTATAGAATAAAACAGCCCAGATCTCGGTCACTTTTGCACTGTAGGAATGATCGTTCAAACGTACACCCCTAACACCAACTCGAAATCAATAGTAAAACGAAAACAAGAAGAAAATAATTTTTGTCGAGAATTTTTATGAGGTGAAGAAGATTGAAAAAACTATTGAAGAATGATTTTACTTCTCAATTGAATTATTTTTTAAATGGAATGAGAGAGATTTATATATGAAATGAAGAAGCGAATTTGTAGCTAATCTATAAACATGTGGCTACAATCGATTCATAAATTTGTGGTTATAATTGATCCTCAAATTAAAATTAAAATAACATGTCTCAAAATCCAAAAAGATATATCAATTTCAAAACTTCAAAAAATCAACATAATTTGATAGTTGAAGTGTTGGTAGTTCAACACCACTTTAGTGTTCATTTCTTTTGACCTTGCAAGCACATTTAAGTACAAATTTAAGGTCAAACTCTTTTTTTTTCTTTTTTTTTTAAACTAAGCAAGAATTGGATATAATTAATATTAAAAAAGTAAAAAGTGAGACTTGTAAAATAAATTTGCAGAACTGCAGTTTCTACATTTTTAAAGCAAACATAGATACGGTCTTTAATTGTTCATATGATTTGGTGGGTTTAACAAACGAAGAATCAAATTCTTCAATACAACAAAATCTGGGTCAGAACTTCTACATTTTAACAACTCTCTCTTTTTCTTCTTCTTTTAGCTAACAACCAACATCAGCATAATTATCAAGGTTAGCCAACAATCAATTATTTCAAAAGACGATCTTCTTCTGCATCCGCATGATATATAAAAATGACTAAATTATCCTCATACTATTTTCACTTCTATCATGGCACCACCCACCACTGCCGCCGACCACCGATGGTAGTAAGCGGTCGGTCATAGTATTAAATACAAATTTGAACTATTAATTCCTTCTGAAATCTAGACCAGCCCAAGAACGGCTAATTGTACGTGTTGACCAATCTAAACTTCATGTACAAATTTATACCACAACTGTCCTTGGTACCTAAAATTACTAAATGTAGAGGCGGAGTCATTAATATTTTAGATGATAATTGATGTTTTATTCATCGATTATGAATTCAGCTTGATAAAACTAATTTTTTTAGGGATCGAAATCGAACCATCAACTTTTAGGATAGTAATTAATATCGGTTATCTAATGAACTATGTTCGAATTGTCTAATCGAATTACCGTTGAAAGCTTATAAAGAATAATAAAAAAAATTGTCTCTCATATATTCGTTTAATTATTTAAACTATAGACCGCATTGTGGTAACCATATCAAATAATCTCATTATCAATCTGATCATACACGCTTATTTATTCAATATTTTATGGCTATAAATTTCCCTAATTAAGAAGTTTTTAATTATAAATATGAACTTGTTTTTTCTCCTAACTATAATCAAAGTCTGTGGAAACAACAGCTATACAAACAGACCACACAACTAACCAAAAATGCATAAAAAAGAAGTAACTAACAAAGATTTGTTTAAGATAATTATGACCATCAAACAATTTAATCTTATTAACACCATCAAACAATACAATTCATATGGAATTAGATCTCACGATCTTGAAAGTTTTATAACTAATTAAAAACATTTTGAAGTATTTATGAAGATGAGTACTTTCTATATATTAAAGTATACTACTTTCTTATTTAAACTAAAGGTATTCATCAAACATAATTGAAAAAAACAATCACTACTTCTATCTTATTTCAAAAAATCTAAAAAAAAATAGAGAAGGTTGGTCTTTGACTTTAGCGACTAAATTGGATAAGAAAGATCTGCGGCAATTTCAAACTAACCTTGTGGTTGATTTACTCCTCATCTCAACCTTACATAACCTTGTTCACCACATCCAACTCCCCATGATCAGTTCTTCCCGATTACACCAGTATTGCGTGATTAAGCGAAGTTCCACAAGATCCATCAAATACTCCCTGCAAATTACGATTAACAATTGCTAAAGTTAGATCAATACAAGTTACAATTAAGCAATCGATTGCGAAATGTGAATCCCGATTGCTTGCCTGCGAGTAGAATTGGACATTTGATCCTTGTGAAGTTACGGCAACTGAGACCGGTTGATTCGCGACGGCTTGCACCAGTGTTCTCATCATTTTAGAGGGTTTTGATGACGGGTTCTGACCGCCATCAAAATGGTCTATTAAGGGCAGTTTAAAACCGCCATTAAATGTATAATTTCCATAAAGTAACATTTTTTCGATTAAAGTGCGCACGTTTTAACCCAAACTGTCATCGTTTGAACCGTCGTCGTCGTAGGTCGAATTTGTTGTAGTGATTTTTTTTTTCTTTTATCCATCTATCCTACCATATAATCTACCATATAAGACAAGTTGAATTCAAAATTTCATTCTATATGATGAACTAATGCTTTATATACAATGTATTAAAAATTTACATTAAATGATTTGATGAAATTCGTGATTCTGGATTAATAAGTCAAAACCAACTATTCATGATGACTTGAACTAACCTACCTCTTTCGAGAGTTTTTAGTTACCAAAACACAAACTAAGGTTATATCATCACCTCATTCATCCTTTTCAATAGGTCAAAATCAATAAGATTGAACTCAAAATTGTGAGGCAAACGTGTTGATGTCAAAATTCAGACAAAAAAATGGTCACCTGACTTTCATGTGACCTCAATTGTAGAATTTGTAGACTGATAAGGCAAAGTAACCTGCAAAACAAAGATTAGAGAATATTGGTGTGGTGTCTGTGATAGTGGATCTGATGCTTAAGTTAATATAGTAGTAGCAAGCTTTTAGGACCTTTAGTGGACTAGAATAGACTTACTTTCTTATACGATTTAGATGATATTTATAGCGATCTGGTGACCTTTTCTTTTCCTCCTAGGTTTGATCTAGGAGGCCGGATCAAACCTCGTTTAGATGGGTCGGCCTCGGCATGGCCGACCCTAGTCTTATGGGCTCATATAGGAGTCTTGTCTTGGGACACTAATCGGGGCCTAGGCTTTGGCATATTTTGGGGGTCGGTCTTGGTCTCGGTCTCGTGGGGTGATCTCGTTCATCTTAGAGCTCAACCCTTTATGAGTGCGTCCAAGGCTTGGGCTGGTGGAGGTGGATTTCTTCTCTCTATGGACTTCAGTTTGTTAGAACCAGCTTCCGATTGGATCTTTCTTACTAGACCATTTTCAGATACAATATTAAGTCCCCTACTTCGAAGTTTAAGATTCGGCACATTAGCAGACATTTTGTCTACTTGGTGCGAGGAGCTCAACTTTGAGTTTATTATTCCCCTCGGGCACATGTTGAGGTTTTGGGGAGTCCCATATACTTGTTGTTTATGCCGAAGGTTGTTTGTACATGCTTTGAATAACCACTTAGCTCCTCCTCGAGGTCTAAACAACTTTTCAGGGTACCACACACCCTAAAGATCCATCTCTCGTGATTCTAGATTAATTAAGTCAAAGCATCTACTTATGATGACTTGAACCTAATTACTTATACGAGAGTTCTTACTTATCAAAACAAAAACTAAAGTTATATCATAGCTCATTCATCCCTTCCAGTAGGTTAAAATCAACAAGATTGAACTTAATAGTCAAACAAGTGCTAAAGTCAATTTCGGAAATGAGAATAAAAATAAGGCGTGTGGAGTGGTGGAGAATTTTTTGCACAAGTGCAGGATTGACCGAGAACTATCTAGACAATGTGCTCATCAGTTGCATCAAGTAGTTATTTGATCAATAAAATGCACTTTTACGAAATATAAAGTGTGTTGGGCATGCAAAGTTCTACGTCGATTAAAATAGTATAAAATCTATGGAATATTATAAAAAATCTATGGAATATTATAAAAAAGAACATCCCCATACTGGTTATGAGGAGTACATTTTGTGTGAAAGTTGAGAAGTTTGTTTGTCCCAAACATAAATGAGAGAGCAGAAAATTCCCCTTATTTTTCTACTATTTGGGTGATAGCTAGCAAGTTTATAGACATCAAATAATCAAATTTTAAAAGGGCTTGTTATATAGATATGGGCCAAAATAATAGCAAATATAGTCAAATTTAAAACATTTTATAAATATGACAAAAGTATAGTCAAATTTAAAACATTTTATAAATATGACAAAAGATGAGTGATTATTATTGATAGACTGTTATCAATAATATCCATGGATAAAATGATTATCACTCGATTGACTATTATCAGTGATAGTCACCGACAAAATTCTATAAAAATCAAAGATGATAGATTACTATAATGATAAAAATTATCATATTTATAAATCTTTTAAAAAAATATTATATTTATTTTACTCTAAATTGATTTGATACAATTTTCCATTTTAAAATTGTGATACAAAATATAATCTTTTACTAAAATCTTAATCGTCAAACCAATAGTAATATTTCTTATAAATAAGCCGCTTTCCTTTATTGAAATTATACTATTAATAAATATAATTATCGTTATTTTATATTTTAAATCATCGCATTCCCATTCTTTCGAGAGCCTCAAAATGATTTTTTTTTTTTTTTAAAAAAAAATAATAAAAATAAACCTAATCTTAAACCTGGAAATACTGGTAATTTGAAAGAAAAAAACCCATTAAATAATGATTTTAACTTAAATGTATTTTTTTTCTTGGAGCATAAATTGATAGATACATTTATTATCATTAAATTGGATAGTTGGATTTCCGTATTCTCACCATTCTACTTTAAATTAAAAGTTTAGTCTTTCAATTTTTTTTTTTTTTTACAATATGTTAGGATGAAAAATTGAACTTAGAATTTCATGGTCACTAGACGATACATCATACCGTTGAGTTATGCTCTTGTTGACAAAATAAATCTTTGAATGTCGAAGGTCCATATATTTTCAATTAGTGCCTAATAAATATTTAAATTTTTAATTTTGTGTCTAATATAGATTCTTAACTTTTTCAATATATTTTTAAATTCACTTATTTATGGTATATAAAAATTAAAAGTTAACAGTTATATTAGATAAAAAATTCAATTTTAATCTAATAAATATATTACTTTTTTTTTTAAATATCGAATATATCAGTGACTTTAAAATTTACATTAAAATTAAAATTTTAAAAATATATTAAACACTTTAAAATTAAGGTATGTATTAGACACAAGACGAAGAAATTATTTTTTCCTAACTTTCTATTTAGAATATGATGAATATATATACAACAATTGCTAAACTTAATTCCCACTTCAAGTATAGAATAAGATTTCAAAGTGAGCATGACTCAACGGACATATGTATGTGTTGACGATCAAGAGATCTGTGGTTCGAATCCTCCACCCCCAATGTACTTAAAAAAAATAAAAAAGGTATAGAATTAAGATAAAAACATAAAAATAAATAAATATTTTTCTAATATGACATATTAGGTAGATATTCTCCTGATACACCTATTTTGTAAAGTTGAGATATTTGTACAGATGACTCCTAGAGTGTCTTATTATTTTTTGACTTTAATTCGAAAATACAAGTTTTTTGTTTTTTTTTTTATGTCATCAGCACTACGTTGAGCACGATGACACTATAGTCGTCTCTCTTGCGATTGTGCTCAGTTGTTAATCACGAGAGAAGGTAAAAAAAACTTACATTTTAAAAAATTCAGTCATTTAATATTGAGACCTCTGAATCTACGACCAAAAAAAAAATAAAAAAAAAAAAAAATCGTCGTATAATTTATCGACCAATTTAACTAGTATTTTTTAATTCAATTTCGTAGGGTCGAAAATTAAAGATTTTAGCAATGGATTGAAGGCAGCTGTCGGAAGGGGTCCACTCACGGCTAGACTTTAGTCCAATTGTCACGATATCCGAGATAGTGGGTCCCATTTTGATTTTGTGCATTCAATTTTTTTTCATTAACTAAATTTTACGTTTTCTTTTTAATATTTCGTTTGAAAAAATGAATAATTATTTATTTAAGAAAGTACGTTTTTTCCACGTTTTTCATTAAATTGTGCCAAACTAATAAATGAGAACCAAATGCATACTCTTCTCTTTTTTTCTTTTTTTCTATTTTTTTTTTTTTTTTTTTTATGTACAATAATATGAAGAAGTGAAGTTTTAAAACTCTCCCAAGTATATATATTTTAATCAATTCAACCATCTGGTTACAAAAATTTCACTTTTTTAAAAATATGTGAGACGAATCTTACTAAGTGAAGTTTTCGTTCAAAGTAGCGCCAATTAATTTTTAAATAGAAGTAAAATGGATGTATAAGTTATAACATATGAACAAATTTTGCTGTTTAAAAAAAATTAAGCCTTTGGGTTTTTGTTTAAGCCGGGACTGTAATCATTTGTTGGAGCTTATCACAACTCGTGTTGGTAATTGGTCTGCTCTGCGCTCTCTAATGTTGGTTGTCTGCAACTCATCCAGTCGGTCCTCCAAAATTTTTAGGTCTATTGGGTGAGTGTTTTTGTGCTCTTCATCCGTATTGTTCTTCTACTTCGTGTGTATTTATGGTGTTGTGACCTCACTAGCTTGAGATGAGATTTGTGTCCCCCGCAACGAGGGAGGTTTCGACATCCAAACATATTCAATTTTGAAATTTTGTTGCGGTTATGAAGCTTTTGTGGCTTCTCTTTTGTGCGCTTCAGGTCCTTGTGGGAAGCTTGGATGGGGGCGTATATTTTGAGAGGACACTCGATCTAGTCTATTTGATCGTCTCCTAGGTGGTCTTGGTGTACTCGGGCTATCCTTAGGTTGCGTAATAAGTTCTTGCCTCTTGTTCACTTTTTTATTGGTGATGGACGCAAATGTCTCATTTGGGTGGATCTTTGGTTGTGCCAAAGGGTCCCATCATTCAGTGATACAGTGAGGGGATGATTTATGATATATGTTTTGGAGGTTGGCTTGATGTGCAACTATTTATCATATTTGGAGGGAGCAAAACTTGCGTCTCCATAGTTCTAGTCTATGCTATTCTCAGACTATTTTACTTATTATCCAGTCTGACCATGTTTCTTTATTGTTCGTCTCGATTGGGGTTTCGTCATTTCTCATTTTTGATAGTGACTTTTTTTTGTTTTTGGTTTGGTTGTTTTCTATTTGTCAAGTCCTCCTTTTACTTTAATACTATACTACATTTGCAAAGAAAAGTAATAAATAAATATATAAATAATCTTTTGAAAATGTCATAAGACAAATATGGAAGTTGGGAGAGGCAATCAAACCATAGAAGTTGTAGGAAGAATTAAATTAATTTTTTCAAAAAAACAATTCTTTGACAAGGTGTATAATTTCGTTTATATTCAATTTCAACTGATATTTACTCATTAATTTTAACATAGAGCAATGTCAACAAGCATAGTTCAATGACATGATGTATCGCCTAGTAATCATGAGGTTCTAGGTTCAATCAAAGCGTCTGAGTGAAATCAGGGGATCAGAGACTCCATGATACTTTGTTCGAGAGGAGGATTGTTGGGAATACAAACAAAGTCACACATTAGTTAGATAAGGGGCATTATATCTGGACAAACAAATCAGTGGGGATGCGCGAAGAGACGATTTGTTTTTTTTTAAATCTATTTATTTTGTATCAGACATGTTTGATTATTTATTTGAATAATGCACATGCAAGTATGTTTTTTTTAATGATTCTTTCAGTAGGGGTGTACAAATGACGCGACAATCCGAGCAAACCGGCCCACCCAACTCGAATTGTAAGGAATGTTTTTTTTCGTTGGATTGGGTTGATTTTTTGCCAACTCGAAATTTTGGGTCGGTTCGCGGGTAATTTCATATTCGTAGTCAATCTCAGCCCATTCTTCTTCAATCCCTTCCATTCCAAAACCCCAAGATTTTCAATCCCCAGATGTCTGGTTTGTTGTTGATTTGAATCTCTAATTTATTGCATTTTCTATTATGCTAAAAATTTCTATTTCATCCAAGAATCTCAATTACCTTTCTGTTCATTTTTTATATATCCGAGGAAGGAATTGAAAAGGATAATTTGTAGAAATCAATTTTAAATAATTAAGAAAAAAAAAAACATCAACTCGATGACCCAACCCAAAATTTTCAAGTTGGGTCAAAAAAACCCTTCAACTCAACTTCAATCTAACCCAACCCAACTCATCTTCAATCTAACCCAACCCAACTCATGTTGACCCCTATCACATGTTTAAGTTTAGGGTAAAGACGACAACAACTTATCAAAGTTTAAAGTGGAGTTGAATGAAGTCAAAAGTTTATGATAAAAATTGGATACATGATCTTATCAAATTCAATCTAGAAATTGATATTTTGTCCAATACTATTTGTGTTTATCCTGCAAAAAGTCCTCGATCTCAAACGAAATAGGAGTCTCTCTCCCACCTTGGTTTAGGGTTTAAGAAAGAAAAAAAGAACAATATTGCTATAGACCACAAAATATTTGGAAAACTCATGTGTGTGTATCATTTTATGTATTTCAATGTTAACATTAGGAAGTAGAGATTGAAAACAAAGCATCTCTCATTTTTGTTCATATGCATATATAGATAGGGGTGTTTACTACAATTTCAAAGTTCTTAGGCATAGCCCAATTACCAAATAAAAAAGGGTTGACACAAATATATTCTTATAGGGTTTGTTTTATTGTAATGGCTAAATATATGTTTTAGTCTTTAATGTTTGGAATGTTTATAAAGTTTTAATTAAATTCTTTTATGTTTTAACATTTTTCAATTATACTATTATCATTGAAACATATTAAAAAATGGCTTGTGATAAATGTAATAATTAAGGGATAATTTTTTTAAAAATTCATCCTCTAAATTTTCAAATTCTCTTATTTTAAGAAACATAATTCCTCCTCTTAAATTTCTAATAACTCACTAATAATATGATTTTTATGTAAGTTTATCACAAACCAATTTAACATTTCTTAAGAGGGTATAATTATTAAAACATTACTCAATAATTATTGAATCCTAGTGCATAATTATTGAGTGCTACATAAGTTATTGAACTACCAAAAAAAAAATGAAAGAAAGAAAGAATACTGAAGTTAAACAAGATAAAATAATTGCTTTATTATTGCAACTATAACATTACATTTGACTATTTATTACAATTTATGTTCGTATCTAATGCATCTTTGGACAATAATGGATACATATTCGAAGTTCGACCGGACATGATTTTAGAAAGAATTTTTAATTTAAAATGCTCGGTAGAAAAATGGTACATGAATAAATCGACACAACCAAATGAGATAAGCTTAAAATAATTGAATAGTTACTACCTATACAAAAAAATGTGCACCTTCCTTTTCGGTGACTCAATCATGCATGCATAGAAATTCTCAAAATTAAACATGTTTGGCCTAAAGTAATCGTATGTTGGGTGACCTCCTCAAAAATTTTAAGAAAGCATGTGAGTGAGACCAAAACGTGTTGAAAGAACTCATGTTAGTATGTAGGGACAATCTTCATTTTTTTATTTTTTTTTGCAACGGTATTTTAATTAATGCGGGGATTAAACTTATGACCTCTTAGTCACGGGCTCAACTTCATGTCAATTGAGCTATGCTCGGTTTGACCAATTTGAAAGCAACTCAAAATAAGTAGGATATGTAGCCAGGTTGCAGGAGATTGTCGGGGCAGCTAGAGTGCTGAATCTGGATTTCAAATCGGGATCAAAATTACAAAGTTTAGTAAACATATTAGATATTTATATATATTCAAGTTTTTTTTTTCCTAACTCCTCGAAGATTATTAGTGAAGAGTTATAGGAAAGAGTAATGAAAATTTAACCTGTTTAAAGTTTACTCTATGTCCATGTCGTTAGTAAAAAACAACACGAATCTAACATAACAAAATATTTATTTTGAACTCTAAAATGAGTGTAATAGAAATTTGAGCATCATTAAGCACTCCAAAAGGAAACTAGTCCTAATCCTTTTATATGTTTTTCATTCAAAACAAATTATGTTTTTTTTTAATGAATGTGTGACTCGAAACCCTCATGTCATTAAAATAAAATAAAATGTCACTCCTCTCACATTGAAAATTAACATATAATATTCAACAGGTAGGTTAACAACGAACATAACTCAACTGACATGATGTATGAACTATGAGAGTTAGATGTCTCAAGTTCGATTCCTCCTTTCACGAGTTTAACCTCATATGCTAACAATAATCTCTGTAAATTTATGTATATAATTGACATATTGGATTAGCTAAACATCAATTTCGAAGTACACCCAATAGTATGGGGTATTTCAAAAACTTCCACACGGCTTTGGCCCACAAAATACAGACTTTTCACACATGAAGAAGAAGAAGAAAAAAAAAATTACAGAGAAAACCTCTCTAAACCTTCTTTTGAGGTTATTTAAATTCTCAATATATTTTTTTTTTTAACTTTTAAATTTAAGATTAAGATATATTAATAATAACATTATAACAGTAACAATATTTGCTTAATTAATTTAAATTTAAGCATTTGAGTTGCTCCAAATTTCTTCGAGCTCTCTAGCAAACGCTTTTTGTCTTCCCATGACGATTGTGATATGGTCTTTGTTTTGAACCACATTCACACGTGCCCTTGGCACACGTGCCTTCACGTCGTAGCTGCAGTCCACCGGAACCACGTCATCGTCGCCGCCGTGAAATATGTTTACTTGGCAGTTCACGCGCTCTCGGACTGCATCCAAATACCTCTCGACCTTCCCGCCGGTGCCGCATATGACGTTGTGCAGTGTGTGCCACGCAGCATTGTGCGTGTGGGAAAAGAATCCCGCTACCAAAAATGACTCTATCCTGAAAAATAAACAAACATCGGTTAAATAAAATATTAATTTTTTTTTTTTTTTTCAATGATATTTTAATTAATGGGAGGATTAAACTATGACCTCTTAATCACGGACACAAGCCTATACCAACTGAGCTATAAAAATTTAAAAAATTATATATTATATATATATATATATATATTTGTTAGTAAAACATTTTTTTCTTTTACAAAATGTAAAAGAAATAAAATAAAGTAGAAATACTTTATGGAAAAACACTTGTCAATTCTATTTTAAAGGGTTTATTGAAGTTCATCCATTTTTTTGTAATTTTATTTTTTAAATAATGCTTCTAATTAGAAAAATAAATAATTATTATAGGTTAGTGGAGGTGTTAGTGGTAGCATTAAATTACAAAAAGTAAAAAAAAAAACCGCATAAAATAACTTCCAGAAGTTTTTTTTTTTTTTTTTTTTTTTTTCTTCTTCTTCTTCTTCTTCTGCATGCCCTGTAACGTACATGACAATAAATATAATAAATAAGTGCATTAAATTTTTACTTGTATTATTTTTTTTTCTTTTTTTTAAAGTCAAGAAAATTCAAACCCACCTAAATTCATATATATATATATATATATATATATTTTTTTTTTGACAACATTGTAAGGTGGGGATCCAACCTAAGACATTTTAGTCACTAAAGCATACATAATGTCAGTTGAGTTATGCTCTTGTTGACCACTCATATTCAAACGGTTAATGCAATAACTAGGACACAAGTGAAAGAGTGATTGACAAATAAGAATTTCCACAATATTCGTATTTTAGGATTCAAATAAGATAATACATCAAACTGAACATAAGGGCCAGGGTCATAAAGTTAGTTGACCGGATCCCGACTAAAGTCATAAATTTAATTGGTGCCAACTAAATAGAATGGAATGGGAAATATTATAGGTTTCATTAACTTACAATTTTATGGTAGCATGAATCTAACTCAATTAGTATATTTATAGACTAGTGACCAAGAGGTTACAAGTTTGATCTTTACCTCCACATATTATAAAATAAAAATTAAAGAAAAAAAAAAAAACTTATAATTTTATTCTTTATTTTTTTATAAAAAAATAAATAAAGAATTTTGGACATGTGTTAAAGAATTTTGGACATGTGTGTTCTATTTTATTTTAATAATATATGATCGAAAGTGAAAGAAGGGAAAAACATTAAATCAACCAACTATTATTAATGGAGCTACGTGGACCATACCTGTCTTGAAATGGTTCACCATTCTTAAAAACTGGGTTTGCTTGAAAAAATAATTGTTTTTTTTATACAAAATTATCTTTACTTGAGATTTATTTGTTATTTTTTTTAAAATATAAACTAGTAAAGATTAAACCAGCTTAGTTTTTAAATACAAAAATTGGTCATAAACTTTTAAAGTGGCACCTAATCAATGATTGGATTTAAAAAATGTCTCCTATGTTCCCAAAAACATCAATTTTGTACCTAATAAGCTCGGGCTATTACACTTTTTTTTCTTTTTTAAAGTTGAGCAACCTCTTAAACACAAAATTGAAAGATGACCACACTATTAGACCCACAGAATGTTCATAACTTTTAATGTCGAATGTTTAGAGATTTATAAAAAACAAAATTGAAATATCAACATCTATTAATTACTTTTAATTTTAGGCACCTATATTAGATAAATAAAGAAAAAAAAAATCCACTTTGAAAATTTATTTGATATTTTTAAAAGTTCAAGGCCTTGATAACACACGAGTTTAAAAATTCAGAGACTAAAATTTGTAATTTGATCAAAAAAAATTAAAATAATGTCGCTATGAAACGAATGTGTTAGAAATAAAAATATTTGTGAACGAGAGCATTAAACCAAAAACCAAATCATTTTTTTTTTTTTTTTTTGACAACATGTGTGGAGGGAGATTCGAACTTCAGACCTCTTTCGTGTTGGTTGAGTTATGTTCATGTTGACACCGAACCAAAATATTGTCAAAAGGCGTTTAACTATTTTTCCAATTATGGTTGGCTTTCATATCCTAAAACAGAGAGAAAAAAAACACGAGGTTTGAAGTTTGGTAAGAAAAAAAAGAGAAGAAAATACCTGTTTCTGGTGACAAGTTTGGTTAGAAATTCCCAAAAGCGATGGTTCTTGCATATGAGTAGGCACACCGTCCTTGAGATGTGCTCGTACCAGCAAGCAATTGAAGCCCCCAGCGCTATCGGCGGCCACACCCGCCTCGGCGCTACCTTCCTCATCACGTATTGGCTCGCATCTTCCCCTTTCGGTACCGGATAATATGGCTGCAATCCATTTATTAACCGTTAAGTCACCACTGAACCCAAAAACTTAACTTGATAGTTTATCGTGTATTTAATTAATGTTAATGGAGAGATGAAATAAAATTCTAGGGGTTTGAACCGTACAAGATGACCCAACTAATAGAATTGATTAGAGAGGAAAGAACAACCCAACAACAAAGAAGTGGTTATCAATATTTATTGAAGAGAAAATGATATTATTGGAGTTTGTGCACAAGATTAATTGAAGAGAAAAATTATATTGTAGAGGTTTGATTCCAGAATTGGAGAAGAAGAAAAATTAATATTAATTCGAGAGGAAAAAAATATATTGAAGAAGTTCAAACACTATATGACCAAACAAGTAACTATCAATATTAATTTGGTAGGAAAGAAAATGTCACAAAAAGAGGAGTTCAACAAACACAAGACCGACCCAACAAGTGACACTAAATAACAATTGCAAAATAATAAAAAGGACGATCCAAGTGACATTAAATATCAATTGCAAAATAACGAAAATGACATTACGTAAGTTTGAACATGACCCAACAAAGGACTACTAAAATTAATCAAGATGACATTACAAAAGTCCAAAACGTACCGGTGCGATCAGCGTTAGCGACTTGACCGAGCCGGGATGCTTGACTGCTAAAGCCAGGGCCAAAATGCAGCCGAGGGAATGAGCGACGATATGGAAGGACTTGACTTTGTAGGCATCAAGAACTGAGGTTTCGATCATATCAATATGCTCTTTCAAGGTGTAGAGTGAATCAGCCGGCTTCGGACTCCGACCGAAGCCGAGTAGGTCGACAGCAAGCAGCCGATACGTCGATTTGGCCGATGCCGAGAAGTTTGGGAAGAGAGTTTCCGTAAAATACGCCGATGAAGAAATGAAACCATGAATGAACAGTACGTTTTCACGTGGATAATCTGAAAACCAGCCATTCTTGAGTTATGTTTCAACACTTGTATGTGCATTCATTGTATGCTTAAAATTTGAATGGTCACACAACTTTAATCTTTTAAGTATTTTCTACTTGAATTTTTAAGATTTTGTTTTTTTATTAAAAAAAAATGGTCTTTAGTTTTCAAAAGGTTCATTTTTATCCTTTTTGGGTTTAACTCTCAAAATGTCTTCTTTAATAATTTGGACATTTTTTTCTTAATATATACATATTTAGTTATTATTATTATTTTACTTTTAACACATGAACAACCTAGTTTATAGAGAATAATTACTTCCTCATTAGTTAATTAATAGAAATCTATTACCGATTATTATATATATTTTCGACAATTTAGAGAATAATGCAAAATGGAAGGTAAAAAAAAGATTTTTTCTTAGAAATAACCTGTAAAATGTTAATGGTGGTTAGTAGGTAAACATTAGCAAATATTAGGTGATAAAAATAACTAAACTAATCATTTCTCGAAAGGTTAGGTATTGAAATAGACATTTTGAAAGTCTAGAAACTATAATAATTATTTAAAAAAAAAACAAAAACCTCGAAAGAAATAGTTATTTTGTTTTAAAATTTCGAGAACCAAAACCAACCTTTTAAATGTCAAAATAAAAAACAAGTTGAGGACTAAAAATTCAAACTCGAACATAATCGAAAAATACCTTTAGGTCCTTGAGAACGAACGAAGAGCGATTGTTTAGAGGAAGAACAAGACGAACGAGTACAAAGTTGACAATTACATTCCGACCACCTAGGATTCTGCCCGACATTGTTCTTCTCTTGAAGCATTTCGACAATCTTGGAGTTCACCGTAAACGTCGATCCACCGACGGCGGCCTTCGCCGTCGAGCCAAAACCAACAACAAAACTAGGCTTATTAACCTTGAGCCGCCGGAGCTCATTAACAGTAACCTTAGACAGCTCCGAAAGCAAAGAAGAACGAGTGTAAAGAGTGTCGGAAACTTCCTCCAGCTGAAGCTTAGTGGACAAAGACAATCCCTTTTCCGACACCAAAATCTTATTCCCATCGGCACTCGTGATTGCCTCTTTATTAGAACAACAATAACAAGGCTTCCATTCGGATTCAAAGAAGAAATCAGCCAATTTGTACAAAAAACACAACAAAACATCAATGAAGTCGAGAATTGAGAAGAGAAAAAAACTTAGAGCTTCATTTGTGAAATGGCCGATCGTTTCCAAAGCCAATTTGGCTGATTTTGCCATTGAAGAAGAAGAAAATTTCACCATTTTGAATAGAAGCCTAATTTTGAAGATATAAAAAGAAGTTACCTCATTTTTTTTTTTTACTTAAAAAAAAATGATGGAAATGGGGTTTGTGGAGGTGGGTATTTCTTAAAATTTGAAGAAAGAGAGAGAGAAGAGAGATTGAATAGTCACAGAGTAGCAGATAGCAGATGAAATAATGAATTCATTGATTCATTTAACGCCATCTGTTGGGCAAAGGAAAAAAAGAAGGTAGGTGGTGGTTGAACTTCCCTTTGGGTGAGAAAGAGGGGCAAACAAATTCTCTCCTCTTAGCTACAAGTTTTTTTTTTCTTTTTCTTTTTCAAAGTTCTTCCCTTTATATAAGGGAAATTTGTGAAGTGCTTTTTTTCTTCAAAATGAGAAACCATTCTTAGGTTAAATTATATTAAACACGTTATTTAATCGTTGTATTTTAAGTTTTAATGGTTGTTGTGTCTATTTAATCTCTAAAACCTTTCAAAATATTTCAACTACTTTATTCCTAAACTTTCGGTTTTAATTCTAACCCTCTTTACTTAAACTTTTGATGTATAAGTATATGTGGTCGTGGGTAGTGCAAGAGGGAAAAAAACATCATTTGACGATATTCGACATATGGAAATAGTGACATAAGAGAATAGGTCGATTATTTTTTTTTTTTTGACAACATGTTGGGTGGGGGATTGAACCTAAGACCTCATGGTCATTAAGCGATACATCATGTCATTGAGCTATGTTCTTGTTAGCAAGAGAATAGATCGATTGAGTATAAAATACAAGCTTACAAAATTTTCATTTGAAATGTATTTCATTAATTTAAACGTGTACTCCGTCTAACTTTATCGCTCGCTTGCCTAATTTGAATTTATTTTGTTATCCAATTACCATTTATTAATTCAATCAATGTGACACATCGATATTTAAGTCACGATAGTAAAATGATAGTTGAAAAGTTAGGACAACGTAATTAAACCTTTTAATACAGTTCCATGAATATATAAATACAACCATCAAATTTAACGGCTAAGGTCCGATTTGAAAACAATTTTGGTTTTAGTTTTTAGTTTTTGAAATTATATTTCATCTTTCTTAAAGAAATAATAAGAACTTTTAATCAAATTCCAAAAACAAATGATACTCAAAATAAAAATAGTGTTATAAACTTAATTTTTTTTAAAAAAAAAATCACACCAATAAAAAAACAGAACCTAAATTAACCTAAATTATTAATTCAACCTTAAGTGGAAAGGAATCTAAGGCAGAGAATAAATCTAAAAGAAAAAGAAAGATGTTGGTACTAAGAAAATATATATATATATATATATATATAATTTAATTGTGTGAAGTAGGGGTTACAGCTAGTGATGGAGTGTGTTATATAGTCAGAAATTTGTGGCCAAACACATTAAATATTTTGTTCACAATTAATCTTAGTGAATGAATAAATAGTTTCTCTCCCAAACCTCTGGTATTAAATGCGAGATGCATAAGCCACATGACCTCTTCCACTCTCTTTAGATGCCCACCTCACCACCGTCGTCCTCACTGCTAACTCTAATTCTTTAGGATCTTCAAATAAATCAAACTTCATGGTCGCTTCTAACTTTGTTAAATCCAAACCACAATCAACCTTTTTTTTTTCCTTAACTATGTATTGTAATGTAATTAAGATATATAACTAATAATATCTCTACTAATTAGGGCTTTTATGAAACTAATAGACTACTTTGAATCATGAATGGATGAGTCTTATTTTTTTTTTAAATGTGTTAAAAACTCTCTAAAGAATAAATTTAAGATTTATTGAGAGGACAATGACTAAATTTAGACATTTTTAAGTATATGGACCAAATAGAATGATTCCTCAAATACATGGACTAAAATTATATTTTAACTTTATTTTTCTAGGTTAAATTATACAAAATAGCCTTAAACTTTGAAAATTTTCATTTTTACCCTTGAACTTTAATATTTGTATCAAAAGATACCTTTGGATAATTTTTTTTTTTTTTTGTCAAAATAAGATAGAACGAGGGTTAATATGAATATATGTGATATCATTCACGTAAAATGACGTAACAGTTGATGTGTAAACATCGATTATGTAAAATATTTTAACAATATCTTTTAAGAAAAAATTAATTGTTGACAATAACGATCTTAATCTTCTATAATTGTTATAAATAACTCATAGAGATTATGTCACATAAAGATTCTATCAATTTTCAGGAACAAATCTAATAATAACATCCATCCATTTCTAAAATCAGGTGACTTAAGGGAATGAAAGGGACTGAGCAAAAAAAAACTTATCCTAAAGTTAAGTGGTATTTTGTATAATTAAACATTTTTTTTTATTAAAACAAAATTTAGATTTTATCTTACTAATTTTTTTTTTTATAAGTAATTCTGTAAATGACAACTTTTAATATTTGGATTTTATTTCCCCTATTCCAAAAAAAAAAAAAAAAAAAAAAAAAAAAAAAAAAAAAAACCTTTGATTTTTTATTTAAAGAAATCTAAAATAAAGCTAGCATTTTCAACCACTGGTTGAAACTTTGAATATACCTATATAGACGTCAACATGAGCATAGCTCAACTGGCATAATGTATAAATTATGAGCAAGAAGTCTCAAAGTTCGAATCTTCCTCTCCACATGTTATCTTCTCCAATGATAATATTTACATATTATCCTTATTTTATTGATTGTGTGTTATATAGTCGGTGGGCCAAACGTAGACTGAGTTATAATAACTCAGTCCACCCAACTCTCCAATGATAATATTTACATATTATCCTTATTTTATTGACTGTGTGTTATATAGTCGGTGGGCCAAACGTAGACTGAGTTATAATAACTCAGTCCACCCAACTTCAAGTTGGTGCTTCAAACATCCCTTTAACTTTTTGAATATATTAGTTCAACTAAGAAATAGCCTACATATTTTATCAGGTTAAAGGTTTAATTGACATAATGTATAAATCAATGACCACGTGATCAG
Source organism: Herpetospermum pedunculosum (assembly GCA_028017165.1). Taxonomy (NCBI): domain Eukaryota; kingdom Viridiplantae; phylum Streptophyta; class Magnoliopsida; order Cucurbitales; family Cucurbitaceae; genus Herpetospermum; species Herpetospermum pedunculosum. The sequence continues at coordinate 64,892,367 of CM051527.1, read as the reverse complement.
AGGTTCAATCTCCCACCTCTCACATTTTATTGAAAAATAATCTCCAACATTTGTTATGCTATACTCTTATGTATATATAGAAAACACTTAACATATAGGAACCTTGAATTGAAATAATTCTTATAATTACGTTTTTAAAATTTGAATTGCTTTTGTTAATAATGTGTAACAATATGTGTAGGCTTTAAATTATGAAGCTTCTTAAATTAATCTTATTTTGTGCCAATATTTAAATTAATCTTATTTTGTGCCAATATTTAAAACGCTTTGATATATCGTTTCAATATGAACCACTACTTTTTTATACCAAAAAAAAAATAAAAAAACTATTGTAGGCTATATAACTTGGGCTGGTTGCACAAATAGCAATCAGGCCCAAACTAATTGCAAATTTAGCAAATTTTAAAATGTTTTGCAAATATGGCAAAAAAAACCCGTTTCTATCACTGATAAACTTTATTATATCACTGATAGACTTCTATCACTGATAGACTATTATCTCTGATAGACTATTATCACTGACAAAAATCTATAAAAAGCTGAGGTGATCAGCGATAGACTTCTATCAGTCATAAGATATCAGCGATAGAAATTGCTATATCCGCAAAAATTTTAAAAACATGCTATATTTGCAAACAATAAGTCTTAAATTGTCATTTACTACAATTTTCCATATAACTTTGTATATACGTATATTTTCTATGATAATTCAATTTTTTAAAAAGTGGTTGAAATAAATATGATTGATAAAACCATTTTCGTAGGTTCACCCAACCTTCAAAAATTATTATTATTATTTTTTATTTTTTTTTGCCTTTGCCTTTGCAAAAAAAAATTGTAAAGGTGGGGGTGTATGGTAAATAATAGTCCAATTATTTGTTGATAAAAAATTAAGGTATTTCCCATTAACTTCCTAGGTTCTTTTCATTATTTTATAGTGTATGTGTAATGTAATACATTTCCATCCATTCTCGAAAATTTTAAAGTAACTCTTTTCAAGACAATTATTAATGCTTGGAACAATAAAAAATTATCTCGATGAAACTTTAAATAATAAAACTTGAATTTTCAACCACGAGACCTTTGAAAGTATATAGGTACCAAAAATATACTTCCTAATCCCAATAATATTCACACATTTGTTCATGTATTCGACTTTATTTATAAAATTAGGCTATTCAAGTTATCGTAAATTGTAAAGTTTTCATAAAAAGTGAACATAACTCAGTAATTGCTTTGAAATTTTTTATTTTTTTAGTTCGGAAGATCAAATCTCCTTACTAACCATTTGTTGTTAAAAAAGAAAAAAATGTAAAATTTTCAATATTCCAACTTTGTCTTATACTCAAAATTATAAACCAAAATCTTCTTGACTTAAAAAAAGATAGAGATATTTATGAAATATTGGTGTCAAGGGAATTTTCTTGTTTGTGCCTCCAGCATTATTGACGTATCACAAAATATTTGTCCTCTAAAGTGTGACCCCATTTGGTGGGAGGACATGGGTTCATGTTGACAAGCACTTTGAATCATGAGGTATCTTGTTCATATATATATATTCTTTTTATATCTGTGAGTGTACGGGTCAGCTTACGCTTACCACGACTAATTTTGTGGGTTAGACTATCTGACCTTACAACATTTGGTTGTGCCAAGAAAATCCTTAGAAAATTAATTTCTAGGTAGGTGGCCACCAAAGATTGAACTCATTTTCCCTCTACGAGGGCATTGAAGTCTCAAGGCCCTTGATGACAACTAAGCCAACTATTGAAGTCCCAAGAGTGTCATGTTCATATTTTTACACATCATTTTTAGTGATGTATTTTGAAAGCTATCGGATAAGATATCTATTACATTTTTTTCTTATATATTCGAGAGTTTTCGAGCTAGTTTATGCGTACCTCAACTAATCTCACGAGACAACTGTCCCAGCCTACAACATTTGGTTGCTAAGGAACAATTTCTAAAACAACTTATGTAATACTTTAGTAATAAGAGTTTATCTTTATGTATAAATCTCTTGAAAATAAACAAGCCCCTATAGCTCAGTGGTAGAGCGTCAGTCTAGTAAACTGAAGGTCTGTAGTTCGATCCTGCATGAGGGCAATATTTTAAATGTGTTTTTAAACTTGTGGACACATTTATGAGTAATATTGATGTTATACTCAATAGACATCTTTATGTATCACTATAATATGATATTAGTACACTTTAGACATCAACTCTCATATAACAAAAGGAAGAAACTCGAACAAACAACTATAAATTATAGTTCGAGAAATAAAAACTAAAATAACATTTCACAACACATCACGGACAAAATACAATACAACATATGTTATGGGGTCGACACTAGCATAGCTCAACTGCATTAAAAACGAGAGGTGTAGAGCTGACGAATGTTGATGGGAGAGCTAATGGTTTGATCTCCATCAAGAAGTTGTTTGGCAATGATGATATTAGCAGCTTCTGTAGGGTGATAAGCATCCCAAAACACATATTTTGATCGATCATCACACAGAGAAGAGCTTGCTAATGATCTGTTCTGGTTTTGGTCGTTGTAGCAAATGAAAGGAGGAAAGTATCCACCACAACATGGTTGCTTTGCATTCACAAACCCTATATCATGTTTTCAAAACAAATAATATTTCACCATTAAAAAGAATTAGAGTTCAAGAAAGTTTATACTTTATAGTGTGCGTTGGGACTAACTTAATTTGGATAAAAATGTTTTTTAAACAAAATCATTTTTTTTCTTTTTTCAAAAAGATACTTTATTGATGTTTGTGAGAAACGTCGTGAAACTTAAAAGGAAAACTTTCCAATTTAGAAAAATACAAGGTCATGTTTGGAAAAAATGATCTTTTACAAAATCAACTTTTTTTTTATAAGTAACTTTGAAAAAATCAATAATTTAAAGTGTGTTTAGGGCTTGTTTGGGTGTGATTTTGAAATTATTTGAATTGTCATTTTAAAAATTTCACCCAAACATGTCTTTATCTTTCAAAATCATTTTAATGTTTGGTTTTACACTTTGTATCATGATTTACATATAATCAAAATTGATTTAAAATGATTAAATGATTCTTTTGAAGTGATTTTAAAAAAATCACTCTCAAACATTTTTAATAGAAAAATCATAATAAATAAAAATATTTTTTAAAAAAATATTGAATTAATTAAAAAACCATTTAAACTCTAAGAGCCGAATTATCCTAAAATAACTTTGGAGTGTTTAACCTTAAAAAAAATGTAAAATATATAAAATATTTTTATGGAAAGTATTATTTGATGGCATTCCAAGCACTCTTATTTAAAAAAAAAGTAAGAAGTGTTTTTTAAATTTAAAAACGTAACGCATTCAGTTTTTGGTTTTTGATTTTTCTGATTTCTACTTTCTCTGCTTTTAGTATTCTGTTTTTTAAAAATAAAAATCATATATGTTTGATAACTGTTCTTTGTTTTTTGTTTTTAAAAAATAGAAAATCAAATTAGTTTGGCCCCGTTTGATAACGATTTCGTTTTTAAAAATTAAGCCTATAAATACTACTTCCACCACTAAGTTTTTTTTGTTTTGTTATATATTTCTACCAATGTTTTAAAAACTAAAAAAAGTAACTTTCAAAAAGTAGTTTTTGTTTTTGGAATTTGACCAAGAATCCAAATATTTCTCGAAGAAAAGTGTAACTCATAGTAAAGAAATTAGGAGAAAACAAACCTAAATTTCAAAAACAGAAAACTAAAAACGAAATGGTTATTAAATGGGGCCTTTGATAACTATTTTTGGTTTTTAGTTTTTGAAAAACAACAAAAGTTCAGAGTGGTTGGATAATTACTATTTGTTTTATATTTTTTATAAAATAAAAAATTAAAATTTTAAAAATAATGTTAATTTATTAGAATGTAAAAATTGCATCATTTATAAAATTGCATCATTTACAAATAAAAAAAATAAGGTCTAATTATTTGATGAAATTAAAAATTTAGGATAAAAAATGATTCTCTCTAAAATAAAAAGAATTTATTGTGTCGATATATAGTTTAATATATTAGACAATATTTAGTTGACGTTTATCATCACTAAAGTCATGAAAATAAAATATGTTGATTGTGTAAAGTTGATAGGTATATTGGTAGCATCACAATAATATTAAAATATAATATATTTAAAAAATTATTTAAACAAAATTATAATATATTATATTAATAATATTTTTATACTAAAAAAATATTAATAATATATTTTTTTTAGAATATATTAATAATATTAATGACAATTTTTATTGTAAAAAATATTAATGATTTTGATTTCAATTCCAATCCAATTTTAATAAATAAATAAATTTTTGAAGATAAATTCAATAAATATATCTAATTTGTTGAAAATTTCAATAAAGTTGAGAAAAAGGAGAGAACCTCAAATTTTGAAATAAAAATATGCTTTTGAATTTTTTTTTTTTTAATTTTTTAATGAAGGTAAAAATGTGTTAAAAATTTAAAAATAAAAAACTCAATTGATTACCAAACAAACTTATTTTTTAAAAATAAAAAATCAAAAGCGAAATATAGAAATTGAAGGCCCATTTGATAACATTCTCGTTCCCTGTTCCCTGTTTTTTGTTCTCTGTTTTTTTAGAACTAGAAATAGGAACATGTTTGATAACTACTCTTGTTTCTTGTTTCTTGTTTCTTTAAAAAAAAAAAAAAAAAAAAAAAAAAACTTGTTTGACAACGTTTCTTGTTTCTTGAAAAAAAAAAAAAACAAAATTGATTGATAATTATTTTTTTGTTAATTGTTTCTTTTCTTTATGTTTTTTCTTTTTTATAGTTTAAATATAATTTAGTATAAATAATATAAAAAAGATATAACATGCATTAAAATATATATATACAAAAAAAACTATTCAAAGTTTACCTAATCGAATACAAATAAGTCTCGATGCAAAATTAAAAACAACTATAAAATTGTATTTACACTTCAAATGTTACCCAAATTTGATTTGGTATATGTTTTTGTGTGTTAACGGATAAGGAGACGTTTGTTTAAGAATAAGGAATTGAGCCTTCTACACACCAAAACAACATTCAATAACATTTTGGAGTGAGAAATGTCGGTAGTTAAACATTTATGGATGATGTCTATTTTCTCTAAAGTCTCGAAGTTGTTGCCAATTTGTCTTTATTTGTTATGAACCGTATTTTAAATTTTCGTCGACGTGTATACATCTTCATCGACATTTTCATGTGTCAATGAACTTAATATCGACATGAGGTAAATCGACATTTCAATTATATTTAGATAAATTGACGTTATATAACTAAAATATAATTATTGTGAATCTAATATTTAATAGTAAGAAAATTAAACTTATTTAAAAACCGTGAAATGCTTATTTGCAAAGTTTGAAATGTGGATGTTGATGGAAATATCGATAAATTTTATCAAACGGGCCCTAAACTTTTTGTTATAGAGTTATATATATACTTGTTTTTTATTTTCAATGTCTCAATTTTATGGAAATGTTGATAAAAAAATATCGATAAGATGTCGATGTAGATAGATATTTATGAAGAAAAAAAATATTTTTAAAAAATATATACTTAAATTAATAAATAATATTTTTAACGTAGCTAGATATGATAAAAGACTTATTATTAATATTAGGTTCACATTACTATTTATATATTCTCAAACAAAACAAAAATAAAATAATATATAAAAACAATACTGCAAAATTAAGAGAAAAAAAGATTTTAAAAAAAAAAAAATTACGAATTCTAAGATTTGAACCCAAGACCTTGAATGTAAGAGGCTTAGTTAAGCACACCTCTTGCCAACAAGTCAACCACACTTTTTTGACTTAAATAGGAACTGAAGTGTATAATTGGGAACGGAACAGAAGAAACAACATTTTGGTGTTTCTCAATTTTTTCTATTTGTTTAGAAACGTTTTTCAAAATTTAGAAACAAGAAACGAGAATAGTTATCAAACAAGTCTGTTTCTTAAAAAATGAAAAAACAAAAACAAAAAACGGGAACGTTATCAAACGGGCCCTGAATGTCTTATCAACTGTTCCTAAAAGATTTGTGTAAATAAACATGCCTATGACACTAATGACTTTGCGTACATGCGTCTTAAAAAAAGACCTTCTCTACGTGTTTAATTTTTCTTAGGTCAAATAACCCTTTTGTTCTCTAAGATTCGAGCTTCATTTAAATATTTTAATTCTTATATTTCTATTATATAGGCCCCAATGGCCCAATGGTTTGGTTAGAGTTCATATTATATTATATTATATTTATGTTATTACCCTTTTTTTTTCCTCCTTTTTTATCATTGGAGAGAGAAAAAGGAGGTGAGTTTTTGGGAATATAATTTTTTAAAAGGTGTAATAAAGACTCTCCCTTTTCTACACAACCTATTTCCTTCCTACCTAAATCCCACCAAATTTTCTTTATTATGATTAAAATTCAAACTCTAATACAACTAGTCCTATATAGTCATTCAATTAAATTTATGCTAGTACTCGAAAGTCAATTCATTACCTTTTTCTATTAAAATCTATTAATGCGAGGAATATTTTATGCAAACTATAGAGATCAAAATGAAATCAAATGTAAATCATAAGAACTCAATTGATAATTCAATTTCTTTTAACCAAAATTAAAACATGTAATATTTTATCGTAAAATGAATTAAAACTCAAGTAAATTAAAAGATATAGAATCTAACCATATTGTTGATAATTGACAATAATCTCCATGAAGACGGCATAGGAATTGGCATAGACGAACATGGTTTTGGGACCAAACTCTTGATTCAATTGATCAATCACTCCACTTAGCCTAAAATTATAGGCCTCGATCAATTGATTCACTTCTTCGGAGCATTTCTCACTTGTTACAAGAAGCACTGCTCGTACAAATGGGATGCATCCAAGTGGTCCAACTCCAACCACTACAAACTTCCGTGCCCCCAATTCGTGTAATCGCTTCATCAATAAACACCAACAATTAATCTCACTAGCTACCTAAATCCAGACTTATAAAATAAGCGTCGTTTATTATCATACCATCTAGATTTAACCATCCAGGGTTGATTTAGTGGTCATAAAAGACCTTGGAGAATGAGCTCAATATTTGGTGACCACCTACTTAGAAACTAATTTTCTACGAGCGGTCTATCCAGTGAAATTAGTCGTGGTGCACGTAAGTTAGTCCGAACACTCACGAATATTAAAAAAAAAAAAAAAAAACTACCATCTACATTTTTCCCACCTCTCAAATTTGTGAGCCAAATACAAAGATATACAAATTTATAAATTTGAGTTTAATTGGTCTATTTTTTTTTGTAAACAAGATGCGGGTGAAAGAATTCGAACTTTTGATCTACTGGTCATTAGTTCGTACACTATATCATTTGAACTATGCTCATGTTGGCTTAATTAGTCTATATTTTATAAAATCGTGAACGATAAATCGTATTACAAGATGACCCAATATTAGGGGTGTTTTTTTTTTTTTTTTTTATGAAAAGTGGGAGAAGTAAATTTTGAGTAGTTTGTCAATTTTTTGTTTGCCCTAGCCAAATACTTATTCTTCAAGTTTTGCCAAGATCATTGTCCAAAAATGGGCACCAACACTAAAGTGTCGCACAAGACAAAAGATTGGCATCTTTCTTTTTACGTATGGTGTGGCTACCTTTTGCCCTAGGCCTTTCGTGGTGGGGGTGTGCTTGGAAGTAGTTGAGATTCTAATGCTTTTTAAATGAACACGTTGCTTCGAAAAAGAAAATTGATAATACTTACCCTAATTTATCAACAATATCTTAATTAAGTTTTTTACAGGTAGGAGAAGGAAACGTTTAAAATGAGAGAAAAAATATTTTTTTGTTTTCTTCAAAAAAAAATTAAATAACATGTAGTACCTCCTTTAAGGTCGAAAATTACCATTATGTTTGGTACCCGTTAAAACCATGAATAATTTCAAAGATTTAACAAAACTATAAAAAATTAAAATTGAAACCAAGCTCAAATCATAAAAATTAAAATGGTACGTATAAATTATATATTTTCAACTATATTGATATTGTTAATTAATATAAGAATAATTTAAGTATAAATTCAATTACAAATCTTACATTTTTTTTTCTCTTACCTTGAGGTGTAGTGTAAAGTTGGAGATCATATGATCCAAGTAATCAGTTGGGGCAGCCTTGTTTGTTTGGAGAAATGGAATGGAGGGTTGGATATAGTTGATTATATCATTGGATCCAACAGTTATAGAGAAAATTGCATTCTTCAATAACTCCATTGTTTCATTCTCTCCCTTTACCTTTACTATGGAATCCTTGCTCTCTTCAAAATGCTTCACTTGTTCCCCCAATGGAATCCTTCCCAACTTTTCATTACAAAAAAGAAAGAAAAAAAAACGTCTTGAGTTTAAAAGTTGTGCATATTGAGTTTCATGCTAATATTAGTGTAATTTTACATGTATAATAAAAGGGTTGAATTTATGCTCTAAATTACTATTTTGTCAAATTTAAGTTAAGTCCAATATTAAAAAAAATAGTCAAAGCCAACATGGCTCAGCTGACATATGTATGTGTTGACGACCAAGATGTATATGGTTCGAATCACCCCACTCTCAAAGTACTCAAAAAAAAAAATATTAAAAAAATTCAATAACTCTATATATATTTTTATTTTATATATGTGGTCTGACTAGAACTCTCTTAGGAGCGGGGGCGCCGAGTGAGTTATTATAGTCGGTGGACTATAATAGTTGTGAATAGTAAATAATATTGAAGTCAATATAGATATTTTATTATTTTATTGACTGTGAATTATAATAGTATCTTTAAGTTATACCCCAACCACCCCTAACATGTTAAGAGTTTGTTTTTACTCAACAAAGTTTCTTTAAATATTGGTTCATTGTCTCTCTTTAATATCCAAACATGACATAGTCGCACTTCTCAGAACAATATTCTCATCCACAACATCTTGATGGCCTCTCTTTAGAGCATTTGGAGGGAGAGAAACAATCGTATTTTCAACAACTTTGTCTGTAGCCATCATAGCCATCAGTCGATTTGGGATAATATTATTGTCTTAGCGGCCTCTTGGTCCAAAAAATATATTTTTTTCACTAGTTATGTCATTTCCAATATTGCTTTGAATTGGAAAACGTTTTTGTAATTGGGCTATGGTCCTTGTATGTTCCTCACATACCTTTCTTAATCAAGCATTCCTTTTCACAAAAAAAGAAAAGAAAAGAAAAAAAACATGCTATATAAAAAATTATTATTGTGCCAACCAGAGCATAACTCAACTGGCATATGTATTCATCATGAGGTCTTAGGTTCAATCTCTCACCCCAACATATGTTAAAAAAAAAAAAAACAAAAAAAAACTATTATTATCTGATAATAATTAATAACATTAAGTTTTTAGAGATATAATCAAGATAAATTACTCAATGATCGAAGGTGGAACAATGTAGATCGTGGTTTATTTCTCATGTTGTATTTTTTATTTAATAATATTGACTTTTTAAATAATATTTTATTTTAAGAAAATAGTTTCCAAAATTAAATTGAGAAAAGAAAAGTGAACTTACAAATAAGGAACCAGTTTCATCCAAGATGCCAGAAGCTCCGGAAGCATAGTTTAATCCTCCATATATTGTGTCTGCTTCTGTATTTGGAGCTAGAAATGGTGGGGGAAATGATTTCGCTCCAAGATATTCACCTGATTCAAACATTTTTAAAATACTTTCATCTATAATATAAAATTATTTTAATCAATTTCAAGTATGCGTATTATTCGTATAGTTGTATGTCCTTTTGTAACGTTCTTATTTTATATTTGATGTCAACATCAACATAACTATTTTGATTTTGACTTTTTTTTTTTATTGCTATTTTTGTTTTTAGTGCCAAGATCTCATTTTAATCGATATTTAGGTTAAACGCCAACTATAAACTAAAGGATTATTGCATAAAATAAAAATATTAATTACTATAATTGACATTACTTTGACATCTTTTCAAATGTTGTATTTCTATTTATTTTGAATTTAAAAAGTAATTCAATTATTTATTATATAATTAGAGAGATGCATTACCGACAATATCTGAAATGGTTCGACCGTTGGTGAACCTTCCAGTGGGCCGGCCACCGGAGGGTTTAAAATCGATGCCGTAAGGCGGCAAATTTGCCTTGGAGAGGGTGAAAATATAGTCGTTGTTTCCCGCATCAACAAGCGAATCTCCAAACACGAAACTCGTGAAACAAAAACCGCGCGAGAAGTTGATGGACAAAACAATGAAGATGATAGCATATAATTCAAAGAACTCCATTTTTTTCACACTGCTTGATGAATTCGAAGCTCTTGTGCATTCCACATTTTGGTTAAATAATGATATGAAAAACTTGATATCGTCATGGAAGAGAAGAATAATATGTGCATGTTCTGCAACTGCGGTTTGAAGTGGTCGCCATGGGAATCAAAAGGACCATTTTTTTCTTCTTCTTTTTTGGTTTCATTATCGTCATTGTTTGAAGCCTTCAAAGGGTTAGAATGGGGGAAATGGTCATAGTTTCGTTTGGGTGAAAATAACTTTTTTTTTTACCATAGTAATAGTTGTTTGAGGTATGTTCCATACACTTTGCATTCAATAATCTAATTTTCATTCATATATCAACAAGCTAGTAAAAAGATTATAAGAATTTAATGAAGACATTGAAATGTTAAAATTAAGAAATGTGTCCTCGACCAAAGAGTTCAAATCTTCTCCCTCTCGTTAATTGTTGAACTAATATAAAATTAAAATTTCAAACGAGTTTTTCTACAATAATAAGGACACTCAAGTCTTGGTTTGCTATCTCGAAATTATTTGAAGAGACCGTCACAATGTAACCGGTCAATTTTACATTCTTTAGGTGCATGAAAAAAAATGTACAAACAATATTTCAAATTTGTATCGAATGATTATTAGGGAAAATATATTTTGAACATATATCTGATCACTGTAACTAGGGACAACTACACATTGTGACAACCTTGTTGAATAATTTTTCTTATTGGTGAAAGAAATTAGGTTGAAACAATAAAATTATTTAATACGACTAACAAAATTTGATTTGTTGAGAATAAATATCTTGTAAAGAGAATAACATGCGTATTTATACACAAATTGCTATGACAAATAATGTAAGAAAATAAACTCAAATCAGGACAAAATAAACTATAGCGGATAAGGGAAGAATAACCTAAATTAAAATAAATTGAATTACTTAATTTATGTTAACATGATTATTGTCACTTTTTTTTTTTTTTTTAAGTTCAACAACGTCTTAGTTTTTTTAGTCCAAATGTTAGGAAGCTCTGGTCTTTATATTTCCTCAAAAAATGCAAATTCTTTCTTTGGGCAGTTAAGCACAAATGTTTAAACACAAGATGCAAGTCTGTTTCCCAAGTTGAATTTGAATCCAAGCTCGTGTGTTATTTGCAAGAAGAATTCTGAATCTTTGGATCATATCTTCTATCATTGCTCTTTTGCCGATAACCTCTGGTCCATCTTATTTAATGAATCAAGATTGTTCGCCTCAAGACCGAACAATTTCGATACTTTCGTATCTCAAGGTTTTGACATATCTCAGACATCTGCCAGAAACATCTTTTGGAGCAACATATTTGGTGCCATTTTTTGGAACTTATGGTTGGAGCGAAACAACTGAATTGTCAATGATAGTTCGAAGACTTTTTTTCAGCTTTGGGACGATATCATACTCAACGCTGCTTCGTGGTGCTCGAAATCTAAATTATTTTGTAACTATGATTTATCTATCATTGTACTCAATTGAAAGACTTTTCTCTAGCCTCTCCTTCTCTCTTTCTCTTGATCATCAATGAAGTATCTTTTTCAAAAAAAAAAAAAAAAAAACAACAACAACATCTGAGTTCTTGACCGATGACATGTGATTTAACGAATTGAGTTGTACTTAGGTTGGCAAATAAAAATTAAATGCATAATTAAAATATATTTTTAAATCTTTTTCTCATACATTTTATTTTATATATTTTTATTATGCATTTAATTTTAAAAAAAAAATATAACATCACAAATTGAGAGAGTGAGAATTCAAATTTTCAAATCTTTAATTCAAAATTTGAGAGTTACTCACGTTTTGGCATTGAAATATGCTCTTGAATCTAACAACGTAGATGTTGGAATGCCTTGAATCTATTATAACCCTTACGACGGGCTCGAAGCACCTGCTGGAGTATATGTGCAACTCTCTTAAAGGAAAATTTTGATCTAGATTTTACCATTCTGTATTTTGAATTTACTTTGGTCTATTATGAACTAGATCACTAGGAAGATGTCATATATAAATCTTCTATTGACTTCAGCCGCTCCTAGTCTGTAATTTGTAATATGTCTTATTCACGGACATAGCTAACACAACGTTAGTGAACCACGTACACTCTGTGTTGATTTTCGCGTTCTTATTCTTTGTTGTTCGATTCTATCATAATAATAGAAATGACTATTATATTGTGTTAGTCTTTTGTGTTAGTCCTATTAAATAATTTTCGAGATTGAAATGTATTGACGAGACTTAATATGACACTCGTCAAGAAAAATCTCGGGATTGAAGGTAAAGAAAGAAAAAAAAGAAAGAAAAGGGAAAATAATTGAATCCAAAGTCAAAAGGATTGTATGATCATTTACAACATTTTAGTAGTCAACTCCAACAACGTGGCATGTCACATAAGCTAGACATTAATTGAAGAGGAAACGAGCTCATTGACTAGTAGCTACAGATCTTAAATGATGATACTATTTTTGACCTCTTCTTTTTTTTGTGCCATAAATTTGCCTCACTGGATCCAACTTTTATCTCTCTCATTAAACCTGTAATCCAATGAAACAAAATATTCAAACACAAGTGATGGGGAAATTGGGTTTCATTTATGTATCCAAATTAAAGTTTGTGGCACATAGGAAAAAGAGAGACCTAAAAACAACACATATATATAAAGTAAAACCCTTTGACTTTTGATTTGGAATTGGCAGCTAATTCCGAAGACAAAATGAGCTGTGGGATGTTTAAATAGGTCCCATATGCATTGTGGGGGCAGCTTGCATGCATGGAATGGCCTTCTTTCGGCGAGGAACGTGACTGATAATTGAATTGATTAGAAATAAGAAAAATCTATATAATATAAAGATAAATCAATAACAAAGAATAAGTAAGCGCAAAAGAAGAATGACACAGATTTACGTGGTTCACTTACGTCGTGTTAGTTACGTCCACGACAGAAAGGAGAACGGTGTTATTACGAAATAGAAGAGAATTACAAATGAACAGATAGATGCAGCTGAAATCATTAAAATGTTTATATATAGTACCATCCTAATGACCTAACACAAAATGGGTTAAAAGTCATTTAGAAGGTTTATATATGGCACTATTCATGTTTGTGTCTTAAATGTTGAAATTTTTGAACTTTTAAATTTGTGTCAAATATGTCGTTGATTTATTTTACATTTTTTTTTAAAACTTACGAATTTATTGGACACAAAATGAAAGTTTAATCTCTTCTTAGGAGCCTATTAGAATTTTTTTAAAGTTTAATGTTTTTTTTGTTTAATGGATTGGTTAATTTTTTTAAAAAAAATGTTGAATATACTAGAGACCTATTAGACACAAAATTAAAAGATCATAGACATATTTGACAATTTTTAAGTTTAAGGACTTATTGTATATAAATTTAAAATTTAGATCATTTTTAAAGTATATAGTTTTTAAAGTATATGGTTTTTAAAGTCTAGTGACATATTAGACACAAACATAAAAGTTTAGACCTTATTTGATAATTATTTAGAGTCTGTTTGATAACCAAATCGTTTTGGTTTTTGTTTTTTTTTAAACTTATGTGTTTGATAACTAATTCAATTTTTTGTTTTTAAAATTCTTTAGAAAAATAAAAGAAAAATAAAAAACGGAAAAAGAAAAAAAATTAAAAAAAAACGTTTTTTATTTTTATTTTTTTTATCTTTACTTTACAAAATATTCTTTAGAAAAACACTTTAAAAAAAAGGTTAAATTATATAAAATATCCTTGAACTTTTATTGGTCAACACGGTTCAACGTTGGAAGCTTGAGTCAGTTTTAGTAGGTACATATATTAGTTGAAATAATATTATAAAAATAGTTTGCTATTCATTTTATAAAAAATATTAAATAAAATAAAAAATGATCAAACATTTTTTTTCCTTTTTATTTAAAAAGAAAAAGTTGAAAACCAACCATAGTTATCAAACAAGTTGTGGTTTTTTGTTTTTTAAAAATAGAAAACAAAACGTTACCAAATATATATAGTTTTTTTTTAAAAAAAAAAACCAAAAACCAAAAAATCAAAAACTGAAATGGTTATACAAAAGACCCTTAATTTTTAGTTTTTGATTTTTAAAAATTAAGCTTGTTTTTTCATGATTTCTCTATAATAATTTTCATTTTTTAAGTAGATGTTTGAATTTTTAGTCAATTTTTTTTTAAAAAAAAAAATAATAATAAAAAAATTAACGAAAAAAAAATTAAAGTTGAAAATAATGTTTATGAGTAATTAAAACTCAAATTGTTGCTTTAGAAATTAAATTTATAATTTACCTATAAACAATAGGCACAATATCTAAATTTTTGGGTGAAAAAAAAAGGACATGTAGAGTTAGATTGAAAGTAAATAATATGGTACTATTGTGAGAATCTTAGAAGGAGTCGTTGTCGCGAAATACGAGAGGAAGTTTGGTCAAAAGCACATATTAAAGTCTCTGCAAAACCGTGTAGGAGTTGGTTAGTAGTTAGCCAATGGTTGAGGTTTTCTCTTTATATGCTTAGAAGAAGTCATACTCACATGACTCTCTTAATTGTGTTTTCTCGATGTCGGTTCCACGCATTCTCTTTGTTCGAGTCAGCTTATACACATCCAGACTAATTTTACGGGACAAATAGTTTAATCCTACACTATTTAATTGTTAAAAAAATCTCACGAGACCAAATAAACAAAGGATTGAACTCATTCCTTTTAGAGAGCATTAATAATCTCAACACTCTTTATGACCAATATATCAACTCTCGATGGTTGAGAGATGTATTCTCGATATTGTCTTGTGTTTCTTTTTTGTTTGGGTACAAACATATAGTCATACATCAATTAAAATTTGGAGAAAAAAAACCATATTTTTTCATTAGTTGTCATGATATTGAATTTAGAAGTAAAATCACATGAAATTTGAATAATATCATATCATTTTAGTGATATGCAAAACTCCTTGTTTATGGTAAAAAGAGATATCGAAAGGAAGTAGGTAGAGGAGCTTTAAAATTTGTTTATGAGAAGAAAGTTATTGAGATTGATGTATAGTAATATATTTACTAAATGTAATGTATTTGAGGTGTGTTTGGATCGTCTTTGGCATAGTAGCTTGTTTTAAGAGACTAAGGAAATAATTAGGTCTTGTTTGATAATAATTATTAGTCCAAGCAATATTTCCGTCAAATGCAAGGCTGACATTGTATTTGGCATTGTTTGAAGACGGTAAAAA
Source organism: Herpetospermum pedunculosum (assembly GCA_028017165.1). Taxonomy (NCBI): domain Eukaryota; kingdom Viridiplantae; phylum Streptophyta; class Magnoliopsida; order Cucurbitales; family Cucurbitaceae; genus Herpetospermum; species Herpetospermum pedunculosum. The sequence goes on along the minus strand of CM051527.1, from coordinate 64,876,747 downwards.
TATTATAAAATAATTTTAATTAATTTTGTTGTTTGGTAAAATTGATTATAAACTAATTTATATAAAAATATTTTTAAAATGATCTGATCCAAGTCGCTGTCATTTTAAGAAAAATTGGAATGTTCAAAACAATGATTTAAATGAAAAAAAATGAAGAACGTCAATAATTTTGAGGTGAATATCAAGAATTAGAGACTCTAACATACAATAATATTGCTACAAGTTTGGTGAGAGTGAAATAGATAACATTAATATTATTTTATTTTTTACATTTTATTTGTACTCAACTTGGAATTACATTTGTTGGTTATAATTTTTATCCGAGGATTTTGTTGGGGTCTCTTTTCGGTTGGATTTTTTTTTTTTACTGTTCCCATTGGACAATCATTTATAATTAATATTTACTCCAACATTTCAAAAAAATATATATATATTAATTTACCAAACACTTTAACATGATTTTTTTTTTTTTTTTTTTTTCGTAAAAACACATGACAACAATTAGAAACTACTCTAATGTTAGGCTTAGTTTAAGATTGTTGTGACAGTTAAAATAGTTACTTAAAATAATTACTGTCAACTATGTTTTTAGAAAAATTGGTTAAAACGTGAAGTGAATTAGTATTGGATAAATTTAAATTTTAAGCATGACAAAGCATATCATAGTATTTGGTAATATAATACTATATTGTAGCAGCTTAAGGAATAAAATAGACATGCTATTAAAATTTGCATTTTTTATAATTTTTAACTTTTAAAAGATAAAATTATTTAAAATATTATATGCTTTCAATTTAAATTTATACTTTAAATAATTTGTTCAAATATTAGAAGAAAGAAACAACAATTTTTTTTTTACAATATGTAAGATTAAAAATTTGAACATCTAACCTCTTAATCGAAAGTACATGTTTTATATCAATTGATCAATTGTGTTCATGTCGACCAGAAGAAACAACCGTTATAACAAATTACTAAAATAACATTATGGTATAACTTTTTTGAACATATCAGATGACGTCGAACTTAATCAATTCAAAAATCTTATAATTATTCTAGTAGGATATAGTTTGTGTGAGAAAAGATTGTTAATAAAGCATGCCTAATTTTTCTTAGAATCTACTTTTAAAAGCAGGTGGTTAACCGATTTTGCAAATCAACATGTTTAAAAAATTAACTTTAAATAGATTCATTCACCATCAAATTTATCAAACTTGGAAAACGATTAAAATTCTATCACAATCACAATCTTATTAAAATAATCAACCACAAATGAAGCATCATAAAAACTATCTAAGCATTAAAGAAAAAAATAAAATATTTTCTCTTTATAAAAATATTTAATTAAGACAAGAGAACCTGCGTCTTAGTCAAGTTCACAATCTTACTTTAACTCGATTTGAAAAAAAAAATCCAATAGCATTTGATGAAAACATTTTGAGTCAATAACAATATTTTTGTCATTTTTTTTAACAAAATTAAAAACCCACAAAATTAGTTGGTTGTATTGTATTTCGTGAGTAAATTGCAAAAAAGTCTTCTACGAAAGCAAATCAAATCAAAATTTGGAGGTTGGCTAATAAATACTTCATTCTTATTTTCGTTGTTTTCCTTCTTTTGGATCAAAATTTGTCTAGGTTAGGTCTCCTCTGTAGTTCATCCAATCTCTAAATTGAAGGTATATGCTCAACCAGTTGAGTTGCGCTCAAATTGTCTCCAATTAATTTGATTAATATTTAATAATTCGAATTCTAACTCAATTCATTCTAACTTTCAATTCACTCATATTGGAGCACAATTACTCTTTTCATAGTATTATGTATAAAAGTGTTATGAACATATATCATTTGTATACAAAATTAATGTTGTAAAATTATTTGATTTATGTTCGATAATTTGACCATGATATATAAATTTTAAATTACTTATCATTTTTTTTAGTTCAATAATATATAGAGGTGAGAGATTCAAATCTCTTACATTTTTTTATCGATGGTACATGCCTTATGTTAGTTCAACTATGATCATGTTCACATTACTCTATCATATGAAGTATAGAAAACCATTTGAATTGATTTTTAAAATCATTATGACTTATTTTTTATATTTTAATTTTTTCTCTCCATATAATCATATTCTTTTAAATACCTAAAAATGAGATAAAAAAAAATTAAAATAACTAGAATATAGTTTTTTTTTTTTTTTTTGCAATGGTATTCTAATTAAAGGGAGGATTTAACCCATGACCTTTTAATCACAGACACAACCTTATGCCAATTGAGCTATGCTCGGTTTGGCAACTAGAATATAGTTAGAAAAAAAAAAAATATATATATATATAGAGAATGAAATTAATATTATAAATAAATACATGCTAATACTTTCTTTTTATCCTTCAATCTTTTTCTTTTCTTTTACTAAATTCACAATCAACTGATTTGTTTGTAATTTTTTACTAACCTAAAAGTTGTTTTAAAAAATATATATATATATATTATTAAAAAAATAAAAATAAAACTTTCATTTTTTAATCTATTTGTAATTTTGTTTTTCTACTTATTCACACTTTATACCGAGATGTCAACCAACATTCATCCATCTGGAATTTTTAGTCTCGGTTGATTTTTGGTTTTTAAAAAATTGTGCTTTTTCTCATCATTTCTTTCAATAATTTTCTTTAAATAACTCTTAATCAAAATCCAAAAAAATAAATAAATTTTTAAAAATTATATATATTTTTTAATTTTCAAAACTTAATTTGAATTTTAAAAATATATGTAAAAAGTAGATAACGAAACAAAGAAACACATTAGAAGTAGTGTTTATAAGCTAAATTTTCGAAAAGCAAAAATCAATTAGTTATCAAACTAGACTTAAGAATTTGAGTTTAAATTTCGACCGACATACGATATCAAAATGCCATCAAGATTCATTAATTTATGTTGACTTTTAACCAAAATTGGATACAAAAATGTCACCAAGATCTACATACATAGGATAGAACTTTAAATAAATTTCATTATTATTATTATTTTGAAAATGAAATAAATTTCAATATGAAGTATACACAGAAAATATGAGTTATAAAAAAATAATAATGCCCTCATCTCTTTAAACTTAAGATGATAAAAGTCAACTTTAGCCTAATGGTCAAATAATAATGCCCTTACCCTAATGTTGTTGATGGTAGCATCAAAGCCCATTTAGATTCTGAGGCCCATCTGAAGTTATGTAAACTATAGTTAGGCCCAAAGCCCCATTTTTCTTTTTCATTCCAGAGTTTTGTGCATGGGAAGAATAAACACATAAATTCTTTTACTATATATACATTTTATTTTTATTGAAAAGGACTTTCAGTATATATACATAAGTTTAAGTTGAATTAAAAAAAAAAAAATTATTGAAGCGGTCAAGATAGTTAATAGTAATTTTTAAGGAAATCCTTCAGAATATCCGTTATGAGGGGTTCATTTTGAAAAAAAGCAAAAAAAAAAAAAAAAAAAAATTTGAAAAACTGAAAACAAAATTTACCTTAGGGGTTAGTGTTTAAGGTTTGGAGACGGATATTTTAATCCATAACATCCTTTTAGGCTCTAATATTTGACTTTTTTAAATAAATAAAAAATGTTTTTGACCATTTTTCAATACTCACGATTAAAAATGGTTTTATCCCTAATTTGTATCAAATTTAAAAACTTACTAGGAGGTTGTAGTGAACTATGGGTTGTAAAGTTTTGGGTTGGGCATAAACATTGTAGTACAATTTGTTAGGAAAATCATAATAAATAGTCTTTTTTGGGACCCATTTTCGATGTTCTATTTTTTAAAATTAAGTTTTGTGTCTCTTTTATTGTTTTATTTTCTCCCCCCTACTTTCTTTTCATTCATTTTTTAATCCTCTCAACTTCTTTTACCATCTGTTTATTTTGAAAGATCTTCTCCCTCTCCCCAAATATTCTCTTTTGATTTCTCGAAAATAAAATTCGAATTTCCGCTCTCTCCTCCCAAAACATGAATAAAATCAAAACCTTCTTCGGTAAGCCTCAAACTCATCTTCCCCCTCTCTACCTTGTAATTCATCCGCCACCGAACCTCCACAATCCACCATCGACGTGTACGGATCTGTAAAACGGGCAAGTTTCGATTGAATTTTTGGAAGTTGGGTATGTTTAGCACTGTTGTCATTGCCTTCCTTCTTGGTATTCTCTACCATGTCGGCCTCCGATTATAGCTTCCTCAAGCTTCCTCGTAACCTTCAACATCTTCAAATCCCTTTATTTTCATTATCAATGTAGGAATTCATATGGGTCTTGCTCTCTTTCGTTTAATTCGCTATAGGTTTGGGAATTTTTTTCTTGTGATTTGTGAAATTTTTTTTAGGTACATTAGGGGTGAGAGGAATTCATATGGACTAGAAAAAATTTAAGGCCAGCGTCTCGACGCTGTCGCGAAAATAAAATCTTTATGTTTTGGAAGGTCAGCGTCGAGACGCTAGGCACAACGTCTCGACGCTACGGACGGAGTTGACGCTGTATGACTTTCCGTAGCGTCTCGACGTTACTGCTGCGGGATTCTTGGCTTGTAGACAACATTTGAGCGTCTCGACGCTCCAGGCGGCGTCTCGACGCTCTGCCCTCGAGATTTTTGGCTTGAGCTTCTTTTCCAATCACCCAATTGGTTCACTTCTCATCATAATCCTCAATAATGCTCCATTTAGCTCCAATGACTCAATTCCTATAACATAAAAGAGAATCAACATAAAAATGCTCATTTAAACGGTAAACTAGCGATAAAAAGACTATAAAGACATACATATGCCAGTTGAGTCATGCTCGCTTTGGCGAAATTGGGTTTTGTTGAATCCCTATAATTAGCGAAGCTTTCAATGACTTCTGAGATGGGTCTTCTCACTACAAGAAAATAGGGCTATTGCAGAGGTTTTTTTGAGCTATTAAACTGCTGCAACACTTTTTGCAACGCTTGAGAAACCTATGGCTAAACCAGTGTTGTAAGGGATCTAGCAACATTTTTTAAAGTGTTGGAATGACTTCTCACAACCGTTGCAATAGCACCCATCCTATTGCAACATTTTTTTAAATAAATAGCAACACTTTCTTATTTGTTTGGGCTTTAAATTTTTTAAAGATTTTTTTTTTGTTTGGGCTTCGCCAATTGTCCAAAAAAAAAATGAGCATCCTATTGCAACACATTTTAAAATCGTTGCAATACATATATTTTGCAACAGTTTTTTATTTGTTTCCAGAAATTGTTGCGATTTTATTAAATTTTGCAGCATTTTCTAAACCGTTGTAAAAAAATTGTCGCAATAGATGATGTGCAAAATCGCAAGTGTACGAATCGTTCCAAGTAATATAGTAGTGTAAGTACTGATTATCGTTCTCCACAGGGAATGAAAGTTACTAATTACCAAATTCTTGAGCTTCAATTTTATCTGAGCAATCGATCTGTCAAGGTTGAATGAATTATTAAAAAGCTTTGAACTAAAGTAATTAAAATACTAAAACTAACAATCGTTATGATAAATGTAGATGATGGATGTTCTAGAGCAAAGATTTCATCGTTGTCTCCCCCTATTCTTCAATAATTGAAAGTTATAAAAGTTTGATTTCTAGACTGTTGACAAGTTCTACTCAAATGGCTTGCTACTCTTTCTCGAGTAATAACAATATTCATTAAAATGTCAATTGCCTATATTTCTATGACAATCGAAACAATTCAATTATGAAGGTTGTAAAACTAGCATTGCCACAAAACCTACAAGGATATGTCTATCGCTCATATAAATTAGGGAAAACAATTAAGGTTCGTCAATGATTATCGTCTATCGACCTCAAAACATTGATATAAAGTCACACCAAGATTGGCCAAATCCTAACATGCATTAAGCTCATAAGGGTTTTCACAATCTAATATGAAATCAAATTCTTAACAATCAATAGTGAAAAATAAGGTTCAACAACGACTACATCAACGCTCTAGATAAGAGAGTTAGTTCATAATGAAAAACTCAACAACAATCTCAAGATTTAACATGTTCATAACAAGTAAGAAAAGAGAGGATGAAAAGGGGAAAAGAAATAAATCCCGGCGATTCCACGAGTTTCCTAGCGTTGCTCTCGCTCCGTTTGGGTGCTCGGATCTTCAAAGTCTATGCTCAACCGTTTCTCTATGTCCCTTCTCCAATCTCCAGCCGATCTCCTTTAAAATCTAATAAACTGCTTTTAAACTTAGGGCAAAAAGTCGTCGCAGCGCCTAGGCGCTCAGTTACAGCGCCTAGGCGCTAGGAGGAATCACCGCTTCAGACTTCGTAGCGCCTAGGCGCTAGAAGGCAGCGCCTAGGCGCTACAGCTACTGCCCATTTCTTCGTTCGGGCGCCTAGGCGCCGAAAGGCAGCGCCTAGGCGCTAGGCCTTCTGTCCAATTCTTCTCAACAGCGCCTAGGCGCTGTAAGGCAGCGCCTAGGCGCTACAGCTACTGTCCAACTCTTCTCATCAGCGCCTAGGCGCCGAAAGGCAGCGCCTAGGCGCTAGGCTTTTACCCTCAATTTCCAACGGCTTTGCCCCTCTTTTCATTCTTATTTCCGATCTTCATCCAACTTTCTTCTTTCTTCACCTACACGCAAAATAAGCAACAATTAGATAGAAACAAGAGATAAAACATCTTCTTGCTCAATTAAAACTCTAAAAACACCTTGCTTTAATACGTCAAAATATCACTTAACAAACTACCCCCAACTTATGATTTTGCTCGCCCTCGAGCAAAGAGCAACAGGATTCTAAAGAAAGACAACTACATTCAAATGACTCAAATCTCACGCATTTACTGACAACCTAAAGGCACACGAAAGTAAGTGAAACAATTGAGTACAATCAACCAGTGAGACTTCTAGATTCCTTACAATTCCAAGTGTTCTTTTCAAATTTCTTAATATCTAAGAATAGTGGTAAGCTAAGTACACATCAATTACTTCGGTTATACAAACAGTCAAGAGAATAAGCATTCATCGAGTACAATTTTAACTAAAACTCAAGTATCTCATCAAACTATCAAAATTGAATGCACAAGGTCTACTACCCTCACAGGGATTCACTCATAACGCTCAACTGTTTAAAGCATATTTCAATGACTCTCACACCAATACATACAAAACTTTTGTCATAAACTTGCTCATATATCACATCCAAGCCATCGATGAACATAATGAATGCACAAAAATTAAGGGTCTTAGTTTGGATGTAATTTGACTTAGGAACGGGTGGATGGAAAGGGAAATTTTAAGCTTTTTATTGAAAGAATTTTTACACAACTTATCCACATGAAGCTAACACTTCTACTTCCAAGGAATTTAAACTTAAGTACGATTTTTTTTTTTTTTTTTTTTTTTTTTTTTTTTTTTTTTTTCAATAGCTTGGTTGAAGCATCGACTTCTTTTCATCCACACCATTTATTTATTTTTTTTTTTTTCTAATCACACTTCCATTTAGGAATCCCTTAATTCACATGTTGCAACTTTCCCAACAAATTAAAAAACTTCATGTGGTAAGCATATGTAATCTTTCAATCTTGGATTCATAGAAAAGGATTACAACAAATGACATTTTTGGCTTTTAGTGCGGTAATCTTCCAATGAAAAAGGTCTAAGGCTCAATATTTGGCTTAACTAAGGACTCAATGTTGAGGTAGGCTATTTTAGAAAGCTAAACATTGGCTTCACCTAAATTACCCTTAAAATTTAAACATTCAAAACTATTCAGAGGCTACAGACATGCATAACAAAGCAAGTTCTACAAAAATCTAAATATGCACGGCATTCACACATTTTAAGAATTGAAAGCACCATGTAATGAATGTGCTTAAAGGCTCAAAAGCTCACATGAAAACAGGTTGTTTTGGCAATAGATCTTGCGCATTCGACATTCAATAATTCAACAAACACTATCATGCATTCCTTTTAAGTAAAAACATGAATCAAGCTCTTCTCTCTTATGCAATATAACCCAACAACCAATGTGTCCCTAACTTACATAGTTTTCCAAAATATCTCGAAAAATTGAAGAGATACACTTCTTAGAATGTAGAAATCATATAGAATGTCACACCTATCCTAAAAAACATACTCAACAGAATCTAATCCCACCCCCAACTTAAAATGCAACATTGTCCTCAATGCGAAAAGAAACGAACGACTCAAAGGAAAAACACAACAAATAAGAAGAAAACGAATAAGGAAAACGAAAACTTCCCTGAGTGAGCGCCGCTCACATATTCTCTTCTTCATCAGATGATCGGGGGGTGTTGGACAAAGAATGGGATCATCTCCTTGATTGAACCCAGGACGTGCCAACACCTGAAAAAGCCTATCAAAGCATTTAGTGTTGTGCTCCATTTTGCGTTGCATTCGTCTTTCCATTCTTCTTCGTCCTTGCTCTTGTCTTTCCTCCATCCTCCATTTTTTTTTTTTTTTTTTTTTTTTTTTTTTTTTTTTTTTTTACGGGTTGCCTCCCAATTAGCGCTTTATTTAACGTCTTTAGCTAGACGCATTAAACAATTAAGCATTAAGGAGGTCGAAAGACATTTAATATATCACGAGCCCCCTTTCTTTCACCCTTTTTGTAGACAAACATCAATGTTTCAGTTTGATACTTAGAGTCCACTATGGCTTTAAAAAGTTCTTTTTCATTTTGGACTCTAATGGTCAATTCTCCTTTATCCACATCAATTAAAACTCTCCCAGTTGCCAGGAATGGCCTTCCAAGAATAACGGGTAGTGCATTGTCTTCCTTCACATCTATCACATAAAAGTCAATTGGGATAAAGAATTTTCCCACTTTAATTAGTGCATTCTCTACAACCCCATATGGACAAACTATGGATCTATCAGCTAACTGGAGTTTCACAGTAGTGGGCTTTATCTCCCCCATTTTTAGTTTCCTGCATAGTGACAAAGGGAGTAAATTAATGCTAGCACCTAGATCGCATAAAGCTCTAAAAGAATGACTACCAAAACTGCAAGGAATAGAAAAACTCCCTGGATCATTCAATTTATGCGGTAGTTTCTTCTTAAGTCTAGCACTGCATGCCTCAGCGAGATGCACTGTTTCAACCTTTTTATTCTTCTTCTTCTTAGAGAGCCATTCCTTCATGAACCTGACGTAGTTAGGCATTTGCTTTAGAGCATCTGAAAAAGGAAGATTCATGTTATGTTTCATGCAAATGTCCATAAATTTAACAACCTCAGAATTTAAATTTTCCTTTTTCTTTTTCTTGAGTTGAGGATTAGCTGAAGGAATAGAAGAAGTAGATAAAGTAGAAGTAATAGGCTTTTCGGCCTCAAGTAAACGTGATACTATTTCTACTTCTTTTTCAATGATTGATGTTGGCTCCTCAATCCTTTCTTGATCATGTTCTTGACTTTTATCCATGTGATGCACCCTGATGACATTACAATGCTCAATTTGAGTTTGATCACTAACCACATGAGCCTTTCCCTTTTTTAGTATATTAAAATCAACAGCTCGTTGTCCAACTGAATCTACTTCGGTTGTGCTTGGTAAATTTCCTGGAAGCCTATCCACCATCATATTGGCTAGCTGACTAACTTGTACTTCTAAATTCTTAATTGCGGCACCTTGATTTTGGAAGTTGGTCCTTGTTTCAGCCATGAACTGACTCGTAGTGTTCGCCATCTGAATCATTGCCTCCTCAAGGCTAGTTTTCTTTTCTGGTTGATGGAATCCTGGAGGGGGTGGATTTTGTGTCTGATTCTGCTTCCATGCGAAGTTAGGATGATTTCGCCACCCTGGATTAAAGGTGTTGGAGTACGGGTTGTTTTGTTGGCGATTATAATTCCCAACAAATTGAGCTTGCTCAACTTGACCTTGCATAAATGGATTCCCCACCTGACAATCTTCACTCCTATGACTTCCATTGCAATTTTCACAGAATAAAGTAGGAGCTTGAATCGAGTTTACCGCAAATTGGTTTGACTGAAGTTGCCTAGTAAGTGAGGCAACCTGTGCAGTCAACGCGGCTATTGAATCCACTTCATTAACACCCATCGGCTGTTTCTGAGTCATTCTCCGGCTTGGGCATTCATAATGATTTACCGTCATTTCTTCCAACAATTCAAAAGCATCATTCTCTGTTTTCTTCATGAAAGATCCCCCAGCTGCTGCATCGATTGTGGTTCTAGTGCCACCATCTAACCCATTGTAAAAGTTGTGCACTTGCATCCATCGAGGAAACCCATGATGAGGACACTTTCTTAAAAGTTCCTTAAATCTTTCCCATGCATCATACAGAGACTCTCCATCTTCTTGAAGAAAATTTCCAATCTCACTCCGAATCTTTGCTGTTTTTGCTGGTGGGAAGAACTTGGCGAGAAACTTTTGGGCAAGATCATTCCAAGTCTCTATTGACCCTGCTGGTAACGAACTCAACCATTGTTTAGCTTGTCCCCTAAGAGTAAAGGGAAACAACCTAAGTCTAATGGCATCATCTGTCACTCCATTCATCTTGAATGTATCGCAGAGTTCCAGGAAATCTGAAATATGAGAGTTTGGATCCTCATTCCTCAAACCACTGTAGTTCACTGAGGTTTGGATCATTTGAATCGTGGCCGGTTTAATCTCAAAGTTGTTCGCCTGAATTGCGGGTCTCTGGATTGCAGAATGTAACCCCGTTACATTTGGCAATACATAATCCCTCAAAGTCCTGGTTTCGACCTCTTGGTTGTCCGCCATTGTCAACTTTTCTTGTGCAACACGCTCTCTCTTTTCTTTTCTGTTCTTTCGACAGGTACGTTCGATTTCGAGATTAATTGGAAGTAGGCTGCTACTTCCAAATTTTCGCATGCACTCTCTCTAACTCCTGCGACCAAAAACAAAAGAACAAAATTAATAAAAGTAACACAAAACTCAGAGTAAGATTAAAGTCTTAATTTCTGATATTAGTAAAGAAAAACAATCATTCCCCGGCAACGGCGCCAAAAACTTGTTGTCCGAAATCGCAAGTGTACGAATCGTTCCAAGTAATATAGTAGTGTAAGTACTGATTATCGTTCTCCACAGGGAATGAAAGTTACTAATTACCAAATTCTTGAGCTTCAATTTTATCTGAGCAATCGATCTGTCAAGGTTGAATGAATTATTAAAAAGCTTTGAACTAAAGTAATTAAAATACTAAAACTAACAATCGTTATGATAAATGTAGATGATGGATGTTCTAGAGCAAAGATTTCATCGTTGTCTCCCCCTATTCTTCAATAATTGAAAGTTATAAAAGTTTGATTTCTAGACTGTTGACAAGTTCTACTCAAATGGCTTGCTACTCTCTCTCGAGTAATAACAATATTCATTAAAATGTCAATTGCCTATATTTCTATGACAATCGAAACAATTCAATTATGAAGGTTGTAAAACTAGCATTGCCACAAAACCTACAAGGATATGTCTATCGCTCATATAAATTAGGGAAAACAATTAAGGTTCGTCAATGATTATCGTCTATCGACCTCAAAACATTGATATAAAGTCACACCAAGATTGGCCAAATCCTAACATGCATTAAGCTCATAAGGGTTTTCACAATCTAATATGAAATCAAATTCTTAACAATCAATAGTGAAAAATAAGGTTCAACAACGACTACATCAACGCTCTAGATAAGAGAGTTAGTTCATAATGAAAAACTCAACAACAATCTCAAGATTTAACATGTTCATAACAAGTAAGAAAAGAGAGGATGAAAAGGGGAAAAGAAATAAATCCCGGCGATTCCACGAGTTTCCTAGCGTTGCTCTCGCTCCGTTTGGGTGCTCGGATCTTCAAAGTCTATGCTCAACCGTTTCTCTATGTCCCTTCTCCAATCTCCAGCCGATCTCCTTTAAAATCTAATAAACTGCTTTTAAACTTAGAGCAAAAAGTCGTCGCAGCGCCTAGGCGCTCAGTTACAGCGCCTAGGCGCTAGGAGGAATCACCGCTTCAGACTTCGTAGCGCCTAGGCGCTAGAAGGCAGCGCCTAGGCGCTACAGCTACTGCCCATTTCTTCGTTCGGGCGCCTAGGCGCCGAAAGGCAGCGCCTAGGCGCTAGGCCTTCTGTCCAATTCTTCTCAACAGCGCCTAGGCGCTGTAAGGCAGCGCCTAGGCGCTACAGCTACTGTCCAACTCTTCTCATCAGCGCCTAGGCGCCGAAAGGCAGCGCCTAGGCGCTAGGCTTTTACCCTCAATTTCCAACGGCTTTGCCCCTCTTTTCATTCTTATTTCCGATCTTCATCCAACTTTCTTCTTTCTTCACCTACACGCAAAATAAGCAACAATTAGATAGAAACAAGAGATAAAACATCTTCTTGCTCAATTAAAACTCTAAAAACACCTTGCTTTAATACGTCAAAATATCACTTAACAATAGACTAATTTTCTTTTGCTAATTTTCTTGTAGTGCCTCAAGCTTCCTCACACATACATTCCACTTCTCAAAGAAAAATGAGGAAGCTAAGAGTTTTCATGGTATGTAGTTTTCAAGAGTTATGAGATTTGAGAATTTTGAAGAACTCATTTTGTCAAGAGTTCCGAGATTCTTTTGTGTGTCCGAGAGTTTACTGAAGAGGCGTGAGACTAGAAGTTTTGTTCAGCAGATCAGGCGTTGATCTCCAATTAAAGGTATGTAATCGCAATTACACTGTAATTGCAAGAATCCCGTAATTGTGTACCCTCTAATTGACATTTTTGTAGGTTATTTTTTTTTTTTGTAGGTTTTTAGTTTACACCCTAAGTACCTGGTAATTTTATAATTTTGATTTTGTAAGTATGTAATTTTGTACCCTGTAATTGCAAGTTTTTTTTTTTTTTTTTTTTTTTGTATATTTTTAGTTTACACTTTTTTATGAATACAGTGTAATTTCAATTTACAAACTTATAATTTTTTCTACCTGTTATGTTATATATAGTGGAATTGCATAGCATATTTTACAATTTGCAAGTACCGGCACAATTGCAAGTATAGTGTAATTTCAATTTGCAAAGTTATAATTTTTTCTACATGTTATGTTATATACACTATAATTCCACAAAATATTTTCCTCCAATTTTTGTCATTATTTACGATATGTTATGTTTTTTTATTTTATTATAATTGAATGTTGTAATTTCGTACAAATTGCAAATACACTGTAATTCCAATTTGCAAAATTTCAAATACAGTTTAATTCTAGTTTGCAAAATTTTAAATACATTGTAATTACAATTTGCACAAATGCAAATACACTGTAATTGCTATTTGTAAGTGTCGTTTAATTCCAATTTACAAAATTGCAATTACGTGTAATTTCGAGTTCTGGACTTTTTTTTCTCTTTATTCTTCATATTTTGATTTTTAAGTCAATTTTTTTAGATAAAAATATTTATTGAATTTTTGTTGGGAGATTACGGGTAGAAAGAGAGAATGGAGAGAGAATGTTGTGAGATTACAGATAAGAGGAAAAAGAGAAGGGAGAAAATCTTGGAAGATTGAGAGCTAGTTTTTTTTTTTAATTACTACATCTTAGCACTCTTAGCAATGAGGGAAGAGATTCAAATCCCATGGAGGGTAAATAAGGAACGGAAAAGATAGAGAAGAGATTAAACTAAAAAGGGACATAAATCAGGAAGGGGATGAACACTTCAAAACCCGGAAGCGGTGGAATCGTTCTTTGCGTTTATTTAGAATTAAATTAAAATGCAAGTTAAACAAACTATTATCTTTGAAGACCAATAATGTTTTTGTATTCTTTTTACACGAGATCTTCCTAGCTTGAAGACCAATAATCTATTTGTATTCCTTTTTACACGAGATCTTATTAGTTGACTCGAACACGAGATCAAAGCTTGTGGGAGCTCTTTGAAAGAAAGGTAGTTTTGAGAGAATCGTTCTTTACATAAGAAAACGGAGTAATGTATTTGGCCAACAGATCCTAATTATAGAGACTTTAAGAACTAATTTTATTTTATAAAATACAATTTAATATCTAATATTCTAGAGTATGTATTTTATATTTATTTGAATATAATTCGAATATCATAAAATTAATTTTTTTATAATATACATTTAACCAATTTGAATCTCATTCAAAATGGAGTATGTATATATAGTTTTTAATATTAATGTATCTAATACAAAAATTATTTCCTCTAATATTTAATGTATCAAATACAATAAATAAATTTTACTCTTCTACATTTAATATATCAAATATATTAAATATTAATTTGAATATTTCAAAGTTTTCTTTCAACTAAATTGATCCTATCCTTTTAGTGTTACTATAAGCTAGCAAAAGACCTTATGGAGCTGACCTACAGATTTATAAGCTTCAATCATACTTAATTGATTAAACTCATTAATCAATTAACTTTAATTCATTAACTCTCGGTCACTACACACTATAGGCTTAGAGTTGCACTCTTATGACAAGTTGTGTCCATGGATATAACCATTACATGCAAGTCGATCCTTCACGAGTTGTTCGTAATTATAGTCGGGTTAAATGTCTGTTTTACCCCTGTAATTACATCTTACACTTTAAGTACCACTGATTCTCTAATGAACAATTTGTTTATGATCCAACCATAAACCAAGTCCCTCTCGAGCCAGTGGGAGGGTGGAGCCTTATTGTTCAAGTCCCGAAATCAGCACTTAAGGGAACTACTTATCTACTTCCCCCTATGGGAATGAGTGAATTCCATCTTGTGAAACTTATGTTCCTAGCTCCCTATTTGGTCAAGTCCCCAAAATGGTAGGCTTATTGAATCAGCTATAAAGATCATTCTCACTCATACAAATCAAAAGACGAGCCCTCACATGCAGGAGTTCATAACTCACTCAGGATTAAGATCGAGTCACATATGATTATCCTGTGAAATATTAATCTTCTCAAATAACGGATTTATAAAGAGAGATTATATATCTCGTGGTTTAGTCTTATACAAACTCATTGTATAGGATACCCTCACTCACATGTCTCTACATGAATGATTTGGATCCACTACAACAAATTCCACCTACGATGACAGTTCAAAAATGAACTAAACCCTACGATGGCGGTTTTTAAAAAACGCGCTCAAAATTTTTTTTTTCTCGAAAATTAAACATATAATGGCGGTTTACAACCGCCATTATAATATACTTTTGATGGCGGTTTTAAACCGTCATTGAATCCTTGAAAACGACAAACGGACAACTTGAAAACGACGTCGTTAACTTAACTCATCAAAACGACTTCGTTTTTCAAAAACGAAACATATAAGGGCGGTTTACAACTGCCATTAAAAATACACTTTTAATGGCGGTTTATAACCGTCATCTAATCCCTAAAAACGAAAAATCTGGCTTGTTGAAAACGACGTCGTTTTGATTCAACCCTAAATTCACCTTCTTAAACACGATTCTTCACTTTTAACATCGTCGATTTTTCATCCTCACAGCGGCGATTTCGAGCAACGGTGGCTTTCTCATCCTCACAGCGACGATTGACGATTTCGAGCAACGGTGGGTTTCTCATCCTCACAGCGGCGATTGGCGATTTCGAGCAACGGTGGCTCACGACGGTTCTTGACGGCGGTGATTGACTGCCATTTTCGTTGGTGTTTCTTGCGCAAACGAGAAGGTTGGTTTGTTGAATATTTTTTGTATTACTGTTAAATTATATATTTTGAACAAAAAAAATTGTCCCATGGATTATCTTGAGTTATATGAGTTCTTAGGTTTTAGAAATAGGATGTGAAAAATGGATTAGTGAATGAAAAAAATAAGTTTTCCTTAATTCATAAAATGCATTTGACTTTAAACTTTGCAACACAACAAGTTTTCCTTTATGGGCCCTAGAGAGTTCAATAGAATGTAATTTCTTAACTGTACTGCTATGAACTGAATATAAAGCTCTAATAAATTATTATCAAAGATAATGCTAATGTGGACAACGATTTTTTTGGAATCAATGGACAGAAAGAAATGGAACAAATTTTCTTCCTTGCCCGAATTGTGTGGAGTAGCTTAAAGACATCAGAAACAGTAATCATCGAGCCACTTCCTTTTCTCCAAAGCATGATTTGTTTCTTTAACCTAAAACTTATGTTAAGAAATTTTAACATAAAAAACAAAAAAAAAACCACGAACCTAATAAGAATTATCTATACATTATAAGTATTGAGAATTTAATAATATTAATTACTCAATTGAAAAATTCCTTAAATATAAGGGAGGTTTTAGTATATTTAGTCTACAACTTATTTGTCATCAGTATTATTAGTATAAAATCATTATGTTGCCAACTTTTTTTCTCTCTTTAAACTTCTTTGTGTTACCATTATATTGTTGTTTCATTTCACTCATTGGAACTCCATGTCAACTATTGAGCACTAGGATTCACTATATGGCATAATTGTAGGTGCAAATATTGTGTGTAGTTTTGTGCTTGGACCATCTGAATTCCATTTTCATTTGGTTTATTTGATTTATAGTATTTGACATCGTCTTTTTTGCTTTTGCCAGGTATTCATAAGGCATGCCCTTGCGTTAAATAATTACAAAATAAGTACTTTTCTGATCTCGTACACTTCAAAAACTCCATTGTTTTTTATAGTTTTTTCCATTATCTACTTTATGTACCTAGAATTTCTTACAAAGTTAATGTCCAAATTTGAGTTCACAAACTGTATGAAGAAATGCCCAACTTA
This sequence comes from Herpetospermum pedunculosum, assembly GCA_028017165.1. Classification (NCBI taxonomy): domain Eukaryota; kingdom Viridiplantae; phylum Streptophyta; class Magnoliopsida; order Cucurbitales; family Cucurbitaceae; genus Herpetospermum; species Herpetospermum pedunculosum. The sequence goes on along the minus strand of CM051527.1, from coordinate 64,860,018 downwards.
ATGTCCAAAGTTGTGTTCACAAATTGTATGAGAAGTGTTGGAGTTCAGGTACTGAAGATATTACTCCTTCCCTAAACTACCATATGTCGAACAAATTATTGATTAAATATGTGTATTCTGAAATTATGGCTTTAAGGTATGTCAGTATTTATTTGTTAGACGCGACAATGATCCTGCTCCATGAAAAATGTTTGTGTTCTCTAATTATTATGTTATCAAATGCTACTTGTAGTCTTTGGTTTTGCCTCCGAGACATTTTTCTTCATTCATTTGTCAAACACTCTCGATAAGTTTTTGATCTGCAGCGATGAACATGGAGATCGACCTAGACTTAGACCCTTACCTGCAATTCTAGAATTGAAAAAAGCGACAAATATTACTGAGAGGAAGGAAGGTCCATCATGGGACTTTGATGTGAGTATTCTTCAGTTATATTTCACTTGTGTTCGTTCGGGGCATGAAACTACTTTATTGAGTTAAAGTACCTCTGTAATTCTGAATATGGTTTTTGTCATTCAAGTGATTTTTTAGTGATGTATCTTTAAAGTTTTGTTGTTTGTATTTTTATAGGTGTTTGGAAGAGGTGGAGAGGAGATGGATTTCTTCAACCAACAAGGGATTCAAGTAAAAATTGTTTCTGGTAAGTGCATTCCTGAAATGTTTGGTATTCCTTAATACCTCAGAGCGAACAAAAGTCTTCCAGAAACAACTTCTTTGTTTGGTCAGGATGAAATCTTTTTCTGTTTTGGAGAAAGTGTTGATAACACCCGCAAACAATAATTTGTAATCAAAGAACTGTTAAGAAACAAAGAAACAAAGACTTGCCACGGTACAGTCCCACACTAGAGAGATTTTGTAGTGAAAACAAAAGTATTTGTTGGGTCTCGCTCCAAACAAGGCGTTACATTTTACCATCCCGAAAAACATATTTCAATTCAACTTTTGTCCTTGGTTGGGTTCAACCACATACTCGCTTCATCAAAAAGTCTTAATGATGTTAAAAAAACACTATCGAAATCTCATACTTATCAGAAAAAATAAGACGATTCCTTACACTCTAAATGGACCATAGAAAGGCCCTAATAAAGTAAAATTACTTGGTGGGAAAGAAAATAAATTCTTCCCTAGAGTAAAAAACTCTTCGTAAAATGATTCCATTTTATAACTTTTCTGGGATCAGTAACATGAAACTTTTCAAGGATACAAAATACATATTCTAATAATGCTCAGGAATATGTTTTATGAGTATTATATAGATAGCTTGAGTCATAATACTAATATTGATCAAAACCAGACTTAAATTTCTTGTTCTATTCTACCGTCTGTGAAATTATAGAGAATTGAGACTAGAAATCTAATTTTCTCCAAGCTTTGCACAGTGAGCTTCCCAGTTTCTTAATTCTGTAAATTTGGTTTGGACTAGTTTTTAATCTACTTTACTTGCTTTTGTTAGTCATGCAACTTTGGGTCTCTATAAGAAGCTCCATTATCGTGCACCAAAAGCCTTGAATAGGTATGTATGTACAGAATAGTCCTCCCTATATTAATGTGCATCGTATATTTGTTTTCTATGCACATTTATTTAATTTTATTTACATGTAGGTGGGAGATGTGTGCACAACCCAAGGTGGTTTTGAAGATAGAAAGCGAGAAAGACATGCTAGTTTTGCAAGTAACAATCCCACTTTGATTTCCTTTTCTTAAAAATTCCACTATGATTTTATGGTATCTAGCTGATTTTTTGTTATGCGTTTGCGAATTTCACATTTGCAGTTGGTTGATGTTTGTTAGTTTTTCTAGTCTGTTGTATGTATTTATATTAGGGGTGTAAGCATGTAGATTTGGATCGGTTTCTTGCCAAAACCCATATATTTTTCATTTAGTCATAATATTTATCTTTTGTTTTCGTGTAGTTTAATAGTAAGAAGTCATTTACACGAGAAGAACTGGACGCAGTACAATAGAATGGGTATATCATGTTGCAAGCTTCGCATTTGGGTAAAGTAGTGTACTTTGTAACTTTGTAACAATTTTGGATGTAAATATGAAATATGGGTATTGTACTTTGTATTTAGACTCTTTTCAGGAACTATGATAGTTTTTGTAGCAATTTTGGATGTAATATGAAATATTTTGTTGTTCGGAATGAAATGACTAGAATTCTAGTTTATTCCACATTTAACATTGTATTCATCGAATTAGCAGAATGTCAATTATGCAACGTCACTGAAACAACACGGCATTATATTGTTTGCATCTGGTGGCCAAACAAGGAATTTTTGCTCGTCATCAAAAGTACTTTCAGTGACGGTTTTAGCCCGTCATTAAAAGAACTTACAATGGCGGTTTAAAACTGCCATCATATCCTTACAATGGCGGTTTGTAACCGCCATCTTAACCCTAAGATGGCGGTTTATAGCCGTCATCTTATCCCTAAGATGGCGGTTTGTAACCGCCATCTTAACCCTAAGATGGCGGTTTGTAACCGCCATCTTATGTCTACGATGGCGGTTTGTAACCGCCATCTTAGGGATAAGTTTGCAGTTACCTAAGATGGCGGTTTGTAACCGCCATTAAAAGATAACCGCCATCATACCCCTAAGATGGCACCACTTTAGAGGGCGGTCGTAAAACCGTCATCATATACTTAAGATGGCAGTTCAGAACTGCCATCGTAGGTCAAATTTGTTGTAGTGATCTAATCATTTGTAACAATTACAAAGTAGATTGTATCAATAGTGTTACCAGAATAAGGCACCCAACCTTATCCATATACTATATAGTCTGTTTAGGTTATTTCTTGAATATGATCCTCCCGAATGTCAACTACATATTGTTCAAGATTACACTGATAACCTTGTATTTTTATATATAATAAATATTATAAATTACAAATAATAATAATAAAATAATTATTAATTAATTACGCGACTTTAGGACATAAATTCCAACAAATCAAACTTTTAAAAATAAAGACATCTATCGATTTTGAGAATAAAAAAATGGTCATCTGTCTCTTTGTTCCTATTTATTATTAGAGATAATAAGAGGAATGTCCAAAATTGAATACTCATTGGTATTAGTGTCCCAAATATTTTTCGAATGGCAAAATATCAAAAAACTATATTTAGTGTGTGCCACCGGACTAAAGACTAAACTACCCTTATGCAACCAATTCTGAATTAATCCTACAATAGTGCATAAAATCAGCAAAAAATATTAAAAAAAAAAAAAAAAAAAGTCAGCATAAAAGATTTAATTTAGTTCCACCTATTTATAAAAGATACCATAAAACTAATTTCCTAAAATTATCAATAAATTTATTTTTAAAAATCTAAAACAACTCTGCCACAAATAAAATAAAAAAATTTAAACAACAAAATCATAATTTATGTGATTTCTCATAATAATATATTAATGCATAAAAAATGGTTAATGCATTACTGGGATGAGAAATACGAAAAATACAATGTATTTAAAAAATAAACAATCATAATTTAGCAGGTTAATGCATTACTGGAGCGAAAAATACAAAAAAAAAAATATAGTGTATTTAAAAAATAAGAAATTATAATTTATTTGCATATACACACGATATACGCAAGTTAAAAAAAAAAGTGAAATAGTTGAAGATATAGAAACAAAAATCTAAAAATACATGTTATTTATAATCATAAAAGAAATTGAAAAAAACAGAATGAAACAACCAAATCGTATAAAAAAAAGAACTAGAACAAAATCTAAAATCTAAGCTGTATTTGAAATCATTAAAAAATGTATATTAAATTGAAAACTAAAGGTGGTCTGCTCGAAGCAAAGCGTCGTCGTTGCGGCGATGAAGAATCTCTCTTCCCGCCATGAACTTTTTACTCCGACCACCACCGTTGCCCTCGAGTGTCCTAAATCTCAAAACAGAGAATTGAAATAAATAAAAAATACGTATACATAAAAAAAAAAATAGAATACACCTTTAAAACAGTAAAAATAAATCTTTTGTTTTAAATGGTAATATTTCCATCACAATCAAAAGCAAAATAGAAATAGAGAAAAGAGACTAATTTACCTCGAAAATAGATGTGGGTTGGTAGCAAATATAACAATCAAGGAGTTGAAGATCAATGGTATGAGATCATTCCTTCGTTCTTCTCTTTGTCATCGGACTAAATTTGTCCCTCTTCCTTTTCGACAACAATTTTCTTCTTCGTTCATTAAGTTGGGATGATATTAACAAATCATCATCTAACAAAATATAAAATTGAGATTTTAAAGGAATATTTGAAAGAAACCCAACGAAAATGAATTTGAGGGGAAGTTGGCTGGATACATTATCCTAAAAATATGAGGTTTGGCTAATGATTAATTTAGAGGGATAAAATGGTCAAATTATTAAAGAGTTTTGATCATGTGACACCCACGTGAAGACATAAATCTGTTTTCAAATTCATTTGAAATTACATTTTCTAAACGAAAATAAATTCTTAGTTAAACTGAATTTAAAAGACTCCAACAGAAAATCTAATGTTTTAGGAGGATTCAATAAAACTTAATTTGAAAACAAGATTTGAAGTTAGGTAGTTGGAGTAATTTCAGGACCAGACTCTTGTATATACACGGTCGTTTAAAGTAGGAAGACTATAATTATCGAGAACATGAATTTGAGGGGAAGTTGGCTGGATACATCATAACATTTTCTAAACGAAAATAAATTCTTAGTTAAACTGAATTCAAAAGACTCCAATAGGAAATCTAATGTTTTAGGAGGATTCAATAAAACTTAATTTGAAAACAAGATTTGAAGTTAGGTAGTTGGAGTAATTTCAGGGCCAGACTCTTGTATATACACGGTCGTTTAAAGTAGGAAGACTATAATTATTAAAAAAAGGTAAAATTGTCTCATGCATGAAATAGTAATAAGCTACAGGTGTGGACATTATTCTGATGAATTTTGTTTTGGACTTTTTTCAAAACAGATTCTCTAAAAGAGACATTTAAGAAATTCCTATCAGAATAAAGTCACACATGGTTGTCACATGAACTAACCATATCCCCATAGTGACCATTTTACCTCTCCCATAGAAGTCATACTCAGAACTTTCCTAATTTTAAGGACGGTGTATCTTGATGATTGCCCTAAATTATCCTAACTTCAAAAAGTTAAATCTCTCTAAATTGATGTGTACGCAACAATTTCCTATTTTTAAGGATGTGTGTATGAGGTACTAGGTTTAATCCCTCACCACTACATGTTGTAAAAAAAAGTGTTTTGTTTGAATTTATTAATTTAAGTTTAACCATTTAAATCATTAGATGTTTTTTTCAATGAAGAAGAAGGGAAGGGAAGGGACCAGAGACAAGGTTCAAAATCTCGTTAGGCCGCATCTCGCTCTCTTTGTGAATGGAGAGGATCGAGAAACTAAAAATTAGAGAAGGGAGAATCTTCGCCGACGAACTTCAATGAAGACATTTGTTTGGCAACATAATTCACGCTAAGGGTGAGCGTCAACAAATGTATTGCAAACAATCCTTAGAGGGGCTTCAAGTTTGCACAACTTTTAAAATACATTTGTTGTCGGGATCTCCAATGCATTCAAAGCAATCTTAGCATCACCATCATAATTAGCAGATAAATCAATGACATCCTCCCCAATTTGAACCATCATGGAAACAGTTCGAGTCAATCCTTTCTCAGAATCATCCACAACTCATTTCAAAATTAGGGCAACATGGTGGGGTTTCAATGAGTCAGAACTCTAGATCTAAACAACTTCTCTTTGATGGTGGGGTTTCAATGGGTTATGTGATTTTGTCTTTTATTTATTATTATTATTATTATTTTCCTCTAGTCTTCCTCTGTTTCGAGTTCTTTCACTCTTGACAGTCGCCATTGCAGTATCACGAAGCTTCAAAATCAAGTCTCAATTCCATAATCACATTCTCTTTCTCTTTATTCTTTTTTGTGTCCGTGCATTTTTTAATTGATTGTGATATTCTATATAGTTTCTCACTTAATACATATGGATAAATATGTATAATCACATTCTTTTTCTCCTTATTAATCATATATGGTTCCTCGTGGATAAATATGTTTTAGAAACTTAGATTTTAGATTAGATATATTTTAGCAACTTAGATTTTAGATGTTTTCATGTTGTTTTAAGAACACTATTTTTCATTTTTCAGGATCTCTATTGTAGTATTGTTTTCAAATTTTCTAATTCGAGTGTCAGCTCTAAAATATACAATTGTTTCAATGAGGGTAGAAGTTAATATGAAAAACCCCATGAAAACAATCCCAATCAAGTGAGCTCTAAAATATAAAATTGAAAATAATTAAATGAGTTTGTTCAACCTTATAACTTGGTTTTTAAAAAATACACTTTTTTATTTCCTTTTTGAAACAATGTGGTTTTGGGAAAATGGTCTAAATCTCATTTTGATTTCAAACTCAAAAGTTTTTTTTTTTTTGGTTTGTCTAAACTATTAAATTTGTTCTATTTTGATCCATGAACTTTCAAAATGTCCTGAATTGAACCCATAAACGCTAGATAAAAAATTAATTTTGTCCTCATCATTAGTATTATTCCATCTGTTGTTGAAACAAGTGAATAACATAACTTCAAATAAATGTATTAATGCACTACAAAAATCTCATAAATTGAAAACAATCACTTGATACAATAGTTTAATGTACCGCCTAGCTTAACCTAGGATTAGAGTTCGATCCGATAAGTTATGCAACAATTTAAAATGTGTTTAAAAAAAAGATCATAAAGATTAGTTGCAACATTTTAATATTAATGAGGATATTGGTTAACAAAATAATACTGAAAATAAAATAATGGAATTGGAAACCCAAATCAAATAACTTTAATGATTGACTGCTTTGGGGCCAAGATATATAAATTATTAAGAGAGAGAGTGATTTTTTTTTTTTTTTTTTTTTTTTTAAATAAAAACCTACTTCCTGCATCCTGAAATTAATAAGGAAGAGGTGCATGTGACATGGAGCCATTATTTCCTTTTTCCAAATCCCACATTCTCAAAAGCAAAATTCATGACCCAATGGACCTACCATTACAACCCATTATCTTTCTTCACAAAACAAGAAGAAAAAAAAGTACCATTATCAAAGAAGAAGAAGAAGAAAAAGAACTCTAAAAAAAAGTAGAAGAGAGATCAAGATATGGAGGAGGAGATGATGATGATGATCGATGATTCTTCTCCAAGCTGGAAACTTTATGAAAACCCATTTTATATTAACCCTTCTCATCATAAATCCGCCATGAACAAGCACCTTCAATTTTATTGTTTGAAGTTGGCTTCTTCTTGTTCTTCTTATTCTTCTTTTTGCGATCTCGTGCCTACTAAAAGGCGAATGGATTCGGAGCTCGATCTTGCCCGAAGCCAGATCGTGGAGCTGAAGACTGAGCTTCGGTACGAGCGCAAGACTCGTAAAAAAGTTGAGTCTTTGGCCAAGAGGCTGACCAAGGAGCTTGATGAAGAGAGGAAACAAAGGGAAGCCATGGAAGGATTGTGTCAAGAGCTTGCTACAGAGATTTCTTCTTATGAAGCTCAGATTGATCTGATGAAGAAGGAGATTGAAGAGGAGAGAAAGATGCTCAGGTTTGTTCTATTTTAGGTTTATGAACTTTAAAGTTTCTTCATTTTGTTGTTTAAATTTAATTTGCTTTGTTTTACTTTCAAAATGTCAACTTTAGTGTCGAGTTTTTAAACACAAATACTTTGTTAATTTACTTTAATCATAACTTTTTTTTAGTTAGTTGAATATAAATGTGGAGATAGAGTGGGAGATTAAACATTCAAATTTAGGATAATTAATAGGGTGTCCCATTTATTAAATTGTGCTTGAATTAATAATGTATAAAGGTTGTTTTTAGTGTCTTGTGACCACATATTAGAGCCAAATAGGTCATCTAAACAAGTATTTCATAGCAAGCAGAATAATTGTAATGATTAATTTTTTTTCTTTTTAAAGTTTAAGAACTAAAATGGATAAAAAATATAAAAAGATCCAAATTTTATCTATTTGAGTTGGATAAATGTGGAAGTGAAAATTCAAAACACGAATATGAAAATATAACGAAATGACTGAGAAGTAAAATTTAAACCAATATATTAAATAAGTGATCACTAAATCCAAAAGTTTTAACCAATAGATTATACGAGTTGAATGATTAATTACGCACACCAATTGAAGTAAAAATAATGAATTTAAACATACGACCGTCCTAATACAATGTTAAACCACCACTAATTTAATTTAGATTAAACTTAATTTCATTTTTTTGTTTCATAATTAAAGGTTGGCTGAGGTTTTGCGAGAAGAGAGAGTTCAAATGAAGCTAGCAGAAGTAAAAATCGTCTTCGAAGACATGTTATCAGAACTCGAATCAGGAACAACCACCACCACCACCACCACATTTTCCGACAAACTAAAACAGACGGGGGCCGACAACAACGCCATCGACCGCGACGAATCTTCACCGGCAGAATCAACAAGATCGGACGCCGCCGTGGGAGACCAGAGACTAACCTGCAACATGGAGATTCCGGCGATGGCGGCGGCGCCGGAGCTGGAAAATATTAATCCACATATTCTGAGAGGAATTAAAGGGTTTGTGGAATTCCGGCGAGTTGTTCGAACAAAAGGGTCGAAAAGTAGAGATTCAGATGCGAAATTGGAGTGTCAAAAAGCTCAGCTTAGAGTTTTGCTCAAACAAAAAGGGACCGTCAGATCCAACCACCTCATTATTACCTAATTTTACTTCATCTCTTCAGACTTTTTTTTTCACTTTTTTTTCTCTCTCTCTCTTTATTGAAATAATTGTTTGATTTTTTTTTTTTTTTTTTTTTTTTTTTTTTTTTTTTTTTTTTTTTTGATAGTCATAAGAACTGATAAAAATAAGATTTTTCTTTTTTAGGGCTTGGGTTTGAGTTGTTGTGGAAGACATTTGTGTATAGAGTTTTCTAGGTTTTGTTGATTTTTTTTTTTTTGTTCACATTTGAATGTTATAGTTTGATTAAATGTAAATTAATTAAGATTTTTTTTTTTCAACTGTATTTTAATTAATGAAACTCATGACCTCTTAGTTACGAATACAACCCTATGCCTTATGCTCGGTTTGACATTAATTAAGGTTTTTGAGGATGGGTACAATGATAAATTGATAATTATAATTCTGTTTTTTTTTTTTTTTTTTGAACTTTTTGCATAAAAAAAATATTTTAGTCCTTTAAGTGGTTATTTTTTCACTAATCATCTAAATGGAAATCTAAATTTGTTAAAAATTGGACACCTAGTCTATTGTATGCTTAATTTTTTTTAGTACAACCATGTAGATGTAGACCTACCATTTATTGATTAAGTAAACAATGGTATTGATTAAGTAAACAAATAAAAATGTACTTGTATATGTTAAATTTCTACTAATTTAATGATTTATTAAAAATAAACAAGGACTAAAATTATTTTTGCAAAGTTGAGATTAAAATAAAATATTTGAAAATATATAAACTAACCTATAAAAATTTAGATACTAAAAGAAGACTTTACTTCCTAAAATTTGTTTTAACATTTATAGTTAAATTTTAATTTCAATTTACACAACAGACTAAATAGAACCAAAAAAAAAAAAAAAAAAAAGGTCAAAGTCAAAATGAACCCTTATATATATATATATATATATTTTTTTTTTTTTTTTGAAAACTATATATATATATATATATATATATATATATTAATTAATAATTAGTGCAAAGAAAAATAAAATCTTTGTGACAGATAGGCATAAGCAAATTTATTGACAATTAAAATATGTCTCAGCATCTCCAAGCATCTTTTTCGAGACTTTCTCACATGCTCATTAGATTTTTTTGACTTTTCAAAGCAAACCATCTTTTTCCCTATCGGTAAGCCAACGTATAATTTAATAATTATATTAATTATTGAATTAAAGAATTTATATATATATATATATATATATATATAAAAATATTAAAAAAAGAATTAAAAAAATTATATTAATAATTTGACTAATTAAGTTATATTGAGTTGTAAACCATAGGGTTTGGTTTCGAACTCGGATTCGGAATGGAGAAATTCATATATCTTACTTACTATGAGCTAATTGACAAGTTATATTTATTTAAAATAAATGAAATAAATAAATTAGGTCAAAATTATATATTTGGTCAATAAAGTTTGAGTATACATGTAATTTAAGTTTGGTATATCATATATGGTTATAATAGTTTTTATTTTTATTTTAGTTGTTATGATTTAACTTTTTAATTGCTCTCAATAGTTTTGGTCATAATTACCTTTTATCAACAAGATTTTTTTTTTTTTTTTTTTTTTTTTGGGTTGTTTTCTTTTTGTGGTTTCTGCAGGAGAAGGTGGAGTGGGGTGAGTTTGAGGAGTTGTGTACTTTGTGGTTTGTGGCTGGCGATATGGAATAGTCGTAATCGGGCTCGAATTACGGGGCATCGACCAATGACTGATATTGGGTCATGGGTTGCCAGTTACGTGAACTCTTTTAGGGAAGCCAATTGGAAGGAGGTGTTGGAGGGAGTTTCGACGAGGTTAGGCCATGAGCAGGTGAGGTGGTCGGCCCCCTGCGGGGAATGTATAAGGTGAATGTGGACGCAAGTTTTGTGGTTGCTGACCGGATGGCGGCAGTGGGGGTTGCGGTGCGAGACTTTTTGGGTCATGTTATGCTGACGACCGTATCATGGGTCCCAAATGTTCGAAGTGTGTTGATGGCTGAAAAGTTTGGCGGCGTCCGAGGGACTTCTATTGGCGTGGGAGGCAGGCTTGAGTCTGGTGATTTTAGAAACAGATTTCTCTCGGTTGTGTAGTTTTTTTTAGGGTGTGGGTGAGAATGTGACGGAAGTAAGAATGTTGGTAGCGGATGTGTGTATGCGGTTCCCCGTCCATTCAGGGAGCGTGACAGTTTCATACATAGAGAAGAGAATGTGGTTGCACACGGAGCTAGCGCACAGATGGCTTTGGGGTCTTCGACAGTGAGTGGTTTGGTTGGAGGATGTCCATGCAGAGATTGAGTCTCGAGTGATTTGATCGTGGTTTAGTTCTGTATCGAGCTTTGCGCAGATGGCTTTGAGAAATATTTTTTTATATTTTTTATGCAGCCCTAAACTCTAATATAATCAACTTGTACAATTATATAAATAAAAAAGATAATTTATCAGGTAGAAAAAAAAAGTGGTAATATGATAATAATAGAGATAATTTATGAGATTTGACTAAATTATACCGACCAAATTAAAACTACAATTATAACGAGTAAAATGAAAATTTTAAAATCATATATAAGGAGTAAATTGAAACATGTAAATTTATATTAATAATTTAGAATTCAAAATAAATTTTTTAAGAGATGTCTAAACGGACCCGGTAAATCACTACTAGACTAAACTATAAAATATGTAATTTAATCTAAATAAAAAATAAATATCGAAGTGTAACATATTGGCCGACCAAGCCCTCGAAAAACGTTAAAAACTCATAAATTATTTCTAAAATTTATTTCACTATTTGATCGAATTTTGGCTTTATTTATTTTGATTAATGAAAACTAGCCATTCTATGGTAAAAAACAAAAATGAACAAAACTCTGTCGGGTGGATCCTTTGGCTTTAGTTTGTCCTTTTTCACAAAGACAAGTATATTTTGTAAAGGATACTAATATATATTTATAAAAAAATAAATAATAATAATAATAGTAATAATAAAAGGAATTAAACAAAGTTCGAGATTAAGTCATCTCTTGTATTCTTACTGAAGTCTTTTTCTATTAATATAAATGGACCGTCAATATGGATATTAGAATATCCTAAAAAAAAGAAAGAAAAAAACATGAATATTAGAAATATGTAGTAGGGTTGTGAATCTTAAATTTAATAAAAAAATAATAATTGTAAAAGAATTGACCATAGAAATATTCAATTGATATCGAATTACTCTTAATTTTTTTTTTTTTTAAATAAGAAAAGAAGAAAGAAAACTCTTGACCTAATTTTTAAAAGATAATCAACACTTCAAATAACTAAAAACATTGATGTTTAAGTTGTTTGTGGGGGAAAACTTCTCTACTTGGTGAAAGTAAAAAGCTTTGTAAAATCGATGTTCGGACTTCCAACTAAAGTTTTACATTATTGAAAAATTATGAGTATATGAGTAAGAGTATCCATTGATACGAAATCTTTTGAATAAAAATAAAAATAAAATTATAATTTTTATTTATCCAAAATGGATAATATAATACCATTATAAAAAGGTATGTAAAGGATATGTTGTTCCTAACAATGGGTAATGTAGCTAATCTTTGGTTGGTTAGAGGAGGTATTAGTTTTTTTTTTTTTTTTGACAACATGTTGGGGTGGGGGATTGAACCTAGGAGCTCATGGTCGCTAGACAATCCATCATGCGGTTGAACTATACTCTTGTTGGCTAGAAGAGATATTAATTCTTTTATGAAGTTGGTTAATTTATAAGAAGTTTTACGGAATACTAAGAACATGTTTACGATTGATTTTGAAATGATTAAAACTACTTTTGTCATATTATTCAAAATCACTCTAAAACATGCATTTGATCATTGAGAATTAATTTTAATGATACGTAAATAGCGTTTAAAAATGTAAAATTAAACATTAAAATATTTTTGAATGATTAAATGCATATTTTTAAAGTGATTTTGAATATATAAAAAAATAATTTTTAACCATTTCAAAAATTGACTCCTAAACATATTTTAAAAACAATTAAAATTCTCAACTAAACTTTTCACCATCAAAATCAATCTAAAAAAATGGAGCCTCGGTCATTCCTTCTAAAAAGGTCCTTTTAGCCACTTAGTGAGCCAACTAACAAAGAAAATATGGCTTACTTGGCAAAATAGCTAAATTAATTTATATGGTAATGTGCCAATAATTTAATAATTTTGATTAATTAAAACAAATAAACATTGATAATTTACACCCATTCTATTATATTTCCCCCCATGCTTTACAACCCACAACTATCTCACCAATTCATTTTTTTTTTCTTTTCAACAACATATCTTAATGAAAATTCAAATCTATACTATAATATTTGGATCTTAATCAGTTGAGCTATGTTTAGGTTAAACATTCCACCAATTTGTTTTTATCTTTTTTTCTTCTTCTTTTTCTAATCATCTCTTTCCTAAGTCCTATGGGCCCACCAAACATTTTTTTATTCTTGAACACTTATCAATGGTACACGTATATACTTATCAATGGTACACGTATATACGTTGCAACTTATTCTTCTCTCTCGACACAAGTTATGCTAGATTTACAATCACCAATTACCCATCATAAGTTTAATAAGAGAGTCAACATGAACATAACTTATTAAGACATATATCATCGATTAAGGTGTCAGAAGTATGAATCTCGCCAAAGCGAGCTGATATATGTATGTCTTGACGACCAAGAGGTCTGTGGTTCGAATCCCCTCACCCCAATGTACTAAAAAAAAAAAAGAAGTATGAATCTCTAACTTCACCCACCGACACCAAAATTGAATAGAAGCCCACTCACAAATATGGGCCAAGCCCTTTTGTAAGTTCAAAATTGTAGATTCTAATTCAACAAACAATAAATGAAACAATGTACTTTGGTGGGCTCAGAAAACAGTTGGTAAAAGTTAAAAATTTGAATTGTTTAAAGCACTTATGAGCTATGACACACATACACATTTGATACCCCTTTTTCGAAGTCTCCCCTTCTCCAATGCAATGCAACTCCCTTTTGAATTCAATTTTAGCGCCCAAACTTTGCGTCCCTACAGCCCACTCTATAGCCCCCCAACCCCAAAAAAGGCAAAAACACAAAGCATTTCAAAATTTCAATTACTTCAATCTCTCTTTTGATTCCCTTCTCCATTTCCCAATTTCACTGCCATTGATCCCTCAAAAATGGGCTGTGTTTCTTCCCATCTTCTAAATCACGACGACGAATTCCCCCAGCTCGGAAGCTCTGCTCTCGGCCACCACATTGTCTCGCTCACTTCCACCACTTATGGCTTTCTTAACCTCGACCCACCTTCCGCCGCCACCCCGACTCTGCCTGCCAAATTCACGTTTGGCTCTGTTTTTCCCACTCCCCTCTCTGAACCCAAATCCGAAACTAAGTCCCTTCGTTGTGAGCCCGAGGTTATCAATTCTTGGGAGCTCATGGATGGCCTTGATGCCGATAGCTTTCGATTGGCGCTTCTCCCTCGATCGAAACGTTTCGCTCTCAAGGACGATGATTCGAACAAGGAGAATTCCATCCCCAATTGCCCGAATCAGATCGTGGAATCTGCCGTCCTTCGACCGGTCGCTCGGGCCACCGATACCGCTACTGTGACGGTACCCTCTTCGGCAAAAGATTTGCTCGATAGGTATGTTGAACCCAAAAACTTAAACTGGCTGCTCATGGATAGTACTCTTTGTTAACTAAGGAAGAAATGACATTATAGGGATTGAAATTGAGTAATTCTTGCTAGCTCTGCTTTTGATGCTTAAATAACTGCTAGATTTAGAACTGATTTTAGGAGTAGTGATTTTAAGGAGTGATTTTAGAAGTAATGATTTTGGGGAATGATTAATGGTGATTTTAGTGAAAATGATTTGTTTATAAGTGATTTTGAATGATTGAAGGGTGTCTGAGAGTGATTTTGAACCTGACAAAAATGATTTTAACCTCTTCAAAATCACTCTCAAGCATGATTTAAAAGAGGGTAGGTTCTAGGTTACAATATATTTAATCATTTATACATATTCTCATCCAGGTTCGAGTCACTCTGCCCGCCGAGTGGGGAGCATCGAGTGGTGGTGTACACAACCACCCTACGAGGGATAAGAAAGACCTTCGAGGAGTGCAACGCGGTTCGAGCGGCGATAGAAGGCACCGGAGTGCAAATATGCGAGCGAGACGTGTCAATGGATCGCGGGTTCAAAGAAGAGCTAAAGGAATTGATGAAAGGGAGAGGGCAAGAAGGCATGGTTCCTCCAAGAGTGTTCATAAGAGGGAAGTACATTGGGAATGGTGAAGAAGTGATGAAAATGGTAGAAGAAGGAATGTTAGGGAAATTAGTTGAAGGGCTACCCAAAATCATAGGTGGGTCAGTTTGTGAAGGGTGTGGAAATGCAAGGTTTTTGCCTTGTTTTCAATGCAGTGGGAGCTGCAAATTGGTGATGGCAATGAAAAAAGAAGGGTTTCAAAAGCAAGGATATGGGAAGCCTGTGGTTGTCAAGTGCCCTGATTGCAATGAAAATGGCCTTGTTCTTTGCCCCATTTGTAGCTGATCAGATAATAAGTTATATACATATATCATTCAGAAGGTTTCAAAACAAAATTCTGCTCACCCTTTTTGTTCAATCTGATGCAGAGCTGTTTCTACTCTTACAATAAATTTTAAGGTCAGTTCTTGGCTGATTTATATGAAAGAAATTGGTTTGGTCTTCTGGTTCAATCTCTGTCTAATAGCTCAAAGCTTTTGTACTTGTGTTGTGCTGATGAACTCTGTTAAGAACTCACTTGAAAGAATATGAACAAATTATGAACAGATATGGAAAGTATATGATAAGGAGATTCTTTATTTTAGTTCTTCAAATTTTTATAGATTGATATCTTGCAATAAAAATCTGCCATATAACATAACGATACCCGAAAAAATTATAGTAGTACGGAAGTATTATACTCTCTTTACTCCCTTTGATTTTGTATTTTAATAGATATCACATTATTTTTAAAAGATTACCGATGAGACGTGACATGCAATAAATAAATAAATTTTTGTATAGGAAAATCAGACACAAAAATCATGATTTTTCAATTATATCTCTTATTTTAGCCATAACCTTCTATAGAAAAAGTTGTGCAACTATTATATATTCTTCCCCCTTGCCTATTATATATGTTTTCTTTTTAATTTCTTTTTCAATAGAAAAGAAAGAACAAGAAAACACTGTTTTGTTTTGTTTTTCTTTCCAATAATAGTAATAATAAAAAAAGTAATTTTTTTTTTAATGTTCGTATATTGTTTGTGATATCATGGATCCACCGACCAGAAGCCCAATTCAGAAAACGGAACTAAGAGAATTTGGACTGACTTTATCCTCAG
Organism: Herpetospermum pedunculosum; assembly: GCA_028017165.1. NCBI lineage: Eukaryota > Viridiplantae > Streptophyta > Magnoliopsida > Cucurbitales > Cucurbitaceae > Herpetospermum > Herpetospermum pedunculosum. Next base: position 64,843,841 of record CM051527.1, on the reverse strand, counting down.
CCCATTAAGGGAAAATATTTAGAAAAGTTGTCTGTTGGGAAATAAAAACATTTTTTTTTTTTTTTAAGTACAACAACTCGATATTTAACCGACCTATGATTCATTTATTGTTTCAACATACTATTCATCAACTATGTCTTCGATTTTCTTGCCGGAGATCTTGGGATGTGCTCGTTGTGTGAATGTGTATACAAATAGGGTCACTATTTGCCTACTACTATTAAGTAAAGGTAGAGAGTGGATTCTAGATTATATAGTCTAGTAGGGTGAACTAAGGTTTCGAAAAAATCTCTACGGATTCTTCTTTGCAAGACACATCCATAAGTGGTTTAGCGATGTTTCCGGTAGCCTTGTTGGGACCTCTAGATCGAATAATTTGTTTACAAGACGCTCTTAAGAGTCATGTCAATTATCGCTGAGTTATACTCACTTCGACTTTTTTGAGTTCAACAAAAAAGAGAGAATATAAAGTGATCGAGTTTTGTCAGAATTTGCTCTAGAAGTTGCTCTCGCTCCGGACTGACTTTCTGGGAAGATAGGATTGGGCTACTCAGCAACATCGTCTCACATGCCCGACCAGTAGTACCATGTGTATAGTACCCGGAAGATCACCAGTTGATTGTAGCAGAGGTATCATCTTTCTAACAGTAGATGAAAATCTTTAATTTTGAAAAAAAGAACTTGTCTGATCTTACAACTGTCGAACCCCGAGAAAATTCCTTCCATATTTTGAGTTCAACAATTACGGGAGAGACGATAATCCTAATTACACAAACGGATTTACATTGTTGTTTTTTCTATTAATTACTAAAGAAAATCTACTCCTAATTGTATTAGCATTATATAATTGTTCAATTTATAAAATCACTTTTAAAATCTTAACCAAATTTCAAAAACAAAATGGAATATATTTTTTTAAACTATAGATTCAAATTATTTCAATTTTTCTTATAAACATTTTTTTAATACTTAATTTTAAAAACTAAAACAAAAGTAATTATAGAAATTATAGAAATTGAAAGATGGCATAAGAAATTCTGAAAATAAACCTATTTTTTTAATAAAAACAAAAATATTTACCAAACGAGTACGACTCCTTAATTTAATTTTTTTTTTTTGGCTAAAACTCTTTAAAGTATATTTAAAAATGATTGCATAAGAAAGTTAAGTAATAATATATGAACAAGTAATATAAATTTTAAAAACATAAAACAATATACAACATCCTTATATCAACATCAAACATCAAATTAGCTTGTAGTAACCAAACTTAGCTTTAGAAGACATAAATATCAATCATCAAACAGCCTTTACAGTAAAGTATACAATAATAGTAATCAATTATTGATAATTAGTCAATTAATTAGCAAAAGAAAAAGAAGATTCAATCAATAATTGGCATTCAACAAATAAAGTCGTTGCTCAAAATTATAGTTTTACAAAAAGGAAAAAGAGCATCTAATCCTTATTTTTCTTTTTTGCTTAAATTATCTATTTATTACAAATTAAAAGTGTGACCGTATAAACTTTTATGTGTACCATTTGAAAAAAGATAAATATTTTGAAGGTTAACTTATAAAACTTAAGTCTCTATATATATTGAGTATTGTATAGATGTTACTTTAAAAATATATAGTTATTTAGTTTTGAACTTTAAAAAGTAAATTATGCTAAATTAGATTGTATTATTTATTTAGTTCTTGTCCTTTACACAATTATCGAAATACATCATGCTGACGTAATATATCCTATTAAGCCACTCCAACTTAATCGATTTTTTTTTTTAATAACAAGGAACAAATATGGACATCATCTAAAGCTTAGGAATGTAATTAGAATTTTTTTTTTTTAACTTTTAATATATTTTTTTTTTAGTTTATGGGCTAAATAGACAAAATTGTTTGATAGGTTTGAAAATATTTTATTTTGGTTAAAATAATATTTTGATCCCTATTTTCAATACTACTCTCAAATGTTTAAATTTAGTTTTTGTATTTTTAATAAATCTTAAAATAGTCATTATTTATTTATTTATTTATTTGAATGTGTGTTTCCAAAAACTATAAAGAAAAGGTTAAAAAATATATTTTTTTTTTTGAAAAATTAACATTAACCCAGAATTAATTTTAAGATTTGTTCACCCAATGACTAATTGTGAACATATGAAAGTATAGTGAATAAAATAGAACAAGTTTTCAAAATATAAGGAGGAAAATGAAATTTTAACTTTTTATTTCTAAATCTCATTTGATTGGTCTTTCAACGTTCTAAGATTATTCTATTTTGGTCTCTAAACTTTCAATTTCATTTCATTTTAAATTCTTCAAGTTTGAACTTTCAAAATATCTTTTATTCTCTTAACTTTTTAAAATTTTACCTTTTTTGGCCAATACTTTTATTTTGCTTAAGAAAATAATAACATGACTTCAAGACTATTCTGATGTGAATTAGGTTAATTGAAGTGCATATAAGTAAGGTAAATATTAGGTGGTAAAAAAAAAATAGTAATTACCTTTTTTTCTTTAAGCTCGGAGACTAAATAAACATTTTCATAGTTTAAAAATCAAAATGAGATTTAAACTAATATTTTTACCATCAATTTTATCCTGAAATTGAACTTTTGAGTCTTGTGGTAGTTTAATATAATATTAGAATATAAGGTTGTTTGTTTAAACACCAACACATTATATACTCTTCAATTAATATCGATAATCTTTAATTTGAGACTCCTCTAATTTCAAAAAACACAATTAATAATTTTAGTCATTTAACAAATTTTCAAATGTGAACCCTAATTAATCCAATCAGTAACCAATCTAATTTTTTTTTGAAATTGTACCAGATGTCAATTTAGAGTAAAATAATTAAAAATATAGCATTTATTTTTACAAAATTTAGAGTAAAATAATTAAAAATATAACATTTTTTTAAATTTTTTTTTTACAGATATGACAATTTCTATCATTGATAGTATGGTCTATTGGTGATAGTAGTCTATCACCTCAATTTTTTTTTTTTTTTTATAGAATTCTAGTCTATTAGTGATAGTAGTCTATCACTGATAGTAACTAGTGATAGTCATATATCAACGATAACTTTAGCCACTGATTTTTTGCCATATTTGTAAAATGTTTTAAATTTTGTTAAATTTACAATTATTTTTGGCTTAATTGCTGTTTGTGCAACCATTTTTTTTTTTATATATATATTTTTTTTAATATTACATTCGGACAAGTGAGGTACCGAACTAAGGTATCAATACTCAATTGGCTGGACATTTGGCTATGTTCATATTAACAACTTTCTAACATCAAATATATTTCATAAATCAAAATTTTCAATTTGATTCAAAATCAGGGCACAAAAATCTGTGTGTCTATAAAGAGTTTGAACGCCTTGAAATTGTGCATGGTTTGGTGTGGCTATGGTGGCTGAATTGTATGTAAGCCCTTTGGATGTTACCTTTGACCTGATGATTGAGACTCTTTCACCTAAAACATCCTTAAAAGTTAACAATGTTCTTCTCTATGTCTTCTCTTTTATGATACAAACATGGAATGGAATATATGGGATAATTGGGAAGCAGCAACCTTTGAGGAGGGGCCATATCTCAATATACCAAGAATAAAGCTGAACCAAAGTCTTTGTTTTTCTAGAAGGACAAAAGAAAAATATATATTCTATATTCATCTAGGGATATATCAAGTTATTTTTTTCATTTTAACTTTTTTATGTCAAGAATATAACTTTTGATATTGGTTTTGCAATTGATGTTCCAACCCCTATGAACGTCGAAATCATTGAGATAATTGAACGTGTATTGTTGTTGAATGAATTCAAACCAACTCTAGAAGAGTTTAGGGTATGATAAACAATTGAAATTGTCAAATCGAGCATAGTTCATTGGCATAAGGTTGTGTCCTTGACTAAGAGGTCATCAGTTCAATCTTCGCATTTTTAGAAGGTTTATCTATACCATTTTAGCAATCATATGTCTTCGAAAAGTTGGGTTGGTAAAGCTTGTAGCATTTAAATAATTTCCACGCCTAATGAACATTTAACATTTAAGCCTAATGAACATTTAACATTTAAGTCAATGTTTAGGGGACAATAATAGATTAATATTTAGCCCAAAAATAGTTGTCAAATATATATGAGGTAGACATATTTTAGAAACTACGAGGTAATTGTCTTAACAAAAAATAATTAGCAAATTAGATATGAGAAATATATTTAGGGTTATGTTTAGGTCAAGAAGTTTGTTAAGCTATGTTTATCAAAAGCATTAGAGGTTTTTAAAGCATTGAAATGGATGTATCATCTCTATTATTAATTGAATTTGGTTAAGGTTGTAGGGCCAGTCGGTAAAACTCACCAAGCCTGTCTCAAATGTGTCATTCAAACTATTCTTTTTTTGATAGGAGAGATCAAATATGAAACCAAACATAATAATGTTTATATATATTTACTAAATCTTGTTGGGGAGATTTTCTTGACTTTGAGGTGTGTTTGGAAACTAATTAAAATTAGTGGGGATTTGTTATTCTATAATTTCGATAGTTAATCAATAATAATGCATTGGCTGTACTTTAACCTTTGGTTGCAATGCTAATATGGAAGGTGTTGATTGAACAATTGAAAATGATGCGTTCGTTCAAGTAATATATCTTTAGAATATTATGAATCATATGGTTAATTTTTTTTTTCTTTTTTTGAGATTGAATCATATGGTTAATTAAACACTGTAATAATGTTTTTAACTAATGGTGATATTAAAAGTTTAGAGAGTGAAATCTTGAACTTATTATGTTACGAAAGAATCGAATAACAAAGAATAAGGGTGTTAAAGAAAATCGACACAAACTTACGTGGTTCATTAACGTTGTGTTAGGTACGTCCACAGGTAGAAGAGAGAGAACAATATTATTACGAATAGAAGAGAATTACAAATGACAGACTAGGAGGCAGCTGAAGTCATTAGAAAAGTTTATATATGACACCCTTTTAATGATCTAATACAAAATGGGTTGGTCATAAGAAATTCAAGACATTTCAATATATTAAAGTTAGGGTGACTGGTGTATTGTGTGATTTTACATGTTAATAGACCTTTTACCTTGTAACAATTTATCATCTCAAATAAAATAAAAAATTGTAACAATTTATACGATAAAATCTCACCATAACCATAACAAAAATAAAAATTATAAGAAGTGAGATCGTTAATATATCACAACTATATATATATTTTTTTTTTGAGAGAAATGAAAGTAAGGAAAACTTACTTTTCTTTGAAGACCTTGATCTTAGATTAACTATGGACTTATTCTCATCTTCCTAGTATGACTCTTTTGGTGAACTTTAATTTAGTTCATTCGACATAATGTATAACTTAATTATTAAGAGGTCACAGACTCACAAGGTCGATTTCTTCTGCCTCACATGTTGTCGGAAAAAAAAAAAAACTTTAATTTAGGCATGTAGGCCTATGGAAGAAATTGAATAAAAAGTTTTCTTAAAGGCTACTTGCAACACAGAGAAATCTTAGAACTTTATTGGTCTTCAAGGGCAATTACAAATTGGTAAATATTCTCTTAATTAATAAACATCAAGAAAGCAATATTATTGATTTCATTTCAATTTGTTAAATATTTGATTAACAAAAAGAAATTACCTGAAAGAAAATAAAAAAAGAAAGGGAAAATTATTTTTTCCTAGCTAGGGCGGCTTTAATAAAGGTTTACTATGGTCTATGGCCTACTCACCACCTTTGTGACTCTCCTAGTAGAAATAAGTTCATTCTAGCCTTTTTTATTATAGTAAATCCCTCCTTCATAGTTTCTTAAAAAAAAAAAAAAAAAAAAAAAAAAAAAAAAAAAAAAAAAAAAAAAATCCCTCATTTCTAGGTTCGAATAATTGGGTTCTAAATTTCAAACATCAATTTTTTACCACTTTCATTATTAGGTTTAATCACTCCTCTATATATATATATATGATGCTTACTATATATATATATTGTTTTAAAGGTATCTTCCATTATTATTTATTTGTTTTTGCATGACAATAAATGAAATAATAACCTTTATATTAATTAGCAACAAACTTATAGGTAAGTTATACGCTCTCAAAACGTGCAATAATATTTTCCTCTTAGTATAGACAATAGCTACAAAACTTACCTTCAAAGCCATCATACTCTAAAGCATTACAATAATTCACGACTTCAAAAAACAAACAAACATAAAAACATCAGTTAAAATATCATTTTGATTTTTGTATTTTAAATGTCAAAATTTAGTTCTTAGGGTTAGTTTTAAAGTTAATTTTTATTTAACTTAGAAAATTAATAATAATAATAAAAAAAAATAATAAAAAAAACTCAACTACGTAGATATACAACCATACACCTCCCTAAAAGTTCACAAGTGACCAACAACTATCCTACGTAGTATTTACTTCTATACGATTTTTTTAATTGAAATGTGATTGTAGTATCTATATTTTGAGATATATTATTTTAATCATTGTAATTTCAAATATCTAAATTTAGTACTCTTCATACTTTAAACAAATCTTTAAATTATTTATAAAAAAAGAAAAAACAAAAAAACTTTAAATTAACTCTTAATATTAGTTTATTTATTAAATTTTTTCAAAAGTAATTTAGACTATATTAACATCCTTTTATAAATTTTGGAAACAAATTCCTGTTTTATTGTGTTTTTTTTTTTAATAATTTTTTTTAAAAAATGTCTAATAAATCTTTTTGTCGAACCTTTAAATATAAATGAAAACTTTATGAGTATTTGCTCACTTTTAATTTTTCCTATTTTATACCAATTTCAATAATATAATTGTTAAATACGTAGCCTACATGAGGTAAAAAAAAAATAAAAAAAATACGTAGCCCACATTATTTAATATTTAGAATTGTACCCACAAACTAGGACCTAATTTATTTAAATAAAAAATAATAATTAAAAAAAAAGGCAGAAAAAAGCAATAAAGTAAAAGTTCAACGTTCAAAATCAGGAACCACAAAATCTTGGACTTTCCAACGCAAGATTCAAAATCCAATGGGAAGATAATAGATAAGCTCAAATAAAACCAAAAATCCCTTTCCAAAAAAATAAAATAAAACCAAAAAGAGTGAGACTTTATTACACTTACACATCCATAAATAGGTCTATTTAATTTACTTACTATATAATATGCAATACTTTAGTGGATAAAAGTATTGATGAATTTAATTTTGAACTAAATTTGATAGAGAAGAAGAACCCTACGGAACACACAACCTTGAACCTATGTACAAGTACAAACAAGTTATCAAATTTATATTTTTAAAATTAAAAGCAACAACCCCGCTTGGATAATAATTCCATTTTTTTTTTTTTTAAATAACTTCTAAAAACTACTACTCATACTTGATACTTGTGTACTTTCTTATTTGATTTCCACTTTTAAAAACAATTTTGGAATCATTGTCAAATTTTAGAAATACAATAACATACTCACAACTACCTTTGTTTTTGTTAGCTAGGTTTCATAATTTGAAAGGATTTCAAAGATATTTTTGGAAATATATTAAAACAAAGAAATATGTTAACAAACCAACATGATTTTGAATAACAAATAATAATAATAATATAGTAAAAATAATTATTAAATTAATCCAATAGTATAATACAAATAGTAAGAGAAAAATATATGTCTTTATAGGTCTCAAGTTGAAGATACAATAGTTTAATTGATTTAGACAATAGTAACATCCTTTATTAGGTCAAATCTTCGAATTTCAACCCTACATTTCAAGGTTATATATATTTTCAGATACAATACTATAAACTATTATATAGATTGATGTCCTATCATATAGTTATGAAAGAATAACAATCTTCAAGAACACTTAGAATTTTTTTTTTTTTTTTTTTTAAGTACAAAGAACACTTGATTGTAGTTATTGGTAAAAAGTCGTTATTGGATTACCATATTAATTAATTAAGTGACCTCATAACTTTGTATTCTAAGATTGGAAAAAAAAGTGGATCTTTATCTGAAAAGGGAAGATATAGTTAACTTTTTCCCTTGATTAGCTCCTCCATCACTTGTCTATTGAGCTTAGCTCATGAGCATGTGAAGGAAAATCATAGTCTTAAAGGACCACACCACACATATCCTATTTACTAACTCTTTTTTTCTTTTCTTTTTTTGAACTTAACTATTCATAATTTGTAGTTTATATCTCCAACTATGTTATCATACCATATCTCCTTAAATCTCAAATTTATCGGAGAATTGTACGATTGACTCCCCATTTTAAGCGAATTGTCAAAATGATCCGGATCTGGAAAAAAAAAAGGCAAACTGACCTTCTGCAGACATCATCAGCATTTTTTTTAATATTATTTTCTAGCTCTAGCTGCGGGCGCGAGCTGATCTCGCTCTAGCTCGGGCGCGGGCTGGTCTCGCTCTAGCTCTAGCTTCATTTAAGATCTGAAAATTTCAAGATCTTGAAGTTTTTTTCAGATTCGAGACCAACATACCAACCCGCGCCCGAGCTAGAGCGAGATCAGCCCGCACCTGCAGCTAGAGCTAGAAAATAATATTAAAAAAAAACTGATGATGTCAACAGAAGGTCAGTTTGACTTATTTTCAGATCCGGATCAGTTTGACAAATGAGTTAAAATAGGGGGTCAGTCGTACAATTCTCCCACTTTCTTTCCCTTTTATGTCTTTCTGATATCGTTTTTTCCTTTCTAATGTCGTTTTTTCGTTATTTATTCTTTCTCTACTTTTTTTAATAGGGTAGGATATTAGGGTTCTCAATTTTAAATGACTACATCGATAGTGAGAAGAAGATAGAATATCTATTATGAACTAAAAATAGGGTTGAAAAGTTGAAGTTTTAAATTTATTCTAATATATTATCTTCCTACTTTTCTTAACACATATGAAACCTACCTACTAGAAAAAGTCAATATAGCTCACTGAATAAGGTATTTTAACCATCTCAAAAGTCAATGGTTACTTATATCTAGCAAATGTTGAACTAAAAAAAAAATTATATGAAAATTATTAAATGAAATGAGGAGAAATTAGCATCGAAGGATTTTTTTTTTTTTTTTTTTATTTACTTCAACACAACATGTGAGTTAGGAAGATTTGAATTTCTGACCTATTGATTGAGAGACATATATCTTAACCAGTTGAGTTATGATTAGATTTAACGAATTAAGAAGATTTGAATTTCTAACCTATTGATTGAGAGACATATACCTTAATCAGTTGAGTTATGATTAGATTTAACAAATTATGAATTAAAAGAAATGGATTCTAAATCTTTTTAAGTCGTTAATACATAATTATATGAAAGTTAGAAATGGTGGAAAGTGACTCCCTACCATGTACTAGTTGAGGTTAGTTAATTACATTGATTTAGGGTTTGAACATTGTTTAAAAAGCTAACTTAGGCCAATCATTATTCTTTTTACCGCTCTTTCTATTGAGGGTATGTGATCAACTACCACTACAAAAAAAGCATAGTGGAAGTAGGTTTACGATGACCCACCTAAAAAAAATTAGTATAATTTTTGTCTTCTGCTTTGCAACAATGAGATGATTAAGTTGGTACACTAATGGATGAAATATGAAAATGGTGTGTAGTTGTGTGGGACCTAAAAATGAATTTGTATGAAGAAAAGGTTTGAATGAACTCCAATTCCAACCAAATATAGTGGGAAGATCAGTTAGCAGTGTCAATTAATTGGCACCCAATTAAGGACATTTATGGTCGTAAATACATAAGTACTAAGGGATAAGGAGTCCCACCAAGCCACGTGCACCTCTAAGTACAAACACGAAAACCTCATACCACTAAAAAAAAACCCTAATTCAACTAGAGAGGAGATTCTAACTTTCAACCTTTATATTTTAGAGTTTTAAAAAGATGAGTGTGAGTGATGGAAATTGGGGAGTAATGAATTTGAGAGTTACAGGCCAAATAAGACTAAATTTGACTATGGGTTTATTTTGCAAATGTGCATAGTATTTCAACAAAACCCAAGAACTTTGGAAAGAATGTTTGAAGAGTTGTACCAAGCAAATCACATCTAAATTCGGTTGTACTTGAAAGATTAGTTTACACGGTCCAAATGAAGGTACATGTTAAGGACAACAAACTATCTCTACAATGGTATGGTATTGTCCACTTTAGATACATAACCCTTATGACTTTGCTTTTGGTTTCACTCAAAATGTCTCATATATCATTGGAGATAATTGTCCTCTCTTATATACCCATAGTTTTTTTTTTATCTAACTAATGTGAAACTTTGTTAGTGTTTAGGATCATAATTGTCCTCCTTTATATATCCCTCGAACAAAGTACCACATCGACCTCCTCTCAGATAGGATCATATTACATTTGAACATATTACCTTATAATGCTCAACCACGACCTTCAGATAGACATCCCTCTAAATTACACTTAAGCAAAGTTCAACCATGGATTCATTTATGACTAATTATGACTATGTCATTGAAGGTTCATCAATATCTTTATTTGACACTCGAGAATTCTACAAACATGGCTAAGTTAGAGGCATGGCTCCGATACCACTTGTTGAGGACAACAAATCTAGATATCTCTACAATGGTATGATATTGTCCAGTTTGGGCATAACTCTCATGCCTTTGCTTTTGGTTTCACCCAAAAGGCTTCACACCATTGGAGACAATTGTCCTCCATTATATACCCATGATTTATTTTTCTTATCTAACCAATGTGTGAATTTGTTAGCACTCCTAACAATACAAAAAATTCATACAATATGAGTGTTCTCAAAATAGCATCATGCCTTGGCTGGAAGTAATCGTAGTGAAGATGGATGATGAAAAATAAGATACTCACAGTTTTTATCTTATTACATTAATCTTCTTATGAATATATCAAAGACGATATTAATGTACGAAAATGAGACTAGTTATCTTTCCTGTTGTGTTGGATTGAGATATGATTGAGTCTAAGTATCAAAAATTAATTGGAGCAAAAATTGAGAAATTTTGCTTGTTTATTTAAATGGATTTAAGGGTGTGTGTGGTTTACTTTTTAAAGAGTGACGTTTGTCCCAAGAAGTTGGAGGGAGTTGAAGTTAGAAAGTTGGAAAGTTTTGAAATTTGTGTTTGGGACATGAGTAGTTTAGTCTGAAGTTTGTGGTGTGTTTAGACAAGAAGTTGTTAAACCTCAAATTTTGAAGTCTGAGTTTATTTTAGATGTTTTTTACTGCTCAATTTTTTCTACAAATTTTCACTATTAAATATTTTTCTAATAAATTCTAAGAATGGTTTTTTTTTTATCTACCATTTACAAATTCTTTGAAGACAACAATGCCTCACATTATATTTTCAATATCTCGCATTGATTATCAATAAAAAAAAAAAATAATAATAATAATAATAATAATAATAATAAAATAATAATAATAATAATAATATATATATATATATATATATTTTTTTTTTTTTTTTTGTTAAGACTCGTCTTTAATTTTATGAACTTTAATAATGATTTTTTTTTTGTTTTTATTAATGTATGTATATTTTACAAATTTTTTTAAAGAAAAAAAAATAACAACACATAAACAACACATAATTATAGTTTTACTTTGATTTATCTATCAAACACATCTTTCCCCGCCTCTGCCCACTTAAATTTGTCATTCCATCTTAATCCACTATAACTGGAACCTAATATCTCAACAATGACGGTTTATTTTAGCTATTTTTTTTACACTTTTTTTCTATAATTTTTCATATTTTCATTATTAGGGACTTCTTCCAATAAATTTTAAAAATGCGATTTTTGCTTTTTATTTTAAGTATCTTTTACAAATTCGTTGAAGATAACAAAAAAATAATTGTGACCACAATCCTTCACCTTCTTTTTTTCAATATCACTCACATTAATTATTCATTTTATTTGGATAGTTTTGAAATAAAACAGAGTTATACAATAGTGGGTTAAATATTACAAGTGAATTTGAGAGATTTAAATCTATTAATCTAAACGGATTCAAATAAGAAGATGTTTTTATTTATCTCCATTTTATTTATCTCCATTGCACAGGAATACTACATTTAAAATTTTTTTTAGGTACCAATTTTGATTAAACAACCTAATTTATATTTAAAATAACAAAAATAAGGTTGAATTGTATTTTGTCATTTTACACATTTTGTTCAATCATGTTTTTTTTTAAAAATAATTACCAATATGAGGGAGAGAGAGGATGAGAGAGAAATGTGCTCCCTTGAAAAATGAGACAGAGTTGAATATTAATTACTGTTGAAGTCTGGGGTTGAACAATAATTACTCTTGAAGTCTGGAGAGTTGATATTTTTTATCCGAGTTCAACAACTCCGTAGATCAAACAGAAAGTAAACTTACTCCCCAACTCCGTGGGCCAAACGACTAAGTGTTTAATTTTTCAAAAAAATCATTTTATAACAAATTGAGGTGTTTGGCAACCACTCAAATTGATTTATTTGGAAATTAATGAGTTTTAGAAATAAATCATGTTGGGTGAAAAACTTAATATCAGCTTTTACAAAAAAAATGGTTTTTGGTGTTTAATTGAAAAATCTACTTCATTTTCATAAGGTATTAAAATTACCAAAATACCTTCACACTACTCTCTTAAATTTTATCAACTCACGATTGTTGTCGGCTACCTCCTCCGACAATGCCGTTGTCGGTCATCTCCGGCCACCGTCACCGATCTCCGATCTCTGTCGTCGATCTCTGGCGACCGTCTTCGGTCACCGCTTCCGATCTTCGTCGGCCAATCTCCAACGACCAATCTTCGGCCACCGCCTCCGATCTCCGACAACTTCCAGCGACCACCTCCGTCCACCGTCGCCGATCTCTAGCGACAACCTCCGCCGCCTCCGATGACGACCTTCGACCACTGTCCCCGATCTTTAAAAAAATGTTTAAAATAATATATTTATTAAAAAATATTTTTGTAGTAGTCAATCTAAAACACATTCTAAGAGAAAAAAAATTGGAATATTTGGCCAGATGTCCTTAAATTAAAACTCATTCGAGAGATTGACGCGCGATTTTAAAAATTAGTCAAAATGACATTTTGCTGACATCACTCTCGCTCTCGCTCTCGTTCTTTTGCGGGCTCCATTTTATAACTAAAAATTTCTAACGAGAGAAATCTCAACGAGACTGATGTCAGCAAAATGTCATTTTGACTCATTTTTAAAATCGCGCGTCAATCTCTCGAATGGCCTTAATTTAAGGTCATCTAGCCAAATATCCCAAGAAAATTTGAATTGACATTCTAGCGCGTGTGAGAGAAAACATTCGCCCAGTAGTCTGAGGCTCAGACTCAGACTCTGAGTATGCTTTCAAAATTAGTTTTTTTTTTTTTTTTTTTTTTTGGGCCAGAACTACGTTTAAAAACATGTTAGTACACATAAAAAATGTTGGATAAAAATTCACTTTAATATTTGAATCTTGGCAATCATTTTTGGTCAAGTACTTAATTGAGGTATAAATACTTTTTAACAAAGTACTTTATTGTGTTTTTAAAACTTTTTCTAAAAGCCTTTTCAAGTTACTCCAAAACATGATTTTGAGTTAGAAAACATGTTTAGCTCTTACAAAAGTACCTTTGGACATATCAAAACTTCCCCAAACATAGTCATAGCTAAAATAACTAGTCTTTTTTTTTTCTTTCTTTAGGCACTGCAAAACATATACTTTATTCTACTCATCAATTAGAACTTTGGTACTCACTTTTCTTTTAAACTTTTGGTTATTAGAAATTTGTACTCTTTGGTCCAAGTTTGATGTGGTCCTTAATGGATGCTGAATTGGCAATGCCATATACAAAATTTTTCATAAATGTCCATTAAATACATATATCTTTAACACTATGTATGGAGAAAAAAAAACATATATATATATATATATATATATATATATATATATATATATATCTTTAAGCATTTATGTAAAAAAAAGAAATAAATAAAGAAAACAAAACCGCATGCTTGGACATGTGATTATATTTACTGTCCGGAAAGAACTTTTATTGTCTTTCCATCCGTAATAATGAATAATTTAAATAAATCTATTCATGAATGATGTGACATATATATATTATTTCAAATTATGATACACATGTGATGTACCGATCTAACAATTATTACTTTACATAAGATTAATTTATTCATGGCACGTGAGCGATAAATACAATCTAATTAAATTACAAACCATATAATAATTAATGCGGGAGCTAGGAGAATTATTATTTTTTTATTGGTATCTATCATACAATTAAAAAACATGACAAATAAAGAACATTGTAGAAGAGGATGTTTTGTGGGTGTTAGTTAAATTGTCTTCCATCCAAACTTCATTCATTATTATTAATTCTAAAAAATCCTTTAATATTCATCTCTTTTGGAGATGTCCCATATGCCTTGAAATGGAATTGTCTTCAACCTTTATATATTGGTTTGCAAATCCCGCAAATTTTGGTTTCTTCTTTTGGTGTTATTTAATTAGTTTTATTACCTTTTTTTTTTTATAGTTCTAAGATGGAATATATTGAAATGTAAAAGAATGTGAATATATAATATTATACGTCAACTTCAACATAGTTCAATTGGTTAAAGTATATACTATCAATCAAGATTTTTTTTTCTTTTTCTGCTGGTGTGATAGTACAATGACAATAATATAAACAATCAAAGGATGTAGGTAGAGGGTTCGCTCCAAAGTGGGACTATGTCCGATCTCTGGTTAAGAACAATGAACATTCTACATATCTTTTACTTGTATGATATTGTCTATACTTTGGACATAAGCTTTCATAGTTTTGTTTTTCGTTTTATCCAAAATGTTTCATATTGATCAATAGAGATCATAATTGTCCTTACTTATATATTATTCATCTTTTCATTTCCTAATTAATATGGAACGACTTTGGTCACATTTCCAACAATCATCTCTTCTCGTACAAAGTATTACAAAGTCTTCCATAGAATAGTTATCCATGCGTCTACTTTTCAATTCCATCGATAGTATTGAGATATATCAGTAATATATCCCCAGTAATTGTTGAGATAGGATTGTTATTATATTTGTTATATTGAGCGGTTTAGAGAGATCAAGGTGAGGAGATTTATTCTACTTACCATTAGAGTTATATTGGCTCTTATACCATGTTAAATTCACATCCAATATATCTCCATCATAGGATCAAATACATATGTAAGAGTGAAAATAAATCTTTCTCCTTAAATCTCTCTAAAGATAGAACTAAGTATAACTCTAATATATCTCAACAGATTGCTTGTCGTTTCTTTATCCATGCTAACTTCTTTCCTCTGTAACACACCACCTAATTTAATAAAGCACAACACCACGGATCATATTGTGAGATATACGGTGTAAACTTCACACTTTCTATTGTACCTTCTATATTCTCCCATTGAACAAAGATTGTCAAACTAAGAATTGTCGCTCCACATTTGGGTTTCCTCTCTGCAATTTCACATGACTATGTCTCTAAGGTTCATCACAACTTTTTGTTCATCGATCATCTAAGGATTCCATTGATACGACTTTATTCGAGATGACTCTAATACCTCTAGTTGAGGAGTTGAGGACAACAAATCCTCCACATTTCTCAACAAAATATAGTATGATATTGTCCATTTTGAACAAAAGCTTTCATGTTTTACTTTTTGTTTTACCCGAAAGGTCTCGTGTCAACAAAAATAATCGGTCTTATTTATAAACTATTGATCTCCCCATTACTAATTAATGTGATACTTTGGTCACAATTCCAAGGATTTTTTTAAAAATTATGTAGTTTTAATAAATAATTACAGAAATAGGGTAGTTTTGAAGCTATTTGCAAAATTAAGGTAGTTATATCGTGTACCATGGCTAAGAGTATGGTAAATTGTGAATCATGGACACGATTTATATGGTAAATTGTGAACCATGGACACAATTTATAGTAAATTGTGTACGATGATCACGATTTACGCAATTTGCTGATCGAGATTGGCGATCAAATACACAAGAAAAATCGAGCAAGACGAATGATCATATGCCTGAAAGAAGATTCAGAACCAAAGAAAAAATAAAAGTAGAGGAGATTCAGTTTGATTCACATCACTGCCATAATTTTAACAACCAGAAAAAAGGAAACGAAGATCGATAGTACCGAATCGACAAAAGGTAGCTATCTCGCAACCATCCGAGACCAAATCTCACCTCGTTTCTATACATATTAGAAATTGAAAATGAAGAAAAGTCTTGAATAACATCGGGATCATCACTTATTATCATAATCATCAACGACTTCAGATTAGGTAACAAATCGAAAATTCTGAACTATCGAGCGACCGATCGAATTGATCCACTTCAACCTTTCCGCGCTCTGACTTGGACATGAAGTGCATGGTGTCTTGACCGGTTGTAGAGAGCTCGAAGGCGCAAGGTTTATGGGGTAGAATTTCTGGCTGTTTTTTTTTAATATTGTATTTTTTAAAACTTATTATAAAAATATTCTAACTTTCAAACTATTTATAAAAATATAACAATTTTAAATAGAGGTCGACCTCCACATCTGGTTCCATGTGGATGAAGGTCGTCTTTTCAAAAGACGATCTTGCTCCACATTGGATGGAGGTCGTCTTTTGAAAAGACGACCTTCATCGTTATGTAATTCATTTATTAAAAAATTCATATCTTTTTAACCCGATATTTAAAATTTTCAAAAAAGATATGGTTGGAAAGCTAACCGGGAGAGCTTCAATTTGATATGTGGTTTTACTATTTTTGGAGTTGTGTATCAAAAGATAAAGACCATGGAAGTTGGACTATAATTCTGCAAATTTTAGAACTGGAGATTATTTTGAATAGTGCATTAAAAAATTGACATCTTTTTACTCAGATATTAAAAAATTTCTAAAAAGATACGGTTGAAAAGCTAACACAGAGAGCTTCAATTTGATATCTAGTTTCACTATTTGTAGAGTTGTGTATTAAAAGATACAGATCGTCGAAGTTTAGCTACAGTTTTGAAGTTTTCAGTAGTATCTTCAGTTTTGGGTTTAGTGAAGTTTTCATAACTTTGACGATATATATATTTTGATACACAACTTAAAAAAGAGTGAAACTAGGTATCAAATTGAAGCTCTTGTGTTAACTTTCCAACAGTACCATTTTCGATTTTTTTTAATATTTGGGTAAAAAGATGTCAATTTTTTAATGCACTTCTCAAAACAATCTTCCGTTCTGAAATTTGCAGAGTTATAGTCCAACTTCGATGGTTTTTATCTTTTGATACACAACTCTAAAAATAGTGAAACCAGGTATCAAATTGAAGCTCTCACTGTTAGCTTTACAACCATACATTTTTTGAAAATTTTGAATATCTGGTTAAAAAGATATGAATTTTTTAATAAATGAGGTAGATAACGATGAAGGTCGTCTTTTCAAAAGATCCCATGTGGAGCAAGATCCTCTTTTGAAAAGACGACCTTCATCCACGTGGAACAAGATGTGGAGACGACCTCCATTTAAAATTGCTATATTTTTATAAATAGTTTGAAAGTTACAATATTTTAATAATAAGTTTTAAAAAATACAATATTAAAAAAAAACAGCCAGAATTTCTAGTACATCGGTGGTATGAAATTTTTCCATACCACTGCCTTTAAAAAAAAGGCACCTGGCAAAATAGTTGTTTAATTGGACCTACACTATTAAATATATTATTTTTTTTAAACCATTTTGCCACGTGCCATTTTTTTTAAAGGCTGTAGTATGGAAAAATTCCATACCACCGATGTACTAGAAATTCTCCCCGTTTATGGAGGATATCCTCAGCGCCCTCGACGGTGAGGCAAGTGTTAGACAGGGATGAAGCCACGTGGAATGGAAGCGCCGATAAAGTCCATAAACTAGGGGAGAATTTCTAGTACATCCGTGGTATGGAAAAATTTCATACCACTGCCTTTAAAAAATTGACACGTGCCGAAATGGTTTAAAAAAATAATATATTTAATAGTGTGGGTCCTAATTAAACAACCATTTCGCCACGTGTCAATTTTTTAAAGGCAGTGGTATGGAGTTTTTCCATACCTGTACTAGAAATTCTCCCATAAACTAGAAGGGTTTACCATATAAATGGGGAGAATTTCTATTACATCTATGGTATGGAAATTCTCCATATCACTGCCTTTAAAAAAAATGACACGTGGCGAGATAATTGTTTAACTGGGACCCACACTATTAAATATATTATTTTTTTAAACCATTTCGCCACGTGTCATTTTTTTAAAGGCAGTGGTATGGAGTTTTTCTATACCACGGATGTACTATAAATTCTCCCATATAAATGGTGTTCGTGGTCAGTCGGAGAAGACTCCTCAATGGCGGACGATACCATGGATTTCATGGTTGCAAATTCCTACGTAAATCGTGGTCATGGATAAGGGGATAAATTGTGTCAATGGTACACAATTTATCATATTCGTGATCATGGTACATGATTTAACTATCCTACTTTTACAAATAGTTTCAACACTGTTATTTATTTATTAAAACTATATTATTTATAATAAAAAAATCTGAATTCCAATATATAACAATACATATATTTTACGATTACTGTATAAATTTTCATATAGGATTTGACATATAATATATATCCTGCCTATTATTTATTTTTTATTTTTTTTTATTTTTTTTCTAACATGTGGGGTGAGAGATCGAACTTGTAACCTTTTTGTCACTAGTTTATATAATATGTCGGTTGAGCTATGTTCATGTTGACACATATCCTCATGTTATTAAAATTTGTATTTTAAACCACATGTATCGAGTTTAATATAACCTATCTTCATGTTATTAAAAAACATATTTATACCACATGTATATCGAGTACTATAATATCAAGTGGAAGTATGGAGACCAAATATTTTTTTTGAAAATATACTAAGATTGGAGATGAAATAAGTGCTCAAATTCAATGGTGATGAGAACATTACATTATATGTAATCAAACATGCAAGCACGAAACAGAATCATGTATCAAATGTATTAAATTATGTTTTGTGTCTTGTCCTTGTCCCATCAATGTACTTTTGTCTAAATCAAAATATACCGTCATAATTCACTATGTTTTAATTTGATAATTCATCTAATTTTTTGTTTTTACATTTTGAGGGGAAAAACGTTTTAGAGCAGAACATCCGTCGTAGGTGAATTCTACTATCCTACGGGAGTACCTATAAATTTCTTAATTTCTTTGTCTTGTTTTTATTTCACGTATACTAAAAATAAAAATGGCATTTTCCTTTGTATTATTAAAAAAAAAAGGAAAAAAATATAGAAAATCAGACATTAAAAACAAAACAAAAAAAAGTTATAAATAAATTATTGTGTGAGAAGTCAAGTTGAATTTTTCTTTTTTTCGTAGGCTCAGAAGAGATGCATAGGGATTGTCTGCTTGTAACTATTAGAATAGGACCACTGTTCTATCTTCTTTTCTTTTAGTTTAAATATAGTTTTCATCTTTAATTAATTTTTTTTTTTTTTTTTTTTATAAAAATCTGATTTTAAATTCTTGAAAGTTTGATTTTGATTCTTAATCTTTTACCTACCTTTAATCTTGATGTTTTAAAATTTGAGTTTTAAGTTAAACATTTAGCTCTTCTTGTTGTAATTTTTTTTCCTATTTTATTAATTACAACGATTAACTTCTTTTGTAATCGCTACCATAGAGTTCAACCAAAATACATTATTAATATTTTTTGTAGGCCGAAAGTTCATTTTTTTTTTTTTTTTTTTTTTTTTTAATTGTAACACTTCATTCTCTAAATATTAAGAACATATTACATTGGCTTTGGCTTTATGTAGAGATTAAACATATAGTTTTAATTAAAAAAATAAAAAATAAAAAAAAGACCAAAACTAAAATTGAAATTTTTAAGGTAAAAAGTCTGCAATAAAAAGTAGGGAAAAAAGTTGTAGGATCCTTTAAAAATTTAGGGGCGGTTTGGTAAGGCATTTAATTTCTGTTTTTGATTTTTTATTTTTATTTTTTAAAAAACAAATTTGTTTGGTAACCAATTCAATTTTTAATTTTTCAAATTTTGAAAACGTTTTTATATTCCTTAACAAATTTTTAAAACGAAAAAAAAGTTTTCAAAAACAAGTTTTTTATTTTCTTTGAAATTGTCAACACATATAATTTCAAATCAAATATTTATTTATTGAAACTCGAACCAAATTGTCATTAATATTTTTTTTTTCGAAAATTACTATTAATATTATTAGTATATTCTAAAAAAAATATATATATATTATAAAATTTTTTTTATATAAAAATATTATTAATATAATATATTATAATTTTATTCAAATATATATTTTTTAGTATATTATAGTTTAATACTATTGTATTGTTACACCAATATACCTAACCACTTTACTCAATCAACATATTTTATTTTTCTGGAGATGATAAGCGTCAACTAAAGATTGTCTAATATATTAAACTCTCGACACAACAAATTCTTTTTATTTTAGAAAAAATTATTTTTACCTTCAAATTTTAATTTCATCAAATAATTGTACCTTAATTAAATTTTAATAAATCTTGCAATTTTTACATTATAATAAATTAACATTACTTTAGAAATTTTAATTTTTATTTTATAAAAAAATTACGAAACAAATCTAATCATCCAAAGTTTGAACCTTTTTTTTTTTTGTTGTTTTGAAAAATTAAAAACAAAAAACACAAACAAGTTTAATTTTTTATTTTTTTAAAATTGAAAATAAAAAACAGTTATAAAAAATATATGATTTTTATTTTTAAAAAATAAAAAAACTGAAACTAAAAAACCAAAAACTAAAAATAAAAAACAAATGCGTTATCAAAACTGCGTAGAAATTTAGATGAAGATTTAGGCGGTGAAAACCACATTTCATTATTATTATTATTCCCTTTTTCCAATCAATAACTTTCAAGCACGACAGAAAAATAATAATACTAATAATAATAAATTATTCTTTGAATTTGAATTTTATTTTTTTAAAAGAAAAGGTTTCACAATCAGTTTCAAATTCGTACATGATGTTTCTCAACTCATTTTATTTCCCAAAAGGCAATCGCCTTTTTTTTATTATTATTTTGAAAAGAAAAAGGAAAAAAGAAAAAAAGGAAAAACAAAACAAAACCTTTTTTCTTTTTATTTTATTTTTTTCTGGTAGACACCTTCCCGTGGACCCCACGGCTGCACACTTTGTCGCCAACTGTACATAACAAAGGAATGACACTCCTCCAATTAAACGATGCCACGTCAGGTTTTCGTTTGTCGGTATCCGAAACCTGGGACCCACAATCTCGGTAATAAAGTCAACGCGAGGATATGATTGATCTGTCAAACTCTTCAATTTAGTTACGAATTAATCGGCTTTGGACCATTAGCTTTCCCCACATCATTTCTCTCATTGACTCACTCAGACACCTGCTACCATACTCCATTTTTTTTTTCTTCTTAATAATTTATCAATCCCCAATTATTCTTCAATCTTCAAATTTTATTTTAACTCGCTAATTACGTTAGAATCACTCCCATTAAAGCTCTAAGAAACAAGCTCCGATACACAACTCGAGTATCAAAACGAGGTCATAAGATTACTAATATCTTAACCATTGAGTTTATACACTCTCAAATTGGTAGCGTAAAATGATATCCTCTGATTATATTTACAAATTTAGTCTCTATACTTTAAGTATGAATAAAGTCTTTGATTTCATCCTTGTTCTTAAGTTCTAATTTAATCATTTTGATTTAGACATACTATTCCCTTATAGTTTCGTTAAGCCCACAAAATAATTTGTGTTTATCTTTCTATTTTACACTCAGCTATATGAACATTCAACTTATACAATTAGCCAAATATAATGTATCAATGTGGTAATAACAAGAATAATTCTCGAATCACTTAGTCGCAACTAAGTCTAAACCACACGAATTTAAACTTTTAAAACCACAAGGATTAAATTTGTGGAAAAAAAAGTTGGGGAGTGTATTAATATGGAGTAAAACTTATTAGAAATACATAGATATATATAGATATAGATATTTTGATATATACTAAGCCTAATTAAAAGAAGTGTATACATATGGAAGGAGATAGTAGAAAGATGATGATGATGATGATGTTGAAGTATGATATGTATTCGAGAGTGGCTGTAGTTAAACCGACAAATGGGATAGTGGGTCTAATGATGAGGGAGGCGATGACTTAGTGAAACCCCAGATATCATTCTCATGCCCATATCCCAATCCTCTGTTCAATACTTGCATATGATGATGATGTTGTTGTTGTTCATCTTCATCATCTTCAATGCCTCTTTCTTCGTGGCCGTTCAATTGTGATGCGACAAGTCGGTCGAATGCCACCCAGTTGTCGAGCTTGACGACCGGTCGTCGGCCACGGAGGAGCTCCGGAGAGGGGTTTGTTGTTTCCATAAGCATCTCCTGGTTGAAGATGATGTTATGGTCGAACGGCATCGTTTCGAGTTGGTGGAGGGGGATTATATTTGAAGGGACTGTTGTGGGGCTGTCTAGCCTTGGGAGATGCATGAATGATTTGTCAATTGTTTGTTGTTGTTCGTTGTTGTTGTTGTTGATGTGGGACAATGACTCCATTTCTAGCTTGCATGTTCTTCCCATGTATTGAAGTATTTGATCCAAGACGCCGTCGTTGTTTCCGTTTAGTAAGTGAACCTCAGAATCCATGGAGGTTGGGGAGGTTGTCTTAGGGCTATCTATGCTCTTTTGGTAGTTCTTCTTTTTGAATACTCGGCATACGACCCACCCATCTTCTGGCAGTTGTGGCTCTCCAATCGAGTTGCAAATCTACAGAACCAGAGAAGATTGTAGGTATATAAGTGAACGGAGAAAGACAACATCTTTATTGATACAAAATAGATTCAAAGAAGTTTGTTTTTCGTTAACGAAGAAATATAGGATACTTTCAAGGCTTACATTGTTGTCGCGATCACTATCGTCGAGGCGGTATTCATGCATGATCCAATCGGACTTTTGGCCATGAGGGGCTCGTCCTTTGTAAAAGACTAGAGTTTTTCTCAACCCAATTCTTTTGGATCCGCTGTAAATGATCTTATCTCGGCCCGTGGCCTTCCAGAATCCAGCCGCCGTGGCACGATTCGTTCGAGTTCCAGTCGGATACTTCTTGTCTTTGTGGCTAAAGAAGTACCAATCGTTCTGTGGAGTGGATCCAATCTTGCATTTCTCTAAAAACAATCAAACATATAAACAAAAACCCAACATACAACGAGAAGAACAAGAAGAAAATGAAATAAAAGCAAATGAAAACCTTGAATATCCCAAGGCTCAAGCTTGTTAAGATCAACATCACGAATGACATCAAGATCAATCTTTTGGAAGGCAACTTTCTTCCTAAGGTAATAATGTAGAAGCTCCTCTTCAGTTGGATGGAAACGAAAGCCAGGAGGAACTTGAGAGTGGCCATTGACGGATAGAGTCATATCTTGTTCCGCCATGGAAACAAAACAAAACAAAACAAAGCTCTCTTAAGATCTTGAAGAAGAAAAGTAATTTGAAGTTTCAGTAAGAGAGAAAGAAAGAAAGAAAGAGAGAGTGGGGTTTGAAGGCCAAAGTTGAGCATAAAGTGTAATGAAGCAATGATAATTTATAATGGGAGAGAGAGAAGAAAAAAAAAGGGTAAATAAGGGCAAGGCCCTGAAATTGATGAAAAGGGTTTAGTTTTTTAGGTGTGATAGGGCATTAGTGTACTAAGGGCCAGAACAGCCAACCACCTAAAATTATACACACACACAAAGTTCATAGATTTGGTAACTAATTTTTCCCAAATAAAAAGTAAAATAAAATTAGGGTTTTAATTTGTGGGTCCTCAAGAACACTACTAGAAGAAAATAGGGAGAAAGAAGGAGTTTTGATGATGTTAAAAAGAAATTAGAATGAAGGGCTAGAAGAAAGGCAACAAAGACATAGTGTAGTTGGGGGGAATGCCCCAATCGAAACGATGACCTCCGACCTTAAAATCTATGTGAAAGCCACACCTAAAACAACAACCACTTTGCGAAGACGAAGAAAATCATCTTAATAATGGTTGGATGTGAATTCGGTAAAATTGCATGGTCTTTAATAACTAAAGGTTGGGATCAATTTTCTCTGATACATCTAATTGTTTAAAACTGTCCGCTACATTGTGGTAGTCTCCTGAAATAATTTTTATTTTAGTACGGTTTTTTTGTTGAAAGAGATGGAAAGATAGAGAGAGAAAAAAAAAGGTTTTGGAAATGCAACCACCTTGAAAGACAAGGGAGGCAAAAGGAGGGATGATGGGGTCGGAGACACTGAGCTATCAAAGGGGTGTGTGAAGGAAAATTATAAGACGTAATGTGGCTTTTTACAAACTTAGGGTTTTATTATTTTCTTTTTTCTTTTATTCTTCTTTTTTTTTTTTTTGCCTTTTTCTATTCCCAAAATATCATTGCACTTGCCCTCCTCATATATATATTTTACCTCTTTTCACAAACACTTCAATTATTTATTCTCTACCGTCTGTTAATTTCTCTTCGTCTGTTTTTCTTTTTTTGGAAAAATAAAAGTAAAATTATTGTGACAATATTGATATGGGTAAATAGTTGGTTTACATTACCGACATTAATATAGATAAACTTATGAAGATATTTCTTTAGGTTTTCGATTCTTCACTCCTTATTTGAATTAATATATGATAAAAACAAAAAAAAAAAATAGCGGTCAAGAGATCTTACTTTGATTATTGAACTTTCGTTTTGGAGGTATTTGGGACACTAACCTTAAATTTGATTGTTAAGGTTGTTTGGGTCCTTGTGGTCAATTTTTCATTAATCATCAAACTCTAAAATATGAATTCATTTTGAAATTTGAAATTTGACCTACTAAATGAGATTTAATATATAACTTAGTACATGGGTATTTTATTTGTCACATAAATGAAACATAAGATGTGTATATGTCTACGTTTTTTAAAAAATTAACCATAAGAACTAAACATAATATTGGGAGTTTAAAGACCCAAAATTAAATAAATATGAAACTTCCAATATAGTAATCGATGCCCTAAAAGCATAAATAAATCAAGAAAGCAAAGCATCTCATCATTATGGATTTGGAAATGTTAAATTTTTAAAAAGATATATAAAAAAAAAACGTGATAAATGATCTATACAATAATTATCTTAGTGTTATTAATATATTGTAAATATAAATATATTTAGGATTTTTTATATTAATAATCTACTTTAAATAAATTATTACAGAAATAAGGTAGTTTTCAAGGTATTTACAAAACTAAGGTACCTAAATCGTGTTCATGGTACACAATTTAGGAGTAACTCGTACACAATTTAAACTCGTATCCATGGTACACGATGTAGGAGTAACTCGTGTACCATGGACACTAGTTATGATTTGACACGTCACATGTAACTTGGGTCCATGGTACACGCGACTTAGGGGTAACTCGTGTCCATGGTACACGACTTAGGTTGGCACGATTTTTCGAGTTACTCCTTACACGATTTAGGTACCATAGTTTTATAAATACTTTGAAAACTACCTTATTTGTATAATAAGTTATCTAAAGTAGATTATTAATATAAAAAATCCGTATATTTAGTACTCAAGAAAAAATATAATTGCAAAAATATATATATATATATATATATATAAATAAAGTACATTTAAAAAGAAAACTTTACTTCAATTTCTTCGATTTTTTTTTTTTTTTTTTTTTTTTTTTTTCTTTAACTTTTTCAACCATTTAAAATATCTATATCATTTAATCATATTAGCTTGTACAATACAAATACATTAGGAAAAACGTTTAGAGAGTAGTCAAAGCGAGCATAGCTCAGCTGACATATATATGATTTGATGACCGAGAGGTCTGTGGTTTGAATCCCCCCACCCCCATTGTACTCAAAAAAAAAAAAAAAAAAAAAGTTTAGAGGGTAACAAAAATGTATAAAAAAAGTAATTGTGATTAATTAATTAAATTAATTTTAATGAAATAGATAAATTGAGAATATTGATTTTAAGTCATTCCAATTAATCAAAAACGATTTACAAGTAATTAAATACTTAGATATCAAAATTTACCATTTCAAAAAAAAAAAAAAATTGTATATGATTAGATTTAAACTTTCACCCTCAAAAAAAAAAAAGAAATAGATGCCTTAATCATTTATTTTTTTCAAATCCGACATATCAAGATATATTACCGATTTTTTTATTTTTTATCATGAGATGGGATGATTGAGGTTGAATTATAACTTATAATGTAGTTTTAGGGATTATATTTCAATATTGGTTTGTTTTTACTAAATAAAAACAAATCTCAGAGTTAGTATGAAATTACTTTATAGCAGTTTTGTTTTTTATTTTTAAGTTTTATTTTGTAAATTAAGTTTATTTATTGATAATTTCTTAATTGGGTATTTTTTTCACTTTTTAATAAATTATTGAAAATGTAATCTAAATTTCATACACAAAATATATAGGTTATGATAATTATTTTATATTTACTTTTCTTTTTTAGTAAATTAAGATTTAATCATTTCTTTGGGTAAGCTTTTCACTTTTTTTTTTTTTAAATGTTATTGAAATATTAGCAAAATCATAAAAGCAAAAGCAAATAATCTTTTATGATTTTTAAAGTTTAGTTAGAATTTTATAAACGTGTTTAAGAAGTAGAGTACTACAAGACAAATAAATTCACTATTTGTATAAGCATGTTTTTTAAAGACAAAAAATAACCAAAAATCAAATCATATGGGCTCATAATTTTGAAAATGACTCTTATTTGTTTTTTTTTAATCAGCTATGACTTTAAATACATTTTAAATAGATGGAAAAAATGTTTCAAGTAAATAAGCATAATTTTGAAAAATTAATAACCTAAAGCAACTCCATGTTGATATACATGCTAAGTTTGCCTTTTCAACTATTTTTATTCTTACCTAGTTAATTAATTGCCCATGTAAATTACAATAATTCACAACCATATCTCAAATTTATTTTTTTTACATTCAAGATAAAATCAACAATTATTAAATAGTCACTTAACTTCTTATGATTAAGGGAAAAAAAAAGAAGAAAGTTGAAATTTAAAAATAGTAAATTTCATCCTGATTTGTTAATCTTTCTATATCATTGTTTAGATAAGATAATTTTGAGTTCAATAAAAACTAAAAAGTAAAAAATACCCTTCCTATTTATAAGGGAGAATCCAATTTTGGTGGCTTAACGATGATGACTGTGATGTTTTCTATATTATGATAATATGTAAATCAGCCAAATAATAATAATAATAAACCTAAATCAACATTGCATGTGCTTTTTTTTTTTTCTTTTTTTTTTTGGAGTAATAATGTGTTATACTTCATTGGCTGAAGTTTTGCATATGATTTGAAGAGGGCAGCAGCTTAAAATTAGTTTACATTTTTTTAGGGTTTTTTTTAGGACAACAAATATAGGAGTGAAGATTGAACTTCAGACTTCTTCGGAATAGTATATATTGCGTTGAGTTAAGCTCACTTTAACAGGTTTATTTAATTTGAGAGCTTAATTATGTCACGAATGTGAGCTTAATTAAGACACTGCTGGCACTCTTGACGCAATGTTAAACCTTCGATAAACACTCGGGTTTCTCTTTGTCTAGAGAATATGGTTTTAACCCACTCCACTATCTCTGATCATGGAAAAATCACACTGCCCTGCCATACTGACACTCTTGACGCAATGATGAACCTTCGATGAACACTCGGGTTTCTCTTTTGTCTGTCTTTTCCGACAACACATCAACCTACTGGGAACCCAACATTCATGAGCCAATGTGAGTTTTTTTTATATTAAACGATAGTGTTAGGAGTACAAACACAATATCTCATATTGGCAAGGTAAGAAAAAATTATAGGTATATAAGGGAGGACACAATTATTTTTAATGGTATGAGGCCTTTTAGGTGAAACCAAAAGTAAAACTATGAGGGTTTAGGCTCAAAGTAGACAATATCATACCATTGTGAAAATGTTTGAGTTCCTTTGTCTTTATGTCCTTAACAAACAGAGTTAATAATTTTCTTAGTTTATAATATCATTAGCTCTTCCGAGATTGTGACCTAAAAAATATATACAATAAAATCTTACAAATTACAAATCCTAAACACATGAACCAAACACAACTTTGAAAAAAATTTAAACTTGATATTTTAAAAAATTGAATGTTTTTGTAATTGTTTGAAAGAACCCACTGTTTTTTTATTGAATCATTTTGTTGTCTTCTGATTTTTGTTATAATGAAATTGACGTTGACTATTGAAATGAAAATTATTTTAAATAGGAGGAATAAACATTGTTTATTGTTTTTTGTTTTTTGTTTTTTGTTTTTGAGGATACATAAAAAGGAATTTGGTTTGAAATTAATTGAAGGAGGGTTTATGTGTGTAGTAGGCTATAGGGTCGGACTTAAACGAGGAGTGCTAATTAATCTTTCGCGATTTAAAAATGTGGCCATATCTTCGAAAATCAATGAATTATTATTTAGACCTGTCTCTATAATAATCATAATATTTTAACTTTTGATTCTTCTAAAATATTCTTTCTTTATTCTTTTTCCTTTTCTTTTTTTCATCTTCTTTTTCAAACATTATTTCCTACACCATAGCATGCTTTTATTATAATTGCATCTATATATATGGTTCACAAGCTTCCAAGAGTTTCTGTTTTTTTTAAAAAAGAAGGTTTAGTTTTAGATTTTTTTAAAATTTAAGAATCAAAGAGAAATTATTATAAAAATGAATCAAAATAAGTCATCCAAAATGATATGGTAATTATAGCTTCTAAAATAATTTGGACTACTAGATTTTTTATTTAAAAATATGTGGGGTGAGCGATGAAACTTCTGACCTCATAGTTGTTAGTTCATACAATATGTCGGTTGAGCTAAGCTCATGTTGGCTAGAGAGAGTATTTCTATAAATGATCAATGTGGTAGGGAATAAATTATTTAGGTGTGTCTTCTATCTTCTATTAATCTACTTAAATTATCAAATTTTTAGACCTTATGATCCTCATCAATTAATATAATTAAAACAAGGCATAATCAATATATAATTAAAACAAGAAAAATTGTAACAGATGTCAATTTAGAGTAAAATAATTAAAAATATAGCATTTTTTTATTTTTTTTTATGCAGATATGACAATTTATATCACTAATAGTATGGTTTATCGCTGATAGCAGTCTATCACCTCAGTTTTTTTTAGAATTTTAGTATATCAGTGATAGTCATATATCAACGATAGTTTCTATCAGTGATAGCCACTGATTTTTTTGCCATATTTATAAAATGTTTTAAATTTTGCTAAATTTACAATTATTTTGGGCTTCATTGTTGTTTGTGCAACGAGCCCTTAAAACAAGGCATAATCAATAAAATCTAAGATTTAGTATCAAAATAAAGAGCAAATGATGATGATAATATATAGAGACAAGCCATGTTAAACAAAAGTTTTATAAATATATGTTGTTCACTCAAAATCAAAATGAGATATTATTGATTTTGAATTATTTTCCCTCAAAAGAAAAATGCATGCATGCAAGAAATTTATAAGATAATATTGGAAAGAAGATGACATAATAACTATGGCTCTATAAAGTTTATAGGGCCTTAGGCTTTAGCCTTTGATTTGTAAATATAAATGTAAGTTTTCACATAGAGGAAATCTCAGTTGTCTTTAAGCTAATTTATCCTTTTGTCAAAATTAAGTGTAACATTAACCACTCTACCAAATGATATGTCGTTTTATTTTCATCCTTACAACACACAAAATTGTGACATTTGGTGAGCTATGACATCTTAGGTTGCTGTAAAATATGAAGTATTACGTATGCAAAAGTCATTATTGAAAGAACATCCCCAAGTTTAACTTATTAACTTCTTGTTACACAATAATTAGAAGGTTTTACTATAAGGGAAATTACATAAAGCTATAATGTTTTATTGGCATAGACTATAAACATACGGTAAAAAAAATGAAATTGAGTTACATGTGTAATGAAAAGTAGTTGAAAAGGCGGACTTTTCAACTGTCTTTAAAGCAAAATAAAATGTGTTATTTGATATCAAATTGATGTTTGCTACTAACAAGAACATAACTCAATTGACATGATGTATTGCGTCAAAAAAAAAAAAAAATTGATGTTTGCTTGTTTAAGATTGTTTGATAACGATTTCATTTTTATTATATAATATTTATTTTTTTAAAAGTATTTAAAGTTTTAGTCAATTTTTAAATTTTAGAATTTTTTTTAGAAAGTATTTAAGAGAATAAAGAAATTAATGGGTGGAAGTAGTGTTTATAAATAAAAATAAAAAATAAAAATAAAAAATCAAATAGTTATATAAGATTCTTGGGTTGTAACAATTATTAGCCCAGTTAAACCGTAATTTAATAGAAATTAACCAAATAGATTTAACAATTATTAGTCCAATTAAACCGCAATTTAATAGCAATTAACCAAATAGACTGATTGCAACATTTAACAAATTATAGGGGTGGCCGATCAAATTAAAATTCAGTTGGATAATTGTAAGAAACTCAGAGAGGTAGTTTGTACAATTTGTCCTAAAATTAAATATATAATATCCTATCATCCTTATGCATTTGAGTCTAGTTATGATTTAATAGAAATTGACATAGACACATTAACCCTAGGGATTTGATGTCATTCAACTATTATGTAATATAAAAGAAATCACATGGAGATATTATTGGAGAGTGTCACCATAATGTGGTTAATAATTCTACTCTTGAAGTATAAGTAAGAAATTCAAAAAATATTTTGAATCTATATTGAAATGGTCATTCGAGAGTAGCCAAGTGTGGCGACTCCATTTGAACAATTTTTCCACCATGATATATGTTCATTAAAAGCATGTGTTATGAGCCTTTATGACTGGTTCGGTACGGACCTCGCTGATTTGGATTTTACTTATTCGTTTTGAGTTTTGACTCAGGTCATTAGAAAAGTGTCATATATAAACCTTCTAATAACTTCAGCTGCCCTTAATCTGTCATTTTGTAATTCTCTCATATTCGTAATAATAATGTTTTCTCCCTTCTGTCTGTAGACGTAGCTAACACGACGTTAATGAACCACGTAACTCTATGTCGATTTTTTTTTGCGTTTATTTTATTATTTGTTATTTGATTCTATCGTAACAATATGTTCAGAAAATGATACTCATTTTCTTTATTTCATTATATTGTGTACTTATAATGTTTAATATTTATGGTCTTTGATTCATGTATAACAAAACATTAAACACACGTTAAAATAAGTATAGTTCAACAGTAATTGATATATGTATTCTTTAGAAGCAGAGGTTGAAATCTAAGAAAAAAAACAAAACAATAAGCACAACCCTATTTTGTGTGTATTCAATGATAAAATCAAATTGTCTGTATACCTATACTGTGTCACCATCTTAATTAGAAGTAGGTAAAATTATTTTGATAAGACAAATCCTACATACTTGTAAACATTTATAGGAAAGCTTTCTAAATTTTCATAAGCCCTATAAAATCTAGTCCTCTTCTTGCAAACCACCTTATTCAAAAGAGAACAAGCTATCCTTTAAAAAAAAGAAAAAAAAAAAATTAAGGATCAGTATTTTTTTTTTTTTCGTTTATCATTTTTTAAGAAACAGATTTGTTTGATAACTGTTTTCGTTTTTTGTTTCTAAATTATGAGAAACGTTTTAAAAAATGGACAAATTTTGAGAAATTTCAAAATAATGTTGTTTCTCTTTGTTCCGTTTCTTTTATAAGATTTTTCGTTCCTAAAAATTCAATAAATCTGACGTTTTTTTGTTGGATTGTTTGAAGGCCCCTTCCACCTCTCTCCAATCATGTGCTTGAGTTCAAAACTTAGGTAGTATTTTTATATATAATTTTAATTTTTGATTTCTTTTTATTTAATTTCTTTAATCTTAGCATCATTTTTTTAAATATCTATAATTATAATTTTGAATTTTGCAATATGTATATTTATATAATTTTTGAATTTTCAATTATGTAAATATATACCCGTTATATATTTGCAAATATATAAATATATATATAATTTTAATTTTTAATACACTCGGTTAGAAATTTTCAAAGATAATTTTTTCTCACTAAAACAAGCATTTAGTCTCAGTTTAATGTTTTACAACCACGATATTTACATAGTTATATAATTGAGTTGGATCCAATTCGATATCGTTTAAGATAAAATGACTTGAGTGGGAGATGACATTGCATGTCCAATTTGGACAACATTTGAAAGATAAATACAATTTTATAGTGTTTTTAATTTTGCTGTATTAGATTATGTAAACTTTGGATAATTGGTTTTTAGATTTTGAAAACTAAATTCTATTTAAACTATAAAAAAGAAAAAAAAACATAGAGAAAAAAATAAAAAATAAACAAAAAAATAATTACCAAACCACATATTTATGTTTTTTTTTCTTTTTTCAAGAAACAAGAAACAGAAAACGTTATCAAACAAATTTTTGTTTTTGTTTCGTTTTTTCAAGAAACAAGAAATCAGAGTAGTTATCAAACATGTTTCTGTTTCTGGTTCTCAAAATACAAGAAACAATAAACAGGGAATAGAGAACAAGAAACAGGAAACAAGAAATGAGAACGTTATCCAACGAGCCCTAAAATGTATAATTTTTCTCGCACACTATTTTGAGGTAACGACAGGTTTGTTCCTTAACCAGTTAAGTTAGACTTAGGTTGATATAAATTTGAATACACATTTAACCGTATAAAGAAACCAAAACAACACCGATATAAAATTAGGGGGGGAAAACCTAATTCCTTGGTATATATCCATTCACCTAAAATGGGAGAAAGGAGACAAGTTGATTATCTAACCTCAATTATGAAAGGGAGATGGTTGAACTAACTGTTAACGTTAGAAGTTCTATTGATCCAACACTTTCAATTATGACAGTTTAGTACTACATTAACATGATATCAAATTTAATTAAGAAATATTTAACAAAAATCCAAATGTATGATAGAAGAAAATGGTGGAGTGTTTGATATTGAAAAATTATTCTATTTTCCAAAAATAAACTTATTTCAATTTCATTGATTGAAATTCTTTTGTTTTCCATTTGTATTTGATTGAATTTTTTTTATTTTTGTGAGTGTATATTTGGAATGATGGGGCTTCAAATTTTGTTTAAAAAAAAAAAATCATTGTTTTCAAAATCTTTTCAAATTTTAAAAACTAACAAGTAGTTTTCCCTAATTTGTTTTTCTATATGAAATTTAGCTTAATTAGATTTCAATTTTTCTATAAAAAAAATTGAATAAGAAAACAAGAATAAACAAATCTTTTTTTTTTTTAATAATAGAAACCAAATCTAACAACAAAATTGTTATAAAATAATGCCAAAATGATTGTAAAAATAATTGGATGTTGGATTCATGAATATGATAAAATATAAAATTAAAGAAAATCTTTAATAATAGACATATGAGCTAGATTACAAGTAAAGTTGGGTGAGGAATGAAATAATATTTTACTTATATAGTTATATGTTGGTTGAGTAATTTAATACAATAAATAATCAATAAAACAAAAGAATGGGAGTGGCCAATTTTTTTTTATCACCAACTTAAATTATTATTGTCCAGAGATTAATACAATAAAAAAAAATTGCAGAATAATTGTAATTTTATTAAAAACAAAAGTCTATTTGGTGAATTATTTGAGTTAGATATATACACAATATATTTGACAAAACTTACAAAGCCTAGTTGGCCTAAGCTGTCTGTCTAAGACCAAAATTTAATGTTAAATGTCATTTTGTTTGGGAATGCTTCTAAAAAAGTTGCTTTCTTTGTGTTTCTAAAATTTCAAAACAGTTTTGTGATGTTGAAAACTCATTTGCTTCCACTGTTCAACCAGTGTCGTGTTAAGAGAATGTTACTAAAATCCAAATCCTTGTAGGAAAAAGAATGTTTTCATGTCCTTTTTTTTTTTCTTTTTTTTTTTTTAATTTTTTCAAATCATGTGTATTTTAATTAATTTATTATTATTTATTTTTTTTATACAAATCATGTGTATTTTAATTGTTTGGCCCTATCGGGATTGGTTCATGGTGTAAATTTGATCTCGGTATGTATTTATGCAAGGGTGGAACAAAGAAGGAAAAGGAAAAATTGTCCTTTTTTTTTTTTTTCTTTTTTGGAAAAAAAAATAAAAAAAATTGTCCTCCTTTATTTGTCATAAGATTCAAAATGTTATATAAAAAATATAATATTTTCAAACTTTTCTCTCTTAATTTTTAGAATTGAAAGTTAGAAGGTATAATTTCATCATGGTGTAAAAAATCAAAAAAAAAAAAAAAAAAAAAAAAAAAAAAAAAAAAAAAAAAAGCTCTACTTCTAATGTCGTACAGGAATTTGAGTGGTTATAGACAAGGATGAATATTTGTCGATATGTCCATATATCCGTAAATCAGAGGGTTCAAAGGATATCTTCAATATCTATTATAAATAATTATAAAATATCATCTATTAATCTTAATATGAATCTAGATATTAATAACAAGATCTATAATTTAGTTTAAAAGTTAAAAAAAAAAAATTATTATTATTATTATTAATTTAAATATATTTTTTTTAAAAAAAATGATTTACAGAAGTATCCATCCATCGATATATCCGTAAAATTGAAATATTGATATCTATTTTCATCATTGTTTATAGGTTAGACTAGTTTTTTTTTTCTTTATTTTTTTTTGAAAATGGTTAGAGTAGTCTCTTGATTTCTCATTATTAATTTTTTAAAAAAAATAGAATGGTTTACAAGGTAAATTCATCCGGGTTGTTTAAGACACTGGATGAGTTAAAATAGTCGATGGTTCAGGGTTTAGAGTTCAAATAAATACTATTGTCAATGTAGTTATTTTATTGACCATGGGTTATAATAGTTAGTGGGCTAAACGTGAACTGGATTATAATAATCCAGTACATCCAACTCTATGTTAGCATAACTTCTAGAATGATTTTAGAGGATCAAACGTGTTTTTTTTTAATCTTGATAAATAAAAAAGAGACAATTGCATACATGACAATCTAGTCCAAAATAATAGCAAATTTAACACAATATAAAAGTATTTGTAAATATGGCACAAATTTATCAATGGTAAAGGTCTATCACTCATAGACTATAAAAAATGGTTTATCGGTGATAGAGGTCTATTGATGATAGATTAAAAAAAATGGTTTTGATAATAAAAGTTTATAACTGATAGACTATAATATTGGTATCAATGATAGAGGTCTATTGTTAATAGACTATAAAAATGTTATATTAGTGATAGTTCCGAAAATTTTAAAAATTATTGTCATATTTGCAAATTAACAACAAATTTTGCCAATTAATTTAAAATCACTTTTTGAATGAAAAAAAAAAACTTTTTTTTACAACATGTGAGGTTGGGGTTTCGAACCTCTAGCCACTTAGTCATTTATTCATACACAATATGTCAGTTGAGTTATGTTCATATTGGTATTTAATTAATGAATGATGGGGAGGTTGAACCTTCAACCTCTTAGTTAAAGACGTAAATTTATGTCAATTGAACTATGATAGACTTGGTTAAAAAAAAAAAATACTTGACAGTTAAGATTATCTGAAAATTTTCAAAATTTTGTACTATAAAAAAAACATATTTGTAATTAATAAAATTACTTGCAATCGAAAATATTTGTAATTTAAAGAATGTAAAAAAAAGGTAAGATATTAAAACATTTCTTTAGAATTATTTTTCAATACATGGTTCTGCTGACATGTGTATTTGTTAATAACCAAGAAGTCTCTGGTTCAGACTAGATAAATCCTTAGTTTTTTTTTCTTCAAAATTCTATTTTTACTTTTTCTATTTGACCCTGGGTTCAATCATCATCGAGCAATACTATTAAATATTAAAAAAAAAAATATATTATCACCCTTGTTCTAAAAAGTGAAAAATAAAATTAAAATGTTTAAAATGTTTAAAATAAACCCATTTGTAAGAGATCAAAATATTCTTCAAAAATTAAAATTAAAAAAAATTAAAAAACCAAACAAGTCTTATACCTATACAAAAAAAAACCAAGAACCAAATTATAAAGTTTGAAAATAAAAAAATTTAAATGCCAATTTTTTTTTTCTTCATCTTCTTTTTAGTTCAACGCATTGGAGAGTAAGAGTGGTGATTCAATTTTTTTATCTTTTGATCGAAAATATATATAATTTAACTAAAGTCGAGCTATGTTCAAGATGATGATAAAAGGTCAACTTGAACATGACTTAACGAATTAAGACATTAACTCGATTATAATTAAGTAAATATGTATAGACGTTAAAGTTTTGAATCTTTAGGTTGAAAAAAAAAAAAAAAAAAAAAAAAAATACCTATTTTTATAATATACGTATACCAAACTAGCAAAACGAAATTATTATGATTATCCATTCACATACCTTAGGTAACTGCTCAATATAATTGAAACACATGTTAACACAAAATAAAAGTCAAATAATTAATATATAAAATTACTAGAAACATCATTAAGAAAATTACCTTATATGTCAATTTAAGATTTTTATTTAGCAAATATATCATTTGTTTGAAAAGATTTACAAATATAACAATTTTTAGAATAACATATCAATGATTATTCGTGATAACTAACCATACAATTCTATTTTTTTAGAATTTTATAAATAGTTGTTAGTGATAGCAGTCTATTAGTGACCATCATCATTGATTTTTTGTCATGTTTATAAAATATTTTATATTTTACTATATGTGTGATTATTTTGGACATAGTCGCTATTTATGCAACCATGATTTACTATGCAATAAAAGAAAAAGGTTTTCATTCCCAAAACAAAGGTTTTCATTTTATTTGATGCTCAACTAATTTCATATTTACATATACTTTGGTTTCCAAACCTTTTTTTTAAGAGTTCAATTCAATTAATTAAGGTACCGTTCTATTTTGTTTTTTATTTTTTACTTTTTAAAAATTAAGTTTATAAACACTATTTTCTAACTAATGAGTTTCTTTCTTAAGTATTTTTAAACATTTATTTTTATTTCACATATTTCTTCAAAAAAGGATGAAAACAAGTATGAAAAATCATGTGAAATAAACATAATTTTTAAAAACCAAAAACTAGAAATCAAATAGAATTTAAAATCTTGAAATCTCTTGTTCAAATTATCACCACACCGTTTGTTTGAATTAAAACAAAGTGTCGTTTCTCTTGCCGTATTAATTTTCATTCATGCAAATTTTGAAAATAATGTTTTATTCACTCTAAATACAAAGGTTGATAGACCAAAAACATGATTTAAATTTTGAACTTAAAACAATTAAGTGGTAGTTTGAAAATGAAAATACCACAAAGAAAAAAGAAAAAGGTTAAAAAAAAAGTACGTGGTTGAGTTGGCCACT
This sequence comes from Herpetospermum pedunculosum, assembly GCA_028017165.1. NCBI lineage: Eukaryota > Viridiplantae > Streptophyta > Magnoliopsida > Cucurbitales > Cucurbitaceae > Herpetospermum > Herpetospermum pedunculosum. The sequence goes on along the minus strand of CM051527.1, from coordinate 64,806,147 downwards.
CGCAACAGCAGCTCCACAGCAAAGATTACTGACAGAAATATGTTTTATTTTTAGTGTTTTTAAGTTAGTTTCTGTTATGAGACATAAAATATATGTCTTAAAGTGTAATGATGATTAAATTAAAAGGATTAATATTTAAAAATTGAAATTCTGGAGATTAATGATGGAGTTTGGGCGGCAAATTGACTTACCAACCACTTCTCACTAACCTGCAATATTTAGTACACATTTTTTCATATTATTATATCATTTCTCACTTTATTAATTCTTCTTTCTGCTTTAATTTCTTTCCATTAATATGCTCCTATATTTTAAATCTCTTTTTCTATCTGTATTGTTCATTTTACTAGTGGAATTTTTAGTGATGTTTGTTGTGACGACATGCCCAAAACAAAACATGCTTAAAGACATTTTCATTTTTCACATTAATTGGGAGATTATGGTTTTTTTTGTTTTTTTTTAATATGCTATTTTTTATTTTTTTATTTATCACAATCCCCTTTTCTCTATTTTCTAATGCCTATTGGGGCTACTTATCTCTCTTTTTCAATTTTTATATCAATTTGTTCTTCCTACTTTCATCATTTTCTTTTTTCTCTTTTAAATTATATTTTGGCTTGTGGGGTGGTTCGGAAAATGAAACATATGCGGTTGATCATTGTTTTATGTTTTTTTTTTTTCTAAAAATGCGTATAGATTGATTTTGGGGGAAAATAGTTTCTTAATTAAATGTATGTTTGAGTAAGGTTATTGATGTTATAGCTTGTGTTTGAATGATGGGGCTAGCAAAGTTTTGCAAAATTAATATGATTTCTCGTTAAGTAAGGTATTAATTTTTTGTCGACATGTTCGCGTTTCTTATCAACATCTTCAACATGTTCATGGATTTTACATCGACATAAAGAATAAATAGACATTGCGATTATACCTTAAAAAATCGATGAAATATTAAAAAAAAAAAAATAATAATAACAACAAAATGTAGCTAATATGAATATAATATATGAATACAATATTGATAATAAGTAGTATTTTAACTAATTTATAGTGTAAAATGTTTATTTATTAATATATATATATATATATATATATATATATATATATATATATTAAGACTTTTTAGAAGTATATGTCGATATCGACATTTTATCGATATTTTTATCACCATTTTCATAAAATTGAAAAATTGACCTTTTTAACCTTGATTATATGTTAATTGGAAAGTAGGAGTATTGAGGTAATCCAGTGGAATTGAACCAATGATATTAGCTGGATTTTGTTATACTTATTTTCGAGTGCAGTCACAATTAATAATTTGCCTAATATTATTTCTTTATTTATTTTCACGGGCTAAAAGTTTGAGAGTAAATTATATTTTTGGTCCTTCAGGTTTGAATCTGGTGCCATTTGAGTCCTTAAAATTTCAAACTCAACATTTTTTATCATTTAGGTTTACATTTGGTGCGTTTTTTATCCATCTCTTAATTTTTTTTAGTTAAACCAGACGGAAAGCTGACGTGACAACTATTATTTATTAAAAAAATAATAATTATTAAAATTAAAAAAAAAACATTTTTTCTTTTTTTTCTCTCCCTCTACTTTCTCCTTCTCCTTCTCTCCCTTCCTTCTCTCAACCTTCGGTCTTCTTCCTCCAACCACTGTTGTCGCCACCGATTGACACATGAATGGAAAGTCGAGTCTCAATAAATTTTCCTCAAAGTCAAGACCCAAGAGGGGAGAAGAGAAAAGGAGAAAAAAAGGAAAAAAAAAAAGAAAAAAAATGTTTTTTATTTTATTTTATTTTATAATTTAAGAATAAAAAAAATAAATAAATAATTGTCGCATCAGCTTTCCATTAGATTTAACTGAAAAATTAACAGAGGGATAAAAAACGCACCAAATATAAATCTGAAGACAAAAAATGTTGAGTTTGAAACCTTAAGAACCCAAATGCTATTAAATTCAAACTTCAGGAACCAAAAATGTAATTTACCCAAATTTTTATTAAAATACAAGAATGATAATAAAAGTTTTAAATTTATAGAACTTAGTTAAAAACTAAAATTAATTAGGTGAAAGTGACTGACACACTTAACAAAAACTCTGTAGTTTCAATCCTCCACTCCACAGTTTACTTTTACATATTTTAATTATCTAGTTGAAAATATTTTTTTAATAATAATTATATTTTGTTAAAAATATTTTCTTAATAATAATTATATTTTGTTAAAATAAAATTTTTAAAATTTATTAAATTGTCATAGCTCAATTGACTTAAGATGGTGCATTTTACTAACAGGTCATTCGTTTAATCCCCACATTAATTAAAATATATTTAAAAAAAAAAAAAAAAAATCTTTCCATCTCACAATTTGTATTTAGTTTTTATATGTACACCAATTTTCATGGTTTAAATGGTTACACATTTGTACCTCTCTATTATAAGTTTTTTTTTTTTTTTTTTTTTTTTTTTTTTTTTTTTTGATAATATGCATGTTCGTCGAACCTCTAACATCTTGGTCAATAATTCATATATTATATCAGTTGAACTATTACTCATATTAGTCCCTTTATTATAAATTGCAACTTCAAATTTTTCAACCCCTCATCCATTATGATATTAAATACATAGATAAATAAAACAAAACAATTATTTCTCATAACTATATAGTATTTAAAAAAACTTAAATAGTTTATATAATTATTGAATTATACTCAATATCATACACTATATAATTATTGAAATACGTGTTAATAGTTACATACACTCATTTATTGGGACATGAGTATATATAACTTACTCGTCATTTTTTTTAAGGTGAAAGAGTAATTATATATCTAGTCACTTATATATTGATAACATAAATATGAAACAAAATAATTGATGTTACATCTTTTTTTTGCAATCATTCAAAATTTTATTAAATAGAATTCAATAATTTTTTTTTAAATTAAAATATCATTTAGTCCATGTATTTTGAATTTCAATTTATTTTAATTTTTGTCCTTTCAAATATTTATTTTAATTTTTATACTTTCAAATGTTTAATTTTAGTTCATGTACTTCGAATAAAGTTTAAAATTAGTCTAGAGAATTAGTTTGAAGTTAATTTTTTTTTTAAATCAAAATTGGTTAAATAATAAAAATAATTTCCAGGTAAAAAAATACAAAATGTGAACATATTTTCAAAATTAATAGAGACTGATTTTTTTTTAGAAAAATTAACAATAAGCTAATAGGAGGGACAACTTTAAATTTTATTGAAAGTACCCACTCTAAAATTGATTAGGGGTGTAAACGGGTCGGTTGCTATGCAAAACCGAAGCCAAACCGACCAATTCGATGAAGGTAATTCGCGAATCGAAACCGAATCGAAGGGGTTTTAAAATCGCACCGATCGCCTGCACAAACCGACGATTTTGTCGATTTGACGTTGCGGTTCACCGAATTAATACTCGCGCGGGGAGGGTCAATTGTCTGGGTCGCTTGTTTTGTGTAAAAATTACTTACAAAATAATTTTATTTACATTATCTAGAGATTTAACTCAGGCCGAGGAGTATAGCAGGGAAACCTCCAAGCCACTGAGACCGCGTAATGTAACTGATAACATATTAATTCTTAGTATATATCTCAAATTGGTCGGCTCGATTAACACTTTCGATTTTTTAATGAAAAAATCACAACCGACCGAAAAGAATCGGTTTTCTTTATGTGCAAGACTGAACCAAACTTAAATCGATGTCAGTTTCGATCCGTTTGAGCGATTTTTTTGGTTTTCTTGATTTTGCCTTGCACCCCTAAAATGGATATTTAAAAGTTGGGATAGAATAATAGTAAAACCTAAAGTACAAAATCAAAATGATATTTTAACTTTTTTTTTTATATTATTCAGTTGTTAATTGTGTATGATCCAATAAATATTTGGTACCAAAATCTTATTTTGTCTGAGTTTCTACGATATTTTTCAAAATCTTAATATCAAACGTAATATTTACCACTCCTAAATTACTGAAAAGTTGGCTCATTGAATGATATTAGTTAATGAGTGAATATTCAAGAAAGAGGGCCTATGCGTCTTTTCATGCGAGAATCCTATCCAAGATTATTGGTCATTTTTTTTAGTTCAACAAGTAGGAGTGGGATTATTCGACCAACTCGAACTATAGAAAGAAGTACATGTCAATTACCGTCGAGAGTTATACTCACTTTAGCTATCTGAAATTAGTCGTTATTGTATTCACTTTTAGATGGAAGGTCATTTTACATTTAATTTTTCAAATGTATAGTATATATACTTGACTTTAATTACATATTAACCACGTAACTACGGTAAAATTCGATGATTATGTAGCTCTCTTTCACAATAAATAAGTTTATTTACCATTCAAAAAAAAAAAAACCAAAATTTTATGTGAAATTTGAAAACCGAAAATTATTGATTTCGCTCTAATGTATACTAGTGACCCTGAGATTTTAAGTTGAAATCTTCCAAAAAAAAAAAAAAAAAAAAAAAAAAAAAAAAAAATTAAAGTTTTGTTTCGTACGTCGTACCATTCTATTTTCAGCATTTTGTTTTAAGAATCATTTTCTTTTTCGAGAAGAATAAAATTTGATCACTTACTACTTTGTTTTTTCATCTTCTAAAAATACATATGAGAAATGTGATCAAAATCTTTGTCTAGGCTTCAAATTTTGCCTAAAGTTTTATAAATACTTTTAAAAGAAGATTACATGATAGTAAACACACGCATGATCATCAACCATGTAGAAAACTATGAAAAGTAAAATCATTAATGATAATATTATCAAACTCATCAAATTAATAAGCCATACTCGCTTTGACGATTTGTGATGCTAGTTGTCTATGGTAGTCGTTGTATTTTTTAAATATTCATTTTGACCTCCGTATTTCAAAATGTTGATTCTCTTATTATACTTTTGAAAAGTGACTATTTGAGTCTATATGTTTACAAAATTCTAACACAAATTCTAAACTTGATAAAATTTTCTTAATACAAAACTATTGTTGGAATGTCTTGAATCTGTTAAGAATGTGTCGTATATAAATTTTCTAATATAATTATTTTCTTCTTTCTGTAGGTGAACATAGCTAACACAACGTTAGTGAACCACGCAAGTATTTGTGTTGTTTATCGCTTTTATTATTTGTTGTCGAATTACACGTCTTAACATCTATGATAAAGTTTTAAGAAATTTATTGAAGTACAACGATGTGGTAAAATTAGGATAAAAATGATATAAAAACAAGGGAAATAAAACAATCACTTTTTAAAGTACCAGGAGAAAAAAAAAAATAGATGTTCAAAATAAGCTTAGCTTAGTGGTAATTAATATGTACTACCTCCCTTGAGGTTAGTATATGTATTCCTTCCGTCCTTTTCCAATCCAATTCTTAAATTTTTTTTTTTTTTTTTTTTTTTGACAACATGTGGGGAGGGGGATTCAAACTTGAGACATCTCGCTCATAGTTCATACATTATGCCAGTTGAGCTATGCTCATGTTAGCTCCAATTCTTAAATTTAACCAGGTGTACTATACAATTTTAATATAAAAAAAAGAAAAAAAATAGAAGTTAATTACATTTTAAATAAGATCAATTCTAGTAGTTTTTGCACGGATGACTCGCCTCCCGGGGTTTTAATGAAATTTAACCTAAGACTTTAAAACGCATATTTTTTTTCTCCTTTGATGACATCATCAACACTACCCATTGTGTGAAAAGTTCGTAATACCCTTTGCTCGCGATCATCACTCTCCCTCGTGATTCTCCAATAAACGCGATTTTTTTTCTCTAAAAAGTAAATGGTCATCGCGATCTTCCCCCTCCACGATTCGTAGAAAGAAAAAATTGTGAATGTTCGAGATCGCGATAGGGAGAATCAAAAATTTAGGAAAGGTTGAGCGTGAGGGTACTACAGACTTTCACGTGATGGGCAGTGTTGTTGACGTCAGCAAAAGAACAAAAAAAAAACTTGCATTTTTAAAAATTGGATTAAATGTCATTAAGACCCTTAAGAACGGATCATCCGTATAAATACCCATCAATTTCACCATCTACTCGAAAAGTAAAGGTTAGATGGTGAATCATAATCTTAAACGCGCATAGCACTATTGTTATTTGAAGAAAAAGAGATGGAAAGAGGAAAGGTTAGGTAGGAAATGTAGATGACGAGGTTGAAAGAAAGGATGCAATATGCATGCGGAGAGATGTTGGGATTTGGAGAGGGAAAAGATAAAAAAAGGATATCATATAAGTTTTGATGTGCAATTTTCTGAAAAAGCTGATTACAACTATTTTTTTTTTCTTTTCTTTTTTTTGAAAAAAACATTTTTTTTTATGTATATATAATAAAATAGTCAAATGCCGTCTAATATTTCTTTTTTTCTTTTTTCAATTTGTCGGCATTTGTGGATGATTAATAACATATAGTATTAAATTTTTGTCGACATTTCCATCAATATTTCTACATATTCATAAGTTCGACATCGACATGAAAGGTAAATTGACATTTTCATCATACTGTACAAAACCGATGAAATATATTAAAATAAAAAAACAACAACAAAAAATGTAAAGCGTTAATATACTATTCTAATAAGTATATTTTAACTCATTTAAAAGTGCAAAATATTTATTTATTAATTTAAATATATTTTTAAAAACCTTATAGAAATATTCATCGACAACGACATTGACATTTTATCGATATTTTCATCGACATTTTCATAAATTGAGAGCTCGATATTTTTGTTGACATCGAAATTTAAATCCTTGTGATAAACCGATGTTATTTTTTCAATCCTTTTTTTTTCTCACCTAACTTTCCACCTTTTTTTTTTCATGGTGAATTTAGTGATAGAAATATAAAAGAGAAGGGTAGAAATGCTTAACCTACGTTAGTTAGAAGCTAAAAAGTTAATCTACTCTTATTAGAGAAAAAACTAAAACCACTTTTCGTAATTCAATAATATAATTGTTTTTTTATTACATTCTAAGATAATTAATGAAATCCTAGTTGTTGTGTAAAAAAAAAAAAAAAATCCTAGTGCTACTTTTTTTTTCTCTATGTTTGCCCTCGTCTAAGTCATACTCGTATTAACAAAATGTTCAACCTCATTTTATTTTTGGTTTAATGGCACACATTTAATATGTATTTGTAACACGTGATTCTTTAGGGTCAATTTGGTTGGCGATCCAAAAACATAAATTTGAAAATAAAGGTTCAATAAAAATAAGGTTGTATTTGATGTTTTCAAATATGTGTTTGGTCGCAGATTTATAAATTAGATCTCAATTTAACTAAAATTAGTTGTAGTTTTATTAAAAAAAAAAAAAATATTATGTCACCAACTAAATATTAAGTTGAATATAAATTATTGAGATTTCTTTAATTGTATATTTAAAAATGTGGAATTTCACATTGGTATCAAAGTAAGCTCTAGTTGGTTGTATTTATGATATGCTTGTATTTTTTTTTTTTTTTTTATTATATATTGCAATGTTACAACATAGTCATGTAAAATAATATGCCATCTCACACAAGAGAGATTCTAAATTCTAGCAAAAAGACCTTATACTTTTACAAATAATATTGTTATGCGAATTTAAAAAAAATTAAATATATTGTTTGTGACATTACATGTATGATAGAAATATTATATTTAATAGAAAACGAGAAATAAAATTATATATAAAACAAAGAGTGTTTGTGTTTTTGCATGTAAACTATTTATCTAACTGCCTCCTAACCTATGAATGATGGAGGGTGAAAACATAATTTTTCATTGATTTCATATGCGTTTCAATGATATAATATCACTATTTATAATATAGTTCAATTGATATATGATGTATATACTAGTGACCAAAAGGTCTCAGGTTCGATCTCTCACTCCATATTGTTCTTGTACATGAGAGAAGTTCGAAATAAAAATAGAAATGAGCCGTGGGAACGATTTATGAGTATTCTTCCAACCAAAAGTTTGTAACTCTAGTTCATCTAGCGTGATATAAAGCAAAAATGTGTGCGACTCAATTAAGTAACCTATACTAAAATCATTAGAAATGGTGATCGAAAATAACTACAAATGATTTTATAATAAAATTATGAATATCATAAAATGAACTAAAGTTGTTAAATTAAAAACAATAAATGGTCTATGAATTCTTTAAAACATTAGTCATTTCCCTTCCAATCTAGAAAGATTAATGTGAGTTGGCTGTTTTTTTTTTGGTTGGTTGGTTGAATTAATTTAGATGTGAGTTGGCATTTTGAATTGTCCCATATCAGAGTTTAGTGGGGGAGGCAATAACTCCTATAAATATCTCACTTTCCAACTCTTATATCAATATTAGTGGGCTCCTCATTTTGCCCTTTTTTTCTCAAACAATAATAGTGCCCTTCTTATGTTGGGCTTTTTTCTTCAAATCACATCTTTTGTTGTTGTTCTTAACTATCAAAATTGTTCTATTTTCTTACCTATTTTTTCTTTTTAAAATAATTGTTGCCTAAAAATTAAGTTTATTCCATTTTAATTTATAAACTTTTAAGAAGTAATTCTTTTTAGTCATTCAATTTAGTTTGCTTTTAACTAATAGAGATGATGTAGTTTTAAGATCGTATATATTAACGTGCTGATGTGGACATGTATTGAAGCCACATAAGTTGACTAAGATAAGTATTGAGTGAATGGATATTAGGTGACATAATAATAGCAAATAAATAAAATACATGGTTTTTGAAAGTTTAAGAACTAAAATGGATATTTTAAAAGTTCAGACACCCAAAATGATTAATTTTTAAACGTTCAAAGGATCGAAACGAAGAAAAATTGAAATTCAAATCAAAAAAATTAAAGGGTTTTTTTCTTTAAGATATTACATTGCAAATAAGATCGAAGATTATTTGAACTTGTGGATCTTAAGCGTAGATATGTGGATCTTCTCATTTTATAAATATAAATATAAATATATATATATATATATATATATATATATATATATATATATATCATTCTATAAGCTCAACTAATTACAACATCATACATTTATTTTAGAAGTTAGATGTTTGAATTCCTTATCTTCACATTCTTAAACTAAAAAAATGGTGTTAAAGACTCAAACGCTACCATAAAATTTCTATTTTTTTTTTTATTCAACTGAGGGTATAGAAATTCGAACCTCCGACTTCGAAACGAAAACATGTACATGACAATTACTGTTAAGTTATATTCACTTTTGCTAAAACTACTACTAGCTAGGTTATGTAGGATGAAAAAAAACTTACTATTATAAATTATTTTTTATTACTTTTATGATATTGATCTAATGGGTCAATCAAAGTATGTGTAATACATTCTAACTCCGATTTTGTTGTTGTATATTTACCATTATTTCATCTACTTGTTCTATGTCTTTGCACTATATATGTAATTTCAAATCATCGTAAAACGTGTCAAATCGACATTTAAATAATAGATTTAGAATCGAGATAAGTTTAAAGGATACGTAGTAATAACAACTTAAGGTTAAAAATCATAGTACCATAATTTACCTTCTTCGATAACCATTTAATTTTTTTATTTTTTTAAATTAAATTTATACATACTACTTCCACCCTCAAGTTTTATTTGTTTTTTCTTTGTTTTTGTAATCTATAAAAAATATTTTGAAAATCCATCAACAAAATCCATCAATAATAGAAAATTTAAGAAACCAAATTGTTATCCAACAAACCTAAATTTTTAATTTAGCCTAAAAGATAATATTTTCTATTATATGATTGCTTTTAATAATGTTAAATAATGATTTCATTCTATGCAATTAAAAAACACAACCAAGTCTATTCAAATAAAAAGTCCACAAAGGTCAATTAGTAAATGAAAAAATGGATTTGTTGTAGAACAAAAAAGAGTCGAAAAACGCCAAATAGTTGCACAAATAGAGAAAGCAATTGTAACCAGAACAAAAATCCAACGTTTTTTCATGTTGGACTCCCAAATATATTTTTAATAGCTATTAAAATCACGTTTAAAAAATATAAAAACAAATATAAAATTGATTTTGAAGATGAGATATGTTTGGAAGTGTTTTTCTACTTGAAAAAAAAGTTATTTTAGTCATTTTAAAATCACTCTCAAATCGAAAATAAAAAAACAGCACAAAATTACCAAGTGGTTGGCTGTGATTCATGAAGAAGGTTGTTATATTTGTTTTTTAGTACATTGAGAATGGAGGGATTCGAAGCACAGACTGTCATCAACACATACATATGTCAGTTGAGTCATGCTCAACCACAAATTTTTTGGCTATCAACACATACATATGTCAGCTCACCTATTATGTAATAACACAAAAATGTGGAAGGTAAGAATGTAACGGAGTTAGGGCCCAATATTACCAACTGGAAATTAGACTAATTAATTGATTGATTTAACAACTAAAAAAATTCCACGAACCCAAATTCAAATAGCACATATAATAGGTTGGATCCGGAGAATCAAATTTAAAGTAGCTTTATGTAAATAAGTGGGGTGTCACAATTATTTTTGACAAATTATTGCTATATATTATATATATATATATATATATATATTAATTTAATAAATACGGGTTGAGAATTCCAACTTTCAACTTCTTATTCGTTGAGCTAAAAGCTTATATTAAGTTATTAGAACAATAAATTTAGGAGATAGTTTTAATTGCAATCTTTGTAAACTTAATTTAAGTTTATGAAAGTTGAATTATGAACTGATCAGAGGTTTGGATTAATGTAATTTTGTGTTTAGATTGTATGTAGGTAAATATATGTTAGAAAAAACTTAATTATGGTTGATGGGTGTAACTACTTGGTAGAAATTAGAATATAGTGTCAACATAAACCTAAATTTATATAATATGAGTTTGAAAGTGTGAGAGATAAACAAACATCAATTGGGCTTCTTAATCATGGGTTGGGCTACACAAACTTAATCCGTGACCGAAATATCTACTTAGGCCCGTTTACTTACCATTACATAAATAAGCAATTTGAGGATCTTAATTACATAAATATCATTAGGCTTCAAATATTACGCACCAGTACATGGTTGAAATTACTTGAAATTTTCGATTGAAAATAAATTATCCTATTATATCAAATCAACCGTAAAAAAAAAAAAAAAAAAAAAAAAAAAAAATTTGGATCCCTCTATTCATTCATCTCCTTTATTTTTCAAAATCGTAATAGTCCAAATTTCGTCGACGAGAAGAAACGACTAAAATTGTGATAGTGACGGAAGGAATTATGTTTTAATAATGTTATAAAATCTAAATTTCTTTAAATATTTTTATGAATTATGTTTCTGAATTAGGACACGATTATATATTATATTCGAGAATATATTAGGTAAGGCAGGTATAAGAATACAATTTTGCATTTTAATTAGTTAACGATTATACATTATATTCGAGTATATATTAAGTAATACAGATATACAAATACAAATTTATTTGTCAAGTATGTCACGATTATATATTATATTCGAGTATATATTCAATAATTAAGGTATAATAATAAAATTTGTTTGTTAATTAGGTATTGATTATATATAATTACGTATCGATTACACATTATATTCAGATATATATTAAATAATGCAGGTATACTTATATATAATTTTGATTGTCAAATAGGTATCAATTATAAATTATATTAGGGTATATATTAAGTAATGCGAGTATACGAATACAATTTCGATGATTATACATTATATTCTCGTACTGTATATATACTAAATTGTCAATTATGTCATGGGTTTACATTATATTCTGATATATATTAAATAATGCAGGTATAAGAATACAATTTCAATATTTAATTAGGTAATGATTATAAATTATATTTGTGTATATCTTAAGTTATGGAAGTATACTAATACAATTTTGTTTGTCAATTAAGTAGTGAGTCTAAATTATATTCGGATATATATTAAAGAAGTATTTGAGATTAAAGAAAAAAAAATTAAACTTAAAACAAGAAAAAAAAAACTTACAAAAAAAAAAAAAAAAACATTGCCGCACAATAGAACTCAAAAAAGAAGAAAAAAATTACAAAAAAAAAAAAAAAAGCTAGTATTATTTTTTATTGGAAGAAATTTATTATTGGAAAATATATATCAAATTTATTCATATATGTTTTTTTTTTTTTTTTTTTTTGAAATGTATTCAAAAAAAATTTTATTCATATTTGTTGAATAACAAGATTCTGTTTAATAAATAATTAATAATTTAGGTTTTGTTTGTTTAGTTTTTGGTTTTTAATTTTTTTAAATTAAGTTTATAAACACCACTTCCCCATTTGAGTTTCTTTATTTTGTTATCTACTTATGAAAACCACCATAAAAAATGGTGACAAAATAAACACTAATTTCAAAAATTAAAATTCAAATGGTTATTACACGGGACTTAATAGGCTGTTTTTTATTAATATTGTATTTTTTAAAACTTATTATAAAAATATTGTAACTTTCAAACTATTTATAAAAATATAGTAATTTTAAATAGAGGTCGTCTTTTGAAAAGTTGACTTCCACATCGGTTCCACGTGGATGTCCACATTGAATGGAGGTCGTCTTCTTCATCGTTATGTACTTCATTTATTAAAAAATTCATATCTTTTTAACTAGATATTCAAAATTTTCAAAAAAAGTATGGTTGGAAAGCTAACAGCGAGAGCTTCAATTTGATATGTGGTTTCACTATTTTTGGAGTTGTGTATCAAAAGATAAAGACCATCGAAGTTGGACTATAATTCTGCAAATTTTAGAACTGAAGATTCTTTTGAATAGTGTATTAAAAAATTGACATCTTTTTACTCATATATTAAAAAATTTCTAAAAAGATACGGTTGAAAAGCTAACACAGAGCTTCAATTTGATATCTAGTTTAAAAGAGACAGATCGTCGAAGTTTAGCTACAACTTTGAAGTTTTCAGTCGTATCTTCAGTTTTGGGTTTAGTGAAGTTTTCATAACTTTGACGATATATATCTTTTGATACACAACTCAAAAAATAGTGAAACTAGGTATCAAATTGAAGCTCTCTGTGTTAACTTTCCAACAGTACCATTTTCGATTTTTTTTTAATATTTGGGTAAAAAGATGTCAATTTTTTAATGCACTCCTCAAAACAATCTTCCGTTCTGAAATTTGCAGAGTTATAGTCCAACTTCGATGGTTTTTATCTTTTGATACACAACTCTAAAAATAGTGAAACCAGGTATCAAATTGAAGCTCTCGCTGTTAGCTTTTCAACCATACCTTTTTTGAAAATTTTGAATATCTGGTTAAAAAGATATGAATTTTTTAATAAATGAGGTAGATAACGATGGAGGTCGTCTTTCAAAAGACGACCTCCATCCCATGTGGAGCAAGATCGTCTTTTGAAAAGACGACCTTCATCCACGTGGAACAAGATGTGGAGGTCGTCTTTTGAAAAGACCACCTCCATTTAAAATTGCTATATTTTTATAAATAGTTTGAAAGTTACAATATTTTTATAATAAGTTTTAAAAAAAATACAATATTAAAAAAAAACAGTCGGACTTAATAGATATATTTTTTTAGATGTCACTAGTTGATATATTATACCAATTGAGCTATGCTCTTGTTGGTGAAAAAAAATTGAGTCCTAATTGGTGACATCCGAGAATTTTATATCAATTTGAGAGAGAAAATAAAGTTGTAAAGTAATTAATGAAAAGGTTGAGGGATACAAAAAATAATACGAATGAGATTAATGAGTTTCTAAATCTTCATTTGAAAAGTAAATCGATAACCGAGAAAACAACAAGAATGACCATTATTAATATACCAAATTGATAAATGGCAAAAAAAAATCATAAATTAAAAAAATTATGACATAAAATCCATCGTTACTAATCATTAAATAATTAGTGTCTTATCTACTTAGCTATGTTGAGATGCACATATTAATTATTGTGTCACCAATAAATTTGAATGATTATGTTTTTTATTATATCTCTATAAAATAATTTAGTGGCCCAAAATACATTATATTATTAGGATCTCTAATGGATTAGAACTTATGATAAATAGCTGGAATAAAATACCCTAACAAAAAATGACAAAAAATATATGTACTTGAAATCATAGCTACACGTGATTGTAAGGATGAGAGTTAATAGTTTTTCAATTGATTTATACCGCGAGTATATACGAATATTCACAATTATCCCCAAGAACGTAGATTTTTTTAATAAAAAATAGGGACGTTGTTTGGGTGTTTTGGGTATGCAAAGTTCATCCCAAAAAAAAGGAAAAAAAAGTTATATTCAAGACCCCAATTTCTAGGATGTGAAGTTTTTCAAAAAAAAAATAGGAAAAAAAAAACATGTACATTGAGGTAAACATACATCGTGATGTCCTTCGAGTATCAACAACTTAGAGTAAGAAATGTAGAGTGTATGGGTGAACAGACGGAGTCGACAACTTAGAGTAAGAAATGTAGAGTGTATGGGTGAACAGATGGAGTCGTGAGGAGGTATTGAAGAAGATAAAAGAAGATGGAGAAATTCCAAAGTTAACATAAGAATAAACCCTAAAACACTCGCAATGGAGGAGGGAATTCGAGTTTGTGGGTTGCAATTATTAGGTTGAAAGACAGATAATTACCGATTTGATTTTTCATGTTGGATTTTTGAGAATCTAAAACAAATTATAATTACTCTTTCAATTTTCTAGATTGTTTGAGAATCACAAATAAAATTGTGCATATTTACCCTTGAACTCCTCTAGGGTTTTATTCTTATTAGCGTTTTCGTTGAAATTACATGCTAAAATTTCTATCGATAAATTCAACAACTACATGTGTAGGTATAAAATATGACGTTTATATGCATATATACCCTCATGAATTATGTTATTGATATCATGTTAAATAGGGTATATATATATATACACGTCATATTTTAGACCTACATAAATGTAGTTATAAGTATAACTACAAATATATACGCTCAATTTTTATTGCTAGATTAATGTCTTAAGGTATATATGCACATATATTTTATATGCTATATTTACCTATATGTGTAGTTAAGTGTAACTACGAATATATATACACACTAAAAAAAAATTTAGGGCATCATTTTATCAAATTTTTAGGAGTCTCTATAAACATTTTAGTTGTTGATAAGGATTATTATGCTGGAAAATTAATTTGAATTAACGTTTTAGAATACGCTTTGATTTGAAATAATTTTATATATGACGATTTAATTGTTTTGTTACTTTTATTTTTTTTCATATCTCTGCCCTTAATAGGCCTTCATATTTTTAAGCCATATTTTAGTTGGGTAAAAAGTGAAAGATATACCCATGGTGTATATATATATATATATATATATATGAACAAACGAACATGGACATAAAACAGAATAATGTGTATGTAAATAAATGCTCAAAATAATCTCAAATAATGAAAAATGATGTGGAAAAGCAATTAATATGCATGGATAATAATAATTCGAAGATTATAAGTTTGAAAGCAATTGGTATCGATAAATGATATTTACTCGTCATTTTCTTTGAGGTCGAAGGTTTAGGATTAAATTCACATATATCTCCAGTTGGACTGAAAAAATAATTAATATGACATTTAAAGACAAATTATAACAAATAATAATGATAATTGTAACTAAGATTGTGTAGAGTAATTCAATTTTCTACGTATTATAATACATCTATACTATATTTCATCCGTTCCATAGATTAGATACTAATTAACGAAATAATATTATAGGATTTAAAAGATAGCATCATACTATAGGACTTAAAAGATGGCATCTCTTATTATTTTGCATGTTGAGAGTACATCACAAAATATATATATATTTTTTTTTTTTTGTACATATATGTATATGATCAAATAAATAATTTTCACCTAATGTATTTTTTTTTTTTTTTTTTTTTGTTCTTGGCTCAATAAATATTTGCCTTTTTATATTGTTAAAAAAAGACCACATAATCGCTCCTACACTATTTTATATCAAAATGAAGACGGAGAAAATTACAAACGACACCGAACAAAGCCAGAGTTCCAATTCAGTATATTGTCCTATCTTAAGTTCTTAACTATTATTGCCAAAGCGAGCATGGCTCAGCGGGCATATGTATGTGTTGACGACCACGAGGTCTGTGGTTCGAATCCCCCCACCCCCAATGTACTCAAAAAAAAAAAAAAAAAAAAGTTCTTAACTATTATTGATAATTTAGTTTAAAGTTTCTTTAAAAAGCTCATTCTCTTTCTCTGTCAAAATAAAGTAACGTTTCCATTAAAGAAATGAAAAAGATTCTCATGTATCATTATATTTGTTGGCATATTCTTAACCTATTTTCCTATGAAATTAGGACCAATCATATAAATACTAGAAATAAATAGTGAATCATTTTGTTAACTATTACGATTTTTTTTCTAAAATTAGTATTTAATTAATGTTAGGAATGAATCAAATTTTTGGCCTCTTTATCATTAGTTCATACTTTATGTTAGCTGAATTATACTCATGTTGACGTATTAATTACTCAACCTCTTAGGATGAAGATTAGAATCTTTATCAACATTAATGTTATATTATAAAAAGAGTATTTCATTTTTTTCGAAAAAAAAATATGAGGTGAAAAAAGGAGAGGCTAGAGAAAAGTCTTTCAATTGAGTACAATGATTGATAAACCATAATTACAAAACAATTGTGATTTAATACACCATATGAAGCCGCACAAATAATAATACTTTCCTATAGCTAGGAGATAGACTTAGAAAAATCATTGAAGACTCTATTGTTTCGCTCGAGCCATATATTTCAAAAGATGACTCCAAAAAGGTTGCTTCATAGAATATTTTTAGTAAATGTCAAATGTAAATCAATGTCGCTTGAGAAAAGAGCATCCAAACTAAGGGGAGAGTTGCGATCCGACCAGAATTACAGAGCAGGATGGCCCAAAGACTGGCGGCATAAGGACAGTGGAGGAAAATTTGTTTTGTGGATTATTCATTTCTTCAAAGAAAACATTAGTTCAAATTTAAATTCATCTTCGGAATACGGATCTTCAATTTTTCAGTTGTATTAAAGCCTCTATGTCACCGTCCAAAGAAAAAAATTGCAATTTTTTAAGTAATGTAAAAGACCAACATTTTCTAGAATTTGAAGAATTAATAGAAATGAGATAAACAAGCAATAATTGTTTAATGTCGAGAACAAATCCCCTTTAAATTAGGATCCATCAGAGGTATTCAAGAGGTATACAAGGATTAAAGTATATTTCATTTTAACCATAAAAAACAAATATAACATGTACTATAAAAAGGATTACATTTTTGTAAAAATATTAAAATCACTACTAAGAATTCAAATGTTATATAATGAAAAATAAAAAGAAAATCTTAATAAAAATAATTTATTAAACACAAAATTAAAAATAAAGATATTTTTTTAAAATTTTAAAATTCCAACTTGAAACTTCTTACTACTAGTTGCTATATTCATGTTAGCTTTTAAATTCATATATTAAACTTGTAATTTAATTTTTATTTATTACATTTAAATTCTCTAGTCAATTTCAATCAAAACTAAAATATTTTCCTCTCAAATTTCGTAGAAAAAGAAAATTTCTGATTACTCGTTTTTTTCGTCCTATTTTGATCATTAGAATTTATTTTAAAATATTATAATATTTAAAACAAGTTCAGACAAATACTCATTTAAAAAATTATGTGGTTTATAAATAATAACCATAGTTCTACGACATTGTTTAAATTAATAAATATTTTATGAACTTGAAGACAAGTTCAACAGTATCTCCAGCATTTTTCTTTCTTTTTTTTTTTTTTTTTTTTTACAAATATGTCCAAGAAAATGACAAACAAATTTACGTGTTCATGTGTTAAAGTCTTAAAGATGATATTATACAACTATTGCCAATTATGTAGACTAAGGAAAACAGATCTACACAAATTATTGTCTATTTAATTTTAAAATATAAACGTTTTTTTTTAATAGAATACTTTATTTCATTTTATGTATGGTTTTTCTTTATAATATAAGGTGGATAAGTTTGTTTGACTACATTACGAGTACGACATCGTTTGTTGTCCTCAATATGTTTATATTAAACAAAAATATGTATTGGAAATAAGCATTTCAATTATTATATTATTTCGTTGACTGAATTATTTCTTAACTTTTAGTGACGTAAAATATGACCTTGTTTTATAATTTCCAAGTAAATTCATGTGATATACCTCAAAATTCCAAAAATATATTACACTTTTTATAACACTTTGGATATTTTATAACACTTTGGGATAGGAATAGGATAGCATAGGGCAATGTCGGTGATGCTTGTTTTTGAGTGAATTTTTAATCCTTTAATTTCATTCCTTGATTTGAAGGTTTGGAAATTCATATCAAAGTTTTTTCTTTACAAAAATTATTTCATATTTTTTATTTATGATTTAATAAAAAAACATGTATGTAAAAAATAATTTTAAAATCAGAGTTAGGAAGAGGTTGGACCTTGACATGAATCAATTTAAACGAGAATTTTTCACTCCAAACCGGATGTTTAACATGTAAAAGTACCCACATGGAACTATTCATATGTATTTTATATTGTTTGAAAATAAATTAGAATAGAAGGGAAGAAGCAAATTATGGGTCGGTTTGAGATTGCGGTGAAAGCGTAAAAAAAAAAATTTTAACAAAATTTTAATTTTTTTGTTGTTGGGTAAAACCTATTTTTTTTAATTTATATAAAATAATTTTTTTAATCTTTTAATTTTCGATGTAGCTTTCTCTGATTAATCCGATGTTTTTTCTATTAAAAAAAATTTATCCTCACCTCTATTTTTTTTTTTTTAGTTTTGTAGTTTTGTGAACAATCTTACCTAAGTAATTAATAATTAGAAGAAGCATAAAATTCATTTTTCCGTAATTCATTTTTCACAAAATTATAATAAATCTAACGCATCCTAAAAATATTTATAAATATGACACAACTTTATCGATAATGAAAGTTTATTATCGATAGACTATAAAAATGGTCTATCAGTAATAGAGGTTTATCACTGATAGGTTGTAAAAATAGTCTTACGGATAGAGATCTATCGTTGATAGACTATAAAAATTTGTCATAAATACTACAACAAAATACACTTTTAGCGAAGATTGTTTTGCGACAAAATATAAAACGTCACAAAATTTCGACGAAAATAAAATTGTTCCACATATTTGCGACAAAAAAGGAATCGTAGTAAGAATTGCGATGAAAAATTGAATCGTCGCAAAATCGTGCGAAGAAAAAAAAATTGCGTCGCAAAAAAATGGGACAAATCTAAACTTGCCGGAAAACAAATTCCTTACTTATTGGATTTTTGTTTTGTTTACTCTCAAACCTTAGGAGACAAACAAGTAGCCTTCCTTCGATTCCTCTTCTTCCCACCTTCTCCATTCAAACCAACTTTGGTGACGATTACATCTTTCACATCACCCCCAAGTAAGAAATTTCCAATTGAGTCTATTTCGTTTCAATTTGTTTTTGTTTTTGTCTCGGTAATAAAGGGTTCTTGCATATCACAGAAGCAGAAGCAATTTAGATCAAAAACACTCTAATTTCATTTATACAAAAAGCATGCTTAAAGCTGGAAAAATGCAAAGAAGTATGAACACATACTTTTGTTGCTCAAATTCTCCAAACCCGTTGCTTGTTTCTCCTCATGAACACTTCGTGGACCACATCTAGTGTCTTCCCTACTATCCTCGGGCCTTGGAAAGGGTTGTGGGGCCCTAGATTGAGAGAATTTTGAGAGAGAAGAGAGAGAGGTCAAAAGAAAAAAGTTTAGAAAAAAAACTTCCAACAACATTTTACTTTGTGTTTCATTCTATTTAAAGGCATCAACATGCTTCAATAAGCTTGCTTAACAAGACACCACACAAATGGAAGGGATTAGTCACCAATTAAGTGTCCAGTTTTAGGTAAATTTGAGCACGTTACTCACATAACCACTTCAAAAACTCAAAATTGGCAAAACCCATTGATAATTATTTTGTTTATTAAAATTAATTCACAAGTAATTTAAACAAAAATAATTTATTAAATAATTTTATTATTTAATTTAATATCAAATATTAATTAAATAATTAGACCAATCTTGATTTCTAAAACCGACCTCTCGAACATGAATTCATATTCATGTATTAGACCGAACCTATATTTAAATCACATTTAAATACGTCCATCTCTCTTCCTTATTGTTTAATTCATAATTAAACTACGATACGTTAAGTATATTGCATATATTTAACGTTTACTCCCAAAACTGAATTTGAACAATTTCAAATTCTTTTCTCTCAAACTGTTACAAGGCTTAGTCCGAGCTAGCAAGGAGAACCTAATAGACCTACATATCATGAGCTCCAACGATACGAGATTAACCGACCAAAATTTTTAGCCTAGCTAATCAACATTCGTTAACCGCCAGGTCACTCCACTAAAGCCCAACGATTGCACTCTCCTCAATGTAGATATATTTATGTCCAGTTGATATAACCATGATTAGTAAGTCGATCCTTCACATGTCGTTCATAATTACAGCTGGGTCTAATAAATCGTTTTACCCCTGTAATTACTTCTTGTTCCTTAAGTCCCGTTGATCCTCTAATGAACAATTGGTTTGTGGTCCAACCACCAAACTGAATCCCTCTCGGGTCAATGAGAGGGTGGGGGCCCTTTCAAGACCCGGAGTCAGCACTCAAGGGAACAACCTTTCTACTAAACCCTAAAAGCGGGTAGGAGTGAATTTCATCTCGCAGGACTATGTTCTCAACTCTCTACCCGATTTTATCCCAACCATGGTAGGATTATTGAGTTGGCGATCTCGGGTCACTCTCACCCACGCAAATCAAAAGATAATCCCGAATAAACAGGAGTTCATAGCGTGCTCAGGATTTAGATCAAGTTACCTAGGTCATAATATGAAAAAGTCAGTCTTAACAGTAAACGGCGTTATAAAGTAAGAGTGACTTATTTCGCGATCTGGTCTTATGCAAACTCATTGCGCATAGGACGCCCCCACTCGCATGTCTCAACATGAACGATTTAGGATCACATCGATTGTACTATACAAAGTGGGTCGCGTCCATAGTGTCCTCAGGATAAGGTACCCAACCCTATCCCTATACTATAGATCATTCTGACTATTACTCGAATTTGATCCATATTCATGTCTCCACACATGAAGTTCAAGTATACATCATATAGCCAAGAGTTCTTAGTTCATTGGATTTGGGTTAAAAGAATGCAATTCACTTTATTCAATAACACCATAACACATTTACTGAATAAACCTCAATAATATCTTTATTACAAAATAAAATATATATTCAGTTTACAAACCACGAGTTTTAGGACATAAATCCAACCTCGTTCTTACTTTATTTTTTTTTTTTGAAGTGGGGATTAAATCTTGGGATGTGCGGACTTTTCACCAGGTTTAGTTTGGTATTTTTTTTTTTTTACTTTTTATTCATTGTTTGGTCTGGGAGTTTGGGTTATATGCTTTTGTCTGCTAAATTGCAGGTTTCATCCATTAGTGCTGGCCCTTCTCAAGAGATCTTCAGCTTTGCCTATGGAGGATCAAGTAGGAATCTTCTTGCTCCTTGTTAAAAGTGAACAAATTGATGGCAATAAAGAGATGGTAGCATTGTTTGATGAAATCTTTCACTTTCTAATACTTAACCACTGATAATAATAATTAAATTACATACACGAATTAACCTAACAAAAATTAGTTGTTCAAATGAAATGAAATTACCTTTTTTTTTTATCTTATCTAAGTGTTTTAAATGGTTGCTCTTCTTTAATACTCAATTAATTATAACTCATAATACTTTGACTATTGATATTGATTAACTTATAAAATAACATTAATACTTTGACTATTGATATTGATTAACTTATAAAATAACATAAATTTGCACGTGAAATATTGGAAGTTATCTTTTGTTGTTGTCACTCTATTTATGTTTGAAAGAAGAAGTGATTTTTTTAGCTTTTAAGTTGTACTTGTAGTTGATTCTTCTGTTTGCCTATAGTTCTTCGTTTGACAAACATGTCTCTCTAATTAAGGCATTTCGATATTAATTAGGTTGAGCGATTAATTGTTATTATTGAAAATGACATACTATACTTTTCAAAAATGGTACTATTTCTCTTGAGAATTACTTTGATCGAGCTTGAGGGGTTTTGGCCGGCTTCTGTATTTTCTCCTTTTATGCATGTTATTTGATTCCATGGATTATGAATTTTACAGTATTATGCACATTTTATACTTCATCTATTAGATTTATCATACTGTAATCATTGTTTGCAATTTGGTGGGGTGGATTTTGATGGATCTTTGGTTGCAATAAGAGTTAAATGTTTGCTTTTAAGTTGCAATAAGGGTGAGTTTTGCCATTGTGTTATGTTTATTGTGATTTTTATTAGGGAATCATACAAGTGAGTCGCTTAGGATCTTTATTTCCCCCTTAAATTATCCTTCATCAGATTTTTGTTTTGTAGAGTTTCTTGGTGCTTGAAGTTGGTCTAATTTCCAATATTTCTTTTATCCCCTTCACTTTTCTTGAGCTATGTTTATGAATTTATATTTTTATAGAAATGGAAGTTTTGCATTTAGTCCTTAAGCATGTATGTTGGGATATGCTTTGAATTTTCATAATTGTTGAGTAATGTTGGGATATGTTAATTGTTGTACTAGTTTATTTTAGTTTCAAATGATGTATTGCAAGTGATAAATAACTGTTTAGTTTATACGTGGCTAAAATTTTCTACACGAATCCACGATGATGAGGGAAAAAACTTAAACATAGAATTTTATTTGTTTGTTTATTCTTTTGTTGGGAGAGTGCAAATGGAATAGGAGCGGTGTGAACATTCGTACCTACCCACCCAACGATTTTTTTTATTAAATTATGAAAAACAACTAATGACGGGTATTAACCGTCATTCTTGTTTGCAACAAACAAAGTATTTCATCGCAAACTGTTTGCGACAAAATGAGGAATCATCGCATGATTGTCGCCGCAATTTTTGCGACGATTTTCAAAAAACGTCGCTAAATGTGTAGAGCAACGTAGCTACAACGAAGAAGCTTGCAACGTTCGATATTTCGTCGCTAAAAGCAGTATCTCTTGTGGTATATTTAGCACTTTATGAATTTATTTTAATTTTAAACTTTCAATTTCATCTAATTAAATCTTAAATTTAAAAAACATTATTTTGATTTCAATAGATAGTATTTTTATCACTTAAATAAATTTATAGTTCAATTTAATGAATTTGAAAAATTCACCATTAAAATTAACTAAGGGTTACTGAAATGAATTTGTTTCTGAAAAAACAACCTACAAATTAAAGAAATTTAGAGAACTCAATTAATTAAATTAAAAAAAAAAATGTATATAGAAAAAAAAGGTTAAAATCATTGGGCTTTAAGAAAAATTATTCAATTTTTATTGCCTCAATGTAACGCTATGTTTAAAATGTCGATGAGATCTTACAAAAATTCGGCACTCTTATAATTATTGGATACAAAATCGAAATATTTTTATAAATTCTCTCTCATACATCTAACGATGCAAAATTGTCAACCACATTGTGGCGGCCGAATATTCCATACTTTAAGACTTGTTCTATTTTAGTTTCTCTATTATTTTCAAAAGTTCAAATTTAGCACTCGTTATTTTTAATAAATCTTAAAATTAGAGAAATATAATGTTAGTTTATATGGTTAACTTTTTCAAAATAAATTTAATCTCTATTAGCTAACCTTATAAATTGTGGGAAAATATTTACATTTTGTCTTATCTTAAATGTAAACTCTTGTAAGATTTAATGAAAGTACATGAACTACGTCGACGCATTTTAAAGTGCGTGAACCAAAATAGAATTAGTCTCAAAGTATCAGGACTAAAATTATGAATCTAATGACATTTAGCAATAACACAAGCAACATTGTTCAAACTACACATAGCTTAACAAAAAGTGTTAAATCACCAAACTTAAGAGCTGCATGGACTCGAACTCAGAACCTCTTAATTTGATATCATGTTAAATCACGATCTTCAATCAACCTAAAACTTTAAGTTCAAGTTAAATTTTGGTAAATTTAATTATATCAATACTTTAACAAAAAAAAAAATGAAAGCGAACACATAAATATATTAACTAGATTTAATGTCTCAAATCACGAAATTAATGTCAAACCGAGTATAGTTCAATTGGCATAAGGTTGTGCCCATGACTATAAGGTCATGGGTTCAATCCTTGCTTTTATTAAAATACCGTTGCAAAAAATCACCAAATTAATTTTAATTTTTTTTTTGGAAGTTGTTAGACTGATTTCAATCGATTATGAAATTCAATCTTTCGTTGATGGATTGCGAGAGCCATGCTCGTTATTTTGCTCACACAAAGATCTTTATTGTTGTTCTGTTTTTTAATCTGATGTACTAAAAGAGGAAGAAAAAAATGTAATGGGTCCAAAAAAAAAATCATAAAGGAGTAAAATCTTACATTCTACTTTTCTCTCTATATATATATATAATTCAAATTTGAGGGAACAAGTACAAAAAAAAATATATATATTATTAGTGAAAGTTTCTAAATCTCTAATTTTGATAAAATTATTTAATTAATGTAGGACGAAATAATTAAATCATTAATTCATATATCATCATTAATTCATAGGGCTGGTTGCACAAATAGCAATCAGGCTCAAACTAATTGCAAATTTAGCGAACTTTAAAATGTTTTGCAAATATGGCAAAAAAATCTGTGATACTATTATCACTGACAAAAATCTATAAAAAGTTGAGGTGATCAGCGATAGACTTCTATTAGCTAAAATATATCAGCGATAGAAATTGCCATATCCGTAATTTTTTTTAAAACATGCTATATTTTTAATTATCTTATTCTTAATTGACATCGTTACCATTTCTCTAATTCATATGTGATTTGACCTATTGTACACAAATTTTTAATGTCACTTTTCAATCTAAATTGAGCTAAGAAAGTTGGCATTCCTTCCCACCTTGTTCCATCTATTTGTGAGGCGAGATTGGAATTATAAATTAAAAACAAATATAGAAAAAGTGGAATCATTGCATATATGGTCCATTTTTGTTCTCCTTCATATATCATATCGTATTTAATGCAACATGTAGGCAATATTTAAGGCAACATATGGTCCACTTGCCTACATATTTCAGCTGCCAAACTTTTGTATATTTGCCTTCCAAATTTAGCCAATAATCAATCAAATAAAAAATCCTTTATGTTACATTTTTTTTAACTGAGAAAAAAAAAATAGGAAAATTATAACTTTCAATTCAAAATAAAATAATTAAAAATATAGTATTTTTTAAAAAAAATTACAAATATGTCAATTTCTATCACGGATAATATTCTATCGCAGATAGTATCTATTGAGAATAGTCTATTACTCCAGTTTTTTTATAAAATTTTGTCAGTAACTATCATTGATAGTAGTTTATCCGTGATAGTCATATATCAACGATAACAGTCTATTAGTGATAGTCACTAATTTTTTATCATATTTATAAAATGTTTTAAATTTTACTACATTTGTCATTATTTTGGGTCTGATTGTTGTTTATGCAATCGGTTCAAAAAATTAAGGAACATTCTTTTATATTCCAAATAAAAATAAAAAATTAAATAGTTATTATACCACCCACCTATTTTGGTTAAAAAAAAAAAAAAAAAAAGAAAATTGAATTAATGCTCTTTTTTGTCTATCATATAATGAGATTTGTTGATTCTAGAAACCTATTGATTTGTTTCCCACGCAAACACACACACAAAAAAAAAAAAAATAATAAAAAAAAAACATCGAAAGAATCAACAAAATTTGTGACACAATTAAGAGGGATGAATTATTTCGCTAAAAAGTCATACTTGCCTTTAATTGTACACAAAGATAGATGTCATTAAATAGCCCAAATTAGACTTCAATTAGTGCAACAATAACACTAAACAATAAATGTAATTCTTACTACAACCTCAAACTTATGACAAAATAAAAAAAATTATTGATTAAATTATAATTTTAGTTTCTAAAATTTTAAAACTATAATTTTAAATTTTTTTAAAATTTACAAATCTATAAAACATATAATTAAAAATTTAGACTTTATTAGACATAAAATTTAAATTTATATACAACAGATCAATATTAGATTTAAAAAAAAAATTGTCAAAAGATTTTAGATAAAAAATTAAATTCAAAACCTATAAAACACGAAATTGAAAGTTAAGATATTTTTAAATATTTTTAAAGTTCAATAATCAAATAGACACAATTTGATATAGCTTGTTATGTAATCGTGATGTGTAGATAGAAAACAACCTATATAAGTAAACATAGATGCATTAGTAAGTCAATTTATAAAATGATAATATAAATTATTTCACCATTGAAAGTAGTAAATGAAACAAACACATAAACATTATTTCAAACAACTTTCTCTCGAATAAAATGATAATATACAGTAAAAAAATCAATTTATACTCTTAAACCTAAGGTGATATCAATTAAAACTCTAAACTAATGATTGTATCAATTTAAATCCTGAACTTTCATATATTTATCAATTTACACACTTTTATAAACATGTTAGTTTTTACACGTGTAGAGACTTATAATTTATCGATTAAATCTCTAAGTTTTCATACAATTGATCCACTTATAAAAATTTAGGGGTTTAATTGCTAAAATTATGAGTTTTAATGTGTTTAAATTAACGTTTTTAAAATAAAATCTTAACCGAAGGTGTAAATTGATACACTTCTAAAAATTGAGGGTTTAAATTGATACAATCATTAGTTTAGGATTTTAATTTATATAACCTCCAAAGATTAATTAAGAGTATAAATTGATTTTAATTTATATAACCTCCAAAGTTTAAGAGTATAAATTGATTTTTGTCTAGAGAGATGTGTGTTATTACTAGCTTATCAACTTTCTTTCCATTTTTTTTCGTGTGATTCATCACTAAATTGAATAACAATCATCATTCCAAGATTAAAATGAGAATAAAATTCTCAAATATATTTTTTGTTTTGCAAAGGAAAATTCCCAATGTTGGTTGATTATAAAGTTGCAATTTATTAACTTTCTTCCCATTTTTGGTAGCTCGCAAGCAAACTTAAAAAAAAAAAACACAAAAAAAATTGTTATTTTAATTTGTTTCATATACATAAACAATAAACAAGTAGCTATTAAATTAGTAATTGATATATGTTATCGACAAAAGAAGATAGATTTAAACTTGACAAATTCTCCCTAGACTCGTTTGATAAAGACATATATGACATTCTTTAAATTGAAGATTTGATTTCTCATCCACTACTAAAAAAAAAGTTTTCATTTTGTTGTTCTTATAAATAAATAATTTACTAGAAATTCGAATAAATGACATTTTAAAAAAAATTCGACAAATAGAAAATCAATATTAATTAGAGAATATGATATTAGAGGAGTTCAAACACAAGAGATTTTATTCTGATATCATGTTAAATCATTATTTAACTAAAAAATTTAAGCTCATAGGTCAAGGTAAGTTTAATTATATGAATGCTATCAAATCAAAAATTTAAGTTCATGGGTCAAAGTAAGTTTAATTATATGAATGCTATCAAAGTTATTTTAAATGTTGGAAGGCTTTGTTAAACAAAATAAATATTAACCTGCTTAAAATATATATATATATGTGAAGTAATGATATTTCTCATGTCACATCATACATGTTATATATTCAAAAGTATCGTAATAATTGTTAGAAACATTATCCAATTTTTTCTAAACAAAATTACAAACTAAAAAAAGAAGGGCAGCCAAATATTTGATTATCAATATCCTCATTATTTAGAAAAGAAGGGCAACCAAATTTTAGATACAAACATATAAGATATTTTCATAACATCCCTCCACCACACTAAACCTTTCTCATGTATTAATGGTGTGTTGAGGATGACATTCCTAATGTTTAATTTTTGAAAAAAAATTATTTTAAAAAAATTGTTGTATTTAATAATCATTGGAGGATGAATTTTAAAAATAATTCATTTTAAAACATTTGATATTAACTTCAAAAAAAAATGTTTTTTTTTAGTGTTTAATGGTGAATACTCTCTAATTTTTATAGTATATTAAAAATACCAAAATACTTTCACACTCCTTTAAATTTTCTCCACTTACTGTTGTTGTCGGTCACTTCTTCTGACATTATCATCGTCACTCGCGAATTTCGGTGACCATTTCTGGACACCGCCGTTGAGGACTTCTGGTGACCACCTCCAGTCATCATCGTCGATCTTCGGTGACTACCTCTGGCCACCACCGACGTTCTCCGACGAAGACCACTTTCGTCAATCACTGGCGACGACTTCCAGCAAAAATTACGGTCGACCTCCAGCGATCACTGACCACTGGCGGTGTCCTCTACCGACCTCCAACAACTACTGACGACCACCACTCTTCCCCGTCACCGACCATCCGTAATAGTGTCAACATCGGTCATAATTTTAAAAATACAAATTAAACTTATCAATTTATATTGTTTATTAATAAATGTCATTCATAGTAATTTGACATCAGAAGAAACATTAAGGGAAAAGCAAACCAAACAAACTTGTGATAAAAACACTTTTGAGAAAATGTCACTAAACATATGAGAGTTTTAATTATAAACATTTTTATAAAAAAGTGTTTAAAAAAATGCATTCTTAAAAAAAAAATTATTTTGGTCGGTAACTCGAGCCGATTTAGAGAAAAAATTTTAAAAACACATATTTTATGAAAAATATGAATTTTTATTTTCAATTTTCAATTTCGTTGGATTACACTTTAAATAAATTTAGATAAGTGTTATAATTTTTACCTTAAACAACTTTGATCTTCTTATTAGTTTTCATTTGAAGGACCTGTTAAAAAAGAAAAAAAGAAAAACTCATGTTCATTGAATGAAATTATAAAACATATGTATATGTATGATACAAAATGAATGGAATTTTGGAAAGAAAATAATAATATCCATACCTAACATTTGTTAAAATTTATGAGTTTTAGTAAAAGTTATATAATGTGAATTTTATGCATTTATCAAACTTAATTTTATTGAAATTAATGAGTGGTTAAAGATTTTTTTTTTTTTTTTTTTTTTTTTTTTTTTTTTTTTTTTTTTTTTTTGGTTTGGTTTGTTTGTTTGTTGTTAAAATTAACAGATGAAGTAGTAGAAATTAAAAAGAGGGTAAAAGTTGCTACCCTTATCCAAGTCTAAAAATTTAAAGGAAAAATTGATACATGCATGTTTAATGTATAATCTGTTTAATCTTTAAAAAAAAAAAAAAAAATGTATAATCTTCCTAACTTTTTTTTTTTTTTTTTTTTTTTTTTTTTTTTTTTTTTTTTTTTTTGAGTACTGTATAATCTTCCTAACTTTGCCCCTCAATGCATGTTTAATGTATAATCTTTCGATTCTTAAACTTTAGGAACCAAATTAATAAATTAGTACAAATGTGAGTGTTGGAATTCAAATCTCCAACCTCAAAAAATAGAACCGATGTTCTAACCACTAAGCTATGCTCATATTTTGGTCACTTCACTCCTTCACAACAATTATTAAAAAACCGACTACAATAAAAGTTGTCATTTAAAAAAAAAATTATTCTAAATTCAATATGATATTGGTTAAGGCATACTTTACCTTTTTCGATACTAAACTCACACCTCTTATTTATTGAACTTTTTTTTAACACAACAAATATGCCGGTTTAAGAGTTTAAACCTAAGACAAATGAATAGATGTTCGTTACCACTAGTTATGTTGGCCTCGTTTATTAAACTAAAATAATAATAATATTTTTTTTCCTAAGTCAAACCTCCCTGTAACTCTATAAATACCATAGGGAATTAAGCAATCACACATAACAAACAACTCAAAAATACTCCACTCACATCCAAAATAAAAGAAAATGGAGGTGGTTTCTCCGATCAACGGCTGCTCCGGCGACACCACCGGAAAAGTCATCATCTGCAAAGGTAAAATGCTACCACCGCCACCTCTCCCTCTCTCTTCTCTCCACCGGCAAATCTCTCTCTCTCTCTCTCTCTCATAACTCACTGTAAAAAACTTCCGTTTGGTATTATTGTCTTGTAGCCGCCGTCGCTTGGGGCCCCGGCGAGCCCTTCGTCGTCGAACAAGTCCGGGTCGACCCGCCACAGAAAATGGAGGTCCGAGTCAAAATTCTCTTCACTTCCATTTGCCACACCGATCTCAGCGCTTGGAAAGGAGAGGTAAAAATAAATAAATAAATAAATAATTAGAAAAAATAAAGATTCAATTCTTTGATATTATTACTAGAAATTTTCCAAATAACCCTTTGAATTATTTGATATTGCAGAATGAATTGGAAAGAGCTTACCCTCGTATCTTGGGCCACGAAGCTGTCGGGTCATTAATCAAACTCCTAAATTTTAATTCTCAATTTCACTAATGTCGTCCTGATCCACGGATCAGGACAGGACGCGTAGCAAAATTTTACATTCTAACTTTTTAAAATTT
Organism: Herpetospermum pedunculosum; assembly: GCA_028017165.1. Taxonomy (NCBI): domain Eukaryota; kingdom Viridiplantae; phylum Streptophyta; class Magnoliopsida; order Cucurbitales; family Cucurbitaceae; genus Herpetospermum; species Herpetospermum pedunculosum. The sequence continues at coordinate 64,775,417 of CM051527.1, read as the reverse complement.
TCATCTCTCAATTTTGTAGAATTGTGGAGAGTGTCGGAGAGGGGGTGACGGAGGTGGCGGCGGGAGATCATGTGATTCCGCTATTCAACGGGGAGTGTGGCACGTGTCGATGTTGCGAGAACCCGAACACGAACACGTGTGAGAAGATGGGAGTGAATCCGATGAAAAGCACGATGGTCCACGACGGGAAAACTCGATTCACGACGGCGGACGAGCGGCGGGTGGCGATTTACCACTTTCTAAATACGTCAACTTTCAGCGAGTTCAGTGTGTTGGAATCGGCTTGTGTCGTCAAGATTGACTCGGAAGCTCCAATCAAGAAGATGACTTTGCTCAGCTGTGGCCTTTCAACAGGTACGTAATAATTAAAACACAAAATAACATATTTTTTTATTATTTGGGTTTGATATCAAATTTTTGGGGGGTCTATTCTTGATTTGTTCATTGATTTTGCCGATTGCAATTTGTTTTTTTTTTTTTTTTTTTTTTTTGGAAACATCGATTTTGCAATTAATTGTTAGGCTAAGTTGACCAACATGATAATGACTTTTTTTATATTGTCATTTGAAAACCCAATGTCGACCGCTATGTGGTGAGATGAGCATTAATTATGAATATCCGTAGGTTGCCTTGTCGCTACGTGTAAACTAAAAATTAATAAAATCATGTTTTAATATATTAATAGTATCTAGTTAATTAATTGTCAAGTTTTATAATTAATTTTATATTCTTAATTTTACATTTACAGCTCTTGTTTAAGTCTTGTTAAAATTTGTTAACATAAAGTTTATGTATTCAATTACTATTTTGTTGTAGACATATTTAAACATATGTAAACATGTCATCGGATGAAAATATTGAATTTGATGTGTTAAAATTTGTACGACATTGTTCATGTATTTAAAATTACAAAATAATAATTAAATGATAAATCAAACTTTAATTAATTCTATCAAAAAAGAAAAAAACTTTTTGTTAGTAAATTTTAACAAAAATTTTATGGAATAGTTTTTTTTTTTTTTTAAGTTATATGAAAAAAAATATAGTGGGGTTATAATTTTTTGAATTCTCCTTCTTTTTATTTTTTTACAATAAAAATTATGAATAAAATAAATCCGACCTATCGGATTCAAACCAACAATCTAAGGATGATTATTGAAATTTTGCTCCTACTACAGTCTTCCGCTCTACCAACTAAGCTATGGTCGAATTTTATTTTTTACTCAGTTTAGATAATAAAATATTTTTCAAAATAATAATATAATAATATAATAATAATAAAAAAAATTAATCAGCGGAGGATTTCACGTTTTTCGGTCTCTGACAAATCTGATTGGTAAATAATATATATATATATATATATATATATATATATATATGAAAATACATGAGAAAATGGTGTGTCAGAAAAATATATTTTTTTTCATTTTTTGTCTCTGTCTGTTCAATAATTGTCATGTTTCTGTACGTAATTTTTTATTAAAATATTCTGAAAGCAAGGAGATGAATAATGGAGAGTTTATTATATTATTGTGAAGTAATAAAGTTTAATGATTTAAAAATTTAAATCTTCTTACCATGTTAGAACTTTACAAGATGGTCTTTTATGAATAAGTCTGTTTTTTTTTTTTTTTTAGTTCATGGATAAGTCTGCCTTTTTTATATTAATACTAATAATACTAAAAATAAGGAATATATATATATATATATATATATATATATATATCTTTTTAAAATGAAGCCATGATTTCTTTAAAGACTACAATAATGGTAATTTTAAGATTAAAATAATATTAATTTATACAAATTATTAGATATTTGGTATCACTTTTTCAATTTAATAGTGTTTGGTTTATTAGTCAAAATTGATTTTGAATTTTTTACCCTTAAACTTTTAAACTTTAAAGTATTTTTAAAATTTATTAGTCTCTTCAAAAAAAAAAAAAAAAAAAAAAAAATCATTTGTAAGTAATATCTGAATAAACATTCCAAAATCATCATAAGTATTTAAATAACTTCAAATATTTTTTTAAAAAAAATGTGATGGGTCCATAAAAAAGAAAAAGGAATTATTTATGTAAAATCCTAGCCAATTGAAATGCCTTAAAAGAAAATCTTTTTGTTCAAATCCTATTTTGATTTTCTATGTTTTTTAACTTTCATCTATTTTGGTTCTTCTATATTTTAAAATATTTTTTGTAATTTCATACTTTCAACGATTTTTCATTTTGATTCATATACTTAAAAAAAATCTTAATCGTTTTATTTTTTTAACAAAATGACTAGTCATTTGATCCATGTTTTCAAAATTTTAATTCATTAGCCATCATTTTTTATCATTTTTTTTTTCAAAATATCAAAGTGTACTATTACGTTAAAAAAATGAGCCAAATAATCATTTTTTTTAAAATTATACAAATCAAATAATGAGCATTTTGAAAACATAATAATAATAATAAAATGAACAAAAACGAATCAAAATAAGATTTAAATAAAGTATTTATTTTATTTAATTTGTTTGAAAAGAAAAAAGAATCCGGGTGCACGTGGATGGAAATGTACAGGATCGAAACCCGGAAAATGCAAATGGAATTGTGAACTAATTACTAAATTGGCGGGAGGCTTTGGTCATCCAATTTGCGCAGTTTTGTTATTAGTTATGTGACCCTTTTCTTGCGTCTACTCCACCCCAACCTCCCTCTTTCTTTTCCTATTTGTTTTTTTCCCCTTTTTAAGTTAATATTTTTTTTCTTCTACTTTCAAAAATTAAAACAATATTAGAGTTTTTTAAAAAATGAATTTGTTTTTTCATATTGGTGTTATCCATGAATCATTATGAGTTTTACTAGGATTTTTGCACCGATGATTTTCGGTGTAATGTCAAACGACCTAATTTTCAATAACGTAAGTTTTTTATCCTTTTGCTAATGTGATCAGTACTATCAATCGCGTGAAAAGTCATTTGTACTATTCGCTCGCGATTCTCCAAAAAAATGCGATTTTTTTCCTCTAGAAAGTAAATGACCATCATGATTCGTAGAGAGAAAAAATCGTGAATGTTCGCGATCGTGAGAGTGAGAATTACAAATTTAGGAGAGGAATGAGTGTGAGAGCACTATAGACTTTTCACGGGATTAATAGTGTTGATGACATCAGTAAAAAGTTAAAAAAAAATTACATTTACGTGCAAATTCCCTATTTTACCATCTAGCTTGTGTTATTTGAAGAAAAAAATTCAGACGTGTTTAAAATGTTTTTTTTTTTTTAACTGAATTTGACAATATCTAGAAAAGAGCTTGGGACTTCAAGCATTTATTAAAATCCACAAGTCATTAAAACCTTTATCAAACAGAAGTTTTCAAAATTATTTACTTTTAAATTATATATATAAAAGAGAGAGAGAAAAAAAATACTATTTTAGATAATTTAAAAATTTATTTTTATATTAAGCTCTTTGCATGAAAATACAAGAATATGTGAATGATGATGGAAACAGGAGTGGGAGCAGCGTGGAACACTGCAAACGTGGAAGCTGGATCCACCGTTGCTATTTTTGGATTGGGAGCAGTTGGACTCGCTGTAAGCAATAATTCTTGTCTCAAAAATTATAATCAATCCAAACAAAGATTAGAGAGTTTCAAACATATAATTTTTTTTAACAAAAGTTTAGGAATATTTTAACCCGTCAAGTAAAGTTCGAGGCGGGTAGAAAAAATTATAATGTGAACCAAGAGAATAGAGTGTAGATGTATATTTTCGTCTCGAGTGACCCGTAGAAGCCGTCATTAGGTTACCCCTTATCTAGTCTAGTAGTTGTAGTTGTAGTTGTATCCTCATGGATCCTAACTAATAATAAATGTCAAAGGTAATAAATGGATGAGTTCAATTCAACCACTTTTTGCAACTTGTGGTGCTTGCGCTTTTTGTAGGTTGCTGAAGGAGCACGAGCCCGTGGTGCTTCTAAAGTCATTGGTGTTGATGTCAACCCCATCAAGTCTATCATCGGTGACTTATACTTCCAAACCTAATACTCGTTTTAGTTTTTAAAGTCGTGTTTGATAATCATTTGAAGTCAGGTTGATAGTCTTTGATTTTTTTTTTTTTTTTTTAAAAAAATTAATTTTATCAACACTACTTTTATCTATGAATTTCTTAGTTTTATTATTTGTTTGTTACAAATAATATTTTCAAAATTCAAGCCAAGTTTTGAAAATTAAAAACATAAAATTGTTTTTGTTTTTAGAATTTGACTAAGAATTCAAATGTACGTTTTTTCTTAAGAAAGATGAAAATCATTATAAAGAAATTGTGAGAAAACAATCACAATCTTTGTTGATGTCAAAATTTGATCAGAATTTTTTTTGCTGACCTTCATGGGTAAAATTTGTAGATTGAAGAAAGAAATGACTTGTAAAACAAAAGGGTGAGAAAACACGAGTATGGTGTCTGTCACACACATTCTGATGTTTTAAGTCAGATCCGAGAGGAAGAGTGTAGATTGAGAATGAGACTTATTGTGAATCTAGGATTCCACATTAGGAAAAGAAGTTGATATATATGGAGCTTTTTCCAACTCTAACTCACTTAGTCTTTGGACTATTGAGCCTAAGAGCTAGTCAGTCAATAGAGTCTGGTTGGTCCAATGATTAGTCTTCTCCATGACCTATTTGGATCCTTAGCGGGATTGTCTTGGCTTCAACCCTGGTAGGTCTCAACTTACGTTGGGTCCTTATTTGATCTGCCTTTGGACTTTTGATATCGTTCTTCTTTTATTCTCAGTATTTAGGTAGGTCTATTTTTATCCATAACAATTTAAAAATAAACAAAAAAAATAACGAAATCGTTATCAAACAAGAATTAAGCTTATAAAGATCCCTTATGAGTTTCATTGTTTTGTTATTTACTTTCTAAACAAGATTTCGGAATTCAAGTCAAATTTTGAAAATTAAATATATATATATATATATATATATTTTTTTTTTTTTTTAAAAATTTGTATTATTTTTATAATTTGACAAAAAAAAATTCAAATATATATATATATTTTTTTTGTTAAGAAATGTGAAGACCATAACAAAGAAATTACAAACTCAAAATTAAAAATGAAATAGCTATTAAACATAATCTAAAATTTAGAACGTCTTCTTATTGATCTTTTTATGATAATAATTTTTATTCTGGTATTTAAGTTTACAAATTAACTATTGTAATCATTATTATTATTCTAACATTGGTATGTGTTGATTCAGATAACCTATGTAACTCCAATAAAAACACAATGTAAAATTGAGTGATTAAAAACTAAATATAGCTAAAGATTAAATTTATAATTTGAGGTAATTTGTTAAAATAATATTAAATTTGTTGTATATAGGGAAGCAATTGGGAATTACCGACTTTATAAACCCCAGACACTCCGACAAACCTGTCCATGAGGTCGGTATTATTGGTACTAAACTAACCGCTTCTCATTTTCATTTTTTTTTTTAAATAAGGTAATAAATTAATTTTTATATATTGGTTTATAAATTTTCATTTATCATATCACTGATAGACTATTATCACTGACAAAAATCTATAAAAAATTGAGGTGATCAGCGATAGACTTCTATCAGCCATAAGATATTAGCGATAGAAATTGTCATATGCACAAATTTTTTAAAAACATGCTATATTTTAAATTATTTTATTCTAAATTGACTGTTACAATTTTTCTTTTAAAATTCTCTTTTTATCTCTAAATTTTATAAATATCTCACGGGATTTTTTTCATTACAAAAATGTAAGTAAGAAAGTTTAATGTGTAATTTTATCTCTATATATCCATATTTAGGTCAAAATTAAAAGCTAGGTCAAAATTAAAAGCTTAATATGAATATCATGCAAGTGATTTTGTGTTATTCATTATCCCTATACAAACATCACAATTTAAAATTTTGAAGGTAAAGTTGACATAATATTTACGAATAAAATCTTAGAATAAAAGTTGATTACCAAGTTAGTAAGGAATATATGGTTTGTCAATATGACAATAACTCTGGCATATAAAATATAAACTAATGATCAATAGGTCAGAGATTTGATCCACACCTTACATTAAATAAATATTTAAAAAAAAAATATATGATTAAAAATGATTCGAGTTGCAGATAATCGCAGAGATGACAAATGGGGGCGTAGACTATAGCTTTGAATGTGTTGGAAATTTAGAGGTTTTGCGCACGGCCTTCTTGTCTACTCACGTTGTAAGTTACATTACAATCAACATCTCGTATACATTTTTTATGAACAATATCTCATATGCATAAATTAAGGACAATAAACATGCTAAACTAACAAATATTCTTAAAAAATATATTTTATAATCAAAATCGATTCATTTTCAATTATATAACACTAACTAATTAATCCTAATTTTAAACTTCAAATTTATAATTATAATGATTTTTATAGTATACAATTTAAAATGAATTTGAAAGTGATTTCTAAACCAAAGTACTTTAAATATAAGCAGTCCATAAAAAAGATGTCGTTTAATAATAAATCAAGTAGAAGTTTAGTTATATAAACACATTCTGAAGTATTTTTCAATCAAATACTTAATCCAAAGTATACTATACGAGCCAAACTGAGCATAGTTCAATTAACACAAGGTTGTTCTTATACACAATTTTCTCAAAAACACATTTTATGTTACTCGAAACATATGATTTTGCGTAAAACATTCTCGAACATAACTTTATAATCAAATAAATCGGCTCGATTTGATTTGGATCGGAATTATAAAAAAAAAACCTCTTTAATTTAATGTATGTATGGTCATGGTTATTGAGATATTGGCGTGTGATGAGACAGGGATGGGGAACCACGGTGATGTTGGGAATTCACACAACTCCAAGAATGCTTCCTCTTCATCCAATGGAGCTTTTTAGTGGGCGTAATGTGGTTGCTTCCATTTTTGGAGGCTTCAAAGGCAGGACTCAACTTCCTCATTTTGCCAAACAATGCACTCAAGGGGTAAAACCAACTCTAAAATCTTCTTCTCTCCTTTTCGACTTTAAAGTAAATGTCAATTATAATTAAGTTATACTCACGTCTCTAGCCTATGGTGCTAATATATATCAATTACCGAAATACTTACTAATACGATACTCTGCTAGATAAAACTTGTTTAAACCCCGTTTGATAACTTTTTGGTTTACGGTTCTTGATTTTTTAAAATCAAGCTTAATAAAAACTACTTTCACCTATGAACCTATGAGATTCTTTGTTTTGGTATCTACTTTTAAAGAGTGTTTTTTAAATTCAAGTTTTGAATATATATATATATATAATTAAGTTTCGTTTGATAACTATTTGGTTTTTGAAAATTGTGTTTGTTTTCTTTGGCCATTTTTTTACAATCGTTTTCATCTTTTTTTAGTAAACATTTGAATTTGTAAGAACTGTTTTTTTAGTTATCAAAACATGCATGATTTGATTTTTTAAAACACTTGTAAAAATTAGATAATAAAACAAATGAACTAATAGATGAAAATAAAGTTTATAAATTTAATTTTCAAAAATCAAATAGTTATCAAACAAATTAAATGGTTATCAAACCAGGTTTATTTTAAAAAAAATACTTTTGAAATTCGACAAAAAAAAAAAAAAAAAAAATTAAATTAAATTAAATTAAATTAAAATATTTTTTTAAAAAAAATGAAAATCATAATAAAAATATAATCATTATCCGGACTTAATTATTGCTAAGTTTAAAAGTTGAAGCTAGTAATAGAATATGATATATTAAATATTTTTATATATATATTCTAAAAAAGGATTTAAATTTTGCATATATATAGGTGGTGAAGTTGGATGAGTTCATAACACATGAACTTCCCTTGGAGAAGATAAACGATGCGTTTCAACTACTTATTGATGGAAAGTCCCTAAGATGTCTTTTGCATTTTTAAGCTTATTTTATATCTTTCTATACAAACTCTTTTACGTCCAGAGTTATATAAATAATTTCCAAATTAAATTGTCCGAATGTGTTTGTGTTAGTAATTTGTCATATTAATCTTTTTATGTTTATCATTATCGATAATATTCGATAAATAAGTGTTAGTTTTATTATGTAATTTGTTATGGGTGAAAATTATTAAAATTTATAACAGGAATTGTTCGCGAAAGTCCAACATCCGTCGAATGGGTCAAACCCAAACGGACCAAACAAAAAATCAACATCGAACTGGCCTATTGCCATAATAGAATGACTCGGGTCAGCCCATGCAAACCCTAAACTCTAAAACGTCCCTAAACCCCCGCGGATCAACCCCTCATTCACATGCGCATGGGTTGACCCGCGCGAGTCAACCCTCTTTTTATCATGTATGGGCCGACTCGTGAGTCAGTCAACCCTCATCTTCATTTCAACATGGGCTAACTTGCGGGTCAGTCCATGCATGATAAAAGAAGGGTTGACTAGTGCGGGTCAGCCCATGCTGAAATGGAGATGAGGGTTGACTCGTAGGTCAGCCTATGTATGATAAAAGGAGAGCGCTGACCAGCGTGGGTCAGCGTCCATGCGCATGTGAAGGAGGGCTGACTCGTCGCCAACCTTGTCTAAGAAGAGGCTGATTCCTCTTCATCCAATGGAGCTTTTTAATGAACGTAATGTGGTTGCTTCCATTTTTTGAGGCTTCAAAGGCGGGACTCAACTTCCTCATTTTGCCAAACAATGCACTCAAGGGGTAAAACCAACTCTAAACTTTTGTCTTCTCTTTTCCTAGTTTCTTGGGAAGAGATTCGAACTTCTGATCTCAAGGGAATGATCAGTATATGTCAATTACAATTGAGTTATGTTCACTGTGACACATCTCTAGACTTTTAATTTTACTTATCTTTAGCCTATGACGCTAATGTTACACTCCGTCCCATATTACTCTTCCAAACTTAGGACGAGTTGTGATGACAACAAATCCCGAGGGTGCAATGAAATTTATTGTCAAGTCTCTCTCTCTAAGCTTATAACCTAAATTCTAACTCAAATACAAAACAATGTCGCAAAAGTACATTATTTACATACAGTGAATGATATGCATTGACTTGATGAGACTGGTGACAGATACTGATCTCAACTGTTCTCTGGTTGAAACTCAAGGGCAACCCTGGTGGAAAAATAAGAATAAAGAATGAGCTAAAAAGCCCAATGAATGGTAGTTAATAATACAATAACTTTTAAGAAATACTCTTTTCACAAACAATAGTACATAAAAACTCTGTAAACCAACATAAATCACGAACAATTTAATAAACTCTAGATGAATCACACATCAAGAAACCTCTTATAAAAATCTTTACATCACAAGCACAAGCTAGTAAAATCATAATTATCAAATCTATATATCTACTCTTGAAAACGTAAACATTAGTCTGTAAAATACATCACCAAACATGTACTCAATCTCTGGTCATACTGGCGTAGAGTAATCTTAATACGCAGAGCATAACAATCTCTGTCATACTATGCACCGAGTAGTCTCCTAGGTTTGGTAGGGTAATCTGGGATGGGGTGTGACAACTAATATATATCAATTACCAAAATACTTACTAATACGATACTTCTGCTAGATAAAACTTGTTTAGGCCCCATTTGATGACCTTTTGGTTTATGGTTCTTTATTTTTTAAAATCAAGCTTGAATAAAACACTTCTTCCACCTATGATATTCTTTGTTTTGATATCTACGTTTAAAAAATGTTTTCAAAATTCAAGCCAAGTTTTGAAAACTAAAAAAAAAAAAAAAATAAGCTTCGTTTGTTAATTATTTGGTTTTTAAAAATTGTATTTGTTTTCTCTCGCCATTTCATTACAATCATTTTCATCTTTCTTTAGTTAAACATTTGAATTTGTAAAAACTATTTTTTTAGTTATCAAAACATACACGATTTGATTTTTTAAAACACTTGTAAAAGTTAGATAACAAAACAAAGGAACTCATAAATGAAAGTAGCGTTTATAAACTTAATTTTTAAAAATCAAATAGTTATCAAACCAGACTTTAGTTTTAAAAAAAATGCTTTAAAAAAAATGCTTTTAAAATTCGATTAAAAAATAAAATATTTCTTTACAAAAGATGAAAACCATAATTAAAAAAATTGTGATAAGAAACAAACACAATATTCAAAAATAAAAATATAATCATTATCAAATGGGACTTAATTATTGCTAAATTTAAAAGTTTATGCTAATAATAGAATATGATATATTAAATATTTTTATATATATTCTCAAAAAGGATTTAAATTTTGCATATATATATATATATATAAATAAATAAATAAATAAATAAATAAAGGTGGTGAAGTTGGATGAGTTCATAACACATAAACTTCCCTAAGATAAACGATGTGTTTCAACTACTTAGGGGCTGTTTGGCCCCCGAGTTGGGTAGGGTGGGGTGGGCTTAAATAGCCCACCCCATGTTTGGAGCCCCAACTATATAAGTTGGGGCTGAGGGTTATTATAACCCCGGTTTGCTACCGTGTTTACTGTAGCAGTTCTACCGTAACAATGTAGCAATTCTACAGTTTTTTTTTTTTTTTTTCCATTAATGTTTTCGGGTTTTTTTTTTCTCTTTGTTTTTTTTCGAGTTTTCTTCTCTCTTTGTTTTTTTTTTCTATTTTTTTCACTCAATTTATCGATTTTTTCTCTTTTTGTCTTCCTCACCTCACGATTTTTTATCTTCCATTTCATCCTAAATTTCTCTCTTCACCTAACCTGTCGATTGTTTGTGATTTCCTAAATAATATTTATTTTTTTAACTTTTAAAAAATTAATATGTAATATACATTTAACTATACAAATATAACAAAATGTTGTAGAAAAAAAATAAACTAACATAAACACATATTTCAAACTCCATGTTAAAGAAAACTGTATTATTTCTCTCTCCATCGAGCCTCTTGTTGTCGATTATTTGTGATTTCCTAAATAATATTTATTTTTTAATTTTTAAAAAATTAATATGTAATATACATTTAACTATATAAAAACAACAAAAAGTTGTAGAAAAAAAATAAACTAACATAAACACATATTTCAAATTCATGTTAAATAAAACTGTATTTTAAACCCACACTATACAACTCTGCACCCCAAACACAGACTTACTAAACCTAGACTATACAACTTTGCACTCCAAACACAGACTATTATAACCCACCAACTATAATAACCCACCCTGCGCCCCAAACGCCCCCTTACTGATGGAAAGTCCCTAAGATGTCTTTTGCATTTTTAAGCTTATTTTATATCTTTCTATAGAAACTCTTTTACGTCCAGAGTTATATAAATAATCCAAATTAAATTGTCGTGATGTGTTTGTGTTAATAATTTGTCATATTAATCTTTTGATGTTTATCATTATTGATAATATTCGATAAATAATTGTTGTTTTATTATGTAATTTGTTATGGGTGAAAATTATTAAAATTTATATAGCAGGTCGAACTGTTCGCAAAATCCCAACATATCGTCGAATGGGTCGAATCCAAACAACCCAAACAAAGAATCAGCATCGAACCAGTCCATTGCCGTAAAGGGCTAACCCGACCCGCCTCAACCCATGTCCGAGAAGAGGAAGTCGACTTATCGCCAGTCTTGCCTAAGAAGGGGCTGACCCATGGGTCAAACGACGACGTGACCAAGGATACGAAAAGGCTTACTTACAGGTCAACCCGTGTCCCGACAATTGCCAACGAAAGGTTGACCAGCAGGTTAGCCCATGGACCAACGGGCTGACCTGTTGATCCTCGCATCAACCCCAAACCGCTAAGGAAGAGTTGGCCAGCAGGACGACCCATGGTTGAATGAAGGATTGATCCTCGTATGAGCCTCAAATTGCCAATATTGAAGGGTTGACCAACAAGTCAGCCCATGACTTAATGGAGGATTGATCCTCACATCAACCCCAAACTGTCAAGGAAGGGTTGGCCAGCAGGACAACCCATGGCCGAATGAAGGATCGATCCTCGTATCGACCTCAAATCGCTAATGAAGGGTTAACCAACAGGTCAGCCCATGACCTAATGACAGACTAGAGGCGACGAAAGTCATTAACAATTGTATTATGAATAAGAGAGAATTACAACAATGACAGACTAAGGGCGACAAAAGTCATTAACAATTGTATTATGAATATGAGAAAATTACAACAATGACATACTAAGGGGCGATAGAAGTCATTAGAATGTTTATATATGGCATTTTTCTAATGATCTAATACAAAATGGATCGAGCCAGTCATAACGGGTCATAACAGATTCAAAACATTCCAACATGTCCCTAGCTAATTGGTTTTGAGATGGAACCTAATGATATCATTAGAGGTCATAGTCCAAATAGGTATTTGATCCATGCATTTGAGTGACAATTCCACATAGTCTACCATATTCAACCTTACCTCAATTTAAAACATTAATTCTTGTCTCGAAACTTTACACAAGGGCATGCTTGAGAATGATTTTTAAATGGTTAAAATCACTTTTGTCATGTTCAAAATTTGAAATCGACTTTTAATCATTCAAAATCAATTTTGATGGTATAAAATCACATTTAAAAGTATGAAATTAAATATTAAATTAATTTTAAATAATTAAAGACAAATTTAAAAGTGATTTTAAACCTGATTTTGACAATTTCAGAATTACTCACAAACCTGCAATAATTATTTTAAAATTTTAGGAATTCTCCATAAAATGCAATTTTTTTGCTTTTGACTTTGCAATCAAATTGTGATTTAAGCAATAAATTGAAAATATAGAATAAACCCAATTCAATTTAAAATCTAAACAAAACTATCAGAGATCTTTGACTTTTCATGTTATAATACTTATTGGTCTGTCAAAAGTGTATTATTAATCATATAATTCAATACTTATTGAATAGGATTCAATAAAATAACATGATATTAAGTACAATTTAAAGCATATTGGCAATTGTTAACTTTACTACTATTTTGTAATGAATACATCGATTATTTTATTATGTAATAATATATATATTTTTTTTTAGAACATGTGGAATGGAGGAATCGAATCGGTGATATATTAATTACTAAATTGTGCATTCGAGGTTAATATTCACACAAGATTTCAACAAAATAGTTTAATATATGTAATCAACTTAATTTCGCAGTAATTTATATGTAGCTGTAGTAGGATCCCTAATAATGTTTATACTCTAATTTTTCTCTCTAAATTTGCTGGGAGGATTTCACATCTTGTTTTTGATGTTAAGAGTGTGATCGATTCCGTTCGAGTCTACGTTGAATATTCAATTTTTAAAAATGTCAATTAATGTCTTTAGGTCTTTGGTCTTTGAAGAGATTTTTGGTATTCAAAGTCTTCTAATCTTCAAATCTTTTGTTAAAAAATTCTTTAGAATTTTCTCTAAATTTTCCTTTCTCTCTGTTCTTGAATTTTTCTTAACTATTTATAGTGCTTTTCATGAGCATGGTGAATTTGAGCTTTGATGAATTTTAGACCAAACCATTTGAATTTAGGTTTGTTTCCATTTGGGCCTAATCATTTCAGTTTCAACTTGGTTGGTTTTGGGCCCACCCTTTGAATTTGGGCTTGTGACCAAATTATCATTTAATTAACTTTTCAACTCAATTGCAATATTATCTAATTTGATGGATGATCCACATATGTTATTTGAGATTTGTGATATTTGAGATTTGTCATTTTTTTTTTTGTGTTCAGGATACATGTCAATCTATAATTGTATCATTAATTTTCAATAATAACATTGCGAGATTTGTGATTGACCCAAATTTCTCATTCAATTGTCAATAACACAACAGGTGGTGTGAGGATTCAAACATCTCACCATTTGGTCGAAGATCCACATATGTTTAAGTTGACTAGTTAACGATTAAAATAAAAAAAAAAATTGGTACAAAATTGCAGCATGATTGAAACCAACTCGATAATAATTCAAGCATGCATACCAACCTAAACATAGCTCATTAGATATATATATATATATATCATGATTATGAATGTCGAATATTGTTAAACAAAAAATAATATATGTAATAATAATAATAAAAAGATCCACATACGCATTATATAATTTTGAGTGGAAATGAAATTAGATTCATGGACAGAAGTTATGGTTGAAAACGACGGTTAAGATTTCAATATTGATTTTGATTAATAATTGTTTTCTTCTTTATTCCCGTTTGGCCCCTCGACTCCCTCACCCACCTTTTCCCCTGCAATCTAGCCTAGGGTTCCTTCGAATATACCTTCTTCTTCTTCTTCTTCTTCTTCTTCTCTGAGATCGCACCTTATATTCCGCTTGATCCATTCCTTTTTCCTCTTTTCCCCTTCCATTTCCACAATTCAAATCATACTTGACCTTGCGGATCTTCTATCGGTTCTTATTTGATCATGACCGTTCCTGCTTCCGATTTTATCATGGAAAACGGCGGATCAAGCTGCCTCCCACTCCCCCCTGATGTCGAGAATCGGATCATCTCCGACCTTGCCAAGGAATCCGACTCTAATTTGAAAGAAGGCAATCTCTACTTTGTTGTTTCTAATCGGTAATTGCTTCTTCTGCTTTCTTATAATTCTATTGTTTAGGAGCTTGATGATTAGATGCCGTGGTGGGTTTTGTAAATTGGGTCGGTTTAATCTTAATTTTCTACTTTGTGTTTGTTTCATGAAGTTCTTTCCAATTCGAACGTTTATGGGTATTTTCTATCATCCCCGATTTCTTAAAGCATCGGAGATCTTGATTTTCTTTGGGGTTTACTTTGTATACGTAAATTGCTAAGAGACTCATTGGAATGCTAGTAATGCTCATTTCTGTTGTTCATGCAGGTGGTTTAGAAAATGGCAATTATATGTCGGCCAGTCCACTGAAGAGTTTTCTAGCAAAGATCTTTCCGATGATTCCCAACACTTTAATATGGTTCCTTTAAACGTGGCTGAAAGACCCGGTCCTATTGATAATTCAGATATAATCGTTAATGGAAGTGATTCTGAGAACAACGGTTTAGAGATAGAAAGATTCTTGGAGGAACGACGGGATTATGTTTTGGTTGCCAGTGAAGTTTGGGAAAAGCTTTATGATTGGTAAGATGTTCACTCTTCTACTGTTTGTTGCTGTGTTGCTTCTCCTTCCCTCTATCAGAAATGACTCTTTCTGTCGACATGCTTTTCTATGGTTGTTTGTGTATATATATATATATTTGAAACATGAGCATTGTTGAACCGGAAAGTTACAACCATTTTTCTGTAATACTCCCGTGAGGATTTTACAAAAAAAGCATCCCAATTTATATTAATTGCAAAATGAATTAGATAGTGCTGCATTCTCTCAGAAGTTGTATGATATTTTGCAAATCTACTGTTTCATCAGTATTGTATGCTTCCCTTTTGAATCCATGCTTACACAACAACTGAAGAACACTGCCTCAGGTTGATAAATCAAGCATCCAAGAGCATCCGAAACATTGGAACAAGAGCTCTCAACATTTTCTACTGTATGGACATTGAAGAAAATAGATGTGACTACATGTCCCCTGCTCTCATGCACAAACCAACTGCTTGAACCTATAGGGATATAGTTTAAAAAAATATATAAATTAGGGTGATATGGGCGATATGGGCACATTTGGTTTACGATTTGTATGCTGCGTTATATCCTTTCAGAAAAAGAATCCAAGTCAAAGTATTCACCTTCTTTGGACTTTTCAGCTTGCATGATAAAAGAACCTTAGGTAAAGATCGAGAAGTTTTAATTCCTGAAATAAAGATTAATACTTGTGTACCCAAGGGATTTAATTTCCAGATCTTTTCGTTTTCCCCTACCACCAGGAGACCATCAATTACGTTTAATAGAGCTCTTGCTTCCTCAATCTTCCCATAACCAAGATTTCTCTTTGCAATGATTCTCCAAGACTTGTCTTGATGTCTTCATACCATGCATAAAAAACAGAGGTGTCTCAGAAATTACAAAAAATATTGGGAATCTTTGGGGAAGAAGCTGATTTCCAGCCAATATTCGAAAGGAAGTATTTCAACCCTTTCCAATCCGGGTCATTCAGTAGTTCTCAATTTGGCATTTTAGTTTAAAATGTTTTCCACCAAGGTAATTTGAGTATCTTTACTAAGTAGAAAGTACTAGAGGTTTGATTGAGTACCTTTTAAAGTCAGTATCATGGATGATGGTTTTTGGATATTCATATGGTTAAAACTGTATTAATTTTGTCTCAACTACCAAATTTCACTTTCTGTGCCCTAATTTCTCTCTTTTTTTATTTTGTTTCTTTATTATTTTATGTACTCTACTTGTAGCATTGCTTCTTGAAATGGAATTGTTTTTATACAGTAATTACCTATGGAATTAAAGTTGTATCTGTGTTCATTTTACTGTTATGAGCATGATTTCTGTACCCAAAACTAGTTGGGAAGCTCGAGTTGTTGTTACATCCTTATTTTGTTACATTAGGTACAAAGGGGGGCCACCGTTACCAAGAAAGTTGATATCCCAAGGTGTCACTCAAAATAATTTTTTTGTGGAGGTTTATCAACTCTGTCTAAAATTGATTGATTCCAGAAATGGCAGTGAGTCTACCATACAATTGAGCAAGAAGGTATCCTTAATATTTTACCTCTCCTTTGATTCATTAAAAACTTGGATGGTGCTTGGTGGTCATAAGATTTTCCTCATGTATTTATTTGATCTCAATTAAAAAGAAATGCAGCTATATTCATTTTTTTGCTGATGGATCTTATATTCTTTAAGTTGGATCCAAAAATTGGTTGATGAAGAAACATTTGGGAATTTTGGACCATGTATTCGTAATCCCAATATTAAGTAACAAAACACCACATATACTAAATTTGAAATGTGAACATGCTTTCTTGTGCATCTTAACCCCACCAAAAAAAAAAGAAGCAGCAGCAGAAGAAGAACAAATCATTAAAACTTTTCCTATGGGGAACAGTAGTTATAATACACTATTAATGTTTATATATGTCTTACTCTTCTCTGTATGTGTAGTTCTGCTTACCCGCTGTCTGCTTTACAGGCCACCATATTTGATCTTCGTGAGAAGGTGTTTGCACTTAAAGGAATAAAGCAAGAAAAGGTTTGTGACTTCTTCCTTTCCTTTTGTTTGTAGAGAGGGGAACGTGTTAGTATTATCTTTTACAAACTAATTTGGAACACTGCTTTTTGGTAACTAGCAGGCGTGTATATGGGACTACTTCAACAAGAAGAAACAATTAATATTGGATGCGACAAGCCAAACCCTCGAAGAACTAAACTTGCAGATGGATCAACATGTGAGTACTTATTCAATGTATTTGTTGCATGGGTATATCGATCCAAAATGATTAGCTTTGGGGAGGGTGTATGGATAGAGGACAACTCTTTCTTGCTTTCATTTACTATGTTTCAATCGATCCTTATGAGTCGCTATTTTAAGGGAACATTCATTCCTTGTTATGCTGACCACTTTTAACATTCATGCTAGACATCATTATTCTTGGATGATGGTTTTTATTAGAAAGCTTGATTGGTAGTGAAAATCATGAAATTTAAATGTTAGAGAGCTTGGGTCCATGTTTTAAGGGTATGCCATGAGCAGCATGTTCTTGGGTGAATGTATGGTTGAATATTACATGTCTTATGAAATATGATTTTTAGGAGAATTAGTTGGCATCTATCCTATATCAGAGTTGGAACTAATTGAAGCTTGTATGATTTGGGATGTTAAGCATATATCCGTTTTATGTACTTTTAAGTTTTTTTGTTGTCTCTTTTCCATAACGCGATATTACGTTATACATTTGCAATGCAACTGAGCACATGGGGTCTGCATTCACTTTATTGGAGATGTTTATTTTAAATTCATCTATTTTCATGTACTTTGTACACACTCTTCTGCAGATTCTCCTTGAAGTTGATGGACCTACTCCTCATACCGGCATGGATGCCACTCGAAATGAGTTAGCTTTGGTAGCCCTTGAACCTTCAAGGTCACCTCTGTCAATTGCAGGGGGGCCTGTGATGTCAAATGGACATTCATCCGGTTATGGTTATCAGGGAAGTTCTTTAAGCACATCAGTATCTAATTCTGACATGGATGATAGAAATGACGTTAGTAATACTGCAAAGAAAAAAGAGAAGGGTGGTTTGTCAGGGTTGCAGAATTTAGGAAATACATGTTTCATGAATAGTGCCCTTCAATGTTTAGTTCACACTCCACCCCTTGTAGAGTATTTTTTACAAGATTATTCTGAAGAGATCAATGCAGAGAATCCTTTGGGAATGCACGTAGGTGGCTTTTCTTGTCTTCAGTCTTCATTTTCCTTTTTATTAAAATTATATTTAATTATTCGTTGAATAAATTTGCTTTTCTGGAAATTAAAGTTGATTTTGTGGGTATATTCAATGCTTCTGCAGGGAGAATTAGCCCTTGCTTTTGGTGAATTATTGAGGAAATCATGGTCGTCGGGACAAACCACAATTGCACCACGTGCATTTAAGGGAAAGTTAGCTCGTTTTGCTCCCCAGTTCAGTGGTTATAACCAGCATGATTCCCAAGTTAGTACCATAATATATCTGTAATATACTCTATTTGTTTTACTTGGATGGTCTTGCTCATTTCCCAAGTGATCTCTCAATGCTCCCACAATTAGGATGCTGCTGTATTTGCATCTTTATTGTTTGCTTTTAGTTGTGAACTAAGAAGCACTGCCACTTTAAAAATGGTGAAGTGTCAGTGTCCGACACGCTAGTTGGCGTGTCTTTTTTTTTCTTTTCTTTTTTTCTTTTTTTTTTTTCGACACTTCTAAGACAGGTTTGTGACTCCTGGGACACGGTTGGTTGATTTTTTTTTTTTGATTTTTAAAAACATAACCCACCCAAGCAAGTCAAGGCCCATACTTTTAAGCCCATTTATTTTTAATGAAAGATTAGGGCATGGGCAAAACTCACGAATTTTTCTCCAACTCCAAGTTCTTACTATTTCCCTCTCCCACTCAAACTTTCTTACGATTTCCCTCTCACCCAAACTCAATTGGCAAAGTTACGACCAAGACCAACAACTAGCGGCGGCGAGTTCTAAAAGTATTAAATATTAACCATATGTCAAATCAAAATATGCATACACCAATATATATATATATATATATATATATATATATACATATATATTATATTTTATTTTTGTGAAAAGGATTCAGAGACAATTTCATTGATAATATGAAAGAGTGTTACAAAGAGATATCCTTTACACAAAAATTACAAGAAACACCTCCATTGATTATAGAGGGTGGTAAGATCATAATTACAAAATGGAGAAGATAACTTGCTCCAAGTAATGGCTAATAGAGCTGTAGAGTCTATGAAATGGTGTACGTCTTTCTCAATGTCCCTAAAAATACGCATGTTCCTCTCATTCCAAAGATTCCAAAAGAATGCACCAACCATAAAGTGCCGTGTCCTACTTTTTTGAAAGTTGTCGTGTCGTATCGTGTCAGTGTCAGTGCTGTTTAGGTTGTGAACGGCTGAATTATCGATCAGTTTCTTACAAGTAAAAATACTATAATTGTGAATAATTATATAGCCTTTGAAAGCTTCATATGCTTTATTTCATTCATCTAATGGCAATTAGTGCTTCAGATACTCAGATGAATGTAGTAAGAGTTTGAGCTGACAATTTTATTAAGCTTTTGGAAAAATGAATGTCATTTCTGGTACTTTGACGATAAGCTATCATATCTTCTGCTGAGATTTCAACCATCATGCCTAGCATTTGATGATGTGATCTTCTTTTAAAGTGTTTATTTTGTTTGTAAAATCCTAACACAAATCCTATCCACAACGAAAACTCTTTAATTCAAAACTACGATAATATTTCAAGAAATTTATTGAGCGTGGTGTTGTGCTCATATTGTGATTGGAAAAAATGAGATAGAATAGGAGAAGAAAGGGACAAAATGGTTACGTTTTATAAAATATCCTTTATACCCATTGTTGTAGTATTGTACTAAATTTTTTAACTCCCTCCCTCTAGGGAATGAGGGGAACCTACTTCAATCAAATTCAATTTCATGGAAGTAGTTGATTTGGCTACAATCTTAAGGGAAATTCAATTCAAATTTCTGATGATAAATGTCAATGTTCATACAAGAGATAGAGTCCATCAATTTGTCTTTTTAGGTGTTGAATTCGACCACAAACTGGTTTCTTTGATATCATTTAACCTAGGTAAGATGTCTGTCTCTAGGAACTTCTTGCCTTCTTACTGGATGGATTGCATGAAGATTTGAATCGTGTTAAAAGGAAGCCTTATTTTGAAGCAAAGGATTCTGATTGTCGTCCAGATGTAGAAGTTGCAGATGAGTGTTGGAGATACCATAAAGCGCGAAATGATTCTTTAATTGTAGATGTTTGTCAAGTAAGTAGATTTTGATATATTTGAGAATCTCATTGCATAATCATCATCCTGCTTAGCACAGTTGCTATGTAATGTTAATAACTTTAGGTAGGTTCCAAGTTGTATGATCTGTAGTTTGTTTGTTATATAAAATATTAATTGTGTTAACAAGTTTTCATGTTTATTCTCATAAGTTACATTATTCTTTTTAATATTTTAATTAATCAATTAAAGACTCTTACCAAAACAAATATTTCATATAAAGTCATTTACGTGCTGTTTCATCTTAATTTAGTAGAGATTGATGGGATGCTTAAAGTTTGCCTTTGGTTTGGACAATTGTTTAAACTCACAGGGTCAATATAAGTCAACATTGGTTTGTCCAGTTTGTGGGAAAATCTCGATTACTTTTGATCCATTTATGTATTTGTCGTTGCCACTACCTTCAACTGTCACTCGCAGTGTGACAGTGACTGTGTTCTATGGTGACGGTAGTGGTCTTCCAATGCCATACACCGTTACAGTACTAAGACATGGTTGCACCAAAGATCTCACCCTTGCATTGGCTGCTGCATGCTGCTTGAAAAGTGATGAAAATCTTCTGCTGGCAGAGGTAAGCATACGACATTCATTTGGTTTCTGCTTTTTATTTCTTTTATAATGATTAATCTTTGATCTTGATGTATGATCATCATTCTTTCCCTTTTTCTGTTTTAGTTTTGATTGAAGTTCTGAATTTTTCACTGTCAGGTTTATGATCACCGAATTTACCGATATTTGGATAACCCTCTTGAATCTGTGACTTCAATTAAAGATGAAGAGTATCTAGTTGCCTATCGCCTTCCAAAAAGGGAGTCAGGAAGACCAAAGCTAGAGATCATTCACAGATCGCTGGAAAAGTATGTTTCCTTTTAAGATTCTAATATCAATATGTAGTTGTTCAAGTAGTTGGTATATGAAGTATGAATTTTAGGCGTATCCAATAAGGTGGGTTTATTAAATGAGCCACGTGAGCTTTACGCCAACTTTAGTTGGACTGCCTGACAATGGGTCGTTCTGGACTCTGAAATCAAGTTCATGTTTTGCTTACTCCTTTTTGCAGTTCAGTGTCTGTCCGAGTTTTTTTCTCTTTTTTTCTGTTTACTTTTTTAATTGATAAGAAACAAGAGGTATTTATTGATAGAGAAGAACATAATGCCTTGGGCAGCGGGAGGGGTAAACCCACCATCACCATAGACTGCATATGGAGAACCAACCCCCTAGACAAGGTTGATCACTAGAGTATCTAATTGCAAAATATCTTCTATAGATTTCTTCAAGTGGAGACTTTGTTCTCAAATTGCAAGATAAAATACCTTTCGTTGGAAATGAAATCACGTTGAACAGTGGCTCAATGTTTCCATGTTCTTGTAGTGTGACAACGAACTTTGAAGTTTCCACTTACCAGGAGAATGTTACCATGAATCGTGATCTTTTGTGGTCCATTTAATAATTTTTGTATTTCAAACAAGGAAGTGATTGTGCTCATTATTAATTTTTGTGTCCAATTCAAGCTCTTGTATGTGGAGAATACATTGGTACTTATCAGTTAGATATATTTGTCGAACTATACTATTATTTGTTTTCTTTTTGCCTGAATGTTGTTAATGTGGCATTTGGTCTGCAGATGCTCAAGTCTGAAGGGAATGGAGAGAAAGCTTTTTGGAACTCCTCTAGTCACATATTTGGCAGAAGAGTTTCATAGTGGAGCTGACATAAATGCAGCTGTGTCTAAGACCCTCTTTCCCTTGAGAAGAACATACTCTTCAACTAAAGCTCATAGTAGCAACGAAAATGGCTCTGATTCTGAAATGAATGATGAACCAGCCAACTGCAGTCCTGAGTCTGTTTCTAGGTGCGAGCCAATTGACATTGAAGTAGAGGAAACATCTGAAAAAGAGACATCCTTTCAACTTCTTTTAACCGACGATAGGGGTCTGAGCTGCAAGCCAATTGAGAAGGATTCTGCTATAAAATATGGTCCACTTATAAAGGTTTTCCTGGATTGGACCAACAGAGAACAAGAATTATATGATGTGGGCTACATCAAGGATCTTCCTCCTGTTCACCAAACAAGGCTCATGAAGAAAACACGGCAGGAAGCAATCTCTTTATTTTCTTGCTTGGAAGCATTCCTGACTGAAGAACCTTTAGGTCCTGAGGACATGTGGTAATAAGATGTCCCTTAATCTACTTGTTTTGTATATCCAAAATATATAGTGGCTCTAACTATATCATAGTTTGCCTTATTCTCCATCTTAAATTTCCTCTTTTT
The DNA here is from genome assembly GCA_028017165.1 of Herpetospermum pedunculosum. Lineage (NCBI taxonomy): Eukaryota > Viridiplantae > Streptophyta > Magnoliopsida > Cucurbitales > Cucurbitaceae > Herpetospermum > Herpetospermum pedunculosum. Next base: position 64,752,651 of record CM051527.1, on the reverse strand, counting down.
GCAGGTACTGTCCTAGGTGCAAGGAGCATAGACAGGCTACAAAGAAGTTAGACTTGTGGAAGGTTCCAGAGATTATTGTTTTTCATTTGAAACGTTTTTCATACAGCAGATACCTTAAAAACAAACTCGATACCTTTGTTGATTTCCCCATTCACAATCTTGACTTGAGCAAATATGTCAAAAGCAATGATGGAAAATCTTACTTGTACAACCTTTATGCCATAAGCAACCATTATGGTGGTCTTGGCGGAGGGCATTACACTGCATACGCGAAGGTACGGAACTTAAATTCTTTCTATGTATCCCCAAGCTAGAATTGTCTACTTGAACTCCGGAAGATAAGATTCACAGCCATTACTAAATTAAATATGGTCTTAGCTATACCTTGCCTCATTTACCTGTAATTGTAAATGTAAGCCTCATGTTCAATGGTCTAACCAAACCATTTTAAGAATTAATTTAATTGTATCGGATCTTGTTTTTCATATCTGCAGTTAATCGATGAGAAGAGATGGTACCACTTTGATGACAGTCACGTTTCCCCGGTTGGCGAAGAAGAGATCAAGACATCAGCTGCTTATTTGTTGTTCTATCAAAGAGTTGAAAAATGACTTGAAACAAAGCTCCACAAGGTCCCCTCTACTAGAAGTGGCAATGGCTCTTGATTGTGCTGTTTCAGCTTCATTCCTGTTGCTACAAGGAAGCTTAATTTTTCATGGTTCAAGCATTAATCAGGCCAAAGCAATAGAATAGTTCTGATTTTGCAGAAGAAATGCGGAATTCTACAGTTTGGAGGTACATAAAATACCGAGTGGTTTCAGCAACGTATATGAATTGATCATCAAAACTGGATTAGTTCCATTGAAATTACTCATCTTATTCATTAACTTTTTGAGAGAAATTTTGTTGTGTGATTAGGTGGGTAGTGTAAATTTAAAATTTGTAGCAAATCTCTGCCTCTAGAGGCTTAAAGTGGCTATTGGTTGCCATTCATTTGTTAGCTGCCCATTTCTCTTGTTACTCTAAGTTCTCCTATTGTTACTGATTAACTCAATTTGGATAGCCTGAAATACCCAACTTTTCATATCCATATAGTTGCTTTAGTAGAGCTGTCATCAAGGAATTTTTTAGTGTAATGCTAAATATTTATTTTGTACTCTAACCCTTTGAATTTCTACTAACCCATTGCCATTATTATCATTTTGAATGACAATTTAAGTTCTCTCTGAACTTTTAAATATTTTTAGTATATATATATTTTTTTTTTCTGAACTTCGTACAGAAAAGGCTATTTTAGTTATATAAATCTATGTTAGATATTTGAAAAATCATTGATTAAAACTTGATATAAATACTAGTTTGATGAGCACAACTAGATTTAAATTTAAAATGATTGATTTGATACTTTTCCACGATTATAGTCAGAGGAAATAAACAATACGAGTGAATTGCCATTTTAGATGTGAATTGAGACTTTATTAGACTTTGTAGTAGTATCGAAGGTCGTCTGAATTGGAGTCGATGATAACGGGGAAGAAGGCGTTGCCATAGGAGAAATATAGAAGATGTGTAGGGAAAAGATATGTAGAGAGTGGAGAAGAGATGGAGAAATAGAGCCCTCGTTTTATGAACATTACGAAAATTTCTAGTATTAAACTCATTCTAATTTTTTTCGAGAGCCCTTGTTTTATGATCGTTAGGAAAGTTTCTAGTATTAAACTCATTCTAATTTTTTTCAAGTACAACAAATAGGGATTAAGAGGATTTGAACCTCCAACCTCAGAAGAATGAATATATATCAATTACCATCGAACTATGCTCATTTTGACGATCAATACTATTCTTAAATGCTTCAATTGTGCATTATGAAAAAATATTCATACTATCATAGTAATTTTCTTGGCTAAAATCCGTGCCAAACAGCTCCATTAAGCAATTACTGAGTTTGATCCTAAAGAGAGAAAAGTCCAAATTTTACAACTGCATCCTTCGGAACTGAGGTTACTCATAATCAATATTACGTGCTTATTTGGGTAACTTTCAAAGCCAAAGCCTGAATTTCAAACTACTTCATTAGATGCAAATAGTTCCAAATTCAGTTGGATGTTCACTTTTTACTTTGGGTTCAAATTTTCGTATTTCCATTTGTATGCTTCACAAAAAAAAAGAACAAATCTAATAAATTTCTGAATATTTCACAAAAGTCCAACTAGAATCAAATGTGGAGAATAGAGGAGAAAGGTACATCAAAAAGGCAAAATTAATAAAATTTCATACTAAATTGCATTACAAAAGAACAAGTTTGGATCGTCCATCCACCAGAATTTATGTCCATCGACGAACCCAATTCACATATAAATTATTAATTACTAAAAAAAAAAGAACTGATATATCCCCCTGTAAAAAGCAGGAGAAAAAAGACATTAAAGATCAGATCCAGCTAAGAATATGAAATGGAACGCATACAATATAAAAAAAAGAAATGATAAAAATTCCAAACTGAACTTTTTCTTTTGTCACATGGCTCTGTCAGTTGTTCGTCCCCACTCCATTAATTTACTAACTTTCGATGACATTCTTACTCTTATGTTAAACTCAGGTAGTTAAAATATATATCTTCGATCAACTCAATTTGAAGATAATTCAGGTGGTTAAAACATATATTCTCGATCAAAAGGACAAATATTTGAATACTCCACCTCACACATGTTGAAGTTAAAAGAAAATCTATTACCACCTAATAATCCCACAAAAAGTTGCATTTTCAAATATTCATTTTTAAAAAATTGATCATCTTACATAAACAATGAAAGAATATATCAAACACACAAACCAGAGAATATAAGAGGTATGAAAGCAAAGATATCAAGGTATAGCAAAAGTCCAAAATATTACAAAAGCACTCAACTGAAAAGAAAAAAGTATGGCGAATAGGGTTCTTTTTCTTCTCTCTTTTTCCGGATTTTCATGATTATTGCCAAAGAGGGTATGACTAACAGCCTAGGGGAGCATTGTTCACTTAAAAATTGAACAAGATTGAAAATTTGTCTCTCACTTAGTTATCTATTTTAGAAATTAAAAGAAATGGTTTCCATTCATAATTTGATTTTCTACCTTTTGTTAGCAGTAAAGGAGAAGCCGAATAACTTTGTTATGGTCACATACAAAAGAATAATAGCAAAAAGAAAGGCAGAGAAATAAAAGAGAAGGTAGTCGCGTACAAGGAAAGGAACAGAATTTTTACCTTTTCTCAAATCCGAAGCTGCCTCTTATTCTCTTTAACATCTTCCAATTTGATTTTAACGGCTGATGATTCTGATAAATGAAATAAATCCAAAGCATACTGAAAAACAAATAATCTCCTAAATTCAAAATAGCAACTTGAACAGCATCAGCAACAGGCACGCTGAAAAGAATCCAAGCCAATGGTTTCTCTCCTGCCACCAAAACATCACCACTGTTTCTCAGTCTCCATAAACAGTCACTCAAAACAGATACATTAATGATAGCAGCAATTTACTCAAATATCAAATCACTTAATTTCGTTTACGTAGTTGAAGATTAGTTGCAAGTAAAAGGTTCCTACAAGAAAAATTTGAACTTGAGTTCATTTTACAACATACTTGCCTTTAAACATTGAGCTGCCAAAAGAATTTGGAATGTTATTTATTAAGAAAGTTAAAAAAAAAACAACTGGGGTGGGGGATTAGAACTTCCGACCTTAAAAGAAGGACTAAGAATATATGTTAATTAACGTTAAACTACACTCACTTTAAGTTATACCTATATCTTTATGCTGACACGGTAGAAAATAAACATAAAGACAAAATTTATTCTGGACCATGACACAGGGAATGGGGATATGCATATATATGGCTGCAAATTAAAATGTTAGAATGACCTCAAAATTCTGATGAGAATCCAATGAGTTGCAATTGGGCTAATGCATCCATGTGCTCCACCAATGATCAATCACAAAGATGGCCCCCACGCAACCCTTTCCAATTCATACTCTCATTTTATTTTCACAATTTGTAGTGATCAAAGATATTCGATCTCCCCGAATTATCGGGAGAGATTGAAAAATGACTCTTTTCAAGTTACAGATGGAAAGATAACCATACTTTATTCCAGAAGGCTACCACAATATGAATGGCAATATGGAGAGAAAGTTCAAAATAGGTCATAATTTCTATTAACCCTATATTTGTTTCTACTTTTGTCACTTTATGAACCCAACGTAATTCAAGGAAAAAAGATGCAATAATCACTAATAACAAGAAAGGTAATTAGGAAAAATTTACCGCGGCGGAGGAGATGGCTAAATAACCAGTGGAGGTAGTGGGAGAATCCGGCGGCGAAGGTTGCGCGCCGGAAGTGCCATGAGTCCCGTTTCCAACGGCGTCGTTAATGGAAAATCCGAGCTGATACACCGGCGAACCATCAGGCTTAAAGAGTCCATAATTCCTCTCCGAAGTTGGTCCAGGCTTCATATTCTCGTTAAATAAAGCAAACACATAAATGTTAAGGTCCGAGCTCGGCTTCAATGGCGTCCCCTTCTTCTGGCAGATGAACTTGAGTAGATTCCCGTTATACTTCTTTGCATTCTCCGGAGTCGCACCGGCCTCGTCTTCGTCTCCCTTCGACGGCCATCCGGTCTCCGAGATGTGAACAGGAAGTTTCTTGTAACCAACGGCGGCGAGCGCGTAGTACACCGCGTCGATCTGTGCGAACAGCATGTTGTCGTAGTGAAGATTCGAGCCAGGATCTAAAATCCCTTGGTTTGGTTGGAAAAGGACGAAATCAAGCGAAACCTGCTTCGGATTCGCCTTGTACGCGAAGTAAGGGTACGCATTGATCAAGAACGGGGAGCCGATCTTGCCATGGAAATCCAAGATTGGGACCAAATAATCAACTAAATCCCTACGGAAGGCTCCGGCGGAAGGCGGATAAGAGGTTTCGAGTATTGCCAGAGAATGCGCCGTCGTTACGGCCACCTGCTTATCTAGCCCTAGATTTACGAGCGCCGTGTGGACGCTCTGCATCGCCGGAAGTAAATTAGTAGTAAGAGAAGTGTCATTGAAGGTTAATACCTCATTGCCGACGAAGATTGAAGTGATTTTAGTGCCAGGAAAGTACGCTTGAACATTATTCTTCACCCACTCTTCAGCACAGGCCGGATTCTTCATTTTCGCCAAGTACTCGTTTCCAAGTCCGACTATGAACTCCACGCTCGTATTAGCAAATGCGCGAAGAACCTTCGGACTCGCATCGTACAGCTTCACCTTCGTAGCTCCGATCGATTTCACCAGCGGGATTACATTCTCCGGAGCAGGAAGATTGTTCGCTATCTGACCGTAGTTCACTCCAACTGAACTCACCATAACAGGCAGCAACAACAAACCTTCAAAAAAATCACAAGTTCAACATAGTTTCACAAAAATCCACATCTCAAATCAACAAAATAGCACAAATTCGAGAAATTCCGGATCACCTGAAGCCAGAAGTAGAACGAACGAACCGCATTGCTCGAATCCGAACCTTCTCAGCTCCATTGAGCTTGAATCTTCAGTAGGCTAAGTGAAATTCGAAGTCTGAAAATGGCAATCACTGCACTGAAGAGTGAGAGTGAGGAGCGATCTGGAGCCAGTACAGAAACGCCGTCGTGGGAGACGGTGAGCTGCCGGCCGCCGTCTGGTTTGAGTGTGGACAGAGAGTTGAGTGTGCGGCGGAAGCAAGGTGAAGAGTCGTGCGGTTGTGGTCATTTGTAGAACGTTGAG